>JAMJFZ010001043.1:1810000-2410000 GCA_026225945.1 Cricetomys ansorgei
GATTAAAATATGTCACAAGGAAAAACGGAGCCAAATTCAGAATGTGAGATAATCTGAAATACAATTGAGTTTGACTCTTAGAAAGGATTCAACTTCGAAATAAAGAAATAGTTCAGTGTAGGTGAGATCATTCAGCTTTCTTAAGTTAGCCTGAAACGATGGTAAAGCCATGACCTCGTGGCGCAACGGTAGCGCGTCTGACTCCAGATCAGAAGGTTGCGTGTTCAAATCACGTCGGGGTCAAGCCTTTTGGTCAAGATAGATGACGAAAAACATTCGAATAAACTCTAGTATATTCAGCTTGCACAGTGTAGCTTCTGGACTGTGTAAGCAAAAATAACAGCTTATTTGGCCTCAGTGAGATTTCTGCTGTGTGTTGCTCTTAGGTTGTTACTGGGATTTAAAAAGCTTTTGCTACTCTCTTAAAAGGTGGTTTGTAGAGAACAACCACCATCACCAACTAAACGGAACGTTTCACAAGATGGAGGTACTTCTACTAAACGTCCAGATCGAGCTGACAGCAGAAGCTAGCTAGCTCCTGGGTAACTAGTGAGGCCTGGGAGTGGGCTGCAAACCAAAAAAGAGAAGAGACCAAAAAAATCTGCGTGGGCGGGATAAACCTCTCTGCTGGTTAGTTTTATGTCAACTTGAGTTAATACAATAACAACCTAGAGTCACCTGAAAGGAGGGAACCTCAGTTGACAAATGCCTCCATAAATTAGGCTGTAGGGGATTTTCTTAATTAGTGGTTGATGGAGGAAGGCCCAGCCCATTGTGGGTGGTGCCACAACACCCCCCCACCCCCCCACCCCCAGGTCGGTGATCCTGAGTTCTATAAAAAAGCAGGCTGAGCAAGCCCTGGCAAAACATGCCAGTAAGCAGCATCCTCCACAGCCTCTGCATCAGCTCCTGACTCCAGGTTCCAGCCCTGTTTGAGTTCCTGTCCTGACTTCCTTCAGCAATGGACTATAATGTAGAAGTATAAATCAAATAAACCCTTTCCTTCCCAACTTTGCTTTTGGTCATGATGTTTCTTCGCAGCAATAGGAACCCCAAGGCAAGGGCTATATAAACCCAGGCTCCAGGCAGCTCTGCATGCGCTAGTCACACCCAAGTGCACTAGCAACACTGAACCTTCTTGGTGACCATGCCTTCCACCAGAAGGCATGCCTAGCCTTAACCTTGAGTGAGTGTTTGGCGCCCTGATTGATCTGGTTAGCCTCTGTCGCTTTCAAGGAACATGGCTCCCAAGGAACATCTGCTGCAGAACCAGCACCCTATTCACTGCTCTTCCCACCAGTGGATGTGGACATGGTGCCTCTCTGTGCCCTGGCTTGCAATTGGCTTCTTTTTATCTGTGCCCACTGTTCATGGTTGAACTCTGCCTCCAATTATCCGTGGCACTACCGATAATTCATTTGGTGTAAATTCCCCCTGCGTGTGTTTGTGTGTGTACAATAAATTGTGCATTTAAAAGTTGCACCTGACTGTCTGTCTGTGATGTGTAAGTCATAAGGACACAGACATGAATCTATTTACTTATTGTCCCAATTTTTCTCTTGCTCAATTAAATCAGTGTCTTTATTATGCTTGCTTTTAGATTTAAGATTGTTTTATCAGACAAGTCGAGATTAATGTTATGGTTGTATTATGCTTTTTGAGATAGTCTCATTATGTAGCTGAGGTTGGCTTGAGTCTCTTAGCCTCCCACCTCAGTTTCCAGAGTGTTGGAATTACAGACAGGGCACTTGACTTCTGATTATGTTTGTTTTAAATGTAATTCTTGCCCTTGCAGCTGCCTGTGCCTGTTAGCCCCGGGTCACCTTGGCCTTTCAGGTTCTGAAGTATATTTTGCTTTTTCTCTGCAAGGAACTTTTGTGTCTGATGTTTATGACCAGGTGTTCTGAAGAAGTATTCTCTGCCCTTCACTGTTTGTTTTAGACACTCATTTTTCAATGCTCAACTAAAACGTGTTAGTTCTCCCAAGGCAGCTTTTCTTCTGACTCTAGTCAGGCCTTCACTTCCTGAGTGGTGTCCACCAACAAGTACTAGAAAAGTCAGTGAGTATGAATGCTGTAATCTCAGTGCCTAGCAAAGCATATGGTATATAGAAGGTGCTTAATATCTTTGGAGAAACTATGAAAGGAGATGGAAGATATATACTCTGAAATACTAAACAATTTATGCTGGGAGCAATGCAGGGAAACAACAGCCAGCATTGGAACTCCAGAAATCAGCTCACCGATTCGCAAAGACTGTGATGATCTACCTCAGTTTGACAAAGTCCTGGGGGAGAGTCTCCTGAATGCCCTTTGCCACTGTAGGGCCTTATCGTGCTTGTTGCTACCACGGTCTCCTTGTCTCTCTTGTGGTATGAAAGTTCTGTGAGGGTCTCTGACTCCTCACTGGGCAGTGTTATTGGCACACATAACAGTGGTGATGACTTTCCCACTTGGGCAAGGCAGTGACACTCACTTGAATTGGTGACTCTATTGAAACTCCAGAAAGAATAAGTAATCAATAACATCAGATAAGGGTCCTTTGCCAAGCTGCTTTGAAACAAGGACCTTAGGGAACTACATAGGAAAACACATTCTTGGTAGCTGAAGTCCTGGTCAGGGTTAGAGAGGAAGAACAAAGGTTGCTAGAGCCCACAAGTTTCATCTATAATAAACAGACCTACATATAATAAATGAGTTTCAGTGCCTACTGCTAAGTTTGAACTTCCTTGACCACAATTAATTTGATGTTTTCCTGGTTTTTACAATTACAAAATTACTGATGAGTTTTTTGCGTGTGCCTTGGGGACATAGTGCTATGTGGCATGCAGACTGGACAGATTCTCCTTCACCTAAGAAAAACAATAAGATCCATGACTTAATGTTTTCTAGTTAATTACGAACTTGTTTCACTGTGTTAACTAAATAAGAATTGTGTTTAGTTAGAATACTATGACGTGTACTGAATTCCTAATAATAGCAAGACTGCCAGCTACAATAGAAACTGGCTATGAAAATATTTGGCTTGCTTAAACTCTGTTAACTTATAATAACAAAATTATTATTTCTGGGATATAGATGTATTGTGGAGGAAAAGTACATGGAAAACTGAGTGTTCATGTGTAATCATGTGTCGGTATTGAAAACAACCTGTTTTTTAAATATGTAACTTGTAATCATTCACTGGGAAATACAGGACTCATGATTATGATGTGATTTCTTCTTACATAGAGGGTATTGTTTACAAGGTATATAGATGTATGGAAAACCATAAGGAAACAGGCAAGAGACGAGAGAAGGGAAGAAGGAAGCCTCTAAGATGTGTGAATATGTATATGTGTGATTTTATGGAGAGGATATAGGGAGAGAAGAGAAAAGAAAGAGACTTATAGAGGAGAGAGAGGAAAGCCTGAATAAAGAGAGAAGTCATATTATTTTGCTGACTCTGTCTCTCCCTCCTAGGTTGCTGAATTCTCGCTAGGGCTGGACCTCAGTAAATCTGCGAAAGATATCAGAAGCGTGGCTCAGCGGTAACATACTGACCTGGTAGCTCAGAGAGCAGTGAGCAGAAATCCCTAGTGGTGATAGGGCAGAGATAAAGCACCCAGTTTTGCCGACAGCCTGAGGAACTCTCGGTTTTTATGAAATGCTTTTAGTAGCATATCTTAAATTATACATGATAAATGGTGTTCACTGTGATGTTTTTACATGTATAGAATATATTTTGATCATATTCATCCCTGATTACCTTCTCTAGCCCCTCCCACTCCTATTCTCTCCCTCCCTCTTTCCAATCAGATCTCTTCTACTTTCATAGCATGTATGCACGCATGTCCGTGCTGTGTGTGTGTGTGTGTGTGTGTGTGTGTGTGTGTGTGTTTCATGGGTACAGAGTTCCTGAGGGAATGAGTGGTGGACAGAGTCACTAGCCCAAGAAACAGACTCTGAGGAGAAGCCTCCATGGTGCAGATCCGATTTATTGTGGAGGGTTTTTATGGAGAGGGTAGGGTGATGCACAAGGTAAAGGCCCAATAGCATTGATCTGTGCTTACTAGACATTTTAACCAGCCTACCGAAAGCTTGTTAATCGAGAGGGATGGATAAGATCAGTGAAGTCCTAATCTAATCATCTAATGGCTTGTATGTAAGACTCTCAGCCATGTCCGTATCGCTGATGTTGGTGAACAAATTTTCTGCAAAGATAGAGGAAGTGGGCACTGCTCTGGTGGGGCTCCTCAACCGGTGTGCTAGGATCCACCATTTAAAGGGCCATGTATGCATATATGCCCGGCGGGTTGAGGCACTGGCCCAGCGCAGGTGCCGATGCACGCCTCTCTCTCCTGCCTTCGGAATCTAGCTGTCACCAGCATGAGTGTGTGTGTCTGTGTCTCCTTGTGCTCCAGTTTCATCAAGGATGTTTATAGGAACACGGATAAGGGGTTACTTACAGTGGCACAGGCATCTTACCGGTGCCTTCAGAGTTTCCTCCCTCACATTAGTTGCCTATAGATCCTCAAGCAGGGGTGGAGCCCTATGATTCTCTAACAGGGCCTATCAAATACAACCGATCACAGCTGCTGAGAGTTTGAAAGTGCAACCAAGCACTGCATCCTGTAAATGTCTTCTTTTAAATCTTACCTCACATGTGGCTACCAGTTTTAAACTCGTTGTGTTGTGTGTATACTTCTACTTTTTCTAGACTCGTTTTTGAGTTCAGCATTTATGTCTTTTTCCATTCTGACTCCGGTGTGACTTCTAATGAGCACGTCTGATAGTGATATGCTAACCACACTTAACTGTAGGCCTCTGGGCTAAAGAGTAAGTGGAAGCGGCAAGAGAGGTCCTCGCTCTCCCCAGGGCTTGCAGGATGCTCTGGAAGCTCCTTCTCTTCTAAGCCCTGGAGGCTGGCTACTCACAGTAAACAGACTGGCAGCTTTCTGCCTGCCCTGTGGCGAATTATGCACCTTTATTTCTGCAAAGACCACGAGGCCAGGTGCGCCCTGCCCTGCCATGCTAATTAAGACTTCTCCACCCAAGGGAGAAACCCCGCCTTCCCGGAAAGATATTTAATAAGGGAAAAGCCTTTGAATAGAGAGTTTCGTGTCCACCAGACTTCGATCTCCCGAGACTTATTTCATCTCGTTCCTTCGTTCTCTGTGCGGGGATCAGAGTCCAAGGCTGGTCCAAGAAACCCACGTCCCATCTCCCTGTGCATTCTCGTGGCCCTTTCAGCTTGAGTCTTCTGCCCCTGGCTGGAGCGGAAGACTAGGCGGTGTTCTGGGCTGCGGCAACGGCGCAGGGGGACCGAAACAACACTTAACAACTCCAATATTTGAAAAGAAAATATTATATTCTACCTAATATGTTTCCATAGTGTATATCAATCCAAAGACTCAATAAACTCAGACTAGTCAAGCATGGTGGCACACACTTTTAATCAGGAGGCAGGTAAGATCCTGTGTGTTCAAGGCCAGCTGGAGCTACCTTGTGACACCTTGTGTCAAAGAATAAAATCAATCAATCAATTCCATCGAACAGAATGCAGACCAGAAAATAGGCTTTAGTTTCTACTAGGAGACATAGTAAGAGGAGGAGTGTCTTCTGGAGTCGAGGCGTACTGTTCTTATTGCTGTGATAGAACACTAGCTAAATAGCGATTTAAAGCAGGAAGAGTTTGTTTTAGCTCAGAGATTTCAGCGCTATATTCCGTCACGGTGAAGAAGACATGGTGGCAGGTGAGATGATGAATTCATGTGTTTAGTGTGATTTCTCCTTATTCAGTCCAGAACCCCAGCTCAAGGAACAGTTCAATTAGGGCAGGACTTCCCACCTCAAGATTGATAATCCTTAACAGGCATTCCTAGAAGCTTGCCTTTTCAGTAATTACAGATCCTGCCTGATTGGCAATCATTAATCACGGGGTAGTAGGGGCGGGGTTTGAGGCAGGATCTGTATTTGTAGTTTAGGCCAGTTTTGAACTGCAGGCTTCTTGGTGACTAAGAATGATCTTGGAGTCCTGATCTGCTGCCTTTACCTTCCAGGTTGGGGATTATGGGATTATCGCCCCACCACATCCAGCTAGAAGTATTTTGAACTTCATTGTAAGACAGGTAAAAGGTTATCTAGCTACTCCTTTCCCCCATTCATTTCATTTTTTTAAGGTTTTAGTTTTTAAGTTTTGTGGGAGGTGGTATTGAATGCAAGCAATTCCAGTGGTTCACTCTCCTTATTAATGAGTTTACTTTCCACACTTCCATCAACCTAGCTTTCCATTCTCTGGATATTCCCTCCAGAACCAAGATGTTGCAAGTGTTTGTTTATTCCAGAACTCCCTTGAAATACCCATCAGAGGCTCAGTGGAAGACTCTGAATGACTGCTTACAGGTTTGCATGAATCCTTTGAGGTAGTTATAAAATGTTTTTGTCCAGTGTGTTTAGTAACTTCTATCCAAGAGTCAAATGAATGATCTTGGAAGAGAATTTTCAGCTCATGGATTCTTTCTGATGACAATATACATTGAATTCTCATGAGAGTTCCCCACCCAGTAATCCCCTCAATTTCTGACCCACATAAACTTTGAATTTTCTTTTCCTTTTTTTTTTTTTTTTTTTAAGAGACAGGCTCGCACTATAGAGCTCTGGCTAGTCTGGAACTGCTATGTAGACTGGGGTGAGGTGGGGGTCTACATGGGATGGAATTCGCAGAGATTTGTCTGCCTCTGCCTCCTGGGAGCTGGGATTGCAGATGTCAGACACCACACCCAAGGTTATTTTTTTTAATTTAGTTTTTTCTTTAAAAAAAATTATTTTTAAGTGTTTGCCTCTGCTTCTGGAGTGCAGGGGATTCCAGGCATGGGCCACCACCGGCCCTCTTTGTGAGGACCAGCACCCCCTTGTGGTGGGTGCCCTGACCTGGGCTATCTGCTTTCTCGTTTCCTGCCGAGATATAATGAGCCAATCCAGTGTTCAGGTCCTGACCAATTAGAGAGCTCTCCTAGCTACAGCCTGTTTTGTTTAAAAGGCCCACTCCGCTGTATCTTAGAGTCGCCTTGTTTTTTTAATTGGTTGACCCTAGGATGCCAGAATGTGCCCCATGGAAATAAACTGCTTTGTATGGCCATACATTTCTCTCAGTGTCTACTTGAGCCATTTTGGGCACCTAACAGCTTAAATGTTTTTAATGAACGTCGTTTTGTGGAAGTTTTCTGGAACAAGGAGGCCAAGAAGGGGTGATGGCTATGGAATCACGAACCGGGAAACCGATTCCAGAGACCAGCATTGGGGTGCAGATCGGAGTTTATTGTGCAACAGCAGGGAATAATATACAACACAGGAACCAATGGGGATGCTTTATGGGGAAAGGGCAGAGTTAGCTTACCAGCAGGGATTTCCTGGGAGAAGTTCTAGTCCCTTGGGGACTAGAGTCCTTCTTGGGGCTCTACCAGAGTGCTGGGATCCATCATCTTACACCACACGGTGAGCCATGGGTCAGGACCATTCAGGAAGTCTGAGGAGCTGGTGACACCTCTTTTCCCGTTCCATCTCTGCTAGGCTCACTTGAACTTCTCCCACAGATTTCCCCTTTTCTATTATGTCGAGACCCAAAATTTCTAACATTAAGGCCTTTTGAATCTGCACTAGCGATGTGGTTTGGAGTTTAAATCGCTGAAAGCATTTCCAAAGTCCAAAACACCAGCTCCCTAGCAGGATGACTGTAGCATACAGAAATGAGTTTTGTGGCGAAAAGAAGTTGAGGAGATGAGTTCCCATAACCTCAAAGAAGGCGATAACATCAGAGAGCATTACTACATTAACTTTGGTGGAATTAATTTGAACAACTCGCTCATGGAGCTGATGGATGGGACTAAGAAAAGAGCTATTCCACATTCTGTTTTCTCTGCAAGGCAATAGCCTCAGAGATGTTAAGATGAGCCTGATACTGTGTGAGGCAAATAGCTGATTCTTCCTCACTCAGAGGCAGGTTCTGCATCTCTGTCCTTAGGGCTTCCATCCTTCAAGGTCTCTGGAACAACTGTGTAGGGCTTGACAGCTCTTCCTGTTTCCAAATTGGTTTGTCAGCACCCTCTGAGAAGATACAAACAAATCCTCATATCATGGTTAGAAGGGGAGAGAGTCCCTTCCATTGACCACCCATAGGGTCTCTCCAAAGTACAAGGGGCAGAGGAATTGTCCGAGGTCAGGAGGGGTCCCCAGTGCTTGTAAGCCAGTGACAGGCTGTTATGATAAAAATTTTAAGAATTAATTGTAAATTGCTGTAACCAGTTCATCCTGAGGTCTATGGTTCCCACTATGTCCCCCTTTTCCCAATAGTCTTTTGAGCATGGAATGTGCACATCCAATGATGGGTTTTCCCTGAGGGTTATAGGGGATCCCTGTGGAATGGGAAATAGACCATTCCTGGCAAAATTGTTTGAAAGGGGAGCTAGCTGGTGTAGGCAGGCCCATTGTCAGTTTTGGGTGCATATGCTCCCCTACCCCCCCACAGTAGCCGCCTTCATAGTAGCCATTGCCACCTGTGAATTTTCTTTTGGCTGTGTTAGAGCAAATATGAATGCAGAGTAGGTATCAATAATAACATGAACATATTTAAGTTTACCAAAGGAAAGGATGTAGGTAACATCCATTTGCCAAAGAGAAGTAGGCCTAAGGTCATGGAGATTAGTCCCTCCACGTTGTAGTGGGCCAACTGGTGAAAGTCAACCACACCTAGCACAAGAACACAACAAATGTTTACAAGCACTTTTAGTTAATTCAGGAAAAAAATCTACAGAGAGAATGTGCAGAATTATGAAAGTGGAGCATGCAGCTCATGAGCCTGATCTAGAGGGGAAGTAAAAAAGGCAGACACAGCTCTGTCCACCAGCTGGTTCCCCTCAGAGAGAACTCTGGTAGACCTTTGTTATTTTATCCTTTCGTTTGCTTAATAAGAGTCCAGCGTTGACTTTTCCAATGCTCTTTATTAATCACAAACTATGTCAAATCTCAGGGAATTCAATACCCGGGCAGCTAGGCAGAGTCTTCACCTTTCTTAACCCCAGAACACCTCTTTTTTCCTGCCTTAGCCCTTTTAACTTTTCCTCTCACCCCCTCTATCTTTTAGGCCTTTAATACAACACAATGATACTAGGCTAGGGGTGATCAGAGTCTTTGCTTGTGACCTCCTCGTGACCTGCTCGTGACCTGCTCGTGACTGGTCACCTTCAATTGTCTGTCTGTTCAGATCTCAAGGCTAGCACAAGGGTGTGACTAGGTAGGAAGCCTGCACTGCTGCAAGGCAGCTGGCTTCCCAGCTACAAGGTATCAAAACCAAAACAGCACACAATAGTAAAATATCCCACAGCAGACCTTGATGTGATCAAATATGTCGAACCTTCAAGGGGGTTTCTCTAATGTTAAGGAGTGGGTGCAGTTAAGGCCATGTGTAAGGGACTCTCTGAGAACTTACTAACTGCAAGTGGCGTGGATCTGACATTTGTAGCGTATTGACTATCACTAAAGAGACTAATGGGTTGCTGATAGTCCAAAAGCAGCATAAAAATATCAGAGAACTCTCCAACTTGAACTGAACCCTGAAACGAGCAAACCTTTATTTAGTCCTTTTTATGTTTAACTCTCAACACATATCCGTATTTGGTTTTGGAGGCGTCTGTAAAGCCAGAAGTCACCTTTGATATAGGCTCAGAGGCCAGTTGTCTGTTATGTGTAATAGCCATTAGGGGCAAGATAGAATCTTATGTTTTGGTAAATGAGTATCAGTCCTGAAGTACATTGTAAGAAAGGTCAGTGTAATCAAATTATTAGTGAAATTCCAGCTCAGCATATCTTGAGGAAATGGAATATCTTTTTTTCGATTTTTCAAAAAATTTTCAAAACCAAATTGGGAAAGTTGGGAACAATCATAACATCAGGGATCTTATCAAGAATTAACTGGATGATCTTAACTGTTTGTATAGACAAGGCAAACACATTATCTATCAAAGGTGAAATGATGGGGGCAGCGGAGTAAGCCATGTGAATTCAATAAAGACAGCTCCCAAAATAGCCCCGGTGGGGAAGCCAACAGTGGGCAACATTAACCCCCAAACATCCTGAGTAGGATCAGAGTGTCACTAGCCTCTCAATGATCTTAGCTAGGCCCATTTTAGCTTCTTCAGTAACGGTAATAACATCAGCTGGAGCTTTAGGGCTCTGTAGCAGGGCGAACAGTGGCCATAACTGTTCAGTGGCCATCGGCAGGCAGGGACGTATCCAGGCCACATTTACCAAAAACATTTGTAAGGAAGCCAGAGTCGGCAGAATGGGAAATTCAAATTGTAATTTTTGGGGTTTTTAAAAATCCCAGGAGCAAATATGGTTGTTGTTTCTTTTCCAGTCAATCCAGACTGAGCAAGAGCCCGAGTACTCTGTGCTAGCAGAGATTCCAGAATCACTGGATCTGGATGGCCAATCAGGATGTCATTCATATAATGTATAAGATGGCATGAGGGAGCAATGTCTTATATGGTGTTCCGCACAGAAACTTAGCAAATAGTAGGACTATTTTTCATCCCTGTGGCAACACTCTCCATTGATACCTATCATTGGGACCATTGTTCACTGCAGGGACTGAAAAGCAAATAGAGACTTGTCAGCCTTATGCAAAGGGATGGAGAAAAAGCAGTCCTTAATGTCAATGGTAAGTACATACATCTGCCTAGGCAGGACTGATAATGCAGGGAGCCCAGCCTGGGTCACTCCCATAGCCTGTATAGTGGCATTAATAGCTCTTAAATCATGGAGGAAGTGGAATTTACCTGACTTCTTTATATATATATCATAAAAATAGGAGAATTCCAGGGGCTGGTTGTGGGCTCAATATGGCCTGCTTCTAATTGTTCCTGTGTAAGTTTGTTTAATTCTATCCTCTTTTTTCCTGCTATTGGCCATTGATCCACCCATACGGGGTCATTAGAACTCCAGATTAATTTTAGGGAAACGTGGAGTTCCTTTGGAGCAATGGCTATTAGAATTAGGAGTAATTTCTGTATCTTTCCCCTTCAATGCCAAATTGTCCCCAACCTGTTAGTTCCAGTTTTCATGAACTATATAATCATTATAAAAGGCCTTATTATTGGTAGGAAGGACCATATCCATATCTTCTAAGATGTCTCGGCCCCAAAGTTTACTAACCAAAGGCTGTATTGCTCAGTGTTGCCCTCATTATCTCCCCAGATCACGGGTCTGGCTCATTTCCAGGAAAGAGTGTGCCGGCCCAGTTGGTCGGTCCTGGGCGAAGTTTCCATGATGCAGCACTTCCTCCATTCGGAGACAGGAAACTTTTGCCCCAGTATCTACTATGCTCCCCCAAAATTTGTCGTCATTTTCAATCTAAGCCCAGCTTGATTCATTCCCATGGAATAGTCCATAAGACTCGGTGGGGGCCTTTATTTGCAGGGCTGGGGATTGCCCTGTCAAGATTTTAAGGGCTCCCCCTCCTTGATTAGTTTAGAGCGGCAGTCCCGGGCCCAGTGAAAACATTTTCTGCATTTGGGACATACCTAGGGGGGCTGTTTTTGGCCCTGTTCTTTTTGTTATTAGGGCATTCTCAAGAGAAGTGGTCTTGCCCATCACAAGACCAACAGCCAGGCCCTTTGGGAGGACCTCTATCAGATATCTGCAGCTAAAGCCTCAGCGCGCTACCTTCCCTAGATCCCTTGTTGCAGTTATCCAATCTTCTAGCTCCCCACTCCTCACAGGAGCAACTGCCTTTCTAGCCTCAGAGGTGGTACCCTTCCAGGCCAATTCCTTCACAAGAGCCTTAGCCGCGCCTGCATGGGCTACTTGGCGATTGGCTGCTTCTTGAATTCAGAGAAATGTTCTTTGGGCTTTTGCTTAAGACCGAGAGGGAAGCGATGGCCCCTTCTGTACTGCTCTCATGGCACAGAGTCTTACCTGATCAAAGTAATTAGGGGACCCCAGTGTCTGCGTAGTAGGGGAGCAATATCGCCCTTCTCCCTGAAGAGCCTCCAGAGGGACTTGAACTCCTCTTGACAGACTGCCCTGCCCCAGGATCTCTCTCTCATAAAACGCAACCTTCCATTGCAGGAATTGTCCCCCAGGTAGTATAGGTCGCATAATTGTCTTCCAATCTTGGTGTGTATTTAAGGTGGTAACTGTTAGGTCCTAAATTTGCTACACAGAGACCTCCGAGTCCACGTATGCAATAAGCAAAAACTCTTGATTAGGCGAGGCGTTCCTGCATGCAGAAGTCAGGCAACACACAAAATGGCCGACTCGAACAAAGGCTTCTTGCACCCCTTCTTAAAGGCAGTGAGGGGAATTTCAGCAAGGGCCAGGTAATCTTGTATCCAATTGGCAGACAGCGAGCGGTGCATATATGAGTGTTTCTGGTTGGCTCGTGTTCCATGGCTAATTGTTCACATTCCTCGGTCATACAAGATTTAGCCATAAAGATCGTTTCCATGGCTACCAAGGACATCTGGCAGGATGGGATAGGGGCCTTCCTACACCCCTGTGGCTATCTTTATAACTGTTTTCTTTCTGATTGGTTGTCTTTGGGATAGGGAGTTTTATGGCCCCTTCCTTAAAGCCAAGGCTCATGGGGTTAGGCCCAGGTCAGGCCCAAAACGAGAGTTTCAGCACGTACACAAAATGAAGCCATGGAGTCAAAGAGCCGACTCACAAAAGTTGAGTGGAGACTATTTTCTAACACTGTCTTTGGATATTTTTGTAAGGTTTTTATAGAATGAGGCTCCCATATTCTCTGCGGGGGATTTCTGCCTCCTCGGGGGTTTAAACCTACAGGAAAAACTTGCAAGGAGCCTGTTTGTAGAAAACAGAGTCCCTATTCAGAGCCCCTATTTTGTGTATATGCTCAGAGACCCTATTTTGTGTATGTACTCCAGACCCTCAGCCTGGGCCTGATCTTGTAACCGCCCCACCCTAAGGGCAAATTATCTCATCCAACCAGAGAGCCCTGAAGGCTCATCCGACCAAATAACAGCCCTGAAGGCCATAAAACCAGGTGCTGATTCTAATGACTAACCTGCCAGGTACTGCCCCCAAATGTAGCCACACAGGCACTTGTGAACTGCACCTGTGCCCACTAATTAAAAACCAGACTACCTTACCTATGTGGAAAACCCCTTTTTCTCTCAATAAAAGAAGCTGTGATTCTCTGTTTGGAGTCGGTCATCTCTATGGTGTCTGACCCCAGCATGCTGGTTTTTCTCTGCAGAATAGAAGTGCCTTTGCTTTTTACATATGTGGTCTAGTTGGTCTTTGGGGGACAAATTTCACACCCAACAATGTTCAGCTCCCTTGGGAGTAAGATTGAGCATTGCTTCATACAAAGGAAGCATGGGAGAAGGTTTGGTATAAGGAGGCATGTCTGCCAATTGTGGTGCTGCAGCCAATAGAGAAGGCCAGGGGCATGCAGCCAAAGTGGCTGAAGTGGCAGGCCATGCGGGTGGAGCTCCCATGGGAGAGTTCACCTGACTTCTCTGAGTCAGACCCATTTGCAGACCCATATGCTCAAGGACTGGATACAGCCACCAAGGTGCTGGCTTAGAGGTCTCAAGAGGTTTTTACTTTTAGTTTGGCCCCTGTCTTTTCTGCTGTGGCTCTTGAAGGAGAGACCACCCATGAATCTTGTCCTCCTTTATCTACAGGAAGGTCAGGCAGAGGCTTACTACTGAACCTGGGTCTCCTTTATATTCAGGAGTATCAGCATGAGAAATTGGCCATCACTGCCTCCGGTCTTAGCGCCGATCCTCCTTGCAGGCAGCTGAGGACAGCCGCTGTGATAGGAAAAAAGTATGGAGGAATCAAATCTCTTTCTCTGAGCTATGCACACCTCCTGTTCTGAGACTCCCTTATCCCATACCTGCTCTGATAGCAACCAAGGGCAGAGCTCCACCACCTTGTAAAAGGTATTTAGCTGCTTTGTTGAAACTCTCCAAGATTCCTTGCAAAATATTGAGCTGATTACTCCTTTGGTGGGACTGAATGTTGCCCATATTTTGGAGAGGTGAACTCACCCAGCCAGAAGAAGCAAGGATCTTCTTGAGGATCTCTGTTTAGGATCCAAGCGTGTGGTTTATTTATTTATGTATTTATGTATTTATGTATGTATGTATGTATGTATTTATATTTTTGACCAGGAATGCCAAGAGAGGGTGAGGGCTACAGAATCATGAACCTGGGAAACAGATTCCGAAGACCAGCATCAGAGTGCAGATGCGAGTTTATTGAGCAGCAGCAGCAGCAGCAGCAGCGAATTATATACAACACAGGAACAAATGAGGTTTCGACAGGAAGCACAGCAAGCCAACAGTCACTTGATGGGACATGTAACTGCACTATGGGGATACCAACAGGGACTTCCTTTGCTGAGATCCACCATCTTAGACCACGTGGTGAGCTGTGGGTCGTGAACATTCTGGAAGTCTGAGGAGCTGGTAACGTCTCTCTCTCCTCTCTCCTTTTATCTCTGCTAGACTCGCTTGAACTTCTCCCACATCGTTTAACCTTTATTACAATTGTTAGAAATGAATAATTAAGAACAAATTAGGTAACTTAATGAAAAATTGAGATATTTCTCAAACGTTCCAGCTATGTATCCTTCGAGAAACCTGGTTACAGCCCCAGTTCTTCCTTTTCAGAAAACCAGTAAGAACCTCTTAGTCTGTTGTTACAGCTCATTTTTTCTTTTCCTGCAAAGCAGCCAATCACTGCTGCCAAAACCACCTTTCTGTACCTTGCAAAACACTACAACTTCTCTGATCTACAGAAGTGATAAGATAGACTAGAAGATGGACCAAACTTCTGGCTTTTAGAGTCCGTTTCTTTCATAAAAGAAAATCTTCAACTTTTTTTAGTAAAGATAAGCTCTATTTTTTAAGCAATCATTAAAAATAGCTTTTCTGTACACTTTAGTCCGTATAAATTAGTTTGTGACAACACAATGATAGCTGTATTAGGGAAAAATCGAGAACTTCTCTCATGAGAAGCATTGGTGGTTCAGTGGTAGAATTCTCGCCTGCCACGCGGGAGGCCCGGGTTCGATTCCCGGCCAATGCACGCTTGTTTTTTTCATCTTCAAACATATTTCATCGATTGTGAAATCATGAATTAAAACAAAATAAAAACAATTAACTTATAACCATGGGTCCAAAGTTTGAGGAATTTCACAAGTGCAAAGCTTTCGCAACATTGGTATTAAAATTTGTGACATTTAGTATGGCTTTGGTTTTCTAACCGGCAACAATTTTAACTATCTTTTGTGGTTCAATTTCAGAGGACTATTTTCAGCTGGAAGAATTCTAAAACCCGTGAATTTGGGATTGGGCGGTGCAGTCATGCCGAAAAAGAAGTTATGATTCCTAACAGTCAGCAAATTCTCACAAAAAGACAGAATCAGAAAGAAAGTGCGAGTCGCAATTCACCGTGACTAAATACGTAAAGGAGACATATTGTAAGCCGGGAGCAGAGTGGCGCAGCGGAAGCGTGCTGGGCCCATAACCCAGAGGTCGATGGATCGAAACCATCCTCTGCTATACTTTTTTCCAATAGGCGTTATACCCTCCTTATTGATGTTTTGAGTACCGAACTTCAGGTAGAAGAATCAAGAAGGCAAATTGAGGAAAAATCTGCGTATTGAACCATTCCAAGGGAGTCCTGGAAAGTCTTTCATTCAGTTTTCTAGCTTAGCGATCATCTTGGCCTGAGTTTCCGTAAGGTACTAGGAACTCCCTCCAATTGCTGTTCGTTGAGATGCTCCTAGACGGTATACAACCGCAGTCTTTTTTAGTATGTTATGTGTAATTTTATCGTTGAAAATTTCCGTTCTGTTTAATCAACTAAGAGGTCTTCTCATGGGAATTTATCCTCAGCTCACGTGTAGTCTTGTAGTCGTGGCCGAGTGGTTAAGGCGATGGACTTGAAATCCATTGGGGTTTCCCCGCGCAGGTTCGAATCCTGCCGACTACGGAGTTGTGTTTTCTTGTCTGTCGTTTACTTTGTCCATGCTAGTACCTTTGTAAACCCGAAATCTAACCCGAAGGAAATTCTGTCGAAAAACAGCATTCCATCCTTCTTCTTTTGAATTTAATAATAATATACTAATGCAGGTTTGACACCGAAATGCATTTCACGTCTGAACTCCTAATCTCTACTTTCTAAGACCTTGGACATCTCTGCTTTACTGTAGAATGTATTTAGTGTTTAGAAATCAGTATTACAAACGAATTTCCAGATTGTTTTTCCTCTAGATTGTTTCGGAGGACAGAATTTCTGAATCGAAATACTAGACAATCTTCAAAACTGTTTTTGACTAAATTTTATTTAAAATATATCTTTTTATCTTTTTATTTATAGTTTAGTATAAATGTATATTTTTATTTAAAATATATCTATTGCTATTTAAATTCTCACGCTTCCTAACTCATACAGATAATGCTGTCGTAGAGTAAAATAAACGCAATAAAGTATGTTATTAGCATTATATAAACAATCGATTCATTTTGAGTTGGGGAAAATATGAGGACAAAGACAGAAGTAAAGATATTTAAATAGTAAAAGCAATTCATCTTATCTCCCACATTTCCAGTAAATATCTTGCATTTTTCATACGCTTGGATATTCCAAGAGATTTCTAGGTGTTGGCACTCTTCTTTTTAAAGTCCAGTCTAGCAAATGCTAATAACTTAGGTCTGGCAAACTCACAAGTTCTTATTTCGCAATGAGCAGCCACAAACTATTCTCCGTCAGTGCAGACACTTGGTTGCAAATCCACACCATGAAAACATTACAGTCTCTAGCCTCCCGGTCTAAGATCGGCCACGGACATATTCGTTTATGGGCCCCATGGTGTAATGGTTAGCACTCTGGACTTTGAATCCAGCGATCCGAGTTCAAATCTCGGTGGGACCTCACGTGAATTTTGGCACCCCCTCTCCTCACAAGTCTGGACTTCGCTCCGGAAGCCCATAGACAATTTGGACGTTTTCTCAGCTCAACTGAACTCCTGTCCAGTTTTCAAAATCACGATTTACTTCTACAACTGTCCTATTCTCTCGTTTGAGATTTTACCAAGCATCCAGTTTACCATATGTCACCTTTTTGGTTGGAAAACAGAGTTCCCCAAATCTGGGATAGTTTTGTCTAAACGCGAGGATTAGGGATATGTCTTTTTTATCCTGTAGCTGAATTCCTTTGTTTAGGACTAACTCACTATTATTTGAACTTTGTTCTTATAAAATAGAATACGTGAGTTATTTGGTGCTTTTTCTGTGTGACGTAAGAATCTTATGAATTAAAATTTACATGTTGAGAACAGTAAAATGCACTTACGGATACTTCAGGTAGTTTATCTAAGAGGCTTGTGGGAGTATTTGGCCCCATGGTGTAATGGTTAGCACTCTGGACTTTGAATCCAGCGATCCGAGTTCAAATCTCGGTGGGACCTTCTCCATGTTTTGGGTCTCTTTCACTGTGTGTATTCTCCTTCCTTCCTACTCATTTCTGGCTTATGCAAAGTGTATGTGTGGTCAGACCGCTAGCTGTTGAAGTGTCAATCTGTTTCCCAGGAAACGTATCTTTTGGACCTCTTCAAAATATATTTTTGAATGCAAAAAGAATGTCAGCAACATGCTTCTACATATAAGAATTGTAGGGTGCAATGCCTGTTATGCTAGACTCTCAAATGTGTGCCGTTGATATGTCTCTTCTTCCTCTGTCCCTACCCCCAAATCTCCTGAACCATCCGTTAGTTCATTTTCAGGATGTACACACCTAGCTGCAAGCTTCCATTCCTAAAATTTCAGTTTCTCTTTTTTCTTGAGGCTACTCAAAGTAACACTAGCATGTTAGCATTGACTCCATCCTGGGAAGGTTTGGACTGCACAGTGATGCAGTTATAAGAATCTTTTAGGCTTATCCTATCTTAGGGCTTCTCCTGTTTGGGATCCCATCCTATACTCATGGGTTGACATTATTTAGAAGATTTACTGTCTACTAAAAGTGCATGCCAGTCTTTCAGCAATTATCCAACTCAAGGGACTCAGGACGTAATATTTAGCCTCAGTGGGTGGGTCTGTTGGTTTTGGTGTCCTTGCCTTTAATTTTCACCCAAACCGGGAGAATATCTGGTATGCATAGACATGCCCTCAGACTTACACTTTCCCTTCTCAGGAAAAAAATCCTAGCTCCTTGCTTTTCCTTTTGGGTAAAAGAAGCTCTAGCCCCACCACTCACTTTTCTTATTTATTCTGTATTTGGTCATATTAAAACACACACACACACACACACACACACATTTTCTGTTTTAGAATGGTGATACTGGGTGTAGATGAGAAAGAAAATCATATTCTGTGATGTCTTGAGATAGGTGTGATTTTGTCCTGGCCCTGAGTGCTAGGACTAAGCCTAACATTCAGAGCTGGGCCCTAGGTTTTGTCTTCTGAACCCTGTGCAGCCTCCAGCTTCTCAGCAACACACCATCGTGTCTGGTTTCGATGAAATGAGGTAGAAACTTGACCGAACAAAAACAAAACATTTCATAGTCTTGACTAAGCACAGATGATTAAACAGTCGATAAACATCTCCTCACAACTATTAACAAGAAAGCACAGGTTTTACAGCTTTTCCTTTTTATTCTTAACCTTCTACATCAAATGTATTCAGATACGCAAACACCATTTTTTTTTGTAATGAAACACTTTCCTAGTTTAATGTATCAGTTACAAAATTTTGCTGATTAACTATTTAAACACTTTACTTGGCAGCGTCAATCTAAAATAAAGTCTCTTTCTTGAACCTTCCCCCAAATCACACAGTTTGCACATAAATGCTACAAGGCCCTTTACCATGACATCTTGTAGAGTCTGCCTAGATTTCTCATGATATGTGGTCTTTCTATCTGCAACAATCCATCTGACTGCAAATGGGTTCCTGGTGGTCTTTGCTTGGTTTGGTTTATAGATAACTATAAGGAACATATCAAACGGTAATACAAAATGACCAGTTTTGTCACATTTCCCTGTAGAAAGTAAACAAAATAAAGTCCCCCCAGATAGCCTAGTCAAAGTCTAGTCTGTGGCCTGATGTTACTCTTCACTCATGCCCCATCTGGGTTCCTCTGAGTCGAGGAGTGTGCCATATGGCAGATATTTATTTATATTAGAAGCCTACTTGGGAGCATGAAGAGATACATCATAACCACATTGATGATAAAATTAATATGCATGCCATATAGAGGTGACAAAATCAAATTTGAGTTTTAAAACACTCATCATAAATGGTCTTCCTTATTTAGTTCTCCTGCTGTGGCTTTATTCAGATCTACTTCTTACCATCAATTTCTTCCTCCCTCCCTTCCTTTCTTCCTTCCTCCCTGCCTCCCTTCCTCCCTCCCTCTCTCCCTCCCTCCCTCCCTCCCTCCCTCCCTTCCTTCCTTCCTTCCTTCCTTCCTTCCTTCCTTCCTTAGTTTCTTTGTTTCTTCTTTCTTTCTCTCTTATAAAACTCAGGGGGGGCTTTTACAGAAAGCAAAGGTTTTGCATTAAGGAAACATGCGATGATATAATAGATATTGTAAATTGAAGCCGTGTAATTAAAAAGCCAAATCAAATTTACGAACCGCCTCCTACAAACAGAAAAAAAGAAAAAAAACAAAAAGCCCTCAACCCTAACAGAAATACGCGCAAAAATTAAGTCATACAGAAGGACACAACACAATATCTATCCTAATTTTCTGCAGGGTTGACGAGGTGGCCGAGTGGTTAAGGCGATGGACTGCTAATCCATTGTGCTCTGCACGCGTGGGTTCGAATCCCATCCTCGTCGTCCACCTCTCCCGCTGTTCTGTGGGTTTGAGGTTTTAGCACTCGAGTGCTGAAGAACACCTGTGCATTTTAAATCTCCCTTCCAAAACCCTTCTCGAGCTACTAATCCGCTTTCGCTGCAGAAGATTGCCCACATATACAACAGACACGCAAAGTTGTTGGAAGCCGCTAATAAAAGATTGTCTCTGGAAAGTTTTCTTCTCGTTGTCATTTGTCTCTCTTTACAGATAAGGACATTGAGGTGGAGTTGTTTTAGACCCATAATTTAAAAGTGCAGAAGTCTTCTCAACAAGTTCCAGTGCGGGAAACCCGGCTTGTCAGCTTCCCAGGGGATTTCAAAGCCTCACAAGACGTGGTGGATTGAGTGACAATATGTTTTTGAGTTTTAGGTACACTGTATGTGGCTTGAAGACAGCTTAAAAACTCTCCCGATTGATCTTGTAAGTGAATGCATAGGAGGTGACTATCCAGATTGGAAGGCACCCCGGGTTCTTCCGAACCTGAATGTTGTGCTTAGTCCCAGATACATTTGGTGCCAGGGACACCAAAGCGTCACAACCTGGCCTCTCCCCACATTTTACTTTGAGAATAAGGTGCAGTGGGACTTGACTTTTTTTCCCTTTATCTTTTAGGCTTTGCACATATCACACCTGCAACAGATATTTTTAAAATGAATGCTTATTCCACATGTCTGTAGCACACACATGCATGAATGAGCATGTCTGCGTATTGGTTAGAGGGACTGAAATGATTGAAGCTTTCTCTAGGTGGAATCTATCCAGGGTGTTGTCACTCATATAGTAATACCCCGAGTGATGATTTTATTGCACCTAAATGTGCTATAGTGTTAGAAAGTAAGAAGGTAGATGTGGGGACACTTTTGCCGTTCTGAGTCTTCCTTCTTAAAAAACAAAACAAACAAACAAACAAAAAAACAAAAAAAAACAAAAAAACAAAACAAAAAAACAAAATATAAAACAAAAAAACCCAAACCAAAACAAAATAACAACAACAAAAAACAAGAGAAAAGCCAGACACAGTAGTGGCTGCCTGTAATCCCAGCGCTTGGGTAGAAAGAAAGTGGATTAGAAGTGCAAGAGCATTCCAGGGTACATAGGGATTGGAGGCAAGCCCAGGTTACATAAAGAGTGAAGGGGGCAGGGAGGGGGTCAGCGGGCAGGAATGGGAGGGAGGGGGAACAAGCTAATTCTGAGCAAACATGTGGAAGACATTTTCAACCTGTTAATTCAGGACAAGATGACTTAGAGTGGACAAGGAACATAAAACCCTAAGACCCCAGGCCCTGTGACCCCTACCCCATCCCTTTGGAATGATCCATTTGTGCCTTTGGGACTGAATCTGCTTTCATTTGCAATAAACTTTGCTTGTTACAACTCTCTGTGTTTGTGCCTAGATTCTTCTCAATGCAAGAACCGTAGCTAGCGCCAGGAACTATAGCACCCATTAGCCTTTCAATTGCAGATTGAATATTTGATGCTCGGTACTGGGTTCAAGTTCAAGCACTGAAGATCCACTACTGAGAGCAGGAACACACTTCTATTACAAGTGAACATTGCTGAACATAGCGTACAATATACATAATAAGCCATGTCTCAATAACTCTTTTCTCTGTTTCTTTCTCTTGGTGTTGCTGGAGATCAGACTCTGGGCTTCATTCAACGACAGATAAATGCTTTAGGCAAATGACCAGGTCCTAAATTATTTCTAAAAATAGAAATGAGTATAATAATGGTAGTTTGGCATTTACTTGCCAAAAAGTAGATTTGACTCTTTGAGGAAATGTAAATTAGAAAAATTCTTCCAGAAGACCGTTACCACTTTACATTAGAAGCTTAGAGCCTGGCTTGGTAGCTAACACTCATAAGGTCAGCGTTCGTGTCGCTGAGGCAGAACAATCTTCTTGAGTCCCAAGGACAGCCTTGGCATTGCACTTTTGAATTCAGAAATTCCACTTCCTTTATGATTTAGGTTTCACTTTTACTCAAAAGCAAAGTGATAATACATATTTAAAACACACCATCAAGAGTGACAATGAACCACAAGAAGGGAAGAATACTCAAGGGCCTGCTTCTGTGGTTTTTCTATAAAGGACACAGGACCAGTGCTGTGGGGAGCAGAGGGAAGTTCTGAATGAATGTGTGTCATTAACAAGAGTACAGCTGTGTCAAAGACTTCAGCCTTCCATGGGAATGGCAAAGCTTTTCCCAAGTGAGCTCTGAGGAATGGAAAGGCCTTCCCCTGGTGCAATACTAGTGTTGACAAAGAACTGCCCTTTAGCTAAAACCACTGCATGCAGAACACTACTGACTGCAGCTTCCTCCTCTCAGATATTTACAGTCTAAGACTGCTCCCCTATAGGGCTTTTTAACAAAATAAGATCAACCTGCCTCCTTGTTCAGCTATGACAGTGAACCCATTGACTTTCCTGGCTGCTGTTGGTAGTCCTCATCAGAGTTCATGATCTATGCAATCTCAGCTTTTCTGTATGTGTGTGCATTGCTTTCCTCCCCACAGTAGATCCAGTTAGGTCAATCCCTAAGATGTGCAGGTCATTGCAATGTGAAAATATTTATTGCCTGTAGATTATAAGCACTGCTTATAATCATGACTACTAGTAACCTACATGAGATTTGTCACATACCACGCTGTCCTTAAGTAAAAGACTATCAGACCACTAGAGTTTATAAGACGAAAAGGTGGGAAGTGTGTGTTATATAAAAGCATACAAACTGCACAGAAAAACTGCAATGAGGCTGAAAAAGCTAGTATTTTATACTTTTCCAATTTATCTTTAAGGAACATTGAACATTGTATCTTACTACTGAATGTCCCTCAAATAAAGGAAAATACAGTAATGTCAAAAAATGGTAAATTGGAAGAAAATTGCTGCAGTTGTGTTTTGTGAAGACCGTGTTCAAATGTTTATCCCTTGACTTGGTTTAGGGGTGGATCAGAGGGAAGTGTTACACAGAGAGTCGCTGACCGATTGTTTATAATTTGTTTCAACATTCAAGAACACTTGCTTAGCATGTGCAAGGCTCTGAATCTGGGGTCTGAACTGCCAAGAAAAAAAAGTTTAAAATTTTTGGCTATGGGGATAGGGATTTGGTAGCTTTCTGGTGCCCTCAGGCGGCTGGGCTGAAGCATTGCTTGGCTGTGGGAACTGTGAAAAGGATGCCCAGGTCTTCACAACAGCCTGGAGGGAGATTTACATTTCGGAAGTTATGAACTGTATGGAGATATATTCATGTGCAAGCTTCTGTGAGCAGCAGTTTCCAGCTGTCTTGGGTGAACAGTGAGACATACGATTGCAGGATCCCATGGTGCTGGGAATGGAACGCAAGGCCTTGTTCAGCCTAAGCCGACCACGGAGTTACCCATTCTCTAACCTTTCATTGAACATTTGACTTGATCTATTTTTTTCCCCCCACTTAAAAATAAAAAAGATAAAACAAAACAAACCGAAGCTATTGATTGTCTCTGGCCAAAGACCAACAGAAACATACCCTCAGTTAGGTAAAATAGAGTTTATTGGTTTATTACAACGGAGGCAAAAAGTCATGGTGAATATTTAATTGACCCAGAAACTCTATCCTTATATAGCATAATCATTTCTATCTAGATGCAGCGATAAAGTAGGACTATAAGTTTAGCTATAAGTATAGCTATAAGAGGGAAAGAGGTGGTTATCACACAGGGCCGGGATGGGATTACAGTATGGGATGGATCTGTGTTTGGGACATTTGGCCACTTTCGTTATTTGTTAGAATTCCTGTTTTACATTGGTACTATCACTTGATCATGGCATGTCTGTCAGCCTGCGCCTCCCCTCATTTTCTTACTTTTCTCTCTTTTCTTTTACCGCCTTCCCTTTCCCCCATTCCTGTCCCTTCTCTCCCTCCTCACCCCATTCACTCTCCATCCATCTCTAAAGAGCTTCTTTTTGGATGGAACGGGCGTTTCCCTTCTGTATCCTTTGCTGTTTGTGCAACAGGAAGGAAAAGAAGGGTGTGTGCTTGTGGATAATTTGATTCAGGCACCGTTTTATATTCTTAAGTCATAATTCCCATTTCTGCCAGGCATGATGAGGCAGGCTTGATTGCCTTGTTGAAACAGGAGGCCAGCCGGGGCTACTTGAAACCCTGTTTCAAAGAACAACAAAAAAGCAGAGGTGGGTATTATTTGGGATAATCTAGGGCCCCAAATTGAAACCCAAAGGCCAACAATCCAAACCTGGGAGAAGCTGACAGCCCAAGATGCCTGAAGGCCTCGATTCAGTTTTGATTCTTGTCCTGGGTTCCTGTTCTTTTAAGGCCTTAGAAAACGGTCTCCCATTTCCCTTTGACAGGAGGGTTTCCAAAAACTCAGAAAATGGGGGAATCTAGTTTTTCTTCCGACCAGACATTACAATGTAATTTATTGAAGTCAGAATAAAAAGAGAAGGGGAAAAAGAAACAAAATACACCTTAACCACGAAGGGATTCGAACCCTCAATCTTCTGATCCGAAGTCAGACGCCTTATCCGTTAGGCCACGTGGTCATGCTGATGGCGCTTGCCTCTAACTCTTAGAAAGTAAAAGGAACTTTCTGCTAGGTCGGTGCTGAACTCTGGCCTTGGGATCCTGTGGGTTATTTGGGGCCACAGGATTTAGGAAAGGTTGGGATCGAGTTCTTTCGGTATTGCAATCCATGGATGGTCCACGGAGAGAAAAGTCATTTGCGCGTACTTAGAGGTGTCACTGTTCATGATTGCCCGCACCCATCGTTTGTAGACTCAGCTCGACGCGAGTCTGCGTGGGTGTGACAACGCCGCCCTCCCACGTTCTACCGGCACTTTCGCAGATTCTTATCACGTGATGTCACGGCACTTTTCAAGATATATCTATTAGCTTTAGAAAGAAAACAATAGTTTTATTGGGGGATCTTCTGGTGTCTTGAGAGGTCCATTTTTAGATTAGCTTTCACTGAGAAGTGAAGAAACCCAAAATAGGGATATAAGCGATTTTGACAACTACCGATTTTTACCCCTCCTTAATTCATGAATCGAAAAAGGCATTGAAAAGCATTTTAGTGAAGAAACGTTCATAGAATTTATGATGCTTTCATGATTACTAAAAAGCAGTTTACTGGATTATAAAATACGGAGCCTTTTACACAGCCTTTCTTTCCTGTCAGTAGAATAATATCTGGAAAGTGATTCCAGAACATACATTTGTTCTGGAGTCCCACAATCATCTGTCAGGTGAGAGTAGTTCATACAGACACATTCTTCATTTCTGCAAAAATTGACTGGAGGATGGTGTTCTCTTTCTTCCTGGAGTTGGAGATTGCTTGAAGATCTGGTCAGATGTGGAGGTGGCATGTGCAGTCTGCACACTGCCCTTTGACCTAGAGGTGAGAATGGTTGAAGTCTGATCCATCTTCCAGATTTTTATTTCTGCTGTTACAACAAAGTTTGTGTTAACTAAATGGACTCAACAGGTTGTATTTATGTATATGCTTATATGTGTGTGTGTCTAACAACAACAACAGCAACAAAGGCCAAGAGTTTCATAGGGATTGAGAGGCTATATATGGGAGGAATTGGGGGTGGAGAGGGAGAAAATGATATAATTATATTTTAACTACAAATCTGCAAAGCAAACAACCTCCCTCAAAGTTTGTGTTGAGTGGGATGAAGGAGCATTGGGAGTGTGTGTGTGTGTGTGTGTGTGTGTGTGTGTGTATGTGTTTAGGATCTGTTTGGCTAAGTCTGTGTACGGAAAGTTAAAGTAGAGATGACCAGTTTATGATGATCAGTTTTACTCTATTGAATATAGACAGCCGCAAACACACGTTGAACCAATCATATACAGCCTGTATTAGGTGTCCTGTGCTCTAATGTTTCATCCCATTTGCAGTGGGTGAATGGGAGATGATCGGAGTGCAGCCACTTCTTCCCTGTTCTCACCTTCACACCCCACCACACTGAATTATTACAGCTGGAAGTGTTTAGCTGTCATGTGTCCTGTTTTCTTTCTTCCTTCCTTCCTTCCTCCCTCCCTCCCTCCCTCCCTCCCTCCCTCCCTCCCTCCCTCCCTCCCTCCTTTCTTTCTTTCTTTCTTTCTTTTCTTTCTTTCTTTCTTTCCTTCCTTCCTTCCTTCCTTCCTTCCTTCCTTCCTTCCTTCCTTCCTTCCTTCCTTCCTTCTTCTTTTTCCTAGAATGCTTTCTTTGCTTGGCTGTCTAGCAAGCACGTACTTACTTAAGTTTCTGGTCAAAACCCACCACCTTTTCCTGGTCTGTAAATGCCCGGCAAAGCGACCATAGCAGAAGTGCTCTTTTCAATTTTCACTTAGTTCTGTGGAAAAGTGATGTCCCTGGACCACATTCTGAAAAGTAAATTCTGGGCATGTTCACATGGCTCCTGGTAGTGATTTTATTCTACATCCCTGAAGCAGGGAGTCACTAGGACCTATGCTGGCAGCATATTCAAAACTAATATGGCCAATGATCATGTAATCGCCAGGTGAACAGCTCACTCTAACTACTTTGACTCTTGTCCAAGTGGACTCCACAAGACTGGCACAGATGAAATACATTCCTGTAGTTCTCAGCTGGAGAGAAACATGTCTGTCACCAAGGAAGAGAGAACAAGGAAGCCTTCTCCAGTCTTCTAACTTTGTGACAGTCTTTCCCTGTATTGTAATTTTTGATGTAATAAATTTTAAACTGTAAATGCATTTAGAGTTAGATGAGGACATTCCCCAAGTCACTGAGGACAGTGGGTGGTTATGGGGCTGAAATAAACAATTTGTTTTGTTTTCACAGTTCCTAAAGTAGTCCTTTTTTAAAAAATTAAAAAAATATTTACTTTTTAATGTCTGAGGCAAAAAAACAGGCTCCCAGGTGCATGGCAGTTCTGTCAATTATCCTCAAGGACTGATCTTGACCTATTTGTCCCAATTGAGAAGAAATTAAGAGCCCCCTCCCCCCTCAGCCTAATGGGAGAGAGGTATTTGAACTTCTGTTTTCTGATCCAGTGAACAATTATTTTTAAAAGAGGTAGCAACCTCTGTTGGTAGAGGCAAGATTAGTTCAAGGTTATTTAAACCAAAGCAAAACAGAAGATCTGTCTAGATTATAGGCTACTTCTAGGACTGTGTCTGATACATACACATAAAATTTCACCAGAAATTCTTCCTGGGAGAGAAATATAAAAACAGTGAATACACAGCTTAAAAATTAAGTGTAGAGAATAGCAACAGCGTCGCAAGAGATTTACTGGGAAGGTGGAGATTAAAGACACAGGACCAGTGTTGATAGCAGAGGTGGTTTTCTTTCAGACTTTCATTGAAGACCCCACACTCTCCTCTGACGCTCCACTTTTCTCAAAACACTACCCATTGCTGTTAAGATGAAGACTAACAATTGCAAAGAATAACTATCGGACCTGCTCAATGGGTTTCTAGTCTATCACCATAACTCCTTGGAAAATAAGACCTTATGAATTATGTCCTAAGAGGAACTCATTGCTTTGCTCTTACCCTTGTATTCTTCGTTTAGCGATTTCAGCTTTTATAGGACAAATTAACTAGAATAAATGTCTTATTACCAAGAGAACACATTAGTTATTACTTGAGAGTTCATGAGAAAGTTTCAGTTTATTTTCTCAGAGATGTATTTTATTTCATTACCACAAGAAAAAAAAAAAAAGTTAGCAGAGGATGGTTTCGATCCATCGACCTCTGGGTTATGGGCCCAGCACGCTTCCGCTGCGCCACTCTGCTCCTGTAGTAGAGGCTTACAAATAATTCTCTTGACTTTATCTGCAGTTGGTGTCCTAAGGCAATTTTAATATAAAGGCTTGCAGGAAGTCACCATTTAACTTTGGCTATTCAAAGGGTGCTATTGAAAGAACCAAACTTTAGTAAGGCTTCAAAAGTAGTATAAGATAGATAGGCCTGAGTTTCATGTTCCTAGTTAGGGCACGGCCAGTTTCCAGAACCTTAAAGAGAAAAACCACAAGATAACGGGTGGCTACCCAACTGCCCCACATTTGGAATTTCCTCACCCCGCACCTGTTGCCAGCCGCTTTTCTTCCTGCCAGCACCAATCAGCTTAAAAAGTATTTATCTGCTTAGACTTAGTAACCAGTGAGATTTGTTCAATACTTTGTAACCTAGTTCTGCCTTCAAAAACATTCCCTAAACCCTGTGAGAACATGACGGGAGTCGCACTCCTCTCCTTGCTTAAGGAATCTGTGAGTGTTGGACCCCTAAGCGTTGGAAATAAACCTCTTTTTTTACATCGAACTCGAGTCCTGGTGATTTCCCGGGGGTCTCGTTCATTCGGCCTTTACACTATTTGTTACAAATACTGTCACTACCGAACCAAAGAGAAAGCAAAACTTGAACTGGAGTAGCGAACAGTAATTTACTAGTAAGTGACTCGATGTGGATGAGAAACACAGACAAATATTTAAGTGAGAATTACGAGTTTTCGTAGGCAGGGAACAAGCCAGAACAGATACTGTCCTCAACGCGGCAATTGATAACATTCTTAGTGACCAACCACGCATTTACCTGCGGGAAGCAGGAGAGACCTTGGGGTCAGGTGGAAGAAATGGAGCTGTTTTCTCCAAATTACAGGAGGTGATATAAACATGGGAAGAGGGACTCACGCGCGCCCCATATCAGCAGTTGAGAGCGTCTGGCCGACCAAAGCTCTACCGTTGCCCTAATACGTCTCAAGTGGCAAGTGTTCATCACTAAAGACGTTCTTTAGTCTGAACTAGCTAAAATGGCCAGAATCTCCTATTTAGGGACAAAGGACCAAGCTCAGGGAAGGGGAACAACGGGCGTTGGTGACGTCACCGGGCATGGGCCAGGCTGGGGGCGGGGCAGCGTGCTTGAGATTTCAGTCTTCAATTAGGTCCGAAAACCCTGCATATAAGGAAAGTGCCTGCGCAACTCACGCTACTGAGATTCGGTCTTCAGCAGCTTCATCATGTCTGGCCGAGGCAAAGGAGGCAAAGGTCTC
The DNA here is from genome assembly GCA_026225945.1 of Cricetomys ansorgei. NCBI lineage: Eukaryota > Metazoa > Chordata > Mammalia > Rodentia > Nesomyidae > Cricetomys > Cricetomys ansorgei. The sequence goes on from JAMJFZ010001043.1 coordinate 1,838,901, forward strand.
GGGAAAGGAGGCGCCAAGCGCCACCGCAAGGTCCTGCGCGACAACATCCAGGGCATCACCAAGCCCGCCATCCGCCGCCTGGCCCGGCGCGGAGGGGTCAAGCGCATCTCCGGCCTCATCTACGAGGAGACCCGCGGGGTGCTGAAGGTGTTCCTGGAGAACGTGATCCGCGACGCCGTCACCTACACGGAGCACGCCAAGCGCAAGACCGTCACCGCCATGGACGTGGTCTACGCGCTCAAGCGCCAGGGCCGCACGCTCTACGGCTTCGGCGGCTGAGCTGCTCTCGAGACTTCAGCACAAAAATCAAAGGCCCTTTTCAGGGCCGCCCACCTTTTTCAGTAAAAGGGCGAACATTTGCCTCGTTTTGCCTTTATCACACATTGTACGTTATAGTTTCTGTCAGGTATGGAATACTCTTTGTAGTTAGATCTGCTATGTTGAATATAAAAGCAATTTTCAATCTTAAATATGCTCAATGTTATTTGAGTAAAAGGGAGCGCTGCTGAACAGGAAGGACAAATTGTCCACATCTGGCTGCTTCCTGTATTCATATGGCGCGAGTCCTTTGGACAAAGCTGGAGAGCCTGCTCGGTCTGGGACAAAGGCTCTGGTCGGGGCGGGGCTGCCCTCAGCGCCGATCGGCATTGGTGGCCTGGCTTTGAGCTGCGCTGAGTGCAGAAGCCCGGCTTGGAGGGAGGCCGCCTAGAGAGCTTGGGACCCCGTGGGACTGCTTTCCTCCGGCCACACCAACAGTGGGAGACAGGAGTTTGCTGACGGCAAAGACTATAAAAATTGGGCATTAGATACAATATAAAAATGTTAAGACTAAAACGTCTATAGGCGTTTTAATGTGGAACGTTTTGTAACCATCCGAACTTCGTTTTGCTACCATGTGTGAATGCATTCACGTTGAGTATCTGAATAGATCTTAAGACGTTATAAGCACGGTTTTGATATTTTCGTTGTCGTCTTAAGTTTGTATTTGCAGGAATCTGGTTTCAGCTAATAATGGTAAGATTTTAGAGTACTGTGCACTGTATAATTTGGGCTTAAATGTCCTGATGCCTTGTTTAAAAACAACAAAAAAGCTGTTCATCTTTGTGGTCAGCAAATAACTTGTAATTATACTCTGAAATCAAGAAAGCTAAATGGCATTAATGTGATTTTCATTTAATTATCACTGTGTGTGTGTGTGTGTGTGTGTGTGTGTGTGTGTGTAAGGCAGAGGATGATTTATGGGATTTGGTTCCACCCAGGGATACAATTCATCTTAACAGGCTTTGCAGCAAGCACTTTTACTCAGTTTCTCTTGTTTATTCTTATTTAATTTATATATAGTTATTTACTATTCTTTTCGAGACAGGATTTTTCTGTCTTAACTCTGGTTGTCCTGGAACTCACGCTGTAGACCAGGCATGCCTCGAACTCACAGAGATCTGCCTGCCTTTGCCTCTCAAGTGCTGGGATTAAAGGCGTGCTCCATCACAGTCAGCTTCTCATCTTTATTTTTTTAAGATAAGGGTTTCTGTGGATAAGTGAAAAGAATTAGATACGCTTGGAGGTTAAGCACGTGTTTAAGGAAGAAAAAATTATCTGAGGCTTAAAAAAAAATCTGAACACAGCATGTGTTAAATGCTGTTCTATGCTCTGGGGATTACAGGTATAGGTAATTTAAATGTATATGTATGGATGTTTGTGCACAGTGTGCCCAAGGAGGCCAGAAAGGGGTGTCCGATACCCTGGAACTGGAGTTAAAGACAGTGGTGAGCCAACATGTTGGTGCTGGATGTGGAACCTGGATCCCCTGGAAGAGCAGCCATTGCTCTTAACCGCTGAGCAGTTTCTCTGGCCCAGGACAAAATATTTTAGAATATTCCAGGATTTGATGTGGGATTGGATGTGGGAATGTGAACTTTTCAAGCAGTACAGTGTGCTGTGTTATGCTCATTAACGAAGCAGGAAAAGGCATGTGTGCCAGGAGGAGGGGATCCAGAAGTGATGGATCTTGGAGCATTTTGAGGGCTTTTGGGACTTCTTTGGGTATTGTTCCCATTGGGGGGTGGGTGAAGTGGAAATCATTGCTGGGGTTTGAGCTGTGAACAGTCAAGATCTGATTTATATTTTAAAACAATGAAATAGATGCTAGATGGAAACGGTGATGAGGAGACTACTAAGGAATCTACTAAGCACAATTTAGTTTGTGGAGGATATTAGTTTGGATCAAGTGATCTAGGCTGTGAAAGATGGTTAGATTCTGTGTATAGTTTAGCAGCCTTAGCACCTGCTCTTAAACATTTATATTTCTAGTTTTTATTTTATCAAAATGGAAATATGGACAATATTACAATATTAAAGGTTGGGGCTCAAGATGCCTCAGTGGAGGTTGAGGGGAGATACTATTTAGAGGTAAAGGATCTTAACACTAGAGAGTTGTACTGTTAGAAAAATACTGTTTACAGGACCAGATGAGGAGCTCTAACACAAAGAAGTATGCAAAACTGACAGACCACTGCCTCAATAAAGCCTCACTAAAGTTAGAAGTTTCCTTTTTGAGACCTAAGATTGCCTTCCTCACCTGTTGTTAGAGACAGTAAGCACAATAGATTTCCTTGGTGCAGTACTGTCCAACCTCAACTGGTCTTATTAATTTTAGGAATGTCATGTAGCAATTACGTATCTTCTACTTCGGTTTAGGAAATGCTCCAAGGAAAATTAATTACCTCAATCCAGAATTCTAAGTAGTCAGAACTGGTGTTTTGTCTGGAGAGATGTACTAAACCATGCTAGAATATTTCTCAACAAATTGTTTAAGATGCTTAAAGTTAGCAAACACTATTGAAAAATAAATGCCTAAAAATATAGTACTTGGCAAATTTATTTTACAAGACTCATTACATTATGGCATCACTTAACATCCACAGTAATTTGTTCAGAAGGCACTTGAATATGGATCACGAAGGTAATTAAGAAATTATTGACTTCAGATATATTGCCAGAGACCTTATATAACATTTAGAAAAGTTAAGTTTTAGGGCTAGACCTGTTGGCTCATGCATGCTTTCAAATCCAGAGGAAGGCCTGGGTAAGCCTGAGTTCCAGTGAGACTCTCAAAAAACAGCAAAAAACAGACCAAAACAAAATGGCAGGGAGGTGGTGGGGCAGGGCCTTAACCTCAGCACTAGAGGGTCAGCCAGGCAATTAAGACTATTCCTAATTAGTTTTACTTCAAAAAATTACTTATAATTCCCATCAGGTTCCTTCTTACAATAAAAAGCCACATATAGTAAACTGTCAGATGGGATGCCTTCCCTATTCACTTCCTAGTGGCGTTTAACCCTGTGGACAAAGTCCTTATTTTTCATTAAGTACTAGGTGGGGATAGTAACTTAAAGGAGGCTGAATTTACAAAATCGTAAAACTGTTACAGAGATTCAAACATTTAGTGTCACAGTTCTTTCTAAAGAAAAGATGAGTGGCTCTGAAAAGAGCCTTTGGGTTGTTGAGGCGTTGAGACCCGCGCTCACTTGGAGCTGGTGTACTTGGTGACGGCCTTGGTGCCCTCGGACACGGCGTGCTTGGCCAGCTCGCCCGGCAGCAGCAGGCGCACGGCCGTCTGGATCTCCCGGGACGTGATGGTCGAGCGCTTGTTGTAGTGCGCCAGGCGGGACGCCTCGCCCGCGATGCGCTCGAAGATGTCGTTCACGAACGAGTTCATGATGCCCATGGCCTTGGACGAGATGCCCGTGTCGGGGTGCACCTGCTTCAGCACCTTGTACACGTACACCGAGTAGCTCTCCTTGCGGCTACGCTTGCGCTTCTTGCCGTCTTTCTTCTGCGCCTTGGTCACGGCCTTCTTGGAGCCCTTCTTCGGGGCGGGCGCCGACTTCGCGGGCTCGGGCATAGTGGACACTGAAAGGTTCAGATAAAGAACTCAAAGTAAGCTTTGGAGGTTCCTCTGCCCTTCCTGCTATTTAAACAAAGCTGTGCCTATACATTTCAGAGCACCTTTAAACGTCACATATTAACTGTCCAATCAAAGCAAAGATGTCTCGAAGTCACGGCACCATTGGTTTAGGTGAAATTGTATGTGGAGCCAATGAAATAACTCTGCTTTCGCGCCAGGAGGTGACTATAAAAGAGCTGCTGTGCGTACCTGAGTTTAGGCTGAAAACCTATCAAATTTTCTGAAATGTCTGGACGCGGCAAGCAGGGCGGCAAGGCCCGCGCCAAGGCCAAGACGCGCTCGTCCCGCGCCGGGCTGCAGTTCCCCGTGGGCCGCGTGCACCGGCTGCTCCGCAAGGGCAACTACTCGGAGCGGGTGGGCGCCGGCGCCCCGGTGTACCTGGCGGCCGTGCTGGAGTACCTGACGGCCGAGATCCTGGAGCTGGCGGGCAACGCGGCCCGCGACAACAAGAAGACGCGCATCATCCCGCGCCACCTGCAGCTGGCCATCCGCAACGACGAGGAGCTCAACAAGCTGCTGGGCCGCGTGACCATCGCGCAGGGCGGCGTCCTGCCCAACATCCAGGCGGTGCTGCTGCCCAAGAAGACCGAGAGCCACCACAAGGCCAAGGGGAAGTAAATCTGTTACCGTAGCCTCTACTTTAACCCAAAGGCTCTTTTCAGAGCCACTTCACCTTTCCATAAGAGAGTCTTGTTACCAAAACCAGTTTACCAAACGTGCCCTAAACCCATCTCAACGAAAATCTGTTCCGAATTATCAGTTACTTAACTGTTAAGCTTTATTGTCTGGTCTGCTCAAAGGAACAACAGATTGCATAAATGCTAGCTTGCTTTGGACAAAATTGAGTCCACGTAGCCATTTACCTAGTGCAGAGTATTTCTCAGAAGATAAATTAAGGTAGAAGTTAATGCCAGCCCTTAATGGTTCATGGAAGATAGGTAGTAAATTTTCTCTAGTTACAAGGTAACATTCAGAAGCTTGTCTACATGTATTTTCCCTGTTACTTTTGGTTCCGGCCTCTACTGGTGATATTCCAAGCACTCCCAGCAACCGTGTGTGAAGATAGGACTTTGCATTCTAGTCGCTATTTAGAAAAACAAAGCAAGCCCAAATGAGGACAGAGAAATTGTTTCCCACACATTAGAAGCGAAAAATGAAACCCGTGGTGGGGTTGTAGTGAACATACTTTGCAGAGAGTTTTTGGCATCTCCAGAGTCATACATTTTTACGTAATTTCTTGACTTCAATATTGTTCGATACAAGACAATCGGGGAGCCCTACATTTAACAAAGCTTGGGTGTGCCAGACTAAAAGAAATAGTCAAGTGTAGCAATTCATCCAATCAGTGTGCAAGAATTCAGCATTCTACGTCTGAACGTCTCAGCCAATAGTACTATTGCGCGGGACTTTTGAAAAGTAAACAGCCTATCAGGATGTCTTTCTGTGGGCAGGAGGCGGATACCAGCGGATGCATGTGTTTTGGGTAAACGCGAACCTACATAAAGGCAAGTCTTGTGGTACTTGTTTTTATTCTCCCTTTGTCTTCCTGCAATGGCTCGCACTAAGCAGACCGCTCGCAAGTCGACCGGCGGCAAGGCCCCGCGCAAGCAGCTGGCCACCAAGGCCGCCCGCAAGAGCGCGCCGGCCACCGGCGGCGTGAAGAAGCCGCACCGCTACCGGCCCGGCACCGTGGCGCTGCGCGAGATCCGGCGCTACCAGAAGTCGACCGAGCTGCTGATCCGCAAGCTGCCGTTCCAGCGCCTGGTGCGCGAGATCGCGCAGGACTTCAAGACCGACCTGCGCTTCCAGAGCTCGGCCGTCATGGCGCTGCAGGAGGCCTGCGAGGCCTACCTGGTGGGTCTGTTCGAGGACACCAACCTGTGCGCCATCCACGCCAAGCGCGTCACCATCATGCCCAAGGACATCCAGCTGGCCCGCCGCATCCGCGGGGAAAGAGCTTAAAGAATTCCTGTTACCCACTCACCCAAAGGCTCTTCTTAGAGCCACCAATTTTCCAGAGAGAGAGCTGTAACATTCGTATACGTATGTTGTAATGTTCTGTCCCTTCACACTGTATTTTGTAAAAATGAGGTTACTGTTTAGCACTAGAGTTATTCAGACAGGGTAGTGTCAGGTACAGTATACCCTGTTAAGAAATTGGGTAAGACGTCAGTTGTAGTTGTGTTCTGTAAGCAATCTGTAAGCTCGCCCGAGTCTTGGATTTCTTTCCCTACCATGGAAAGTGAGTCTTTTCAGGACTGCTATTGGAGCAAGTCCTATTACATCCGAAAACGTTCCATGAGTATAGCAATCACCCAAGCATTTACATTTATAAAATGCACAAGGAAATGATTTTACAACTGCAGTTGAGCACAGATTGGTTTTTAAAAAATTTTTTTTATTTTTCTTGTAGCTGGTTCTCACTAGGAAGCCTAGTCTGGCCTACAATCAACCTTGTAGACCAGGGTGGTCTGGAACTGTTGACACCTGCCTTTTGCTGGAGACAACTGCTGGCATTAAACGCATATATACCACTGTGCCTTCCATTGTGCTTTTAATTCTGAGATTCTGCTATTGTTTTAGTTGCTTGTGTTTAGTTGGCTTAACAGTCACTTATATTTGAACTCATCCACCTGGGTGCTGGATTTGTCCTCCAAGTTATAATTACAGTGGTTTATGTTACAGGGATTTGAAGTTTGGCTTGTATTAAGGAGCCATGCCAGAGACAGTGTTTGATAGGAGGCTATTTGATATCTTCCAGCTGAACATGCTACTCAGATCATGCTAAAACCTATTTTTCTGAAAACTATTCCTTGAAGAGCCGTGAAAATTGATTAAGCTGCTTACACTGTGATCACCTTTCTCCACTCTGATTTTATCCCACAGATATCCTCTAGCCTCGATGCAGATTCATTGGAGTTTTTGCTTCCAGGCTTAGGTGCATTTGACATACCAAGTTTTTCTTTGTAGAAAGTTCCAATGATTGGTTTCTTCCACAAGACAAAATGGTTGTTTCCTTTTAACAAGTCTTTTTCCCAATAAAGTTTATACTCAACAGACTTAGTAACAAATGAATAACTGAATCTGGCTCTTTGTAGTTGCCTAGTGCTACACACACACACTATATATATATATATATATATATATATATATATATATATATATATGCATATAGTTATGCATATTTTATATATCTATATTTATACACTATATAAAATATATAAATATGAAATATACATCACAGATTCTGGTTTATTTATTTAGGGTCTCTCTGCATAGCTTTGGCCAGCCTGAAACTTGCTTCTTATTACAGGATGCCTTGGAATTTAGAGCCAAGCCTGCTTTAGCCTCTTGAATGATGGAATTAAAGGTGCTTGACCAGGCTGGCCTGGAACTCATTGAGTTTCTGCCTCTGCTCCCAAATGGATGGGATTAAAGGTGTTTACAACATGATGCAGACCCAGGATATTCATACTTTTCCCTGACCTTGTTATTTTATCCATGAGTGGTAGCGATGCCCTGGCTAATGTAGATGACAAAAGTTGACAATATATATTTAAGTGCCCTGGTGGAAACTACAGGTGGCTTGCCATGTTTGATAGTTCTGGCCTTTAAAGACAGACAGAACTGATTCAAGGATCTCACCTTTTTAGATTTTAGCCTACTTAATCCCCAAAGGAAATGCCATCAATAACCAGGTCACTTGGACTTTAGCTTGTCTTCAAACTTCCTCAAACACACCTTACAGATGTAAGATTATTAACAGATCATTTGAATGTACTTTTCTGTATAAAGTAACTAAACTTGAGCATTTGGTGCTACAATATTCCTAATTTTCTGAGGACTAAACCTACTCATGTAGACTATTAGGATCTCTTTTCCAGAAGTTAAAAACATACTTGATAACTTCATCTCAGTTAAAAGCACTACCAGATACTACCGAATGTGATAGGTACCTTTTCATGGATTGCTAAAATCAGCATCAAAGCTCTAATTTTAGAAGTTTTGAGTGGCTCTGAAAAGAGCCTTTGGGTTGTTGAGGCGTTGAGACCCGCGCTCACTTGGAGCTGGTGTACTTGGTGACGGCCTTGGTGCCCTCGGACACGGCGTGCTTGGCCAGCTCGCCCGGCAGCAGCAGGCGCACGGCCGTCTGGATCTCCCGGGACGTGATGGTCGAGCGCTTGTTGTAGTGCGCCAGGCGGGACGCCTCGCCCGCGATGCGCTCGAAGATGTCGTTCACGAACGAGTTCATGATGCCCATGGCCTTGGACGAGATGCCCGTGTCGGGGTGCACCTGCTTCAGCACCTTGTACACGTACACCGAGTAGCTCTCCTTGCGGCTACGCTTGCGCTTCTTGCCGTCTTTCTTCTGCGCCTTGGTCACGGCCTTCTTGGAGCCCTTCTTCGGGGCGGGCGCCGACTTCGCGGGCTCGGGCATAGTGGACACTGAAAGGTTCAGATAAAGAACTCAAAGTAAGCTTTGGAGGTTCCTCTGCCCTTCCTGCTATTTAAACAAAGCTGTGCCTTTAAATTCTAGAGAGCGTTTAAACGTCACATATTAATTGTCCAATCAAAGGAATAGAGGAATCTTACTCCAAGTAACCGGTACAGGCAACCTATGCAAATGAAGTTTGGTGCTTCTTTATTACTGGTTGGTTAAGGTTAGCCAATAGACTGTTCTTATGTAAATTATAGAAAATTAAATTTTTAGAAAAAAAAAACTTGGTAAACTGATACTATACAAAAGAATCTCTTGTCATTTTAAAAATTAAAAGAAAGTATGTTGTCAGTATTAATCCATAAATTGTCCCACTAGATACATAAGCCACATATAAATTCTACATTCATAAAAAGTTGGCTTCGTGTTTAAAATAGTCTACGAAGTACGACCCTTGTGGAAGACGCCTCAAATTATTCTACTAATACTTCAAGAAGTCATAATTGTTCTACTGTCCGTTTAATATGGTAAGTTTTTATTTTTCTTTTTATCCTCAAAAATCAAAGCAATGCAATTTTAATGGTCCCAGAAACAAGTTTGGAAGCCAGGCATCCTAGTGTTTTTGGAAGATATGTATTTAATTAGTTTTTCTGAGTCTAAGGGATTTATTAAACTCATGGATTTACTAAAAACTGGACAAAGTCGGGGTGGTTGTGCGTGCACGTTAGTCCACATTTTGGTTTCATTTCCTTTCCACGTCTGCAAAAAAATGAAAAGTTAAAGTTAAAACTCAGTTGGTGCAACCAAATTCATGTAGTACCACTGTAAACAGCTCAGGTATCGCTGCCAAAACGTCAGTAGTATCTCTTACTAATGTGTTCGTATGCAAAATTTAGCAACTCAGGTACTTAATGGCAACAGTGTACTTGAGAAAGTAATACGTATGGCAACAGTGTACTTCAGAGTTATTGTAACAAAGAACCAGACGCCAGAAAGGATAACACATTCCTATTGGTCACAAATGTAAAAGGTCTGTTAGCCAATTACCAAACACTTTCACATACGTCATTCACGGCGCGGCATTTGAAGATTCCGACCAATCAGGAAGACCTTGCCTTTATAAATAGGAACCCAGTCGGCTTTCTTCTGTCAGTCTTCCTTCTTTCTCCAGCAATGGCCCGTACTAAGCAGACGGCTCGCAAGTCGACCGGCGGCAAGGCCCCGCGCAAGCAGCTGGCCACCAAGGCCGCCCGCAAGAGCGCGCCGGCCACCGGCGGCGTGAAGAAGCCGCACCGCTACCGGCCCGGCACCGTGGCGCTGCGCGAGATCCGGCGCTACCAGAAGTCGACCGAGCTGCTGATCCGCAAGCTGCCGTTCCAGCGCCTGGTGCGCGAGATCGCGCAGGACTTCAAGACCGACCTGCGCTTCCAGAGCTCGGCCGTCATGGCGCTGCAGGAGGCCAGCGAGGCCTACCTGGTGGGTCTGTTCGAGGACACCAACCTGTGCGCCATCCACGCCAAGCGCGTCACCATCATGCCCAAGGACATCCAGCTGGCCCGCCGCATCCGCGGGGAGAGGGCTTAATTATCTGAACTGAGAAAGTGAACAAACCCAAAGGCTCTTTTCAGAGCCACCTACGTTTTCTGTCAGAAGTGCTGTCAACATAGTGTTGATGCAAAATAGCAGTCTGACTTGCAAAGTTATGGGACAGTCTGCACAGAATTTCAGAAACTGACAATGGCTGTGTTGGAAGTTAGTGAGTACTGCTGTGCTTTGAAACAAAGCATCTGGAGTAATGTAAAGGGGCTTACCTTAAACTGAGGAGATCCAAGCTTGTTTAAAGCAGACAAACGGACCAAGCAAGTATTCCATTATTAAGGCACCCTTAGGTCCCAAAGTAAAGTGTGTGTATAAGGGAGGAGACAAGACAGCAAAGGAAAGGCAGTACTTGCCATTAACCTCTAAAGCAGATACAGTTCAAGAGGGGACGCCAAAATCCTAGTAACATTAAACAGGCAGGGAGGCAGGAAGAGATCCACACGCCTACTTTCTTTGGAAACACTTTAATACAGACAGTAACTCAACTCAATTACTGGTGAGACATGTGTGGCTCCAGGACCGTCATTAAAGAATAACCATTTTCACTCGGACTGGGCCATGGCGGTATATGTCTGTCTATAATTCCAAGATTGGGAGGTGGAGGCAGGTGAAGTTCAACAAAATGGCCAGTTTAAGGGCAGCCTTACCTAGCTTCAGGAGACTTTTTTTTTTCTTTTTTTCTTTAAAGCAAGGGGTGAGGGTATGGTTCAAGTTTAAAATAGACGTGAACAATATAGTAGTCAGAGGAAATAATTTGGTTCTGGCTCTTAAGGGTTGTGAGACTTTAACTGGGAAAACAGGTGAATTGGACAGTATATTATTTGGAGACTTTTTCTTATCTTATTTAGCATTCATCCATATATGAAAGTTATATGAAAAATTCTCTTATTCTTAGGAGTTATATGTTGAAGTATTCAGGGATAAGGTTTCATTTTATCTGAAATGCTTCAGACAAGTAAGTCTGTCTTGTCTGTCTGTCTCTCTCTCTCTCTCACACACACACACACACACACATATACACAAGGAGCAGTTGTAGAGAGCTAGGTGATAGATGATAAAATTGTGTAGTGATTTCATTCAGCATTTTTACTCAAAAAATTAAGAATTAAATGGATGGATGACAAAATGTATGACAAAATTGTGTTAGAAACTCTCTAGTGCTAGAGACAGAAAGAAGGAGGTTCTCTGAGCAGGTCAGCATGAAAGGCCTACCTGTGAGGAGAAGCTAGAAGCTGTATGTTTCATTGATCTAAAGGGCTGGACATAAGCATGAATAATATTTTCCTTGTCCTGGATCTTGATTCTTAATTGAGCTCATGTGGGTGAGTTTACAAGCAGGGAATTTCAGACAGTGTTAGCAAAGATTAGCAGGGTTACAAGATTAAGACACAAGGGACTGTAATAGTTACATACGGTGGAGATGGAGAACAGTTATGTGAGGAAGGAGACAGGCAGGCTTGGGAGTCTTGAGCAAGGAGGGTTTCTTATAAACTAAGAAACTCAGAATTAATTTTATGCTGGGTACATTGTAGCAAGGTATGACATGAGCCAGGAGTGTCCACACTACTGCTTACTAACCACAAGGACTTAGAAGCCAGGCTCTTCAGACACTGACTCATAGAGCAGGTGAAAGTGACCAGCATTTCACTCCTTACTAGTCGTCTGTATCTCCTGTTTCCCTTATCAGACCTTGGGTAAACTGAGTGTGCCCAATACTTTCAAATTTTCTTCAGTTACTGTACATTGGTTCAGGCTTATGGAGAATAGATTTTTTACTACACTCCATAGAATTTATAAAAGAATATGTATTCAAGATAAAATTGGATATGACATTTAGAATATGAACTCAAAGTCTTACAGGATACCAAGACCTTGACAAAAGCTATGGATAGAAAGCAAAGTGATTTGTCTGGGATAATCTTGCTGCTTAGAACTGAAATTGAGATTTTCTTAGGGAAAGGTCTGTTCTTCCTAGTAAGATTAGATGGTAAATTGTTCACAGATTATGTTTAAATCCCATCAGGCTAACAGGATTAAAAAAGTATTTTTCTTTAAAGCTCTTAACTGTTTTACTACATGGGTATTCTTGGTCAAATACTTGATCAAATTATAATTTTTATTGCAGTTCAGAGAGATTTAGAGGGAAGCCTGTTTTGCCTTTACATCCTTTAATTTTATTTGGCCTGGGTACTTACTGTGTGTTAGGTTCTGTACCTGGCACTGGCATTACTTGGTCCAGGTAGAAAGGGCAGGCTCAAAAAGATTTTATGTTCTCATGAAAGCAGACCAAATTACACATGTACAGATGGCAATTTCAGTTGAAAAGCAGCAACAGCAACAACAGCAACAACAACAAATGTGTTCTTCAGTCCAGTCAGGGGTAGAATTCATGGTTAGTGATGACATTATGGAGACAAGACAGATTTCAGATAAAACACAGGAGTTGGGACTTTATTTTTTAGATATATAATACAGTTGAATTTTTACACAAATGAGATAAAAAAAAAAGTTGCTCAGAAAATATTGTAATGAAAAAGGTTGATTACAAGGTACTTAGAACACCAGAAAGGTGTTCTGATCACTATACTATATTGAGTAAAAGGGTAAAGGGTTAGTTTTAGGTTTAGGGTTGGGACTTGGATAGGCATTCATATCATCTCATATTGGGGAGAGATGAATTCTAGAGGATCAGCGACTGGACAATGCAACAGATAACTCTTTAAAATCACTGGAATAAGACCCAGAAACCAAACAAAAGAATGGGAAAAGCAGGGTGTGTATCGGTAAGTATGTAATCTTGACATTGCTAAATTAAGAGTAGCAAGTAGGGTCATCGGTTTGGCCACTTAAGTGGTTTATGTAGAACTCATGTATATCAGAAGCCAAAACATTAACTTAGTGGTTGAATCTGACTTAACGTGAAGGTAAAGCCTGGTCCACATAAGTCTAAATTAATTATAAGGACGCTTAGACATTGTGAAACAAGTTATTTGAGAACTGGTAATGAGACTTTTACACTCTGGAGTTACGTTGTCAGTTACATTGTAGAGCTGGCCTTCCACCTACCAAAGAAACAAAAGGCTAAAATCAAGGATCCAGGGAGGATACACAGCAGCCTCATAAGTCTCATGGTCATAGCATTTTATCATCTTTAAGATTTAGTTTCAACATGACAATGGGATTAAGAATAACCCTACCAAAGCTGCAATTGAGCGACCTACATTTACACTCAGATAAGTAACTGCCTCAGATGGACAGCATCAAGCTTCTTTTGGCGACTTAACTGGAGCACTCCTATGGTCTAACTTTATCCAATTCTTGTTCTGAGCCGTTAGGCTCCCGAGTTCATGGTAAATTAAGATATGCAGCAAGCTCTTTGTGTGAGAATGTGGGTGGCCCTGAAAAGGGCCTTTGATTTTTGTGCTGAAGTCTCGAGAGCAGCTCAGCCGCCGAAGCCGTAGAGCGTGCGGCCCTGGCGCTTGAGCGCGTAGACCACGTCCATGGCGGTGACGGTCTTGCGCTTGGCGTGCTCCGTGTAGGTGACGGCGTCGCGGATCACGTTCTCCAGGAACACCTTCAGCACCCCGCGGGTCTCCTCGTAGATGAGGCCGGAGATGCGCTTGACCCCTCCGCGCCGGGCCAGGCGGCGGATGGCGGGCTTGGTGATGCCCTGGATGTTGTCGCGCAGGACCTTGCGGTGGCGTTTGGCGCCTCCTTTCCCGAGACCTTTGCCTCCTTTGCCCCGCCCAGACATGATGAAGAGCGGAACTCAAGTTTCTCAAATGCCCTCTGCGGCTGCTTTATATCTGAGGGCTGCGGACCTTTTAGGAAACTGAAAAGGCGCGGGCGGGAAGGTGCTTAGGTATCCGCCCCTTTATCTCACTGACTTGCTCCTATCGCCTGGCGGAAGGCACCGGCGCCGTTGTGTAAGAGGAAATGTGAGTCTTCCGCTTCCCGCTTAGAATCACAAGTTTGTGCTCGTGGGTTCCAACAGACGATAGTTTATAATTCTAACGGCTCATCATTTAAAAAAAAAAAAAAGGATGTTGCAGCCATACAGTTGCCAACAAAAGCATACATAGCACAATAAGATTACCTTTTAAGTCTGGAAGATTCTTCTAAACAGTTCCTTCTCAGTTTTCGAAAGCGTGATTAAATCTGACTTGTGATGAAGCTTTACCTTTGTCAGAGCCTGCACACGGCTCCGTTTTTCAGATCCCTACGAAGGAAGGTCGTGTTGATTGAATGTATACTGTTTCCCATCTCGTGAAATGCTGTTTGAAATGGAAGGATAAAGACTCTCCCAGGATTGGGTACATAAACTTTTAATAGAAGTTACTGCTTTTGGGGAGGGTTTTGTGTCTCATGGCTTTTGCCTGTGCCAAGGAAATAGTGAATAACATTTGCAAATTAAACATAAGGAAGATTCAAATTCTGTAAAGTAACATCTCAATAGTATGTTACTGAAGTAAGGCTGTGCCAATACATCAGTCTGCTATGTCTGGTAGACTAATTTCTATGTTTTTTCACATTGCACACAATTTTGTTCAGTGCCTTTCTGTTCACTCACTGCAGAGGCAATTATTATTTCTTGATTTTTTTTTTGAGGCTGTGGAACAGTCTTCATATATATCTGTATATGCATTCTGTAGTCCAGACTGGATTAAAACCTGAGGCAATTTTCCTCTTTTGTCCTTTGCTATGCTGGTGTGAGCTCCATCTTTGTCTGGAAAGGTTGTATTGGAGATTTGCTTTGGCTAGCACTTGTCTGAGAAGATGTTATGGTGATGGAAGAGAAAAAAAAATATTAAAGGTAAGTCCCAAGTACTCAGAATGCATTTGGTATTTAGCTTATTCCAGTTAATCCACAGAGGTCTCCCATGCTCCTTTCCAGAAAAATACCCAATTCCACCCCACTCAGTCTAAATGCCAGAATGCCCCAAATGATGTGAGAACATGGGGTGTAAACAAAACAGTGGTGTTCTCTTCCCACCTAAAGAACTCAAAGGCCACTTACAAGGAAACAAAATTCAGGATGAGGGGTCTGGTGTGGCATTAGCTCAGCAGAGGCAGATTCCCAGCTTTTGCCCAGTATCCCAGTGAAGCAGCACTATCCCAGTTGCACTGACCTTGTCCTGAAACTTAGACACACAGTTTTAGGTATCTAAACAGGATCAGAATGTATTGCATACCGAAGTATGGGACTTCCTAAAGAAAGGGAGGATTTTGGATACACCTCAAGTATTCTAGAAGCTACTCAGCTTCCACATGTAAAAGATATTACAGGAGGGAGAGAGAAGGAGGGGGGGGGAGAGGGAGAGGGGAAGAGGGAGAGAGAGAGAGATGCGAAAACAGGAAACGATATTTGCAAGCTTTTTTTTAAACATTTAAAAGTTCCCAATTTAAAACGAACTTAATGCAGACTGGTTGTACTTGGATGTGAGTTTCAAGTTGCCAGGAACTTCATGTAAGATCAATAGAAAGGAACATAGATGTTGACTCTATTAAAACTGTCTTGTTGTCCTTCTTTTTCTCTTTTTGATACTTATTTTTTATTTGTTTATCATTATTAATTTTTTTCATACAGGGTTGGTTTATCATTGTAGCCCTGCCTGTCTTGGAACTTGCTCTGTAGATCAGATTGGCCTTAAACTCAGAGATCCACCTGCCCCTGCCTGCCAAATACAGGGATTAAAGGCATGCACCACCACCATCCAGTTTATACTTACTTTATATAACCACCCTTTCCTGTAGCTTTTGAAAGTATCTAAATTTTAGAATGCCCACGAACATGTGGGATAAATCATGAGGCTGGTATCTCTAAACTGTTTTCTATGGTAATCGGTATATGTGTGTGTGTGTGTGTGTGTGTGTGTGTGTGTGTGTGTGTGTTTGTGTTTATTTAATACAAAGTTGAGAGAGGATGAAGCCATAAATTACATGGCTTTCACTTAGTAATTTTTACTACCTGATTTTGAACTCTCTAAAACTCATGTTTCAGTATATATGTAGATTTTGGATTTAAGATCAAAAATATGTTTTTGATGTTACCCTACAAAGTAATGAGTGAAAATGAGTGAAGTTTTTTATTGGTTCAAGTTTGTAGTCCTATGGTTGATCCAGATTTCAGGAACCTTGTTCCTGCTACCTTTATAGGGATGAAAAGTAGTTAGGCCACAGCAGTAACAAAGTTAACTGTATGCAGCGTGTCCTCTTTCTGGAAATACATGGCAAACAAATTTATTTATTTATTTAATTTTATTTTTTTGTGAAATCATGTTTTACTTAATGTGGTCCATCCAGGAACATCAGAGATTACCCCAAAAAATTAGAAAGTGGAACTTAGTGGTTCCAATACTTTCTCATATATGGAAGCTCAAGGAACCATGGTGCCCAATGAGACTTGCATAAGAATGAAATGGTAGTGTTTGCTAACTGAAAAAAATATGAGTTGGTAATTCCAGTAGGTAGTTAGCAGTCACTACTGTGATTATAGAAATGAATGGAGCTATAAGAGATTTAAAATTAGAATTTTAGTTGTGTTTCTAAGTGTAGGCAATGCGTCATATGAAATATAAAGGGCGGGTGTATTTCCTGTGACGGCTGCAGTACGCAGTGATGCCACAGAGGATACAAACAACTCCTTCCAAAGACTTAAACAGCACCACATAAGGAGTCATTGAGTGCTTCTGATCCAGTCTGAGCAGTGGGGTGTCATTGTACATGCCGCATATATTTTAATGGTTTATATCATAACATGTTCTTATAGCCCAGAGACTTGATTCTTGTTATTCCCACTGAGTAAACAACTGTTTTAAAGCATATCAATGTTATTTGTATATAGTTAGCTAAGTAAGTGTTCAGAGATATCTTAAGAATTGAGTAGTTAGTCTTGTCTTAACATTAGGATATCTTTAAATCATTAAGTTTATGCCGTAATGAGATTTGGTGACTATGAGGTTTTCTTAATGTATAACATCAAAATACCCCTCTCTCTCTTTTTTAAAACAAACTTGGTGTTTCAGTGAAGTGTCTATTTGATGGACAATATTACTTTTCTGCTTCATTATCCAATAAGAACCCAACTATTGCAGCTTCATTGCATTGGAAAACTAACAGAGATGGAGTTTTCAAGTTACTCGTGCTGACTCTGAAATGTTCGTTCAACTCCTCATGTAAACACTATGTTATCTATGTTAATAAGATCAGCAACCATTATAAAAATTTCTGAAACAGACTTTTCTTTCAAATTCTGCTTATTTTTCCAATATTGAAATTCAAATAACTTTTAAAACATAGGAAATATGCAGAAAATGTGATGATAAGTATTGGCAAGTAACACAGTGTCCTGAAGTCATGTGTACTCTAAAAAAGAAATGGGTTTAAAAGCCAGATTATATTCTGCTTTTTTTCAGCTCCCAGCTGTTAAACTTTTGTTCCTTCTTGATCCAGGTTTCTTTTTTGTTCCAGTGCCCAACTGAGTCTGAAGAAAAGGGTTTAGAAGTGCTGATCTATAAGAGGAATGGAACAGACTCATCCCGCTTCCAGGAAAACGATTAAATCACTAAACACAGGAATAGAACTCGAATTACACACCGGTACCTAACATACTTTAAAAAGGAGCCGATATTTTCTACAATAATCATTTCCCCCGGCCAGCACAACTTTTTCATCTAGTGCCAATTCCTAGAACTTGGTGCAGATAGCCCCGGGAGCATCTGTGCTGTTGCTTCCTCGAAAAATCCGAATATCCCTACATAGTTCAGTAAAAATAAGTTAATCTATACCATTTCTTAACGATAAGAATGTGCAGAACAATGTCCTAAAACAAAAGTTTGCAAATGGTGGCGAGAGACATAGTATTTTTAAGGAAAACCTGAAAGTTGTCTCAGTTTTCGTGACGTTTGAAAGAGAGTTGGGGCAATCAGGGAAGTTTCAGGCTGCCGATTTCGAATGTAGCTGTATAAATTAAGGCAAGAATGAAGCCTGCAGGCTCTCGGATCAGTTTCCACCAAGTTTCTAATTATTTCGTGCCCATATTTCCTATATATTTATTCTTTTTTAAGGGGCAACAAACACAGTCACAAAGCAGAGCTGAAGATCCCTTCTCGGGCAGCGCCGCGCACGGCGCAGGGAACCAATCACCATCCAGCTTCTCTCTATATAAACCCAGAGCCTTCTGCGACGGGAACAACTCTCTCCGACGGTCTGAGTTTGCTTTAGGCTTTCCTAGCAAGACATAAACCATGTCTGAGACGGCTCCAGCAGCTCCTGCTGCTCCCGCACCTGTGGAGAAGGCACCTGTGAGGAAGAAGGCGAAGAAGACCGGCGCCGCCGCTGGGAAGCGGAAGGCGACCGGGCCCCCGGTGTCCGAGCTCATCACCAAGGCCGTGGCCGCCTCCAAGGAGCGCAACGGCGTGTCCCTGGCCGCGCTCAAGAAGGCGCTGGCGGCCGCCGGCTACGACGTGGAGAAGAACAACAGCCGCATCAAGCTGGGGCTCAAGAGCCTGGTGAGCAAGGGCACCCTGGTGCAGACCAAGGGCACCGGCGCCTCCGGCTCCTTCAAGCTCAACAAGAAGGCGGCTTCCGGCGAGGCCAAGCCCAAGGCCAAGAAGGCAGGCGCAGCCAAGGCGAAGAAGCCCGCGGGCGCAGCCAAGAAGCCCAAGAAGGCGACTGGCGCTGCCACTCCCAAGAAAGCCGCAAAGAAGACCCCGAAAAAGGCCAAGAAGCCCGCTGCGTCTGCAGGTGCCAAGAAAGTTGCTAAAAGCCCGAAAAAGGTGAAGGCAACGAAGCCTAAGAAAGCAGCCAAGAGTCCAGCGAAGCCCAAGACTCCTAAGCCTAAGGCCCCTAAGGCTAAGGCGGCCAAGCCGAAGCCCACCAAGGCAAAGAAGGCCGCCCCTCGCAAGAAGTAAAAAGCGGGCCGTCCTGCTTTGAAATTCTCAAACGGCTCTTTTCAGAGCCACCCACAGATCTCATTCAAAAGAGCTGGGCCTTTTTAGGTGATTAAACTCTAGCACATTGGTTAGCAGTCTCCATGTCGGATGGACTGCTTTATATATAGCGTTAACTTCAGTTCCATGGGTTCTTGGATTAAGGCGTTTTCGGGCCTATTCATATTTTCTTTCCTCCACCTTTATCCCATCTCTTCGGGAAATGCGTACGGGAGGGCTTTGCGTTTTCGGGCGGTTTCTGTCTACATAGGAATATTTACACGCAGAACCTAGGCGGGAAGTCCTCGTTTCTCGCGCCTAGGCGTGGCAACGCACAGGCTTCTTTAGCAAGCCAATCCAAGGGAAGTTTACAGGCTGTCGCTGAGTCTTTTAAAGTTTTCCTTTTCCAATTGGTCTGAGTACCTGGTTTGGAGAGTTATCCAACCAAACCATCCCATCAGTCATGAGTGGAAAACGTTGCACCAATCAGAGGTTGGTATATTAAGGTTTGCGTATGGGACGCTGGCGTTCTTGGTTCCTGACCCTCTGCCCACGCCAGAGCTTTGGAATTGTCAGTCCTGAAGGTGTGTGAGTGAAGCTGAGATTAATTTGTCTTTTTGTTTTTTTGTTTGGGAATTTTGGGAAAGGGCCTGGATTTCCCCAGAACCTCCCTGCCCCGATCACGTCACTCTGCTTAAATTTTTGTAAACTTTTCTAACACCTCGATGTAAGGTTTTAGTAAATAATTTAATTTGGGCACCTTTGGCAGTTCATATACTACATCGCTTCCTCACACGTTGTTCTGAGCTTATCTGTTCTCTCTTATTTGGTGAGTAGAGCAGTAGATGAAGAACTTGAAAGAGAAACCATTTTTAGAAGACTGCCTCGTTTGCAGCTGGATTTTTCAAAGCTAGGCAAAGAGCGGGCAAGGAAACTGAATTGAACTTAGATGCCATTTCCATTTCATCATTGAGGAAATATATACAGAGCCCAGGAGCCCACTTAATGTTTTTTTTTTTTTTTTTGTCCTGATAGTATAAGAATTCTACTGATGCTTAATGGAGGTCCTGGTAGGAAAAAATTATATATCACTTAAAAATGTTTTCCATGGGGCCTGGAGAGACTCTGTTCAGTAGTTAAGAGCACTGGCGGCTCTTCTAGGGTATCCAGCATTGACATGGCAGTTCACAACTGTCTGTAACTCCAGTTCTAGGGGATTCAACAACCTTACATAGACATACATGATGGCAAGACACCATAGCACATAAAATAAAAAAAATTTTTTCATTATACATGTGTGTGTGTGTGTGTGTGTGTGTATGTATGTAGGTCAGAGGACAACTCCCAAAAGTAAGCCTCTTCTTTCCCCATGGGGGTTCCCAGCCTGGTGGAAAGTGCCTGTACAGACTAAATCCTCACCTCTGTATTCTTATAAGCTGATATTTTAAACTAGCATTTCCTTAAGAGGATAGTGGGTCACTTAGAGATAGTTCAGTGGGTGAAGGATCTTGCAGACTAACGAGTCCATCCTGAGGACTCATGTGCTGGAAGAGAATGGAGTCCTGTAAGGTCATTTGACTTCCACAGGCCTGAGCCTGTGTAACACAGACCACAGATAAGTGATAGTCACTGAATTTGAATTTCATGGGTAGCTTTCTACTACATTTTGAAGTGCCACATTGTGCAGGTTACTGACCGGTCTTCACCCACAATACAGTTCCATGAACTATCCACAGAAGAGGACGGACTGTTGAAGGAAAATTAAGAGAGATTAAGAAAAATAGAGCAAAATCTTTGTGAGAGAGGGAAGCTTTGTAATTTTTTCCCCAATGTGCACATTGTTATTTTGCTTAGCAAAAAACTTCAGACTGCTTTATGTCAACCATTCATCAGAAAAAGGAACCAATGCAAGTGTTCATCCCCTCCCAGCTGCAGGCCTCTGATCTTCAAGGTTAATTTTAGTAAGTAGTCTTAACATAGTAGTTTAACTAATGAATAGCTGATCTTTGGTCTGCATATTTACTGTTAAAGGAGGCAGACATTCAAGGGTGAATTATATATTTGTTTTTTCATGCTTGCTGACCTACTGTCTACAGTCGTTTCTGATCTCAACTCTGTTTCCATGGGAAAGTCAGTTTAACCAAGAAAAAATTTTTATGATATGTCTACTGAAAGCATGAATAGTTCTCACATGCCAAAACTTGAAGATTAATTTACAATGAATTAGAGCTGAGATGGCAGTGTCCCTCTCCCAGCCAGTCCAGGAATTGATTTGAGTTTTAACTTTTAGGCCAAATAGACAGTATTATTGATGAGAGGCTTTTGTCACCGTACAGTAAAGATGAGAAAGGGGTAAAGGAGTGAAGGAATTCCAAAACCAGCAAGGGGCCAGGAACCTTGTCAAACTGGCACATCCATTGCTTGGATTATTGGGTCCCACCACCATTGTGGTGTGTGTAATCAGATACTTGCAGAATACTCTGCAGTTATTGTGTCTCTAAATGAAGTTCATGTGCTGAGTGTTCCTTCTATCTGCTGCTGGAGTTGATTATCTGATGTTGCTAAAGAATGATGAATACGCAAGTAAAAGCACGACCACTCCCAGTCACTCCTTTTCATATCCTGCATGCTTAAAAATCATTCCTTTAAGAATGTATGTTTATCTTCCCACAGCCATTTCCAATGACTGCCCAGCTAAAAGGAAGTTATGGACAGTTGAGCAAGTCTCCAGAGGGACTGGAGTGGAAGACCCAGTGGAGATGCCTCTTGCCTTATTTATATCCTTTAATCCCAGCACTTGGGAGGCAGAGACAGGCCCATCTTTCTCCTTTAATTCCTCTACTCTATGAATGTGTATTTGATTGAATTTCTAAAATCTATGAACTGACTTAGAATACTGTTTGATATCAATTGGATTTAGAGGTTTAAAATACATGTATAAATATATATATTAAAAATATATAAGAATGGGGAGTCTTGGCACATGCATTTAATCCTAGCACTTGGGAGGCAGAGGCAGTTGGATGTCTGTGAGTTTAAGGATAGCCTGGTTTGCAGAGGTGAGTTCCAGGAGAGACAGAGTTACAATAGAGAAATCCTGTCTCAAAAAACACCCAACCCCCAAAACCAACCAAATATATATTTATATATTGTATACATATATATAATATATATAAACAAATTATATATATACACACATACATATATATACACGTACACAATGAGGATATTTTTCTGACCTGTGTTTTCTCTGTGGTCTTATTTATTATCATCTTCTCACCTGCTCAGTCACTGAACTCCAAATTTGTGGAAAATCTACAAAACAGAAAAATGTGACATGTCAATATTTACTATGCGTGGATTGATTAGAGACAAGTAAATAGTATTTCTGAATTTTCTTGCATTTTAGCTATCATTTCTGTAAGATAAGGCTGCTGAGTTTTCATGAATTACCCCTTTTCCTATCCACCATTGAGAGTCACGTTCTTGGAAAACACCCTAATAACAAAAGGCAAGTTAACAAATGAAGTCATCTGTAGTTTTATATAGCATAGGAGCCTTTGGTCTCTAACCTATGGGTAATTTAAACATTTTATTCTTCAGTAATAAAACACTGCTAGGGACACAATAATGTGGGTACTGCATATTCTCTTAAGACCACATTTATATATCACTCTGTAGGAAGACATGTATGTACATACATTTCTAATGATTTGTGTGCTTAGTTACCTGCAGTCTCTGTGTCATTCAAATGATTGGCTCAGGAGGAATGTCTCAGGCCTTTGGAGTTTTTGAACCCTCCTGCTACAGAGGGGAGATAGTAAAGAGAAAAGCACCAACAGCATAAAAATCAGAGAAACGACTGAGTATTTTACCAGAAGGGCCAAACTAAACTTGAAAAGATTGACTGCCTTAGTTTCCCCACTCTTTCCACCCAGCTGCATAAAGATAAGATGGATGACAAATACTTAGGGTGCTAACCTACTCACTGTCTTCGTATCATTCGCTTTTTAAACAAAGCGGAGCTTCAAGATTCAAGTTCTAGGGGGAAGAAAAAAGAAACAACAATAAAAAGATGCAGTTTTAATTTAATGAATGCGATGGACAGAGGTTCTTATAACATGTACCAGTGTGTAGAAATATGATAAGAGGAAATGTATGTAATGTGCTGCTGGTACACTGTATGAAGGAACCTAGCCAGGCCTGTTCTGATTCTTTGCCTCTGTACAACGTACTTCTTCCTGGGTATGGGCAGAACTTCTTAAGTGATGATGTTGTGTTTTGATCTGCCTTTGGACAAAGGATGTTTGTGGATTTTTAACATTATTATTGTTATTACTTATTGCTAGCTGCAAGATTAAAATAAAAGGTTGATGAAAATGACTTTTAGTAGTTATTGCTTACTTTGGGAAAAATAGCTCTGGTGATTCTGGTTTCTAAACTTTTTTGGGAGAAGGTGGATAAAGGAGAGTTGAAGGTAAGAACTTGTATTTCTGAAATTGTGTCTGAGGCTTAACATATTGTTTTGAATTTTGTAAAAAATTATTTTATTTTATTTAATTTTATTTTGAGGCATGGTCTCACTATGTATCCTTGGCTGACCTGTATGTAACTTGTGATATAGGGCCAGGCTGGATTTAAACTCACTGATATCTACTTGCCTCTGTTTACCAGTCCTGGGGTTAAAGGAATATTCCACCATATCAAAGTCCATAGCATAGCTAAGAACAACTGTGGGTTTCTGATTCTTCTTCCTCTATCTTCCAAGTTCTGGGATTACAGGCATTTATCACCTTGCACATCTTCTGAAACTTTAATTTTGCTGTATTAAAAAAAAAAATCATGCATGTAAGCCTGAAATGACTATACAACATTATGCAGTACTCACTGGATATCACACAAATAGTCATCTTTTGGATGAAATATCAGAGTGTATGCACTACTTATGTGTATGAGCTAATGAATAGCCCAGCTATGGTTAGTAGTTTTCGTAAGTTTTAGTGTGGAGATTAAATATGGAGAACATATTTAAAATGGGAAGTACTAAACATGTCAGAACTTTCTTTTATTAGAATTTAAACCTACAGAGTAAAAGCCTGTGGCAAACTTTTAAAGATACATTTTTATGATGCATTATGTATTATTGCATGTTGGAAATAATCAAGTGTTAGAAACCAAAAGTAACTGAATAGTGAAGTAATAGAGATAGTTTAAAAAGGTTTTCTGTTACTAGTTACTTTGAGGTACATATATAAATGGTTAAATCCACATATATGATTTCTTTTTTTTATTGTTTTGTTTCGTTTGTTTTTGGGACAGGGTTTCTCTGTTGTTACTCTGGCTGTCGTGGAACTCTGTAGACTAGGCTAGCCTTGAATTTACGGAGATCTACCTACCTTGAACTTACAGAGATCCACCTGCCATTGCCTCCCATGCTGGGATTAAAGGCATGTACACCACTGCCCATTTCACATATATGATCTTCACTGAATGATTTCATGATTCATTCTAAGAGCATTTCAGTATCAACTGCTACTCTTATTGGTTGTCTGGACAGGCATTAGGTTTAGAAGCAATTGAAGTTGGGCAACACTCCTGTTGTAGTCAGTTTCAGAGTCCATCTTCCATTTACCATACGAAAAGGTGGAGGTATCAGGGCTTCATCAAATCTCACTGGGAGAAAGCTGCTACCTCTTTGTCAGAGGAATGAAATTGGTGTTCCAACTCTAGCCTTGGGTAGAAACTTGACCTTCTGATTTGGCCTAAAGATTAGAACATTGCTTATTCATCACAAGATTCCCCCAACCCCCCACCTAGGGGGCGGGGATCCTATCCTGAAGATTTGTTAAAGACCCAGGAAAAATAATTACCCCCTTAATGGGATAATGCACTTACATGTTCCAGGCGTCCTTTTAAGATGATGTTTCCTCCCATGGTTTTAAAGCTCTAATTAAAAAAATATACATTTTTCATCTTGTTCTTTCTTTTTCTTTGTTTTCAAGACAAGAGTCTTACTATGTAGTCCTTGCTTGTCCTGAACCTGCTATCTAGATCAGGCCTTCTCTGCCGTACACGTGGGGTTACTACTTGTGCCCCCATGTCTAGTTTTTCTTTTTCTATCATTGTTGGATGTGGGGCGTCCCAGCCTCCACTCAGGAAGGGTTCCACGAACACTCCATGGAAGAACGGTCGGCCTTATAGGAAAAATGACACGCACAGACATGCTTTTTAGGAATGACACACAGGAGCATTTTAATAGAAGGAGAAACAGTGTACATGCCAGGGGGGAATCACACATAACCTTGCTCTGAGACAAAGCTTTTCTGTAGCTTAACTAGCAGATGGAGGTTTGTTTATATAACAGTTTGCAGGTGGTGGGCACATATCAAAGGGAACCAACATAGATACAATGTAGACAGGAACATCCTTCATCTGCAGCTGCAAGCTTTAAGGTTTGTATTTACTGTCAAAAAACTTTGGACACCATGTTTAATTAACAGCTGGATGTCACGCTGACTGAATTTATTTTACCAGTTAACTCAGGCAGACAGGGGCAATATGGCACAGAGGCGCTAGGGAAGAGTTTAATGGTTTTTAAGCTTCTTTGTACATATCTATTCGCCCAGGTCACATCCATAAATTCCTAGTCCTTTGGAAGGCTATCTGCCCTTTCAAATCCTGGGAATCTTTATTTGTATTCTAAGTCTGTGCAGGCTTGCTATTTTCTACATTAACAAAGGGGCAAACACTTTTAAGGGCGAACTATGTGTTTTTCCAGGTGTGCTCTCTATCTAGGCTTTTTAGCTTCTGAACTTACAGAGGTCCTAGCCTCTTTTTTGGGGAGGTCAATATAATTTTATGATGTGTCTCAGTGAGCATGAGTTGACTCATGCCAGGACTTGAAGATCAGCAAGGTTGTTACAATTACTTTTGAGCGGAGATGGCAGTGTCCCTTTCCCAGTCAGCAATAGCCAACCCAGGGATTAATTTTACTAATAAGTAATGTAAACACTATAAGACTTTTCATAGCTATACAGCTGAAAAGATGAAGAAGAGCCAATGGGCCACAACCTTCTGGCATTTCAGCAAGCTGGAACCTTGTCTACGGTTTGCTTACACTGCCACGATTGGTCTGGGCTGTAGCAATTGGATACAGACCAGACTAATACTGTAAGCCTATTTGCTTTTGGTAATCTGGGCTTCCGTTTTCTGTGAAGAACCCCCTCCACTCCCCTTCATAGCTGTTTGCCAACTGCAATGGCTGAACCTCCCTGCTCTCTTGGACCCCAATTAAAGGGCCTGGCTATTACCTTTTTCCTATCCATTTACTATTTTGTCACCATTGATGGCTTTGTTGCCATCTTCATTCCCACACACCCCGAACTCTAAAAATTGTTCTTTTTGAGTCTGTTTATAGTTTGTTTTCTTTAAAGTCAGGATTTTGGTATGTAGCTCTGGCTGGCCTGGGAATTGCTTTGTTGGTAAACTCAAGGGAACTGCCTACCTCAAGTAACTCAAGTGTTGGGATTACTGGTGTGGACCACCACACCCAGCTAAATTCTTTTATTATAGAGAACAAGAATCAGTTATACTTTAATCTTTATGTTAAATCTATAAAATAATAAAATTAAGCTGGGCTAGGTAGCACTTCCCCAGCACTGGGAAGTAGGGGCAGGAAGGTCAGGTTGTCAGTGTCATCTTCAGCTGAAGGATGAGGTGAAGGCCTGTCCAGGATATTTAAGACTAAGACTCAAAAAACTCAAATCTAACAGAAATTTAAGTGGCATCATAGCTCTATAATTTTTAGTTTGTTCCAAACCATTAACATCGCTACTTGAATGCTAGTTGGGAAGGTAAAACACTGTCAATTATGTTAGTGTTGGTTAACTTCTACAACTGCAGTACAATGTAATTTAACAATTCCCAAAACAAACTCTACAATTAACCTATGAAGCCTTACACACTTCTTCCCAGTTATAATAGTTTCTAGGACAAACATTGTGGATCACAAAATGTATATTCTACCTTAAACTACCTGACCATGACTGAACTGATCCCAGTTAAAACCAAATTTAGACAACCTTGCAGTTGGGAAACAAATCCCAAATGCCTGTTTGCAGGCGTCGTTACAACCTGAACGCAACTAATGGGCTATGTATGGGTCGGTGTAGCCAATTTTCAGGCAACGAAGGCTAATTGGCACAAAAATGTGAACAGGGGCTAATAAAAGCAGACTGAAATAAGTCTGCAAACTTCTACGTGCCACACAGCACCTTAAGATGATAAAGGAGTTGGCTCTTAAAAGAGCCTTTTGTAGTTCCTGTGCCAATGTCAAGAATGTGTTCAAGCCCTCTCCCCGCGGATGCGGCGGGCCAGCTGAATGTCCTTGGGCATGATGGTGACGCGCTTGGCGTGGATGGCGCACAGGTTGGTGTCCTCGAACAGACCCACCAGGTAGGCCTCGCAGGCCTCCTGCAGCGCCATGACGGCCGAGCTCTGGAAGCGCAGGTCGGTCTTGAAGTCCTGCGCGATCTCGCGCACCAGGCGCTGGAACGGCAGCTTGCGGATCAGCAGCTCGGTCGACTTCTGGTAGCGCCGGATCTCGCGCAGCGCCACGGTGCCGGGCCGGTAGCGGTGCGGCTTCTTCACGCCGCCGGTGGCCGGCGCGCTCTTGCGGGCGGCCTTGGTGGCCAGCTGCTTGCGCGGGGCCTTGCCGCCGGTCGACTTGCGAGCCGTCTGCTTAGTGCGAGCCATAGTGACAAAAAGAAGCGGGAGGAACAACGGGAGACGCTGGTATTTATACAGGAAACGCGTCGTTCTGATTGGATCCTGGCCCGTGGCTCTCAGGCTTCCGTCGAATCTGCGGAAGTGCTTCTCAGGACTGACGATTGGTTGAGTCTTCTAGTGCGGTTCTTGATTGCTAAATACCAACGGCAAGTCCGCCCCCTTAAATAGTCCGTGCGTAAACCTCTGTCTTTTTTGATTCTCTCTTAAGCCCGGAATCATTTAACAAACGTTATTCGCGTTCTGCGGTTCCGGAACTTTACTTGCTGTACACGAAACATGTTGCAAGAACAAAATTCTCCGGAATTTTAGTCTAGCCGCTTGCTAGACTGTTTTTCTGCTTAAATAGTCTCAGTTGTAATTTCTTGTACACATATTTGGAAATTTTTTGCATCGTTCATCTTGCGGTAATAACCCGATCATGAACGAGGCTTTGATTTCCACCCCCCCCCCAAACCATGCTGAGATAAAAACTTTCTACGTATATTTTATGCGTGTTAGTGTTGCCACAGAAACCGACAGAAGTATGCTTTCTTATGTCTTGATAAATGTAAATTTCTTTCGAGAGATTGCAGCACAGTTGCTTTTTTTTTTTTTTCTAAATGTGGGGCATAGCAAGAAACAATCTGGAATCTCAAACCTCTGAAATCGTGGCGGTGCGGTGTCTCTGGGGGTGTTTTGTGACGACAGCAACGGTCTGAGGAGTCCTGAGGTCCAGGACAGAGATAATGCTTTTCTCTTGTCCACACTATAGAATTCCTTTCCTTATCTTAATAAATAAACACAACAGTTACAATGTACTCTCAAACTACAATAAAGGCATGTAATGGTAAGCATAAAATGAACACGTAGGATACAAAATTACAACCTACAGTTTTCAAGCAGCCTGCTATATGCCTGCATAGCACACATTTCTTTCTTCCCCTCCCTCCGAGGTTTTAGAATTTTATTTCCATTATTTAGTCTACTCTGGCTTTTCTGGTCCAATCAGAATTTAGATACTTAACTCCTCGTTTGCATATCTGGTGCTGAACAGTAACATTGGGAAGATTCTCAGTAGATTTCGATGTGGTCGCATTGTTGCTCAGTTAACCCAGTCCCAGTGCCTTATCACAGCTACTGCTTCGAGACATGTGCATGTCTTTAAAGCACACCTTTTATGAACAGGATGGAATGACCTTTGGTTAATTGTGGTTGAGGAGATTTCAAGGCTTAAAAACTTGCTATTAAACTAAATCCCAACACATGTTCATGGTAGTTCCAAAGTGATTTGGAGTGTAACACAAATCTTTTGCAAAATAGTTTTTTTTTTCTGTCTTTCCTGAAACCCTTCCATCACTTGTCTCATGAATTGTTCAGTTTGTAATCCCTTACTTAGATGGTATATTAGTCCACTGTATTAATTTTGTATCTTGCATGACATGTTTCTTAAAATTCAGCAGCATTCAACTGTACAACTGTACTGTCTTCTGGTCTCTGTCTGTCTGGGTATGGTTTAGCCAGATCTTTGTAGGAATACAGTGAAAGTGTGGACCAGAGTTGAGGTTTCCTGGATTCTTTTCTCGAGTAGGATCTTTTTGCATATTCTGAATGAGGTAATACAGTTGATACTTTTTATTTTTATGTTTCAGAACTGTTGGTTTGGTAGGTGTGTGAGAGAGCCTCAGAGGGCTAGGAGGAAAAAACGGGGGACAGCCACAGGGGCTGGTTAATGCTCATGTAAGGCTTGACGAGTCCTGCAATATGTATGTGAGGCAAGATTTTTCTTGTGGCCCTTTCCTTCCTATTTTCTCTTATTCCAGCAGACTCCATCTAACAATTTAAAATATCCAAGCACGCTGTATGTAACTCTGTATCAGAGAAACACACAAATCCCAAACCGTATAAAATGCCGATTTTTCTGTACTCATTGTTCCATAAGTTTATAAGATTAAGTTCATCCCAGCTTATGCATGGAGATTGAATCTGTGTTCCTGAAGAAGCCTACCTGTCCTGCTTCAGAAATCCATAACCATGCTTTTCTTTTCTTGCAAGGTGTTAACTAGAAGCCAGTCAAGGTTTATCGATAACAATACACAGTCGACCTTCCAAAGTAAGAAGGTTTTTGCATGAATAATTGTATGTGCTAAATTATTTGTATTCCATCTTCTTTGATGAACTCTACAAGTGAAATTAAGGTACAGATCCAGTCCACCTTAAGGTTATGGGTCTTGTAAGAATGAATCCTAGTAGAGGAAACCTTACGGGGAAATACCACTCTAAGTATGTCATAGAAAAAAATCAGAAGAGACTTGGTAAGCTGTGTTTTTCAGAATTTTGATTAATTCAATTAATCTGAAAGCAGGAATGTATTGAGACAGGAGATGGGCACCAGCTACTTTAAGATGTTTTTAAATGGTTCTCTGTCAAAATCCTGTATAAAAGATAGATAAGGGAGGTGGAACAACAACAAAACAAAACCCGCTGTGACTTAATTTCTGACTTTCCAGCTGGGTTCACTACGACAAGGATTCTCAAGGGAAAGGCATCAATATGTCTCACATGAGGTAGGTCCCTCATAAATCAAGACCCATAGAAGACCTAATTGAACACTTACCGGTTTGGACAGAGCAATAAAGTCTGAAATCACAAGATAAAAAGTTAATTGAGTTAAGGCAAGTAATTAAGCTTGAAACAAAACTGGGGAGATTCAGGTCAGAGTAGGTCACGGTGCTTTCATTTGCACTGTGCATCTCCTGTGGTGAACACTGCTTTGCTGTCCCTCCATTGTAGGGAATGGAGTTTCTGTGGACGTGAGGCAGGGCTTGTTTTCTTCGTGGAAGCAGAAAAAGGCAGGGCAAGTCAAAGTGACTTTCTTACAACTGCTATTTCGTTGTTTTTTCCTCCCTCCCTCCCTCCCTCCCTTCCTCCCTTCCTTCCTTCCTTCCTTCCTTGCTTTTTTTTTCTTTTTTCCAAAGCAACCGTGTATGGGTGTTTTACCAGTATGTTTGTATGTTACCAAACACATCAGTGGCCTTGGAAGCCAGACCTACTGGAACTGTCAGCTATTGTTAGAGGCAGATGGAAGGAGACCCCCGAGAAATCACCAGGACTTGAGATCGATGCAAAAGCAGGAGGTTTATTTCCAACAGATGCCTCAAGCGAGGCAGGTGGGAGTGACAAATTAGCACATTCTGAATATGATTTATATATTTTTTTTTAAAGACAGAGCATAGCAACAGATTATCAGGCATGAGTGTATAGTGATGTGAGTATTAACCTTTAAACTGATTGGTGCTGGCCTATAGCAAGGTTGCGGGCACTAGAAAATGTAAACTTTAGGGTCTTAGTCAATGTGGGTGGGGGGAGATCCTTAGTCCAAGGCCATTAGTCAGCAGTCCATATCTTGTTTGCCTTAGAAATTGTTTCTCTTACTTCAGTTTTGGGAACTGTTCTGAGTCACATTGCCCCTGACTTGGGCCTACACAAATTTGGTGTTCTTAGAAGCCTGACTAAAGTTTGGCTGCTTTGGTCTTGTCCTTTAACTGTCAGTCTGGGAACTGAACCCTCTCCTCTGGAAAGGCAGTAAGTGATCTTAACACCTGTGCCACCTCTCCAGCCTCAATAACTTTTATTTTTTAAGTGTCTAAATGTGGCTCTAAAAATTATGTCCAAATCTTCTATTTGGAGCTTGTATGGTATGTCACCCTGTGAAGTCAGATTAATAAACCTTCACTTCAAAAAAATATTTTTTTACCTTTTTACTTTTATTTTATTTTACCTTTTCTTTTCCTAGTAATAACATCAGAAAAGCTTTTCTGTGATTGAGTCCCGAAGGGGTTATGTCTGACTCATTCCCTCTCTAGTTCTGGTTCTATTAAAAAAAAAAAAAAAAGCCAGACTGTGGTGGGACCTTTAATCCCAGCTTTTGGGAGGCAGAGACAGGCAGATCTCTGTGAGTTTGAGGCCAAGCCTGGTCTACAGAGTGAGTTCCAGGACAGTTAGAGATATATCAGAGAAACCCTGTCTCAAAACAAAACAAACAAACAAACAAACAATTAGCTAGATATGATGGAGGCCTGTGATCCCAGTACTCTGTAGACTGACATATGATTCCAGATGATCTGGAATTCCAGATAAGTCTGGCCTACTTAGTAAGGAGCTAATGAATGGCAGGAGCTGAAAGGGTCAACCTGAGCAACATAGTGAGACCATGTTGAAAAAGTCGCTCAACCTCCCCAAGATAAACCTTTGATAAGGAAGTTAAAGACAGTGTGACCTGGAAAAATATATATATTTGCAGACATTTTACTGGACAATTAATTATTCTCTATTATAAGTGCTGTAAAGTCTTGAGATATTAATTGTAACACTTTATAAGGTAAAAGAAAAATTTAAAAGATTTGTCCCTAGCAGGTATAAGGGAAAAATAAATG
This sequence comes from Cricetomys ansorgei, assembly GCA_026225945.1. Lineage (NCBI taxonomy): Eukaryota > Metazoa > Chordata > Mammalia > Rodentia > Nesomyidae > Cricetomys > Cricetomys ansorgei. The sequence goes on from JAMJFZ010001043.1 coordinate 1,871,034, forward strand.
TAACAATTAAGTGAGCAGAGGAATATCAAAGTATAAATATGGTTTTGGACCTGACTAGCGAGAACAATCTGAGATGTGGGGCCCAAATCCTAGAGGTTCAGCATCTAGGTTTCAGAAAACTCCCAGGTAAAGACATAGGGCAGTTTCTGAAATTGAGAGACAGGGGGAAGTTATGGCTTCAGCAGAACCAGAAACTGGCTTTCTGAATAAACTGCTTTTTGAAACTGTAGGGTAGAAGATAAGTCAAACTGCCTATTTCACAATCTTGGGGTTTGGGGGCTTGTGGTTGGTGAGGATTACCTGCTTTCTGGGGACACGATGTCTTACAACTGTGGGCTTGTTTTACGGTCACGCTTTTTCTTTTTTCTTTTTTTTTTTTTTGCGGGGGGGGGGGGGGGGGGGGGGGGGGGGGGGGGGGAGTGTGACTTTCCCTTAGTAGCAGTTTATAATTCAGATGCTACAAAAGCACCATTTTATAAAACAAAGTAATAAGCACTCTATTGTCTTTCAAACCCATTGTATCATCTAGCTCAATATAAACTCTTCTTTTCCCTTTAAAAACACAAATGACTACCCCAACCTCATTTTTTGGATACAGGATCCTGTCATACAGCCTTGGATTCCCTTATCTGTTCCTCCTTAGTGCTGGCATTAAAGGGATAGGCCACAAAGTCCAATGACCACATCTTTTTTGAAATGACACAGGCATTATATTAATTAATTTCCTAGAAGAGGTCTCAATTTCTTCATTCTGAGGATCTGAATGGGAAACTCTATCACTATGGACCAAGGACAAAGTAGCAAAGAAATGCTGCTGAGTGTTATGGGCCCTAGAAAAGATTCTCAGACTGTACCAATGATTTCAAATGATAGGAGGTCCTGAGGAGGGCCTCGGGTGTTGAAGGTTCATTGTAGTTAGTGGAAGCCAGGCTTAGCTTGGCTTAGAGGCTGCAGATGGGCTTGATGTCACTGTGCAGGACTGGGGACCACCTAGTGGGCTTGGTGATGCTGTAGGATGTTTTTGAGCAGATCTTTTTGGTGGCATTTGAGCCCCTTGCCCAGATCACACTTGGTGAGCAGCAGCAGGCAACGGCACCTAGAACACTCAAGTGCTGTGACATCCTATCAAACAGGCTCTTTAACAGTAAGTTAGAAATTCCCATTGATAGTTACTTTGAATACCTTATTGAAAGCCACACACATGGGTAGAAGTGGGAGGGGTGGGTTTCAGAAGCAAGCATTTTTGCTTGTGATCAGGAATTACATAATGGCCAGAGTGGAAGAAGAAAGACTTTGTGGAATGTTCCTGCTCATTTTTTTTTTTTTTAATTAAAAAAGTAAATTTTATATGTATGGGTGTTTTGGTTACATGCATGCATACCAGTTACATTCAGTGTTAGGTAGAGGGCAAAAGAAGGTCTCACATTCCCTGGAACTGACTTAGTCACCTGTCGATGCTGGGAATTTAAGTCAGTCCTCTGGAAGAGCAGTCAGTGCTCTTAAATTGTTGAGCCATTTCTTCTGCCCCTGCTCAGTTTTCTAATTTCAGTCATTCCTCTTCTAATGTGTTACAGATTTCTTGTTAGCCCAGTGTTGATTGAAGCCATTGGATGCAGCAAGCTAGTATGTATCTTGAACATCATTTGATTTTCTTAAGGTTTGTGGTCAAGTGTATGAAATTATAAGTTGATATGTGTTTGAAATGCATACTTGAAATGCGTGGATCCCTGGATTCTCTTGGGAAAAATCCCTTGAATATGTTCAATCAGATTGACAGGATGATAGTGAGAAGAAAGAATTGAAACTTGTTGGGCTCTACAGTCTCACTTCTTGGTCAGTACTTTTAAATACACATGCTAGGACAATTTTGTTGGAAATTAAAGAGTGGATACTAACCACATCTTTGCTTATCAAGACAAGAAGAGATGTGGCTGCAAGGACATTCATTAACATTTCATTTCTTCAAACACAGAAAGTTAGTAGCATGGGCATTATTTGAAATTTTGGAGTCACATCCCTTTCCCAGGTGAATTTCCTTTAGGGAGAAGTTTCAAGCTGAGGTTTTTTTTTTTTTTTTTTTTTTTTTTTTGAGGCAAAATGTCACTATAACCCTGGTGGCCTGATAAGGCCTGCTTATCAGTTTGGATGGTAGTTGGATAGGACATGAATCTGAATCTGAAACAGAAACACGGCATCTTTGAGTTCAGTCAGGAACTGAACTGCACCTTCACACTTAGTTTTAGTTCTTATACCCTCTCCAACAGAGGTATATGGGCAGTTACCAAGGTAATGATCATGAGGGGCCAGTCAGGTGTGCATGCAAGCATGAGGTTAATGATCACATAGGTACAATCACATGGTTACTGATCATGAGGGAAGAGGCTTAGGTACAGTAGGTAAAATCATGTGTTTGCAATCAATCAAGGTTAAATGATATATATGCAAAACATATTGTTCTGTAGTTAACTATAAAACAATCATCTTGTTTTGTGAGACTAAGAAGGAATGTCTCCTGAAGCAATCTTTGACTTCCTCGAAACAAGGTGTCTCCAGGCAGGTGTTTTTTACAACTCAGCTCTGCTCAACAGCAGACCCAAATGAGATATAGGTGTATAGCTGGAGGCACACAGCAGAATTTGAGTTCAAGGTCAGGGGGGGCTCCCTGCAGTGGCCTATGAATGTAGATCTCACTATGAAATCTAGGAGGTCCTTCATGTCCTCTTTCAGTCTTCTGTGTGGTGGTATTGCCGTCTAAGCCATTATTTTTTAGGTTTGTTTTTACTTTTTAAATGTACACATGCATGTGCGTGTGCGTGTGCGTGTGCGCATGTGTGTGTGTGTGTGTATGTGCATTCAGGTGCCTGTGCAGTTCAGAAGAAGCTGTAGATCCTTCAGCAGTTGTGAGCTAGCTGATGAAGATGCTAGGATCCAAACTCTGATCATCTGCAAGATCAGTATATGCTTTTAACTACTTAGCAACTATCTTTCCAGCCTCCTAAAATTGATGCTTTAAGCAACTGTCACCAAGACTTTAAGTTTCTCTTTATATTCAGACACTATATGTTCTGTTGATTAAAGACTGAAGAAATAAATGTGTAAGGCACCATTACTTCATGAGTAGAGCAAAAGCCACCAAACCCTTTATTATTGAGATGATTGGCAAAGAGTAAGAAACACAGAGACATGAAAATCAGTTTGGAATCTGGAAAGAATGAACAGCAAAATCATCTATTATTTGATGAATTTGTAAAACAATTGCCTGGGAGTTACAAAACATTTATAATGAGATTCTCAGAGAAACAGACACTGATGCTTTTCTTTCAGGAAACATTTTTCTTTGTCTACATGTGGACTCAGGGGCTTCATATCTAAAAGCTGAGCCCAAGTGCAGTGATCCCCAAAATGCCAGGAATGTGGGGGAAGCAGGGGGGGCATTACCTGGAAGACTGTGAAGTTGTAGATACACAGATGAACACTGACCAGACCATGATGCCCTCCACTTTGTCCCCCCTGTCCCCCAAACTGCAACAACAGGAGAATTTAGACATTTTATATTACCGGGACTTCCCCCGCCCCCCAGTTAAAGATGTACTTTGGACAAAATACCTGAAAACAGGGAGATGTCCAGTGTGTTGTATAATAGGGGGAGGTTAAGGTCATAATGGATTTGTAGAGAAATATACTTCATTTTTGTCTTTACTATTGACACAATCAGACATTGAACTACTTTTTAACTATAATATTTTAATAGTGTAGCAATGCAAGGTGTTTGTGGCAATTGGAGCAGACCGCACTCCAGTGATCAGAGGTAGCAAGACGCTTCAAAGGTGGGAACACTTGTCTCCAAAATCGAGGATTTTAGTTGAAACCCATGGAAGTTACATAGTGGAGGAAGAGAATGGAATCTTGCAGATTGCCCACTGACCAGCTTCTGTGCTTGGCCACACACAATAAATACATAAACAAAAATGTAACAACAAGAACTAAGAACTTCAAAGATTATTGCCTTATGAACAGTAATTTGTGTTTTGCTTCAGGTTCGCAACATTTTGTCTTTGTTTTAAAAAAATTCTATACAATGTTTCAAGTTCTGAAATTTTTTAAAGACCTTCATAACTTTTACTCCTTTCATTGATATGATACAGAAGAAACTCAAAGTGATAGACTTGATGCTTAAAGGATTCACTAATTTGCTTAGAGAAAGACAATTAAGTCACACCAGTAGAATTTAGCTAAGGAAATACTGCCTCCAAAATACACTATAGGTAAGCAGTATGCTAATGAGGCCTATTAGAGATAAGCAAAATTTAAGATACCATGATGCTAATATTTGTTGACTTGAGATTGACCTCCAATTAGGTTACATTCCCATAACAAAAGGGGACACTTAGAACCAGCCATTATGCTCATCCCTCATAACAAAGAACACTTCTAAGGAGCAGCTCAAGGAGGTAGTGCAGAATCACTACCACCATTAAGCCTTGGCCTGTCGTTAAGTTCTCTGTGTGCTCTTATCAGGAAAAGCATAATTCTGCAAGGTGGGCAAGATGAACTTGGGTAACAACTATTTAAAAGGGAGAACAATGGTGTATTTAGGAAATAATTCTGACAATATGTTTGCTGTAAATCTCTGTATGCCCAAGTGATCACACTTGTAGTCTTCTGTGTCTTTTTAAATTGTTCAAAGTGTGACCTGAAAGAGATTAAGAATGACAGAGTATGTGGAATGCCAAAGTCTGAAGTGTATATAAGTCAGGAATATCTTCTATTTATGGCCAACATCATTAGCTAAAGACAGACATATTCTATATATGTTAAGCAAGTTTTTCCCCTTTAAATAATCTCTAAGTGTGCAGAGTGATTTCTCACTGTGAAGGCATATTAATATTAATATTAATTTTAGAAAAAAATTAAAATATTTTCTTTCTTTCTCCTTTCTTTCTTTCTTTCTTTCTTTCTTTCTTTCTTTCTTTCTTTCTTTCTTTCTTTCTTTCTTCCTTTCTTTCTTTCTTTCTCTCTCTTTCTCTCTTTCTCTCCTTACCTCCCTCCCTCCCTCCCTCCCTCCCTCCCTTCCTTCCTTCCTTCCTTCCTTCCTTCTTTCCTTCCTTCTTTTTCAAGACAAAATTTCTCTGTTGTAACTCTAGCTGTCCTGGAACTCACTCTGTAGACCAGACTGGCCTCAAACTCAGAGATCTGCCTCCCTCTGCCTCCCAAGTGCTGGGATTAAAGGGGTGGACCACTACCACCTACTTTACTCTTTGATTTCTACTTAAAAATCAGTTAATTATAAGGTTGCTTATGTGTTTACTCTACAGGCCTAGAAAGGAGGAAGAAATGTATAGTCAAGACAAAAAAAGAAAGTGATTTTTGTATGTAATGGCAATTTTCATTTTCATCCTGAGAGTGGTTCACAAGTCATCTTAATAATGTCCTGATATTTTCTGTGGAATTTGGTGTTTGTACAGTCTCTGATCAATGTGGACAGTTTTCATTCAACAAGAGATGTGCATGAAGATCAGGAAGGTAAAGATGAGGGTCCTATCTTCTTATTCTACCTCAATTTTACCCATTTAAAATAATGAGTTAAAAAATATGCATTTACTTGATTGAAGGCAAGGACAGGCTGTGATGGTCCTGGTCTTTTCAGGTTGCTTAGTTCTGGAAATTGAACACTACCACTCCCCCATCATGTAACACTGTCACTGTTTGCATGAGGGAAGGTAGAAGGGGAATGCAGATAGGGAAGCTGATTCTTCTACTTGAGGATATCAAGAAAGGGACTCTGGGTACCATGGAGTAGCTCTCAGTTCTGTTGAGAAATACTTGAATCTTGGGATTAAGGCAATTATGGAATGTGCTTACTTCAATTGTCACATTAAAGCTTAGTCTATAAGGCTTGTTGATGGTTTTCAAGAATATTCTAGGGTTTCATGGTTTTAGTTTATTTGTTAAGGCCTCCTTGTCTGTGCATTTAGACTCTCACTTGAAAAATCCTGACAATTGAGTTGATTTTTGTACATTAGAAAGCACACTTATCTTTTGTCCTATAGGAAAAATAACCCCAAGGTTACATTATGGCTAGGCCACAGGAAAGTAATCATTTCTCATAAATATTTGCCCATGTGCCTGGGAACAGTCCCTCTGCCAGTCACACACATACTTGAATATTGTTTTGAACCATGTAGAGCTTTCTAGTGACTTCATCAGGGACAAATTACATAGTACAATATGTCTATATATACTTGGAAATTAATTAATTACTTGTATTTTACACTTGGATAACTTTCATAAAGTAAAAGCATAGTTTTTTTGTTTTATTTGAAAAAAGGCATGCTTTTACTGTGAAGGATACTGAAGCCTACCTGTTGAATTGGAATTCTATTACAAATTGATTTCTTTTGCATTTCCTAAGTTTTGCCACAGTGATTATAGTTGTAAAGTTTTCAAGGTGAGGCTGAGCCCTAATCATGGTCTACTGCTCCCTTTCATATCAACACCTAGAAACCACTCCAGTCACACCCCTGGTCTTGACAACATATTTAACCCTCAACTGAGCAAGGTGTCTCATGTCTGTATTCCCAGAACAACATAGGGTGAAACTGGAAGATTGCTGTGATTTTTTAAGCTACTCTAGGCTACAAGGTAAATTCCAGGGCAGCCAAGGCTGTAGTGATTTCAACAATCAATAATTGAATGGATGAATACATCAGTAAAATAGATTTGTACACTGAGGCAATAGAGATGGCTCAGAAGTTAAGAGCACTTGCTGCTCTGGGAGAGAACCTGAACCCATGTCTGTCTGAGGGCTCATAAAGCATGTCAACACCCGGGGATCTGAGACCCTCTTCCAGCACCAAATACAAGTGGCACCCTCTCACATAAATAAAAATAAAACGAATCTCTTAAAAGTAGCATATTCATGCAAGCAATGAATATTAAAGAAAGGCCATAACTGGACAGTCTCAGTCCACACTTTTGAAACTTCACAATTATCAATCCTAGTGTTTGAACTAGTCAACTTTCAGAAGTAATGAGATAGAGTTATCTAAGACTGAATAATTAAAAAAGAGTAAGTCCATTCTAGTTTTAATTGATACTGGTTTTGATTGCTTCATTTTTCTGAAAACTTTATAAACATTAAAAAAAACCCAAACAGAAAACAAAAAGCAAAAGATCAACAACAAAAAAAATCCCTCTATTGGCCAAGCATGCCTTTAATCCCAGCAAGACAGAGGCAGGATTTCTTTTAAGGTGGAAGTCAGTTTGGTCTAAGCCAGTTCCATGGCAGCCAGAGAGAGAGCTACATAGTAAAATACCCTGCCTCTGGGGAAAAAACAAAAAAAAAAAAAATCAAACTAAGACTTCATCAAGTTACTGGCGTAATTTTTTTGCCCTTTTATATTTTTGGGCAATTCTAAAATTCTTATTTTGTCAGAACGTTATGTGCATATTCACGTATATAACTATATTAACCACCTTTCCAAAATACAATTCCAAAGTAACCCAAAGGTAATCATTCCTTGTTGCCTTGGCAGAATTGCAATGTCATGATCCTATTGTTCACAACAGATAAGGAAATATTTGTGGGAAATCTGACCATCTAGAGAAAATCATGACACCTTTATTTGGGAGGCTAGAAGACACTCTCTCGAAATGCAGAGTTGCCTTATAAGAGAATTAAACAGTTGAGGTTTTAAGTGTAAATCTGCTTAACCCTCATTTACAGCATTTCAATAAAAGCGGTGGCTCTTAGAATATCCTTTGTCTTAGGAGTGAGGGTCTGGTTACTGGAAACTCAGCAGAAAAAGGCTCCTTTGATGACAAAGTGGGTGGCTCTGAAAAGAGCCTTTGTTTTGATAGTAAAGATCTGTGCGTGAAAGACCGGCCTCTTTACTTCCCCTTGGCCTTGTGGTGGCTCTCGGTCTTCTTGGGCAGCAGCACCGCCTGGATGTTGGGCAGGACGCCGCCCTGCGCGATGGTCACGCGGCCCAGCAGCTTGTTGAGCTCCTCGTCGTTGCGGATGGCCAGCTGCAGGTGGCGCGGGATGATGCGCGTCTTCTTGTTGTCGCGGGCCGCGTTGCCCGCCAGCTCCAGGATCTCGGCCGTCAGGTACTCCAGCACGGCCGCCAGGTACACCGGGGCGCCGGCGCCCACCCGCTCCGAGTAGTTGCCCTTGCGGAGCAGCCGGTGCACGCGGCCCACGGGGAACTGCAGCCCGGCGCGGGACGAGCGCGTCTTGGCCTTGGCGCGGGCCTTGCCGCCCTGCTTGCCGCGTCCAGACATGGTTGAAACTCAGCTGCTAAGAACTGCACTGCAGTAGACAAGGGATCCACACGCCCGCGGTTTATAGTCATCGCAGGGCGCAAAATCGGAGAGATTTGATTGGTTATGTACAACAGTTTCACCTAAACCAATGGCACCGGGGTTTTCGAAAAACCCTTGCTTTGATTGGGCAGTTAGTGGATGACGTTCGCTGGTCCAGGATAAGCCTAGCCAGAAGGTTGTTTAAAAAGCAGCCGGTGTAGAGGCCGCCGTACCGCTTTACTTTTCCTGGTTAACTTTCCCTTTGTCTCTCGTCATGCCCGAGCCCGCGAAGTCGGCGCCCGCCCCGAAGAAGGGCTCCAAGAAGGCCGTGACCAAGGCGCAGAAGAAGGACGGCAAGAAGCGCAGGCGCAGCCGCAAGGAGAGCTACTCGGTGTACGTGTACAAGGTGCTGAAGCAGGTGCACCCCGACACGGGCATCTCGTCCAAGGCCATGGGCATCATGAACTCGTTCGTGAACGACATCTTCGAGCGCATCGCGGGCGAGGCGTCCCGCCTGGCGCACTACAACAAGCGCTCGACCATCACGTCCCGGGAGATCCAGACGGCCGTGCGCCTGCTGCTGCCGGGCGAGCTGGCCAAGCACGCCGTGTCCGAGGGCACCAAGGCCGTCACCAAGTACACCAGCTCCAAGTGAGCGCGGGTCTCAACGCCTCAACAACCCAAAGGCTCTTTTCAGAGCCACCCAACAGTTCACAGTTGAGAGCTAAGCACTTCTTCGTAGCGATTGCCTTAACCGTCTTTACCGGGTTACACATTTTTTCCGTGCAACAATGATGCAATCAGTGAAATTCACTCTATACTTTGCATTCTTTGTAGATACATGGAGAATGTTTTTCCGCTGTTTGGAACAAATCCTCATACCCGCAGAGATGTTTTACAATGTGATAACTTTTACTTAATGTGAGAAATATTTAGCAAGATTTGAAACTAATTTTTTACTAACCATGTGTAACTACAATCACTGTTAAGCAACTGTGATAGTCTAATAGACCTGAAGTGGAATTGACGAAAATCAGTTAAAAAATGAACACCTCCCTTTACAACACACTCTTGCGGCGTTTAGTCTAGCATTAACTAACACAGCTCTTAGATGACAAGATACGAAGGGAATTAAATTATTGACTTCAGATTTAGAAAAGTTGTTTTAGGGCTAGACCTGTTGGCTCATGCATGCTTTCAAATCCAGAGGAAGGCCTGGGTAAGCCTGAGTTCCAGTGAGACTGAAAAAACAGCAAAAAACAGACCAAAACAAAATGGCAGGGAGGTGGTGGGGCAGGGCCTTAATCTCAGCACTAGAGGGTCAGCCAGGTAATTAAGGATATTCCTAATTAGTCTTACTTCAAAAAATTACTTATAATTCCCACCAGGTTCCTTCTTACAATAACAAGCCACATATAGTAAACTGTCAGATGGGATGCCTTCCCTATTCACTTCCTAGTGGCGTCTAACCCTGTGGACAAAGTCCTTATTTTTCATTAAGTACTAGGTGGGGATAGAAACTTAAAGGAGGCTGAATTTACAAAATCGTAAAACTGTTACAGAGATTCAAGCATTTAGTGTCACAGTTCTTTCTAAAGAAAAGATGAGTGGCTCTGAAAAGAGCCTTTGGGTTGTTGAGGCGTTGAGACCCGCGCTCACTTGGAGCTGGTGTACTTGGTGACGGCCTTGGTGCCCTCGGACACGGCGTGCTTGGCCAGCTCGCCCGGCAGCAGCAGGCGCACGGCCGTCTGGATCTCCCGGGACGTGATGGTCGAGCGCTTGTTGTAGTGCGCCAGGCGGGACGCCTCGCCCGCGATGCGCTCGAAGATGTCGTTCACGAACGAGTTCATGATGCCCATGGCCTTGGACGAGATGCCCGTGTCGGGGTGCACCTGCTTCAGCACCTTGTACACGTACACCGAGTAGCTCTCCTTGCGGCTGCGCCTGCGCTTCTTGCCGTCCTTCTTCTGCGCCTTGGTCACGGCCTTCTTGGAGCCCTTCTTCGGGGCGGGCGCCGACTTCGCGGGCTCGGGCATGACGAGAGACAAAGGGAAAGTTAACCAGGAAAAGTAAAGCGGTACGGCGGCCTCTACACCGGCTGCTTTTTAAACAACCTTCTGGCTAGGCTTATCCTGGACCAGCGAACGTCATCCACTAACTGCCCAATCAAAGCAAGGGTTTTTCGAAAACCCCGGTGCCATTGGTTTAGGTGAAACTGTTGTACATAACCAATCAAATCTCTCCGATTTTGCGCCCTGCGATGACTATAAACCGCGGGCGTGTGGATCCCTTGTCTACTGCAGTGCAGTTCTTAGCAGCTGAGTTTCAACCATGTCTGGACGCGGCAAGCAGGGCGGCAAGGCCCGCGCCAAGGCCAAGACGCGCTCGTCCCGCGCCGGGCTGCAGTTCCCCGTGGGCCGCGTGCACCGGCTGCTCCGCAAGGGCAACTACTCGGAGCGGGTGGGCGCCGGCGCCCCGGTGTACCTGGCGGCCGTGCTGGAGTACCTGACGGCCGAGATCCTGGAGCTGGCGGGCAACGCGGCCCGCGACAACAAGAAGACGCGCATCATCCCGCGCCACCTGCAGCTGGCCATCCGCAACGACGAGGAGCTCAACAAGCTGCTGGGCCGCGTGACCATCGCGCAGGGCGGCGTCCTGCCCAACATCCAGGCGGTGCTGCTGCCCAAGAAGACCGAGAGCCACCACAAGGCCAAGGGGAAGTAAAGAGGCCGGTCTTTCACGCACAGATCTTTACTATCAAAACAAAGGCTCTTTTCAGAGCCACCCACTTTTGTCATCAAAGGAGCCTTTCTTGCTGCGTTTCCTATACTCTGCACTGTCCAATGTCGCAAGTTCACTAAATATCACTAGTGAGATTAAGTAATTTCAGTGTCACCTGTAGCATGTTAACTACCTGTAATTCTAGTTCTAGGACTGAGAATGGCGACAGACCTGTAGTATCCTGGTCATTTTTAAGTTATAGAGGCTCTTGTTTTCTTGACTCGAGTATCTGTCTATTATGAGTAGGGCTGCAATATCATTTAAAAGTCAGTGTTTAGTTTTTACTCCCTTCCAATGTATACAAACGGGGATCCTTTCACTTTAGAGTGGCCTAAGGAAGTGCTCATCTATTCAGATCAAAAGCAAATTTGAAATTACTGCTTTATTAAGGCTCATATTGGCTTGACATCAACGGTCATCAATGAAACCTGAAAGTTTAAGTTACGATTTTGGATACCTAGTTTTCATTCTTGTAGAATAAAAAATGTTATTCATCGCTCGCTTATTAAAAAAAAAACCCGAAATTTCGGGTTCACAATTTAACAGTCACCAAATAGCATGTGTCCTAATAAGTACTAGCATTTTTGTAGGAAACTGGATAGTACTCTTTATTTTTTTTCTTTACTTTTTTTTTCTTTTGTGAAAGCCTTGAGAAAGTGAGCGAGAATATAAAAACAGGATCAAGAGAAACTATTAAAAGGAACGGGGCGGTGCCAGGAGCGAGATGTGAGAAGAACTACCAATACCGTCGCTGTCAACGTGCCTGTGTGGTCCAATGAGAATAGAGCTCGCTATATATATATGTGTACTCCGGTGATAGTACAGTCTTCCGTTTTCTAGAAATTCTTGCTACTCTTTCTCATCATGGCTCGCACTAAGCAGACGGCTCGCAAGTCGACCGGCGGCAAGGCCCCGCGCAAGCAGCTGGCCACCAAGGCCGCCCGCAAGAGCGCGCCGGCCACCGGCGGCGTGAAGAAGCCGCACCGCTACCGGCCCGGCACCGTGGCGCTGCGCGAGATCCGGCGCTACCAGAAGTCGACCGAGCTGCTGATCCGCAAGCTGCCGTTCCAGCGCCTGGTGCGCGAGATCGCGCAGGACTTCAAGACCGACCTGCGCTTCCAGAGCTCGGCCGTCATGGCGCTGCAGGAGGCCTGCGAGGCCTACCTGGTGGGTCTGTTCGAGGACACCAACCTGTGCGCCATCCACGCCAAGCGCGTCACCATCATGCCCAAGGACATCCAGCTGGCCCGCCGCATCCGCGGGGAGAGGGCTTAAGTATTAGTGAGTGTCAAGCTGAACCTAAAGGCTCTTTTCAGAGCCACCGACATTTTCTGTAAAAGGGCTGTATGGTGTTTTCATTCAAATTTTCCACTTTGAACACTCGATTAAATTTTTTAAGGTTTGTAATGTATTCTAATTTCATACACCTTCGTTATCCACATCTCTCGGGCTGTGGATACTAACTCTTGGAGCTACTAGTCTTTCCTTGTTAACTTTTACTCAGGATTGCTACACCTATGCTTTTCTATTTCTTGACTTTTTACTTGGCCTTGGAGTTTCCTAGAGGCTATGGGGTAATGATTTCTGAGTTCTGCTCTTGCTTCTGAACCTCTTATAGCTTGATGTACATGTCTTAAGTTCTACCTCCCATTTCTTTTTTGTGTTTTTGGTCATTGCTGAAAACTGGTCATTTCTCTTTGGAATACGCAGTTGATGTGGAGGGAAGCTTGGGCTGTGGGGCCTTGGAGGCCTTGCCTTGGTTTTGCAGAAGACTCTTGTTGCTTCCATGTCAGGTAACCCTCAATTGCCTACATACACTTCCCAGTGCTGGGAGACCCTATGCCTCTGCTCTCCTGTGCACACACCCGCGAATGGATACATAAGCATACATAATGAAAAATAATAAAATATACAAAAATTCAAAGGAAGAACTAATCCCGAGGAATAAAAACACTGATCTTTACTCCGGATTGCTGCAGCTTTGAGAATGACATGTTTTTTTTCCCCAGTGTTTAAATCAAACCGCCCCAATCCATTGTGCTGGATTTTTTTTTTTTTTTTTTTTTGTGGTCGACTTGACCCAAACCAAGAAGCTCATCAAAAGAATTTCCTTCATCAGAAGACTGTAAACAAGTCTGTAGGACATTTTTGCTTCGAATTCTTTTCCTACTTTGTTTCTCCCCGAACTGTTCCCCTGCAAGACAGAGTTCTGTGTAGCCCTGCCTGTCCTGGAACTCATAGCTCCACCTACCTGGGCCTCCCAAGTGCTGGGATTAAAGGTTTGCAGCTCCACAGCCTGGGTGGTAGCACATTTTCTTTACTCAGGATCTTTGTGGTACAGTACAGCACTTTGTGAGTGGTGCTTCCCCTGGGTTTAGGCTGAGCAAGCCATTAAGCATCTTTCCTCCACTGTCTCTGATTCTGCTTCTGTCTCCAAATCCGTGCTTTGAATTCCAGGCTTCTCTCAGTGATGGACTGTGACAGAAAAATGTTAGTCAGATAAACCCTTTCCTCTCAAAATTGGTTTTTGTTATTGTTTTATCATAACAATAGAAAGCCAACTAATACAGCCTTCATCAAAGTCCTCAAGACTGACAGAGCCAAGAAGAAATTTATTGGCTAAAAAATTTCTGCTTATGTGTTAAATTGTGGGCTCTCCAGTATATCATACATTCCAGGGTTTTCAGACCATAAACGACTGCTTGGATTTATTTCTAAAAGTCTGCTTTGTATTTTAACAAGCACCACAGACAGCCACAGAAAGATACCAGTTGCTTCTTATGTGAAAATTCTAATGGACCAGAATGATCATTTTAATGACCTTTTGTTAACTATTTGGATGTTGGATTTACTTTGGAGTTTCCAGAACTCTTTTTTGTTTTCTTTTTTAGAAAAAGAAGAAATGCTATCAACAGTTATTTTCAGAGAGTAGCTGGGACTATGTTTGCACTGGCTGATTACCGGTGAAGCCATGAATGAGAGAAAGAAAAACTTGAACTTCTTTATGAAGATTTACTAAGATGACTCCTTTTAAATCAATTATATTGGAGCGAATTAGTTTTTAAAATCCTCAAGAGTCTTTGGCTGTGAAGACTGGCCCATTGACTTTGGCAAAATGCCCAAGTATAGGATCATGGAACATATGAACATATATGTATATATTTAGAATTTATAACAACGTTGTTATATATTCAGTACTTCATTTTATGTTTATGCAAGTAAATATGGGCAGCCATCCTCGTGGCAGCCTGTCTTGTCAGTACTTTGGAGAGAGAGGAAGGGCAATGGACAGCTCCAGGCTAGTTTTGGGTCCATGGTAAGTCACAAAACTCAGTAGTATCCACCTAAAAGGAAAGTAATATGATGTAGGGAAGGAAGTATAGTTTATGCTTCATATTAATTTGACCAGCAGATGGATTGATGGCAGTAGGTGATCTGATATTCTTCACATTAAACTGTTCTCATTTTGAAGCAGTCTGTCTCACCGGAAATGCAACGTGAAAAGTATTGGGAATAAAGTCGAAAGAGCCAGGGTCTCACCCTTGTTTTTGATCCTGCCAAAATCAACAAATAATGCATTCCTTTGTGTAGTACATCAAAACCAGACATGAAAATAAAACAAAACAACAAAACAAAATAAAAAATTAAAAACATTTCAGATGGTTTCTATATAGCCATTGTCACTGTGGTTGTGGATGTCACAGCACGCCTGGAGGCTGGGACACACCCTGGGATATCACAGTGCGGCGTAGCACAGGCTGGGGCGTCTATCTTCAAGGTCTCCTTCATATATCACCAGAAATCCATCCAGCGGTACCCTTACTGTGGCAATCTGCGGGTGGACAGATGCTGACACTGCTGGGTGAAGCTCATGAAGCTCTTTTTAATGAAGTCTTCTCCTAGGGAAATCTAGAAGTTGTCTGGAAGATTTAACATTTATTCACATTGCATGTCTGGGAAACTATTGGTGTAATGATGATCCTTACTTTAGTGACAGCTGTGTAAAAACGAAAATTACGTAACACAGCAGATCAGATTAAAAAAAAAAACAAAAAAGAAAGAAAAAGAATACAAGCTATGAGGCAAAAAAGAACTTATTTCAGGGCATTTCTGTCACAAGTGATAATTCACGTTGGAAGTCCAAGTCTGATGCAGAACTCCACAAAGAAAAAAGAAAAAGGGCTGTTGAGATGGTTTAGCAGGTGAAAGCTCTGGTTGCTTTCTGAGGACCATTGTTTGATACCAGGATCCCACAGTACCAAGGAAAGAACTGAGTCTGAAAAGGTGTTCTCTGGCCTCCATGCGCTTGCCATGCTCTCCCCACTAATAAATATAAGTATGAATAAAAATAAGCAAATAAAAAGTGTAGATGAAAGAACAGACAGAAAACAATAAATTTACTGGGAGACTGGAGACTTCATAATCTGATAATCCAGGTCCTGGAGGATGCTTGAAACCACATGATGAGTGATATGTTCTAGGAAATGTATGACTTAGACCTGGAAGATTATGGGTGTTGGGGGATGATGGGAGTTTTATGAGGAAGGGAGCTGCAGGATGGCTAGTATCCTGGTTGGTTTTTTGTCAACTGATACCAACTATAGTTATCTGGCAAGAGGAACCTCAGTTAAGAAATGCTTCTATCACAGTGGCCTGTAGGCATGTCTGTTGGATATTTTCTTGATTGATGATTGATACAGGAGGCCACAGATCATTGTATGTAGTGCCACCATTGAGCAGGTAGTCTTGGGTTGTATATGAAAGCAGGCTGAGTGAACCATGGGTAGCAAGCTAGTAAGCTACACTCATTCTATTCTATAGAAGCAGAGACATCTGCTTCTATTTCTGTTTCCATGTTCCTGACTTGAGTTCTTGCCCTGACTTCCTCAGTGATGCAATGTGACCTGAAATAAATTCCTAAAACCTGAAATAAATTCCAAGTTGCTTTTGATCATAAGTCTTTATAACAGCAGTAAAAAAGAAAAATAGCAAAATGAGAGTGGTATAGAAGATTGTCCTCTTAATGTAGGGAGTGACTCTGTAGACCAACACACTCTCCCCATCTTCTCAGAGTCTGTCCCTTCATTTTCGGTGGTCATATTGAGAAAACTGTAGTTTTCCTTCTTTGGAAAAAAAATAATGACACCATCCTTTTATTAATTGGCACGTCCCTTCTTACCTTTGTCACCAGATGCAATCTGTCACAACACCTGGTTGAATTTTCACTAAATCTGTCTGTAATTATTTAGTTCCTCCCACTGTGACTGCACCAGGACAGGGGATAGGCTGAAGAGTGGAGCTGAGTGAGGGGATCTTGCCCTAGTGCTGACGAAATTAGCATATGCAAAAAATTTGGTACTGAGGAAGTTTGAAAACTATCATACCGTCCATCACCACACTCACCACTCTTGAAGGAGAAGCGATGCTTTATAAAGTCTGAAGGTGACCTAAAAAACACTATTTGGTGGTGATTTAAGATATTACTGTGCCATGCAATGTAGGAAGCTGTAAAACAGAGAGAAAGCCCATGCTATGCAGATGACCCTTCGCTATTTATAATACAGAACCTCCCAGTTCTTTTGAGGAGCAGAACTTTGCTTTGCTCAGGTCTGCTTCTTTCCTAGTAATAAACTGTTTCTGCTTCTTCTGCAACTGTATCTCTTGTTCAAGTTTTTGTTTCTAGACAGAAAAACGTGGGACTCATTGGGACATACCCTTATAGTGACCTCAGTAGATAATTCATATTCAAACATGATAGTTCTACTCATGAGAAAAAAAAAAAATCGAATAATTTTTTGGTATGTTTTTTAGTCTTTTTCATGTTTGGGAGATTCAAACAATTCTCACACCAAATTGATCCTTCTGTACCAATACAGAAAAAAGAACACCAAGTTTCATGGAGCAGATTAAAAGATCCATATACTCATAAGGCATATGAAAGGGACTATAAAATTAAGATAACTATTTCACATGCCATCACAAACCAGAGTGGAAGGGTGACAATAACTTAATCTCCTAGAGCTTATGTTTCTGAACTTCTCCAGTTTATCTTGAGAGATTTCAAAGCTGATTCAAGAAGAATATCTGTCATACAAAGAGGTTATTTGGCCCATGACCTTATAGACACCACTGCATTATTACAGCTGCAGAACTGATTGAATCTCTACAAGGTTTCATGTATACTCTTAAAAGGACTGAAACTTAGTTTTACTATTTCTTTACAAAAACACTCTAGAAATAATTGACAGACAAAAACAATAGTAGTACCATTTCTTTGCAGACTCTTCTACACCTCCGTTAGATATCGAGTTCCTTTCTACTTTTCTTTTTCTTTCTGACAAAGCCTCATGTAGCCCAGCCTATGCTTGAACTCACTATATACCTGAGAATTATGTACACCTGACCCTCCTGCTTCTACTTTCCATGGGGTTGCAGTTGGAGGTTTGCGTTACCACTAGCCCATTGTATATAGCCCTGAGAGTCAAACACAGGGTTTTCATATCAGTTTTCAACTAGACAAACACCCAACCAACTGATGTACAAGCCAGTGAACATTCATGTAAAGTTTTAATGGTTCTCTCTGAACATTCAGAAACCCAGAATGTTTAAACTGTTCAGGGTTCTTCTAAAAGTTTGATTTTTAACCATTATCTTCCATCATAGACCCATTTGTATAGCTGAAGAAACTTGTCTTCCTTCCTAGAAGAATGACATAGATATGTAAAACAATATATTATGGATTTAGCCATATATTCATTTTTTGAAACTATTTTAAAACCAACTTGGTGAAATATTAATATGCAAGTCTTTATTAATACATGAAACAGTCACATCCACCCATTTGATTAGGAACTGTCAGTGTCAGGGTGGTGCGTGCATGATATTTTCAGATATGGATAACTGTGATATGATAAGAATAACAGATTTTCTGTAATTGTAATGTTTGTTGACTAAAAACATCCATGCAGGAAATCCCGCGATTCAATGGCGGCGTAGTGAAAATAGAACAATCCACATGCTCATTTCTAGATGCCCTCATTTCTACATGTAATTCAAGCAGAAGATACACACACCTTTGAGATGAATATCCAGTACATCTTCTACTCTTTTAGGCTTCTAGTCCTGTGATAATATGAGCTTTTATTTCCTCTGGTCACCAAGCATGCTGAAGAACATATAAAATAAACATATAAAATAAAAAGCGTTCTTAGAACTGTACTTAAGAAGTCTTAGAGGTATAATAACGTATTACTTCCTACTTGGTGAGATGAGAGACAAACACCAAACTTATTTGTTGACAATACATAAATTTTCCCTATTGAAGGGTGAAAGAATTGTATAGACATGTTAAGTGTTAAAATTTTAACTCCAGGGTCTTCGGATTTCTCAGGCCCCGCCTTATCCAGCCTTTCATTGGACAGATGCACAGAAAGGCGGGAATTCACTGCGGTTTCCGCCCCTGCTCTTCAGGTTTTCAAACAGGTCCGCCACGGTATTATAAAAGGAGGAAGCGTTGCACTTAGAATCAGTTCGCTTTGCTGCCGTAACCAAGCGCTACAACATGTCTGGTCGTGGTAAGGGAGGCAAGGGTCTCGGGAAAGGAGGCGCCAAGCGCCACCGCAAGGTCCTGCGCGACAACATCCAGGGCATCACCAAGCCCGCCATCCGCCGCCTGGCCCGGCGCGGAGGGGTCAAGCGCATCTCCGGCCTCATCTACGAGGAGACCCGCGGGGTGCTGAAGGTGTTCCTGGAGAACGTGATCCGCGACGCCGTCACCTACACGGAGCACGCCAAGCGCAAGACCGTCACCGCCATGGACGTGGTCTACGCGCTCAAGCGCCAGGGCCGCACGCTCTACGGCTTCGGCGGCTAAGCGTTCTTCTGGCTTCTGCAAAACCAAAGGCCCTTTTCAGGGCCGCCCATCTTTTCAGTTAAAGAGTTGAGTTAACTCTCTGATCTTCGCCTGTGCTTTCATTTGTGCGAGGAGTCTTTCAGTGGGTGAGCATGCACAATGTTCTGCTTTACAGAACCTTGGGTGCTTAAAGTGATGCAATTGGGAATTAAAGTCGGTCTCGTTAGATTTACTGTGTAGCTGAAGCTGGTACTGTCCTCACGTGAATAATGAAATGCGGCCATCATTCCCACCATTGCATTTTTACACCGTTTCATCTCACACAGGTCCTCTAGAAACGTGGAAAACCTCCATTCAGTGTCCAGCTTGTCTTTCAGTACACTAAATTCTTCCGTGTCTAAAGTTAAAATTTCAAAACTAGTGCAGTGACGTGGGATTTCTGCTGTTAAGGATTGCTGAGATTTTTACTAAAGGTTCTAAGATAAAAGTTGCTTAAGGTCTCAAGTCTTAGCTAATGCTATCTTATGTAGTCCGTCAGTCAATCTGTACTGCCTAAGCTATCCTGAATAATGTAGCAGCAGGGTGACTTCTAATTTTGTGCCATCATTCCTCTCAAAGCCGGGGTTACTTGTGTGATACAGCATGTCTGAGTTTTCCATGTGTTTAGCACAGACTTTACTGTTGTAGTGTGTTCTTGAACCAACAGTTATGGTTAGAGTCAGAAAAGGCAGGGTTGGGGAGATGGCACTGTAGATGTGCAGAGGACTCAGCTTTGATTTCCGTCCATCCACATGGTGGCTTTCAACCTCAGAGCAGGCACCAGGCGTATATGTGATGCCCAAAGCACATACGGGTTCTGAGCAGCACTTGAAAGAAATAGAAAAAAAAACACCCCCCGCCCCGCTCCAAAAAAAAGGAAAAAAATTGCCGTTTTAGAAAATGGGCAGATCCAGATTCATGACTGCTCACCTAGAAGGAATAATGTAGTGGGGTGAAGTTTGGGGATGACAAGTACACATCCCATTAAAGGAAATAACTCTATCGCTAAGTGGCTTAAGGTGAAACTACCTAAGAGTAGTCTTAGAGGTGTAGTTTTCTACTAGGCCAGATATTCTATTCTCTTGAACAGGTTTTGTTTCATAATGGGCTTGTGTGTTTTAAAGTTTTATGAGTTTGCCTGTTTTATCTCCTCTTATCAATAGGGTTTTTTGGGAAGGGGTGTGGGAGTGAGGCAGGTGCTGGGAATGTGTTTACTTAGCCAGGCCCAGGATACCATTTCCAAGATTGCACACAAGCAGGCCTGGTGCCTCATCCTTTAATGTCATGACTTAGGAGGTTGAGACTAGGGGATAAAAGTTAAGGTCATCCACTCTGTTCAAGGCCCTTGAGGTATAGCTGCTATCCTGTCTCAAAACCTAACCAAACCAATCTCATCTAATCAATCCAGTCTTGAAAGCCTGAAGAATGCTGAACTTGGTAGTTCCCTGAACTTGATAGTTCAAGAGGTTTCTATCATTTCTTAATCTGTTAAAAAAAAAATACTTTGACCTTACACGTGGTCCAGGGATTTATTAACCAGGTTTGCATAACACTCATTCCCAAAGAATCACCAGAGCAACAGTGTCCCCTGAGAACTTAAAAACTATAATTATTATTCTGTGTATCTTTTACCTTTATGTGAGTTCCAGGGATCAAACTCAGACCATCAGGCATACAAGTCAACACTTTTAGCTCTCCTGCCAGGCCTTTCCTCAGGAAACTTTGTAAAAAACAAGTTCCCACAAGCAGTGGACAAAAACCTAGATGTTGCAACAATCATTGTGTCTCTCAATAAGTCCAACAGGTGACGCTTACGTTCTCCCGAACTTGAGAAACATGGAATCTTGGTTTCTTTGGTTGTTATTTTTCTATTTTCTTATTTATTTTAAAACAGAGTCTTGCTATGTAGCCTGACCTGGCCTTGAAAGGTAGCTTAGAGAAAATCTGCATAGAGTGGAGGCTTGAGAGGATCATGGGGTAATTTCAAACATTGGGAAAAGATTAAAAAACAAAACTAAAACCCTGAGAAGAATCTTCTGAGGTTGGTTTCATGGAGAGCTAGATGATACTTACTTTGCAGAGTACCACTCCACTGTAATTCTGATTTTAGGATCAGGGAAAGATGGCTAAAAGTCTCTGAGCAGGTTTAATGTTTTAAAATGCTTTAAAAATGAACACCACATCAGGCATGGTGGTACATACCTTTAATCCCAGCACTCAGGAGGCAGAAAGAGGCAAGCAGATGTCTGAGACCAACCAGCCTGGTCTAAACACCGAGTTCTAGACTCTGTCTCAAAAATAACAAAAACAAACAAAACAAAACAAAAAACAAAACAAAACAAAAAACCAAAAAACCAAATAAAAACAGAAGAACACTACAAGGAGTGGTGACCTTCACTTGTAACCCTGTATTTAGAAAGATGGAGCAGGGATTACTGAGTTTGGCTGCATATTTGAGTTACAGGTAGAGACTGATACTTTGTAACAAAACCAAAACAACAACAACAAAAATCCAAAGCTAAAGAAAACTTAAAAGTAAGACAAAGGAAACATTACAGGCTGGTACAGACTGAGACTTTGTAACAAGGAAAACAAAACTAAACAAAACCTCAAAGGCAAAGAAAACAGGATGTTGTAACTCTAGACTTGTTAATAATTCACCATTGATCACAAAGTTTCAGTATTATTTCTAAGGTCACAGTGCGTAAAGGTGACTTGCGATCTGTAAAAACAGTGTAAGACCTTTATTCCTGTGTGCCCTACTTGCCATGTGGTATCTGTGCAGGCCAGAGAGCAGTTTCGGGAAGTGCTGTCCTTCCACCCTGTAGGTCTAGGGGGACACAAGTCAGGCTTTCAGGCTTGGGTGTCATTAACTTTATACAGGAAACAGCCTGGGTTGCAGTTGCGGTTTGTTACTTTAAAATGCGTAGTTTCTATCTTTGTATTTGCTTTACTTTGGAGGTTGGCCTAGGGAGGTAGGATAAATTACCCAACCTCAGGAAGGAGACCTGGGAGAGCCTGGGGCCTGGACTGAAGCTCATTGAGGGCATTTAGTTCTACCACAGTACCCCTACTTCATATTTTCTCCTCACAAAAGTGAGTCAGGGTCCGTCCCTTCCTGCTTGGTTCAAATAGCTCCAAAATTGCTGAACTCAGGTGTAGACACCAAAATCTGGCAAAATTAAAGAGCCATACATAACATTCCATAGCTATTACTAGCAAAGAAAGCAATGTGGCGAATGCTAGGGAAAAAAAAATTTTTTTTTTTGGTCTCTACAAAACAAGTGAAGTCTGGAGAGATTTGGGAATCTTCTTGGTGTTAAAAAAACAAAACTCAGCAGCTTAGGAAAAAGACAAAAGAAACTAAATGCTTCAAGGTCTGCTTTAGTCTCTTTTGGTTTTACAAACCCCTTTTACTATGTCCTGTAGTTACAAAAGTAAACAAAGCAAATATACGTATATGCATATATATATATTTTAACCGAGATCTTGCTGCTTCTCCCATGACCTAATTCATCTGTAAATCTTAAAAGTCCCAAAGCACCAGGCCAGGTGAGGACGAGAAAGGATTTAGAAAAGTTAGCTAGATGCCGGAACTGGCGCTTCAGGTTTTCTCTTGGGCGAGCTGAGCCGAGCTGTGTCCTCCAACCAGGGCGGAGCCGCATAAAATGGCGACCCGAGCGTCACCAGGGGCCAGTGAACAGGCACCAAACTCACAAGCCTGCATTCTTAACAAAATTGATACACTGGTAAAGACAAATGGACTTATGCCGCTTAGGTTAAACCAGGTGTGAAACACAGGGTTTTGCAGTCCCAGCGTTTATTTCACAGGAATACAGAAAACAAAAGCCCAGAGACATGCGCACTCGGTTTGGTCACTCCAGATCTCTTAGGCAGACGCTAGGGCAAATGTTAACGTTTCCCTCGACTGAGATGCCCAAATGAATCCTCCCGGACTTTCTTACAAATGACTATCGGGCATGTTTCACAGAAAAAGTGCATGGTTAAAATTTGAAAAGCTCGCGTTGATTGCAACATTGTTGCACGAAAAAAATGTGTAACCCTGTAAAGCGGGTAAGGCAATCGCGATGAATAAGTGCTTAGCTCTCAACTGTGAACTGTTGGGTGGCTCTGAAAAGAGCCTTTGGGTTGTTGAGGCGTTGAGACCCGCGCTCACTTGGAGCTGGTGTACTTGGTGACGGCCTTGGTGCCCTCGGACACGGCGTGCTTGGCCAGCTCGCCCGGCAGCAGCAGGCGCACGGCCGTCTGGATCTCCCGGGACGTGATGGTCGAGCGCTTGTTGTAGTGCGCCAGGCGGGACGCCTCGCCCGCGATGCGCTCGAAGATGTCGTTCACGAACGAGTTCATGATGCCCATGGCCTTGGACGAGATGCCCGTGTCGGGGTGCACCTGCTTCAGCACCTTGTACACGTACACCGAGTAGCTCTCCTTGCGGCTGCGCCTGCGCTTCTTGCCGTCCTTCTTCTGCGCCTTGGTCACGGCCTTCTTGGAGCCCTTCTTCGGGGCGGGCGCCGACTTCGCGGGCTCGGGCATCTTCGGATCTCTTTCTGGAAGAAAAAGAAAGTGAAGGCAGAACACACAATTTGTCCGCTTATAGGCAGTCTCATGCAAATTAAGACTTGCTTTCACTCTATCTGATTGGTTAGAGGACACAAAGGACGGCTACTCTCTCATTGGTCAAGCCTGAATTTTCTAATTACATTCAAGCGCTTCTTACACCAAATTCCTTCTAATCGTTTTAGCTTTGATTTTTTTTTGTTTTTAAAAGCAGTTGCTCTATTTTGAAACGCCAGGAGTTAAAGCGCGCCCCTAATTTATACCAAGCATTCTGAAACCATTGAAGAATTCCTGTAAAAACTGTATTTTTACTTTTCAATCCAAGTTTCGGTCCAGTGAAAGGGAAAGGAAGACCAGAAAAGATACAGCTGACATTCAAGCTTCCCGGAGTTCCTGAAGCAGTGCAGTCTAGTATCCAGAAAGCAAGGCTCAGAGTGAAAGCAAAGGTTGGGAGTAAATCCTACAGAGAGCGCAAAATGACAAAAGGCAGAGAGATAAAGGGATAAGACTACCTGTTTGAAAAGAATAAATAGATCAGTTTAACCGGATTGGAAGATCCTCTGTCAGCAGTTAAACTGCGCGGAAGCATGAAGATTAACATATGAAAGAAGCTAGATTGCAGAGGTAGGTTGGGAATCATTCACCATAGCTTCTGGGCAACACAGTAAGCACTAGTACAGAAAAGCCCGCGAAATGCCAGAGACAAAGGCGGGCTACCCATCAGGTGGATACATGCTTTCTGGGCATTTTTCCTTAGTTCTCCAGCCCACCACCCGCTTGGGTGCTTTTCTTTTACAGTCAGTCTCTTTGTTTCCACCCACGTGACCCTGATGCATCCTTTTCCCTAAGACACAGGAGCCTGGGATTTGGTGTCCTCTGAACTCTGGTAGTTGCTGAGCCAGCCTGGCCGCATTTTCCAGGGCACTCTTGGCTACTGTTTCTGACCCCAGGGCTAACCTGAAAGTACTTTTTTTTTTCCCTTCTCCCTCTCTGCTCAAGCCTGCTGGTGTTTTAGTACAGCTTGCCTGTATTGTTTGTCTTTCAAATTCTAATGAAACTGGTCTTGATTTTCTGAGTCTGCTTTTAAATTCTTGTTTTAATGAGACTAAGAACCCAAAGAGGGAACATCAGAAATAAAATTTTAACTTAGTGAGAGGATTCAAAGGAAAAAGAAAAAAAAAAAGCCAGGCATGGTGGCGCATGCCTTTGATCCCTAGCTCTTGGGAAGCAGAGGTAGGCAGAACTCAGTCTTCAAAGATAGCTCCAGGTTAGTCAGGCCTACATAGAGAGACCCTTAAGGGGGAAAAAATCGAAAACGGGAAAGCGTTTTATTTTTCTGCCTGCTTCCCTCCCTTTCCCCGGCTCTCTTGCCTGACTTCTTAGCCAATTCACTTATGTTCCCTCTTAACTCCATTATCCTGATCTAAACCTTCAGTGTATTAATCCCCTCCACATTTCAAGGCAGCAGAGAAAGGGAAGATGTCAGGGACATGAGAACAAAAAAGGAGCCTCTGGAGTCTGATGGAGCCTCTTACCCGCTGTCAAAAATATATGAATATTAAAAAAGGTTCCAACACTTTTGCTGCAAAAGTGTGCTAGATAGGGACAATCTAGATAGAGATTTTTCAAAGTAGAATGTTAAATGTAAGACCTTCAAGCATGGCATTCTTCTTTTCCATAGGATCCTCCAGGAATCTTAAGACAAGGTTTCTGTGCTGAAACTATGGCTGGCCTGGAACTCACTCTGTAGACCAGGCTAGGCTCAAATTTACAGAGATCCACATGGCTCTGCCTCCTGAGCGCTGAGATTAAAGGCATGTACCACCATCACTCAGTTTATCTTCTGGGAATCTTATAAGCAACACTAAATTTTTGTTTGTAGCAAAAGCTTCATCCCTTGCAACCCTGTTGGCCCAGGCTACCTTATCAGTTATGAGCATCACTATGGTCTCATACATTGAAGGGCTCCTTAGCAATTTTTTGAGCTGTATCTTTGAATGTTAATGGATTTGTATTTATTTACATTACTGTGAAAGCCACATGTGATGCGTATGCCTATCTTTTTTCTATTAAGAAAAAAAAGAACAACAATTATTTGCACATGTGGAGAAGCATCTAGACTGGAATCCAATTGCTTTAACGTAATGGAGCCAAAAGACGACTTAGGCAGAATCTACCTAGATTCTTCACCTCAGTCTATCGGGGCCCCAGACCTTAGTAGCCTCTGAGACCTTAGCAGAACTGACTCCATGATCCAAGTGCCATTCAGGCTGTAAGACTCAGCATGTAGATACTAACACCTGCCAAAACTAAAACAAAGGTCTAATCCATCAAAGTCCATATAAGTTCTAGGAAAGTCTCAAAATGTATTAACCTTGCTTTTTAGTTTTTGTCCTTCTTCTGGCTTCTTGTTAATCAAAGTATATCAACTCAAAATGTGATTTTTGTGCCTAAAAGCTCATCCTGAGAAAGGCTCAGGGCTACACTGAAGTCCTGAACATCCAGTGTAGTGGACAGTTGGATAATAAGAAGTTTCTAATTGCTTAAACCCATGTCTGACCAGTCTTCTACTGTGAATACCCAATAACACTGTTTTGGTGGCCAATTTTAGAAAAAGAGAATGTGTTCTTACCTAAAAGCTTTCAGTGACTACAGGCAATAAAAATGAAGATCTGAACCTATGGAATATATGTAGAGAAAGAAAACTAAAATAGAAAAACTGGATTAAGGAGATGGTGCTTGGAAAGAAGGCAAAGAAAGGTGCAATCAGGAAGGCAAAGGCAAATAAGTGTGCAGAAAGAGAAGAAATTAATATATGAATGGTGAGCTAATCTCTTGGAGCTATACAATGTGTTGCACAAAGATAATTAAAGAAGGTGTAGTGATTCACACTGCAACTCCAGAAAGGCCGTGAAATAGTGCATACAAAGATACAGAGCTGCAACTGACTGCTCACAGAGAGTCTCTGGAGAAAAGATAGGGGTGAGATAAGTAACTGCTTTGTTGTTGTTAAGACAGGGTATCTCTATGTAGCTCTGGCTCTGTGTGTCTGTGTGTCTATAGACCAGGCTGGCCCCGAACTGCCAGAGATCCATCTGCACTGCCTCCCTAGTGCTGAGATTAGAGGTGAGCGCACACTACAACACATGGCGTCAGTAACTTTTTTTTTTTTTTGAGACAAGGGTTTCTGTGTGGTAACTCTGGCTATCTTGGAACTCACTCTGCAGACCAGGCTGGCTTTGAACTTACAGAGATCTGCCTTCCTCTGTCTCCCTTGTGCTGGGATTAAAGGTGTGAACCACCAAGGCCTGACTAAATTCCTTCACTTTTATATGTAGTTGAAAAAAAAAAAATAGGGAATTACACATAGGTAATGAAGACAGTGATTTAAAAAAATTAAATAGCAAGAACTACTCCAGGGTTGAGAATTTTTATCCCTGACTGATTGAAAATACTGTTAGTTATTTGTTTATATAAGGTTTAATATTAACCCAGGGGACTTAGACTCGCTTTGTGACCTTCGGCTTCTGAGCATTTTGCCTCCATCTCCTGAGTGATGGAATTATAAGTGTGAACTCACTGTGTGTATTTGAAGAAATTTAATAAAAAAATGTGTGTATGTGTCTATGGTGTGTGTGTGCATGTGTGTGTGTGTGTGTGTGTGTGTGAGAGAGAGAGAGAGAGAGAGAGAGAGAGAGTTTTTGCTATGGTATGCCTCTGGAGATCCAAGGACAGTTTTGATGTCTGTCCTCCTTTTTTTCTTGTTTGAGACATAATTTTTGTTGTTGTTCTCTGCTGTGTATGCCCAGACAGTTGAACTTAAAATTCCCATGGAATATCCTGTCTCTGACTCTCATCTCCCTGTAGGAGCACTGGAATTACAGATGTACTCCATTGTTTCTGGGTGCACGTGGGTTCTGGAGTTTCAAAATCAGGTCCCTCATTTGTAACGTTTTAAAAGGCAAATATAAAAATTATTTATGCAAATTAAATTTATATGAAGCAAATAAGAATTATAAAACAAGTCTTGGTAATAAATAACCTTCTTTAAGAATTGTAGTATGGGAACTTGGGATGTATTAATAGCTCAGTTGTAGAGTGATTACCTAGCATGCTCAAAGCAGTAAGTTCAAAGTGGTTAATTAACTCCTTATGTCTTGGGCAGTACTGTATTATTGCATCTCCATACACACCACATGAGCCACCTGACATGGATACTAGCAGCTAAACTCTGGTCCTTTTCCAGAGAAGTACCTGCTTTTAACTGTTGAGCCATCTCTTCAGCTCCTTGCGATCTATTTTGCTGTAGACTTTCTTGCATGTTTTCTGGTGGAAAAACAAAGCAAAACAAAACATTATCGAGGATCTGTGTAAAGAACTTCTAACTCAACTAGTTCCAAGAATTTCTAGTAATCATTCATAGCAGTTGACTCTTAGTCTTCCTATGACAACATAAGCCATTCTGTTATCACATGTCCCTTTTTGAGGGCAGTCATTGAGTTTCACTTCGTTTTTATCTGCAAAGTACCAGGCATTGTTAGGTTGAGTCCAGAAGACTATTCAAGCCCAGGAATTAGAAGTCAACGTGACAAAGTGGAGAGATCCCCTCTTTAAGAAGCAAGAGGTAAAGGAGGAGTAAGAGGAGGAGGATGAGAGGGAAGAGACTAGTAATCTGAATAGTAAGTAGTCACAGAACACCCACATAAATGGGTAACTCAGTGAGCATAATCATTGCTAATGAAGAACTGCATGTAGGGAAATGATGTTCATGTGGCTTGCTTAAAGGAGGAATGCCCACAGCAGGAGTGTGAGATATTTTACATGATCAACTAACCCTACAGTTGGGCCTCTACCTTGGTAGAAACCCTTGAGGAAGTTATCAAAAGTTCATGAGATTCTTTTCTTTATTTCCCTTGTGAGAAGAATTGCTATGTTTCCCAGAATCGTCAGGAACTGGTCGGGCCATACAATCTTCCTATTTCAGCTTTCTTACCATCAGAGGCTACAAGTGTAAGCCACCATACTATGGTTTTTTTTTTGTTTTTTTATACACCAAATAATTGGCCTCCTAGGTATTGCCTAGACTGCCCTCTGTTAATTCTGTATTGATTTATACCCCTACCTGCCCCATCAACCCACAAAATAATCAGATAAAACAAAAAAACTTTCCAATATTTGTTCTTTCTGCCTGTGTTTTAATTTATGTCTAACTAAATCTATTTGACTTTTCAAAATTGACATTCTACAGGTTTCTTTTCTCACTTTTGTAAGTACAGTATCTGTACAATTGCGCAGCATTTGCCCATTTAATAAATACAAAGAAATAAAAAACAATCAAATTTCTCAAAACAAAAAGGCAAAAAGCATCATAGGTATTGGAGAAACAAATTAAAACAAAATAGTTTGTAAATTCATGCTCAGAGACAGACTATAGTTGCAGAGTTTACTCAGGTGTGGTTAAGACTATTGCAAAAATGAATTACAAAATAGCATGTAAAAGCTTTAAGTTAGCTATTTTTAAAGGCATGGTATCAGTGTATTTCCTTAGTTAGCTTGGAACTTGCTCAGTAGTCCAGACTGGCCTTGAACTCCAGCAGTTCTCGAGTTTCTGCCTTCTGGGAAGACAGGTGTGCATCACCACTGTGAGAAACGTTTTGCTTTTGTGTTTTCTGTCACAGGTAGCTAGTTTACCAAGGGCGTACTATATGCCCTAAGTCTCCCAACCACTTAAGACTTTTATGCAAATCTTTTAATCTCCCCTACCTGGTAAATCTTTTGTTTATACAAAGGATCAGCTTCCTTCCTGGAACTCGATGACCTACAGTAGCTGTCCCCTTCCTTTTCCTTTCATTTCTTTCGTGCTAATTATGAATTAGCCAATCACGTCAGATTGTGACACTGCCTATCAGTTGGATGACACACAGTCACCACCAGAGTCAGAATAAAATCTAAGTGAGCTTTCTGCCCCAGTGTGCTAATGCCAGCCTCTTTTTATGAAGAGAAATTTTTTTCAAGTTACCTTTTCTTTGTTTAGTGTTTCTTTGTGGGACACTGAGAATGTCCTTTCCAACAACTATAGCCTTGAAGTAACAGATTGCAAGTGATCTTGGAAAACAAAAACAAAAACAAAACATAAAACAGTCTGATATAGCTGGAAAACTAAGTATCTAGATGCAACTTTGGAGCACGTATTAATTTTAAAATTTATAGACTCTATGTACTGTCTCCCATACTGATTTACTGTTAAACTGAGATGAGGCCTATGTTTAAATTACACATTGACTCTCAAGGATTTGTTATTAAAAAGGACTTTATTAATACCTTTTTAAATATTAATTACATGTTGATAACATTTTAGCTATATTTGGTTAAGTAAAGCACCCTAAATTTAATCAAGTGTTGTAAGCTTTCATCAAGGGCAGGCATAAAATGAAGGGCAATCTGTGATTCAGTTAATTCTCTCCTTTGCATTTGGGTGTCTCTGTGGAAAACTGCAGGCAGTCTGACAGCAAGAAGAAAAATGTCACTAGATGGCTTCCTGAGAGGTAGCTCAGAGCCCTTATTACTTCTAAAACTTTAGGTAAGGCCTGGACTTCTGGCAGTTTGAGAAGTCCCACTCTGCCCTTTAATGATCCCAAACTGTAAAATAAAGTTGCTCTCTTTTCTCCTTTAAAAGGAGCCCAGAAACTGAGTACAGCTTTGCCCCCAGGGCCACTGCTCTTCTCTTCCAGGAACTCCAACCGTTAGCTTTAGCTGAACTGGACACAGCAAGTAACACTGATTATGGCATGTGACTGATGCCTGGACTTGGAACCTGAAGGAGACTGGACAATTATAGGCACGTGGCAGTTTTGGGGTGATACGAGGAGAAGCAAATTTGGGGAACACACTGACTTGTGCCTGGTAAATACACAAGAACATGGGAAACTCAGAATGTGTAAGAAAACATTATGTGTCATTGTTAAATAATATGTTGAAACTAAGAGAAGTGAAAGTAACTAAAAATTTAGCACAATGCTAAGTATAATTACTTATATAATTTATAATATAATCTGAATATAATTCTTTATTCTCTGAAGAAGGAACCTTAGATCTTAAGAATCATCATTGAATAGGACAAATGACAAGACAAAAGCATGAATTGGAGTTGTCGATTTAGGTTTTTACAGAAGTTCTTATTATGGTCTCCATTAATTCAGTTACTGAATGCTTCCCAGGAAAAAGACTTGTCCAACTCTTAATTCTACTATATATACGTGAGGAAGAGGCGCCCTCTAGTGTCCAAAGAGATCAAGGTTTTGGACACTGGGGAAGTGTGGACGCAAAAGCTAGGGAAACATAGCCCCAGATTGGAAATATTAATAGGAGACAAACCTCTTAAAGAATTGTTAGATCAGAGGGCTGTTTTAAATCAATAATTAGTAATAAATCGTGGCTAGCTGCCTGATCACTACAATTGGCCGAAAGGGGCAGTACAGGAGTTGGCACACCTGGAGGAATTATCAGACTACTGAACTGATTAATTGGTCTGATAGAGAAGGCTATGCTGGATCATTTATTCCTTATGTGATTAAAAAAAAGTTACCATTAACTTTATTTATTGTCCCCAATGGGGATAACATGAAGTTCTAATGCTCAAGTCATGATGATTAATTTGGAATATTTTCCAGGGAAGGAACTAGGAAAAAGTCAACAAGGTATTGTTTCACCAATAGCTATGCCAACTAATCAAAATTATACTGGGCTTAGATATAAATTTTTAATGGGGGCCACTGAGAAGTCTCCTGAATGCTGAACTGTTGAGTCCATTACTTGGCTTTCAGGTAAAGTGGTGTGGGTTGATCAGTGGTCCCTACCCAGGGAGAAATTTGTGGCTATTAAGGAATTAATGCAAGAACAGCTACAGGCCGGTCATATTGAGTCTTTATTGTGCCCTGGAACACATCTATATTTACTATTAAGAAAAATGTAGCAAATGATTGCTAAATGATTTAAGAGCATAAATAAGTATTAACATACTAGTATGCAAGCTATGGAATCCTTCCAACTGTTAAATCACATGATTCATTACATCAGCCTGCTAAAATGCTACAAACACAAATTTCTATTATCAAAGAACAAGTGTCACAAATAATTGTTCTTGCAACCTCGTGCACCCTTAACTCCAATGAGTAGAATAGATAGTGTAAACCCCAGAGGACTAAAAGTTAATCATATTTGGCAGGTGAATGTTGCCTACATATCTGACTTTGGAAAATTAAAATGTGATCATATTTCTAGTGATACTTATTTACATGTTATACATGGTAAGGGTCTTTCTGGTGAATCAGCTTTGCATGAAATCACTCACATGCTACATTGTGTTGTCTTTATGGGGATGCCAAAAGAGATTTTGCTTGACAGATAATGGCTCACCATATGTTAGTAATCTTTTCAAGCCTTTTGTGCAAGATGGGATATTATTCATAATAATATATGGTATACCTTATAACCCACAGGGTCAAGCAATAATAGAGTGAATCCATGCTTGTCCTAAGGCTTTGGTTACAAAAACCAAAGTGGGAGACAGCTATATAGGGTTGCTGTCTCCTCATAAATCTTTACATCTAGCTATTATTACTTTAATTTTTTTTTCACTTCAATGTGGATGGTCACACAGCCATGAAGTTATGCTATGCTCATAATAGCCCACAAACTGCAGCTTTAGTTGATTGGGAAAAGCCTGAATCAGGGATAAGGAATGGGCCAGATGCAGTATTAGCACTTAGGAAAAGATTTGCTTGTGTTTTTCCAGAAACCACAAACCAACCGGTGTGGATTCCAAGAAGAAATATTAGATTCCCATGCAAAAGAGCCTCACTCACAACTTCAGAAGAAGAGAAAAACAAATTAGGAGGAGGCAACACCAGCCCTCTCATGCCTGATGTGAACATGTGACCGGGCAGCAGACAAGAGAATGGCATGACTAGGTGCCAAGAGTGCAGTCCTCTAGTCCGGAATCAGGGGCAGCTCTTTAAGCGTACTTGCTTAAATTCCTTGAATTTAGAAATTAGATTAGAAACACTGAATTTAGATTAGATCAAAATATAAGAAATTCAAGGCTCAAGAAATCTCTGAAAAAGGAGGTTGGAACCCATGTGGCCTTGCCTGGCTTGCTCAGGCTGGACCGTGTTCCAGGGTTCTATAGAAGGAGAAGGAAATATGATTAGCTGTTTGTTACATCAGATTCCTAGTAAGGAACAAGCAGCTGGAAGCTTTGCAAAAGAACTCAGTTAAATTCAGCATCTAACCGAGAATTTAAAAGAGAAATATAATTCTATTGAGTCGTTTCTATATTATTGTCTAGCAAAGTTTCCAAAGACACAGCTTGGATATTTTACCCCAAACTATGAATAATGTACCTCAAACTATGAGTTTGATGACAGAGTATCTGGTAGCCTCCTTTAATCAGGGAACATCAGTGGCTAGGATAAGCACCCTTGAATTAGCTTTTGCTAAGAGGACGATTTGAAAGTCAGGGTAAAGGACAAGGCCAATCAAATTACCATGTGTGTCCCGTACCCACTGTGTGGTTGCTTAGGCACAAGGCTTTCCTTGTGTTTACAGTGTTCTCATAGGGCAGTTCCGGAGACAACGAGGGCAGAGTCATTGCTCCTTGCTGCTCTGTCGTTTAGAAGACATTTAGGATATTGGTACATAGGATATCCTCCACTGGTTAAAAGACTCCGCCCTCCTGTCACGTGAGTCACAGTTCATCTTCCTTATAGATAAGGAGGATGTTGTCCTGGTCTAACCTACACAGACAGAAACAGAAGCAGCAGGCTTCTGACAGGCCTTGTTTCCCCATGCATCCTTGTCCTTTAACGAGGTTAGCATGCAGTCTACTCTGGTGGGATTGTGTCCCATCCAAGGGAAAGGGCATTACTTGGGCCTGGAGATGTCCTGCCATGCTACTGTATTATAAACTTAACCCATTTTACTCAAGCATTCAGGTTTTCATAACCAGTTATTTTTTAA
Source organism: Cricetomys ansorgei (assembly GCA_026225945.1). NCBI lineage: Eukaryota > Metazoa > Chordata > Mammalia > Rodentia > Nesomyidae > Cricetomys > Cricetomys ansorgei. Next base: position 1,904,605 of record JAMJFZ010001043.1, read on the forward strand.
TATAATTGATTTTTGAGTGGTATTTTACATTTAGCAAAATATTTTTACCTTAAACTTGTTTTGAGTTACTTGTTTTAGACTTAATGTTGAAAATATACATAGAATATTATGTAACTGGAGAAATGAATTGGTGTTTCCGTCCAAGCTTGCCTCTGTAAATGAATTACATTTGTATATAGCATGGCTATAAATAGTTTTGAACACATAAGAAACTTGATCATTTATAAAGTGACTGATAATTAGCTTTTATGTTTTAATTATCATTAACAGTTAACAATAGATTAGTAACTCTCATAAGATTAGGGTTTTCTATTTTTATCTCAGTTAGTGTTTTGAGCCTTAAAAATTACAATTTTGAATTATAACTCTTAATGCCAAAATACACTTTGTGTATACTTTGTATATGTATATATACATTTTCCCAACCTTCTACTGCACATTTTATAAAATATCACAGTTTTTTATGTGATGCCCTTTTTTTTTTCTCAAATAGCAAAGCTTAGCAAAGTTAGCAAAAATGTAGGTGATTAGACAAATAACTTCAAACAAGTTTTTGTTAGCACAAATAGACCACCATATCTTAGGAATTTATAAACCTCAATCATTGATCATATTTTATTTCTAAGTCCTATATTCCATAAACTTTGTATAACCTCTTTAGACCTTCTGCAACTTGGGTTTAAGTGTTTTTACTTTGTCCTTATCTTTTTTTTTTTTTTTGTATTCCTAGGAATAAAGTATCATTTTATCATATAAAAATTCATACTTATCTGTCAGAGGATCAGCGTCAATATTTGAGCTTCAGAAGTACAGTTCACTGGTTTAGCAAAGACAACGATGAGTCTAACTCAGTTTGACAAAGTCCTGGAGGGTTGTCTCCTGAATGCCCTTTGCCACTGCTGGGCCTTATCGTGCTTGCTGCTACCATGGTCTCCTTGTCTCTCTTGTGGTATTTAAGTTCTACGGGGTCTCTAACCCCTCACTGGGCAGTGTTACCTGTACACATAGCAATAGTGATGATATTCCCTCAAGCAGTGCCACTTGGGCAAGGAACGCCACTCAGTTAAACTAGTGATTCAACTGAACCCCAGAAAGAATAACTAAAAAACATGTATAGTTACAAAAGTTAGGTATTTTTCACACATAGTTACAGGATTAGTCCAGATGTTTTGCTAGTTGCCTTGGAATCAATAACTTAGGAAACGCTAGTGACCCTAGAAATAACATAAAAGTAAGAAAATATATTTTTGCTAGGGACTTGTTTGGTCAGGGCTAGGAAAGCTAGAACAAAGAAAGCTTAATTGCTAGGGCTCACGAGTTTCACCTATGAAAAACAGGCCCATGATCAAGCAATAACAAATGAGTTTCAGTACCTATTGTTAGGCTTGAACTTTTTCGACTACAAATAAAATGGATTCTTTCCTGGTTTCTATAATCAAAAGTTTACTGATGTTTTGTGTAGCTTGGGGATATAGAGAGCTGTACAGCAGATTCTCCTTTTACCTAAGAAAAGCAAAAAGATCCTTGACTTAAAGTTTACTAGTTAATAACAAACTTGTTTCACCGTGTTAACTAAATAAGAATTTTGTAAGGTTAAGATACTCTGACGTGTACTCATTCCCGAGCAACTGCAAGACTGCTACCTACCAGCTACAGTAAAAGCTGGCTGTGAAATCACTTGGCTTGCTTAAACTCTTATAATCTATAATAGGAAAACTATTGCTTCTAGGATATAGATGTACTGTGGGGAGAAAATATTTGGGGAACTAGGTGTTTCAGTGTGGGTCTTAAGATAACTTGTTTTTAAGAAATATGGAACTTGGAATCATTGAGATGTAAAACCTGTAATCATTACATGAAGTTTAAGTTTATGATTAAGATATGATGGCAATGTGCTCTTCCTCATGAGAGATTTTTGTCTAAAAATATATATAAGATATATGGGAAAACAGACAGAGGGTAGTAACAGGAGAAGGAGAGAAGGAGTATAAAGTAGAGTAGAGAAAAAAGCCAGAAAAAAAGAAAGGAGTCTGATCCCATCTATAAGAGGTGTGGTTTTGTTCTTATGCTGCTGACTCTGCCCCCCTCACCCCCTGGTAGCTGAATTCCTCCTGGGACTGGACCTCGGCACTTATCCAAAATATTTTAACTTTTCTTTTCAACCAAAAAACAAAACCTTGTATTTTACATATGTTTAAATATTTTTCTCAAACCTGCCTACTGTTTTTATTTTCCTAAACAAGAGTTTAATACAAATTATATATATGGTATGCTGTAGCAAATTAAGATTATCTGTACATAGACTACTATTAGCCTGGTTTTTTTTTTTTTTAATTTTAAGCTAACTTTTTTTTTCCATGGTTTTTCAAGACATAGTTTCTCTGCTGTGACTCTGGCTGTCCTGGAACTCACTCTGTAGACCAGGCTGGCTTTGAACTCACGGAGATCTGCCTGTCTCTGCCTGCTGAGTGCTGGGATTAAAGGCGTGTGCCGCCACCGTCTGGCTTAAACTAACATTTTTAATGCTTGGAGTTGTTCAGCTTTTTAAACCATGCCCCCAAAGGTCTTCCAGATCCTGAGACAAAGAAAATTTACACTCTAGAGAGAGCTTCAAAGGTATCCTTGATCTTGAATGGGGGAACATTTTTGTAAACAAATCAAGAAGGGGGGCAGTTATTCAGAGAGCTAGTTATCTGTAATTACACTTGGCCATTTAACTTTCATATATAAATCTCTCTTGATTAAACAATTTTAAGTACCATGAGATAAACAATAATAGCCTCTACTGGTAATAGTTTACCTCTTAGCTATTTTCAAGTTCAGAAGTCTGTTTTCTGAGCCGTTCTGTTGTACTCCATCTTCCTGTCAGAGTGTCAGGACAGAGGGTTTAAAGGAAACTTTGAGACAAACATGCTTGGGTCTGAAGTGGGCAGACCAAATCCCGTCACCAGAGTCAGCTGTTCAGTGAAGTAATACAGCATATGACAATTTTCAAATATTACCCGTACTCAAAAGTGAGTACGGAACCCAGTGATCTACATATCTATAACCAGTCTGTGTGTGTCTGTAGGTGGTTGCAGACAGAATGAAAAGCCTAACAAGTATTTTTTTTCTCTTATAAAGATATCAAGTTGCCAGTAATATAGGTATCTGTAAACTGAAACAAACAGGAAACTATAAATACAAGCAAAAGTATCTAGGATTGGTGGGGAGGAAACAAAGGCAGACTCTAGACAGAAGGCAGAGGGGTCTCAAGAACAGAAAATCTTAGTTAGAGTAAGCAGGTTTGGAGAGCCAGTTGAAATGGCAGCCTGCATTTGGGTTCTGGGAGAAGTTCCAAGTGGGAGCTGAGTGGCAGAGATGATAAGGGTTAAAATGAGCTGGGAGTTATATGTGTGTGGGGAGGTAGCCATCTGACCATTCTTCATTCTGTTTTATGAAGTTATCTAAATCAATTTAGATATTGAAATTGAGAATTCTAAATTTGGCCCAGTGGTGGCCATTGTCCATAGTTATATTAAGGCCAGATTGGGACCAAGAGCCAAACAGGTCTGGCTAGTCTGAGATCTCCCAAATGGAGCTCTCTTCGATTAGCCCACAGACAGCCCAAGGGTGGGAGTGTGGCGTAGACACTTTGGAACTCACGGCGAGTGTGGAACCAAGGTAAACAACAACAAAAACCAAAAACCAAAAAACCCACCACCACCACCAAAAAAAACCAAACCAACCCAAACCAACCAACCAACCAAGCAAACAAACAAAAATCCAGGTCAAATCCAGGCAACTGGAGGAGTCAGGATGGTGTCCCCATTTTTGTCCATTCCAAGAGTCCAGAGACCGCGGGGCTAATGGACTGAAGTTTTGCCCGAGAGGATCTCAACGACCCCTGGAGCGTTCCCCCAATATTCTACCACGCAAGGCTTGTGGGGCTGTGGAAAAGCTCCTGGACCCTTCCACCAAGCAGTCTCAAGACTAGAAGAGGGGAAACTCCGGGAGCCCCTGAGACCTAACTGGAGTGTCTCTTGGGTAGGATCCATGAATTACCTTATCCTGAAGTTTTAGCTGTGTTGGATTCAGGTCACATAGAGAAAGGACTCCCATCTGGATGCCAAACCATCAGAATAAAACAGAGGAACATGAAAAGGGAGGAAAGGTGGAGATGGAGAGTGAAAGAAATGCCAGTTTGAGAAAGACAGATGGCCCTGTCTGGCCTATGAAGGGCCTGGGGCTGGTGGAAGAGTTCAAGGAAGGCCGGACTTTGTGGATGGATCAAGTTGCTGGTGGACCTCAGATGCTCTTCCTGAGTTTTGGCACAGAATGTTAGATTTCTGAGGCAGTATAAGGAGAGAGAGAGGACTAAGAGACCAGAGTCTGATCATCAACAGATGGATTGTGTTTATTAGCATATAGCATATAGCATATAGCAAAAGGTAGCCTCAGGAAACTGAGTGGTCTGCCCAGGGAAAAGCTGGCTTGGGCCCTTTATAGGGGCAGGATGAGGGGCTTGGGAATTTTAAGACTGTTGCAGCCATACAGAACTATGTATCTCTCCTTCCTGAAATTGCTTGTCCAATGCAAGAGGCTATCCTTTCTGGGTTGACTGATAAAGCTGAGCAAGTTCATCTGTAATCTGATAGGAATCCTGTTTTACAACTGAGTCATCTGTGAGCAGGTTAAAAAAAAAATCATCTTAAGGTATATAATCACAATATAGCAGTCCTTTGGACCTAAATAAATTACATTAAGATATTTTAATGCTAGAAAGTTCATACTTTTTTACTGTTTCTAGTGAACAACTTGCTAATACATTTAAAGAAACCGGTTCTTCAGCGATTAAATCCTTTAAATTTCCTCCATGGTCAAACTACAAGACTCCTTTACTATTCTAGTTGCTGTTATTAGCTACATCTACATCCAAGAAATCCAAAGATGACTCATGAAGCAAGAGAACCATGCCTACCTGGCCATGCTGAGACATAAACAGAAAAGGAAAAGTTTCTCTGCAGACAGCCTATAAAGCTTTCATCAAGGGAAAACCTAAATTCAGCAGCAACCTCTGATCCAGTTAATTCCTCCCCTTCGAATATCTCCGTGGGATACTGTAGGGCAGTCTGATAGCCAGAAGGAAAATACCATTAGATGGCTTTTTGAGTGGTAGCTCTGAGTCCTTACAACCTCTAAAACACTAGGTAAGGCCTGGAACTTCCACAACCCCACTCTGCCCATTAAATATGCCAAACTATATAAGAAAGTTATTCCTGTTCCCACCCTCCATCCCCCCTCCAAGGAATCCAGAGACTACTAGAGCCCTGGGGTCATTGCCCTTCTTTTCCAGGAACTCCAAGTTGTGTTTGCTGCACTGGACACAGCAACCTGTGACCCTTTTATGTTTTCAAAATATGGTCACCAGACAACTTAAAACTGCCTATGTATCTCACATTGTATAGCTGAAGAACGGTGCAGGTAGAGTGTAGTTGATGACTTACTTTGTGTGAAGGAAGTGGGGAGATGGAGGGATGTCACTCTTGAGGTATGAGAGGCAAGGTAGGCATGCTGTGTTGAGTTCTGATGTGAATCATCAGAACCTCTTGCCCTCTGTTTAATTTAGACTTGAGTTAGGACCTGGAAGACGGACTTGAGCAGTGTCAGTGTGTGTTTGGGTCTCTTTGTTTCTCTTTTCACGTGAACACATGAATAAATCTCCTTTTGCTGCTTCTTACTAGTTGTCTGCTTTGTCAATTGGACTATTGAGGGCACCAGCCGGCCAGGGTTTGCTAGGCTGCCAGGGCCCAGGTTCTGACCTTAATATACAGGGAAGGCACAGTACAAAGAATCCTGTGAAAAAGAAAAAAAACAAATCAAACTCACTCGAAGAGCCAAAGACCACTGAATAACAGCCCCAATATCAGACATGAGAAAGGTTATGAGTTGTTGCCAGTCTTAGTCTCTTGGCTATCCAAGAGACTCCTAAAACATCCATCCATCTTACTGATGTTGCTGTTGCTTAACACCCCCCTGCACCCTGAGGTAAACTAGGTCTGTGGGTGCTAGAGGGGTTAGACTGAACAGGGTTTTCCTTTATAGGGTGATAGCCTGAGCCACACTCTTGTGTGAAGTATTTTTGGTTGAATTGTGATAATACTAGGTACGAAAGTAATTTGGCTTTTGAACTCCTGATTCTTCCCTGCTTTCCCTGTGAACTCCCGGGAATGTTTACCCAGGAAAGACATTCACTCATCACCTGGCCTTAACTCCCATTCCTTGTTACTCCTAGCAGAGGCCAACTGTGAGCCCCAAAGGGAATCTCCAATCTCCTTCCCACTTTACTTCCTCTGTAAGATATAAGAGGGACTCCAGGTCCTGTTTGCCATATGGGCCTAAGCATTCTCTGAGCCCATGCCATGCTGCTGAATGCTCATCCATGAGATTAATAATTCTAATACTCTTAAGAAAATGTCAGTCTGCCTCAGTGCCAGCCTTACATTATCAAGCACAACCCTTTTTATAGGGAAATCAGAAAAGAGCCAGGCACCTAGGATACCAGGAGCTGGCAGGTGGAGGCAGGAAGATAAAAGTTCATTGTTTGTTCTTTTATAGAATTAATACACCTTCCCAGTGAGAATTCACTCCAAGCACTTAGAGATTAATAAGAAAAAGCATTTAATAATCCTGAATGACTGCTCTGAAAAGAAATCCCTGTCAGTTTATACCATTTCATGGCTCCAGGTTACACTTTGAACAATTAAACACAAAAACAGAAATTTCAAGGTTTGGTTGTTTGGACAAGTGGAGAGATTTACAGTACGAAATATTGTCATAGTTCTCTAGAGACAGACTGGGTTGCTTTCCTTGGCAGTGGTTACCAGGGTCACCCTGCCTGCCTGGTGGACTCATGCTCTTTCTGATAAGAGATGCATGGCTTAATGAGCACCTGCCAGCCAGGGTCCTCTTCTCTCAACCGCCTGGCAGGGGCAATGCTCTTTAGCTAAATTTTACTTTTGTGCAACTAAATGTTTTCCAAGCAAGTTTATGGACAAATCCTTTATGACATCAGTTTATTTCCAGGTCCTCTTTTAGTTTTGGCTATGAGTTATCCTGTCTTATTTCCCATGCCCCCACCAAAAGAAGACTAGAAATGGTTGTAAGTCATTTCGTATTGAAAAGCGTGGCCTGATATGATAGTAGATGATAATCCAGTAGATCAAAGAACATTTTAGCTTGAAGCTCATCTATTCCCATGAGGACACTCGAGGCAAGGCTCAGATAGACAGGAGAAGATGTTCCAAAACCTTCATGAAGGAACTATTTTACTTTACTATTTTACTTAAAATTGATCAAGAAGCAGTTTGCTTAAATTAATCTGCAAGACAGGTCAGGCTATTGCTTACTAGGGAAGAATAGGAATCTAGAGGTCTGCGTTTCGTGTTGCTGTCAGAAAGCAAAGCAGAGTGTCTATATAAGTCGCAAATTCCTTGAAGGAAGTCATCTTAAGAAGACATTTAGTGGCACTGGAGAGAAGGCTCTGTGGTAAAGAGCTTATCCAGTTGTAGCAGAGGACTTAAGTTCGATTCCCAGAACCCATGTCAACAGCTCACAATGGCTTGGAACTCCATCCCCAGGTGATCTGACACCCTGACGACCCAGCCAAACAATACTTAAAGTAAAAGAAGAAAACCTTAAAGTGATTTAGGGAGCTGCTAAGGCTGTTGTCTTGCGCCTCAGAGCATAGTCAGTGTTGTCAGGTGCAGGAAGTGATATCTCATTTAAATTACGCCAGGCCTGATGTGTGTGTGTAAACGGCTGTGAAACAGACTTTGTATTGTGCTAGTGTGGTGTCCGGCTTACTGAACTGAATCAGCGATTTGTAGGATGTGTGTCACTCACCATGAAGACCGCAGAGCACAGCTCCTGATCAGAGTTACTTGTTCTTTTTTGTGTTGCAGTAATCATTGTCTGATGTGCTGAAGGGTGTTACTAGACTTGAGAAGTAAATCTCAGCACTTGGGAGGTAGAAGCAGGGGGATCAGGGCTTCAAGGTCATTCTCGGCCACATAGTGAGTTCTAGGTCAGCATGGGAAATTGGAGACCCTGTCTCAAAAGCAAAGCCTTAAATCAACCAACCAAAAACAAAACAACAACAACAAAAACAAAAAAAAAATGGCTAGAATGCTTATATGTAAGATTGTTCTGGTAGGCTTTGCCCTGTGAAATCTCTTTCCATATCCACAAATTGCTTTTTTAAAAAGCACTTCACCAAGTAATACTTAAGAATCATATTAAATTAAAAATATATTCCAAGGTTTAAATATATGAGTGTGACATCAGAGAAGGAAAGTTTGTTTGCTTTTGCCTTTTAAACATGTACCAGTTCTGGTATATATATAGTATTTTGTGATGGTTTTTTAAATAAGGGACCCACATGCATATTAATTATACATAACTATTATACAAGTGTATATCATACTATATTAGCCTGAGACAAATCATATACAGATTTAAACAACAATGACGGAAAAATACATCTGGGTAATATTTTCTGGAGAATGCCATACAGCGATCTTATTGTGGGACGAAAGACTAAGGCTCACATATTAGTGATAGAAAGGGACACTGTAAGGATTTTTATTTGCTATAAGGAAGACCAGACACTCTGAAAAGCGTCACAAAGCAAAACACCTATACCCCTACGGACCAGAGAAACTTACCCAACACTTGAGTGTATCCTCTCCTTCTTAAAAAAATAAGTACACAACTAAGGAGAAATCCTTGAACAACAGAATAACAAAGACCTAAGACCTACAACAGGATAATGAACATACTGGCTAGGATTCCCTGGATAAATCCACCATCAGATTTGAGATTTGGGAGTTCGCATCTGCCTCCTGGACAAAAGAATTCCAAGTTCTTACAGAACTAAGACCTACAACAGGATAATGAACATACTGGCTAGGATTCCCTGGATAAATCCACCATCAGATTTGAGATTTGGGAGTTCGCATCTGCCTCCTGGACAAAAGAATTCCAAGTTCTTACAGAACTAAGATGCTTAGATTCTGACCACGGGTACACTGGAGGGAACAACAACAACAAAGGGTCTGGCAAAATCTGCCTCTAAAAAGCTGGTTGAGGATGGAGGAGGAAACTGGACCCAAAGGTTTCTGTGGGGTTTTCAAGTACCGTGGAATTAAAATTACGCAGCCTCTCAGCGCCACCTAGTGCTTTACAAAGGCAAACCTCCTTCGGGGGCTGACACGCACATTTCTGAAGGATTGTATTCAATCGGCATATGGTTTTATTGGTTTATGCAAGTCATTTATTAAGCTGTTGCTCATCCTGTCCCTTTTATGTGACAGTCTTTGGACTTTTGATAGGATAAAGTCCTGCCAAAGGACATTGAGTGTTAAATGCAAGGTTATAAATAAATGCCACAATACCAAAGGTCATAGTCAACTCGAGATACTAGTAGTGAAACAGGAATCTTGTATCGTCTCACAGTTAGTTCCTCAGACAGGCAAGTAAGTTCAGAGATTCTCTGACAGAGCTACAAAATAATCATTCATTGGGGGTTCAAGTAAGTAAAAATGGGGTTAATAAGGCAAAGAACAAGGGACAGTCAAGTATATTTGAAAAAGAGAAAGTGTCCAAAAATAACGTGCAATCTGCGCCTTGCCATGGAACTGCAGAAGGCAGCGCCTGTCAGAGTTTGTGAAAGGAGGCTTTCAGAGGCTGGCAAGATGGCTCAGCAGGCCAAGGAGTTTGCTGCCAAGCTTGTCTCCTTGTGTCCCATCTCTAAGACCCACATAGTGTTAGAAGAGTTTGTTCCTTGGGGTTCACAAAAAATTGAATACGTAGACAAAACAGCATACAGAAATGCATAGAGAGCAAAAGAAAAATGGAGAAAGAATAAAAAGCTAACTGAGGCAGGCTGACAATTCCTGCCAGGATCTGAGGGGAGATGTGGAGCTGGGAATCACAGTGGCTAGGGTATGTGATAGGCCTTTCTGGGTCCTCCCACTTTCCTAACCTTCTGCCAAAATGTCTGTGCCGGAGCCAGCCCAGGATAAAGGAGGAAAGCCTCTTCTGGAGCCCTTCCTTGTTTTTTCTATCTGTTTTCTAATGTTCCCTGTCTCTGACTGCCACATGCATGCTCACACACATACACAAAATAAAATAAATGTTAAAAAAGATGATTTTATACTTACAATTGGGGGATAAACTTTTAATATACTGCCTATAGAAATTCGTATAACAAGCAATAAACTATGTCTACAGCTAGAAAAGATTTAAATACAAACTATGATTCAGAGAATAATTTCTTTGAATCACACATCATATAACTTGAATAATTCAGCCCCCCCCCCAACAAGATTTCTCTGTTGTAACTCTGGCTGTCCTGGAACTCAGTCTGTAGACCAGGCTGGCCTTGAACTCACAGAGCTCTACCTTCCTCTGCCTCCCGAGTGCTGGGATTAAAGGCATGTGCCACCACCACCTGGCAAATAATTCAATCTTGAATTCAGAAAAATATCACAATAGATAGTAAAGAATTAGTTTCATATACACTGCACTTTTATCATAACCTAATTAAAGAGCAACATCAGCAGAGACATAAACTCTGCAGTATAACAATAAAGCTAAAAGAGTAAAATCAAACAAGGTAGAAATAAATTTTATTTTTTTATTTAATTTATTTTGTAGGTGCTGTGGTTTGAATCAGGGCCTCAGACATTTTAGACAAATGTACTCCTATTGAGCTATTTTCCTAGCCTCCTTTCCCTTTCAAATCCAGATAAGGTTTCACTAGGCCTCCCAGGCTGGCCTTAACTCACTCTGTAGGCCAGTTAAGTCTTGACCTTATAATCCTCCTGCAGCAGCCTCTAAGTTTAGTGGTCTGTACCACCAGGCCTAGCCAAGCTAGAAATAAATTTTAAAAGAACGTGAATTAATTAAATAAAAAAAATAGAATAAAGATGATTCACAAGTAAAAACCTTGTCTTCTGAGAAAGATTGTGTACTGTGTATGTGTGTGTGTGTAATAGTAATTACCAGAAAGGAGCTTTAAGGAGCGCAAGACACAAGGTGTGGTGGCACATGCCTGGTACCTTAGCACTTGGTAGGTGGAGTTAGGCAGATGGGTTGTTCAGGTCCAGCCTGGGCTACATACTGACATTCTGTTCCAAATAACAATTGTCTCCCCCAGCCCAAACAAAGGACAAAACCACAAGAAAATGCTAAGGATAACTTTAAACATTAAAAAGAAAAAGAACATGATGATTTTTGAGGGGGAAAAAAAGCATTATACAATATGAATAAAAATATCAGAAATTAGGCTGTACAGTTAGGGCACCCCACCATCCAGAGCAATGCGAAACCTCACTGAATCTGAAAAGTTTTGGTAAATTTTAAAGACTTGATCCTTATTTTGCAGACTTTGTTTCAATGGAACAATAGTGCTTGTGCCCTCCTCCTTTTAAATTGTGTAATCATACTCACTAAATGGAAGAAAACCAGGGAGAAAACAGAAAAAGAAAGAAGAGGAAAAAAGAGAGACAGGAAGGAGAATTACATCTTATTCCATGGTAATATGTAATAAAGCAGGTCTACTTAAAATAATAGAAAACAGAAATGAACAATTCATACAATTAAAAAATACTGTGTAGAATTTGTTCCAAGAATAAAAACCCCTCATCTCATAAAGCTGCTAATGTGAGAGACTGACAGAGCAGAACTGAGGGCATTTGGGAGAACACAGAGGAGGAGGGCTCCCAGGATATTGTGAGGGACAGTGGTGCAATGCGGAGAGAATTCTCAGAGAAAGAAGCAAGTGTCCTTGACACTATTCCTACTGGACGTGGCCTGGCAGAGGCTAGCAAAAACCATGACACAGGAGAGGGGATAAGAAGACAGCTCAATAAAGAAAGCCAATCTTTTTGTTGTTCTGGGGCTTGGAGCCAGAGCTGCACACGGTAGGCGACTCCTCTACCACCACGCAGCTATATCTTCAGCCCCACACTTGGTTTTGAAAATAATGCGGCTGTCAATGTTAGCAAATAAAAATATATAAGCCAGCTAGGTCTAACAAAACCTCAACTGAGTTCATGGGTGTGAGGATGTACATTAGCAGTTATCTGTCTGAAAGTGAAACAGGAGAGTTGGGCACCATTAACAATAGGAACACTCTAGTCTCCAGAATAAGCATCCTAGGTGCATGTGAAAACATTTTAATTGTGTCACATAAGATCCATTTAAACAAATAGGTATACTCTGTTATGTTAAATTTTGTGATGACATGTAAACATGTCTATACTTTCCAAAATAACCTAGTCAATACTGTGCTAAACTATAATGCAAATTCTTGCTCTTGCAGAGGTATGGTGTTCAGTTCCCAGCACTGAGAAGTTCACAACGCTTCAAAATTTTAGTTCCGAGGGATCCAACACCCTTTTATGACCTGCAAGACTCTGCATGCAAGTGGTTCCTTTACGTACATACAGGCAAATACAGGTATGCATAAAATTTAAAAAAAAAAAAAAAGAAAAGAAAGAAGATGTGCTGCCTCTTGGCTTACTGTGTGTGAGCACATCACTGTTAGTCACTAAGTGAGGAGGTGCCCGCAGGGAACATTTGTGTTAATCCATCTTCAGAGTGTCCTAGCTTTTATTTTCAGCTAAACTTTATGGTGTAAACTGAGCATGCCCAGAAGCATTCTTGTCCATCACTTTAATTGCCATGCCCTCAAACTGAGCATGCTCAGGGATGGGCCAACCCCAATATGAACACATATATGCTCCCTGAACAAAATCCCCATGCTTCCTTTGTTTGGAGAAGCCACTGCTCCGTAAATGATTTCTGAGCTCTCCCTGCCAACTGCAGATAAATTTTTCTCCACTCTTTTTATTCTCTTTTTCTTTTTCTTTTCTTATTTTGTTTTTGAGACAGAGTTTCTCTGCTGTAACCCTGGCTGTCCTGGAACTCACTCTATAGACCAGGCTGGCCTCGAACTCACAGAGATCCGCCTGCCTCTGCCTTGGGAGCGTTGGGATTAAAGGTGTGTGCCGCCACCACCTAGGTCACTCTTTTATTCTTGATAGTGCTTATTTTGGCTTTGTTCTCATTCAAGTGTGAATCCACTGGGCTTGGGTACACAGCTCGATGGAACAATGAGTTTACTGGCATCATGTACAGGAACATGAGTGAGAGGGGGCTTACAGAAGGGTTATTGACTCAAAAAATAGCCACACCACCAAGAACTTCTGCACCACCATGGAGGATGACCTTTTTGTGCATGGAGTCACTTCCTCAGTTAACCATCTATGGACCAGGCTGGCCTCGAACTCACTATGGATCTGCCTGCCTCTGCCTCCCTAGTGCTGGGATTAAAGGTGTGTGCCACCACGGCCACCAGCTTCTATGAACTCTGGACATAGGCAGCTCGGCAGCATGTGGGAGGGGTGGCTGGATTCGCAGTTGAGGGTCCTCATCATCTTCCCCACCTTTCTAGTGGCTTCACCTAATCTCATCACCATAGACCTGTTATGACTGTGCTGTTTATTTTGTTGTTAGGATTTCTGGGTTGAGGTACCTGTACTCCATAATGGAGGCTGAAAGGTCATGCTCTGCTAGGAGAAAAAAGCCGGACTACAATGTCTCTTATGGGGTTGGGGCAGTTGAGTGGGCGTGGACCTTCCCTATGGGGTGAGGAACACCTGCACATCACAGACGCTAGTGAGGGCCTGCAGGGAGGAAGATGGAAATTCCACTCTCATGAGAAGCAAGTCGTTTTTTGTTTTTTGTCTTTGTTTTTTTTTTTTAAATTACATACATTACATACATTTAAATTACATAAATTACATACATTAATTTAGTGTTTGTGGGCAGAGGTTGGAGGACGACCTTCAAGGTGTTCTTTCCTTCCACCATGTGGGTCCCAGGGTCTCTGTCTCTGTCTCTCTCCCTCCCTCCCCCAACCTCTGTTGTTTTACTCTGTTATTGGGATGAATTCCTTACGGTTTCCAAGTGATGATGTCTGCAGTGTAATGATCACGATAAGAACTCTACAGCTAACCAGGTTGGGTCAGCTTTCTCTCTGCCATTTATCAACGATCGGATATTGGAACATAAACAAACAACATGAGTAGCTGGAGTGTTGTCTGCTATCCACACTCATGCACACATTATTATTATTTTTTTGAACTCTAGGCACTTTTACCTTTGGGGGTCCCTTCATCTATTAAAATAGAAATAGTATTAAAATAGAAAATATTAATATGTGTATTAGAATATTTTTTATGACCTAAAATTCTTTGATCTAAAATTTTAATTCTCCTTTATTTTTTCAAATTAACTTTCTTATTTTACATTCATGAATAGTTTGCCTGTGTATATGTATCTGTTCCATGTGAGTGCCTGCTGCTCACAAAAGCCAGAAGAGGATGTCAGCTCCCCTGAAACTGGAATTACAGATGGTTGTGAATCACCATCGGTTTTGAGAATAGAACCCGGATCCTCAGCAAGAGCAACATGTGATTTTGACCTCTGAGCCATCTCTCCAACCCTTCCCTTCTTACTTTAGAGAAAGTAAAATACTTTTGTGAAATTTAAAAAGCTCTGTAGGCCTTCATGCCATATCTCTTGTGCCTAATAGATGTAAGCCCTTTTTCAGGTAAGGCAGTGCCTGGCTCTGTGTTTTGTGTGAAACAGCAGCTTTCAGGCCATGCCTCTTCCTGAGTGACTCTATTTTGAGTGCAAATGTCAAGTGCACTTTATTGAGCACATAAAAAAATGAACAACATCTTTGGTCCATCAGCACCTAGGAGACAGTTTATTACTAAGAGTAAACAAACCCTACCTGTAAACCTAGCACCTTAGGTTGGGAACACATGAACACATGGAACTATTAAACCATATCAGAAAAATCAGGCCCGAGGATCCATTGAACACAACAGGTCTACGATAGGTGTAACACTATCCCCTGGACCTCAGTTAAAGGGGAACACTTAAAACTGTGATGGTGACAGCTTCCCCCAACCTGTCACCTTGATGTGGACACCACATATTCTATATTATAAGAATGTATTTGTACTATGGGAAGGGAACTACAAGTGGCTTGTTCCAAGTTCTACTTCAATCTAGCTGTCATCAAAATGACTGACTCAGGAAGAATGTAAGACTTGTGGCCTTGGTGTGCCGTCCCCAGGCTGGGTTCCACAAGAAATCAGGCTGAGCAAGCCATGTAGAACAAGGCAGTAAGCAGCGTTCCTCCATGGCCTCTGCATCAGGTCCTGCCTTCAGTGTCATGCCCTATTTGCATTCCTGCCCGAACTTCTCTCAGTGATGGACTGTTACTGTGAAGTGTAGGATGAAATAAACCCTTTTCTTCCCAAGGTGCTTTGATAATAGTCTTTCATCACAGCAATAACTCTAACTAGGATAGGCTGGGGAGAAACAAAACAAAGCAACAACAACAAAAACCCAGCTATGATTAATAAAAGAATAGCGTCATCAAGGTTAAATGTTCTGGAAAGTATTTCTCCAGGGTCAGTACCTGGAGCTTGTGGTCCATAGAGTGAGGGTATGCCAAGGCTGCATCTCAAGATGGCAGCTGGCTGACTCGATAACGTGCAACGTGTGGTTCTGTTTTGGCATTGTGAAAGCTGCAGCACTGAGGGAGCCCTGGAGAACTGCTAGAGGCTGTGGGAGGCCAGGAGAGGCTGCATATGAAGGTACGGCCTCAATTGTAGTGGGGATCCCAGCATATTGGAGATGCCAACACTTTGGGGAGACCACCAAGGACCTTAGCAGTTTTGAAGTTGAGCTGGTCTGAGCCTTGGAAACAAGTTGGATTTGTGGTGGAAGGAAGAGCCAGAGATGAAGGATTGCACAAGTCCTTTGAATCCCAGAAAATAATGAGTGAGTTCTAGACATTGGACACTGAACTTTTTACACCGTTGCAATTTGGTCTTGCTTCGATCTTATTGTAACTGTTCTTGGTTTTTCAATTTTGGAATAACAATTGTGTAACTAAGTTAAGAGACTTTGAACTTTTAAAAGACTGGATTTTTAAGGATTTGGTGGACTGTTAAAATTATATTTTATATTATGAAATTAATGAGACTTGGGTGACTAAATTATGGTTTTGGGTGTTTTATTTTTAGACAAAGTTTCACTATTTAGCCCTGGCTAGCCTGAAACTTTCAGCAATCCTTATGCCTCAGTAGAGGTTACAGGGATCAAACTCAAAGAGATCTGTCTACCTCTGCCTCCTAAGTGCTGGGATTAAAGGTATACAATACCATGCCTATTGGTTTTTAATATTTATTTTATTACCTTTAATATCTTTATGTATACATGTATGTATGTATGTATTTAATCAATATGTAGGTATCTGTGCCTGTATAAGGTTATGATTTTAAAAATGATGTATTTGTATATTAAGTATCAACTATCAAGGGGTGGGGATGGGGTGGATTGTTATGGTTCATTTTAATGTCAACAAATTAGAATCACCTGACTGGACAGCCTTAACTGAATTACCATTCTAATAATCATAATTGATTTGGGAAGGGCCACCTTGATTGTGGGTGGCACCTTCTGGTGGCAGCCCAGATGAGAAGGGTATGGGAGAAGGAAGATGGACTTACCTTTTGCTGACTTGGCATTCCCTCTTGTTGCCAAGGTGCTTTATTCTGTTACTGTTGCTGCTTCCTTCAATGATGGAACCAGTGCTTCCACACTTCCATTCCAGACTAAAGACCAGTAGCTCTCCAGGGACTTTCCAGGTTTTCAGAACCAGACTGGTACTGCACATATTTTAGTGGACCAAGCAAAATTACCAGCTTCCCAGCCTCCCTGTGAAAGACAGTTGCTGCTGGACTGCTCTGGTGCTGAGGCAGAGGCAATACTCTATCAGCTAAATTTTACTTTTGTGTAACTTCATATTTTCTAAGCAAGTTTATCAATAAATCCTTTATAACATCAGTTTATGGTTTCCATTTCCTCCTTTATGCTAAATGTATAAACAAGGGGTCCTTGGGTTATGAGGTAGATTTTCAGCCACTGCAGAGAAGGGTAGAGATTCCTATGACAAAACTTTCCCCAGGATGGATGCAACATACATGTCTATTTAGCCCGGATAGTGAGCCCATAAAAGGCCAAAGTACAATATCATCGAAGTCCAGTTGGTGAACCAATGCATCTTATTGGGTTTACTTACAGGAGTATGGCTAAGGGGGTTTCTTACAGGAGCAGAAATGACTCAAAGACCACTTGCATCACCGAAGCCCACCCCAGTGTGAGTGACAGCTCCCAAAGCTGGGAACCTGAAGCTCACTGCACAGCCTGCAGGCAGCGCCACACATTGGAGAGTGTCCTTTCCGGGTGCCTCAGTTGGCCTCAACCTCTTCCAGGCAGCTCGGCTGGCTTCTGCTTCTTCCAGGCAGCGGGTATTGTCTGAGTGTTTTCTTTGCAGCTTGGCTCTCTCCATCTAAGAGGGATTCTCAGCTTTTATAGTTAATGCTGGTAGGGAGGTGCCTAGTGAACCTGGTCAATTTTTCGGTGGGTTCCTGAAGCCATTTTGAGTTGTCACCTTCCTGCTTAAGGAGCTTCCCGATAGTGTTTTAGTCTCAGAAAAAACTGTTACATAACAGGGATAAACTCCCTCAGGGAGCGGGGAAACTTGAAGGGATAGATGCTTTTTTTTCTGCATCTTCATTCCTTCTCCACAGGCTGGGTCCTCAGAAACAGTTGGAAGAGGAGGAAGAAGACCAGAGGTTTGTTTGTAATTTCAATCTTCAGACTCCTGATCTTTATTTTTAATTAAAAAAAAAAGTGTGTGTGTGTACATGTGTGTGTGTGTACATGTACATGTTGGCCTACCAGGTCAACCTTGGGTCAACCTTTCTCAGACACTGTACAACTGTGAATTTTTATTTATTTATTTATTTACTTACTTTTTTAGACACTGTCTCTCACTGGCCTAGAATTCACCAAGTAGGCTAGGCTGGCTAAGGAGTCCAGCGATCTGCCTGTTTCAGCCTTATTCATGAGCCACCACAACCAGCTTTTTACAGAATTCTGGGGACTCTATCCGAGTTCATAGCGTTTGCAAGGCATGTACTTTACACACTGGGCTGTATCCCAAGTCTTTCTTCCTCTTTTTATGTGCAAATGGCTACAGTAGAGTGTCTAGACTCCTGAATTTTATGTTGTATGACTGCCAAATTTGACAGAATTGGTCTCCCATTTGTGGGCACGTGAGGGATCAGCTGCTGGGGCCCTAAGTACCGCTTGTCTAAAGAGCGCCTGGAGTATCGAACTGTGAGAGTGCAAAGCAAAGCCCTCACATCGGGTCTCCACCACATATGGTGTGGACACATGCCTATGACAGAGCCTTTGTAGCGGAGGTGTATGGAGAAAGCCATTTGCCAGAGGACAGAGATTTCCTGCCACCCTTGCATAGGGGCTCCAGTAGGACAGCTTCTGTCATTTTCGGGACTTCCCACCTCTAGTTTAAAACTGGATTTGATATTTAGTAATAGTGTTTCAGGGCAATCACAACAAAGTAATCAAGGTGTTTGGTTCTCAGACCAACAGCATCATCAGGATAATTCAGGAGTAGAAATCCATCATGTCTGGATGGAAATCACTAGCAATTTGTTTTAAAAATCCTTTAGATGACTTGGGGGGCACAAACAAGTTTGAGAATGCTCCAACTGCTTCAGAGAAGGATGCTGCCTCTCAAACGACTTAGGTAAACTAAAGCAGTCTTGCCTCCAGTGTTCCTCCCCACAGACAAGACTGTGTTTAATGGCGTGGTCCACTTACCCATGAAAATCTGAAGCTAGCTATGTAGGTAGCCAACTGGACAGATGTGTACATAGACAGATGGTTGAGAAGGGCAGTGGGTACAAGTAGTGTTCCTGTGAACATGGAGCCCCAAAGTTGACTTCAGGTATCTTCTTTGCTTCATATATTGGTTCAGGGCCTCTCACTGAATCCAAAGCTTGCATCAGCCTAGGCTATTTATTGAGTTTGTCCCAGGGATCTCCTGAGTCTGCGGGAATTACAGGAAGGTTGTCACACTGCTGGGCTTTTATATGCAAGCTCAAGCTTGCACTACTAGACCTGCATCCATTGAGCTGTTGCCTCTGCTTCTAGCACACTCTTAGACTTCTAATAAAAGAATTTTAAAATGCACCCAGAAGGGAACTTCAGGATGACTTTGCTAGAGTTAGAGAAAACAACAGGGCAGGGAAGCTGAAACAGCTGCCAGGAGGAGTGAGTTGGAGAGGAGTAAGTTTTGTTTTCTAGAAAGCAGGCAGGCTCAGCGTGAGGAAATATGACAGCCCCTGCCTCCCAAGTGCTCGGGTTACAGGCATGTGACACCATGCCTGGCTTAAGTCCGTGTCTTATCGAGTTATTCCTCACTTCTTGTCTTCAAGTGTATTATTCTTCCCATGTTTCCACTTTATGAACTTGCCTGCTAACTTACATCAGTGCTCTTGGGCGCTGACTAGCCCTTAGTGGGTCACTAAGTGTCAACAGTGCTGTGTGTCACAGGTTGTGAACATGCTGGGGTTCACATGTCCCAAAGGGTTGTTTGATGCAGGAGATCTGCTGTCCATATCAGAAAGTTGTCATCAGCCCGTTGTGTCAGAGGAAGCTGATGCAGCCAGCTGCATGCAGATACCCTTCTCATTGCCTTTCTTCCTACCCCTACATCTTCCGTCGGAAGAAAGATGTCAACCATCAGAGAATGCTGAACTCCACTTCTCCATAGATGTTATTATTCACATTATTTCATTTACAGACTTTCCCATCTCTCATTTAGACTTCTCTTTCAAAGGTTGCCCAGTGCAAACTAGTTTCCTAGCAGTCAGACCTGTAACATAAGTGAACTCTATTTTTACAAATCAAACAAAAAAATCAAACAGAAAAGCTCTAACATCTTGCTTACTGTCTTTTCCTCAGGTAAGGATCTCCTTCTGAAGAGTCAGTGTATAGTAAACAGAAAGCACTGGATCGGGGTGGGGGTCTGTCAGATGTTCTCAGGCAGCTCTGAGACCTTGTACTTCAGAATGACTAGGACAGATTTGTGTTTTTAGTTACTTCATGCATTCAGTTCTTCTCTGCATCTGCCTCTTCATTAAAGAAAGAAAAAGGATACATTTGTTATGTATCATCTTTGCCATCAGCATTGTTATTTCTTATAAGAGAAGAGGGTTCTTTTTATGAGTGCTTATTCATCAGGGATCCCTGCTCCAGTTTACCTCAAACATTTACAGATAATAGTTCCTATCACATTTAATTACAAGACACCCTTGAGTGATGTGATTTGATATCAGATCCCTCAACTTGCCTGCTTGTGTGGGATTCAAATAGCTTTCTTATTCTTATTCTTTTTTCTTTTCTTTCTTTCTTTCTTTCTTTCTTTCTTTCTTTCTTTCTTTCTTTCTTTCTTTCTTTTCTTTCTTTCTTTCTTTCTTTCTTTCTTTCTTTCTTTCTTTCTTTTTCTTCCTTTGTTCCTTTCTTTCTTTACTTCTTTTCTCAGAGAGTTTTCATGTAACCTAGGCCTTAAATTCACTATACAGCTGAAGCTAACTTTGAACTTTTGATCTTCCTGTTTCTACACTGAATATGCTGGGCTACAGATATGCACTACCATGCCCCCTCTCCCATTGTTGTTGGTTTTGAGATAAAGAAAGGTCTTGCTCTGTAGGCTTGGCTGACTTGGAACACACTGTGCAGAATAGTTGGCTTTGAACTTACAGCCATCTTCCTGCCTCTGACTCCCAAGTGTTAGTGCTAGGATTATAGAGGTGATTCTCTTTTGCTTAATCATTTTAATTTATGGTCTGAAAAGATTTGCCCATCTTCATTTCAACTCAGTGGAACGAAAAATATGATTGCTAATACTAACTAGTAGGTAAGTAAACACCACCAATTTCAGAGATTTATGTGAGTTATCACAAGCCTTAAAATAACTCTAGCAGATCAGTTTAGACCACTCATCCAATTAAAACAGCTCATCTTTGTCCTTTAGTCCAATTATCATAGGCATGTGTACTTTAAATGAATTAACTAAGTCATCCTAAAAATACTTGAGTCCGGATGTATGGAAGAACCTTAACAATTAAAAAGACAGGATGAAAAAAATGACATTGCTTTACCTATGGTGTGTCTTGTTCTGTGTAGTCTTGGAGATGGGAAAGGAGGGCACTCAATCAACACCCATTAGTACTAACTGTAATGAATGTAAGTAGAGGAAGATAAACATGGGGACACAAGAGGGCATGTTACATCTGATCCTTAAGTATCACAGGTATGGAGACATCTTAACTAGTCAATTAGTCCTTGATGGAGTAAAGGCATGGTGGCAGGAGTAGTTGAGAGCTTATTTACTGGTCCACAAGTAAGAGGCAGAGAGAAATACTGGGCCTGGTGAGAGTGTTTTAAAACCTCAAAGTCTACTTCCAGTGCCATACCTTTTCCCAAAAGGCCATACTTCCTAATCTTTCCCCAACAGTTCCACTAACTGGGGACCAGATATATGAGGCTATGGGGAGCATTCTTATTCAAGCCATCATACCTGTTAAGAATATTTTGTTTCTCAGTGACCCTGAGCTTCTCTGAACAGTCTACTAATGTTACTTGTGGTAGAAACATTAATAATACCACATCCATCTCTGGATAGAAAGAAACTGAAGTTCAGCAGTACAAGCAGTAATTCCTTTGTATGAGATTGAGGCCTAGGAACAAGTTTCATTGTCAAAGTCCTGTTTTGTTTTGTTTTTTTCCCCTGGGCTCTCAAATGTGTGATGTTGTTTGTTTGCTTGTGTGTTTGCTTTGTTTTGGGGCATTTCACATTTGGTAGCTTATTTAATTGGATGTTTGTCATTTATAGTACCATATTATGCTTAGGAGACTTCCCTAACATAGCAATAGACAAGCACAATTATGAAGCTGCCACAATCTTAATGGCAACACCTAGGGAAGGTAGGCCTCAGAAAGAGAATATGAAAATAAATTGGAAAAATTCATAAAATATGAAAAAAATGTATCCAGACATTTTAATTTAGTAATACATCATGAACAACAACAACAACAACAACAAAAACCTGTCTTATAAATGCAAGGATGAACTTACCTATACTTTTTTTTTACAACAGGTTAAAAGAGGGAAGGGGTGCAACTTCACGAGTTGCCAAAAACAGAATGGATAAAATCCATAAATAATTACTACCTGAAAATTAAGAATTGGAAGTAAACTACAACTAAGTAAATACTACATACATACACAAGAAATGTTTTAACTCATAAGCTCCCAAGTGGTTTTTATAGAGATAAACTTAAAAGACAATGATAATGTTAGCCTTTCTTTTCCTTCCTTTTTTCATTTCTTTTTTTTTTTTTTTTTTCTGAGATGTGGTGACACTATGCAGTCTTTGCTGGCCTGGAACTTGATATGTAGACCAGGCCGACCTCACACTCGTAGATCTGCCTGCCTCTGCTTTCTGAGTGTAGAGATTAAAGGCATGCACCAACACAGTGCACAGTTTGCTTTCGTTCAAAGAGATTTATTTTTATTTTATGTGTATGTTTTGCCTGCACTTATATATGTATGTGTGCTTGGTACCCCAGGAGGCCAGGGGAGGGCTTCCAGACAATGATTATTGCATTTGTTATAAGAGCTTATAGTTTGATTCAATATAACACGAGAACGCATTTTGTAACATTTTTCATTTATTTATTTCTAGTATTGAGAAATCCATCAACCCTAGAAAATTCTCAGCAACAATCTTCTAATCCGAGCATTTCTACATCATGCACAGATGCACAGTTCTAAGACTGCACAGTAATAATTAGTATTGGATCTACTTGGCGTTCAAAGACACAAAAGTACCTTAGCAAAAGTCCAATTAAATCCTCAGTTTAGCTACGTCCATCTATTGGTTTGAATGCTCGGAATAAACAAGTAAGATGGGTTTAGAACAAGTTCAGAGTTTGGGCTTTTCTACGTAGTAATCTGGAGACCTGTGCTCCTGTGCTCCACAGTGTGGAATTCCAGATCATCCTCCACGGAGGAAAGAGCTTTTGTCTGGTGCCTCAGCATCACTGGCCCAAGCATCTTGTTCTACTTAGTGGTCCAGCTCCACGTAAAACCTTAAGTACCAAAGTTTAGGTTGGGCAAAAATCAGCTGTAGCTCTTGAGGTTTCACACAGGTCAAGTCCCTTGAACTGACCAGCGTCAAACTTTGTAAAATGCAAACACATCATCAGGATTTTTAATTATTCTTTCGGGTATAAACGTGTCACATTATACAAAATCTATCCCCACAATATGAATCTGTTATTGTTCGTGAGGGTGTGAGAAATTTCTAAGTTCTACTTCCTTCAGGTTACTCTCCATCACACCCACTTTACTTCAAATTCAGCCTGATCCATATCATGATTTGACAAACCTAGATTTGCTTTTCTCCTAGCCACGCCCCTTTCTAATCTCTCTATTTCCTTGATTTGTTTTTGCTCCTATCGTCTCTTTTCCAGCCGCAAGATGCCAGTCTGCCTTAGGAAGAAACAGCTACACCTGGCAGACCGGTTTTCTTCCTCCCGCATTCAGACTACTTTCTACCTTCCGGTATCACAGGTGCAGGACCAAGCCGGTACCCAGAGAACATACTTGCTGAAAACTGCTCAAAGACACGAACTAAGTAACCATCTAAGATGCAGTTGCAGAGAACCTAAACGTCCCAGCTTTCTCCTTCGCCAGAGTCTAATCTCTCCCAGTGGCAAACCCAGCCACACCGAAACTATCCCGTTTGCGAAGCAAGCACCCCCCAACATCCACATTTCTGTGCGAATTCTTGTCCTAGATCTCTTTTCAGTAACATACACCTTAAAGAAGGAAAAGGTTTTGGGCGGAAAAACAAAGGAAAAGCTCCAAGCGAAACGAAGTTGTCTGAGCATGCTCATTTGTGCTCAGGGAGAGCAATCTCAGAGTCTTAAGACCAATTCAGTCTTTAGAAGAGGAACTTGGACACTTAAGCACCAGAACAGAGAGCTGCACGCTTAAAACGGCACATCAGTTAATTTTAGTACCTATAATTAAGTGACAC
Source organism: Cricetomys ansorgei (assembly GCA_026225945.1). Classification (NCBI taxonomy): domain Eukaryota; kingdom Metazoa; phylum Chordata; class Mammalia; order Rodentia; family Nesomyidae; genus Cricetomys; species Cricetomys ansorgei. The sequence goes on from JAMJFZ010001043.1 coordinate 1,928,718, forward strand.
CGAGTTAACTATATAGAACTTGTACGTGCCAGTGAATGCGCAGTTCCTGGAAACTTACCATTACTCGCATTTCCAAGGCACCACGGAGTTCACGTAAACTCAAATAGTACGAGAAAGTGGGCATGGTGGTGCATGCGAATAATCTTCACTTGGGAAGGATTGAGAATTCCAGGCTAATTTGGGCTAGACTTCTTGACCATGCGTCCAACATATTGAAAAGAAAAAGCAAACCTTTAAGGATACCTAAAAGAGCGACGACTCATTTGTTGAAAGCATGCGAGGCTCTGAAAAGTCTGAAATCAAGCTTGAAAATGTCCACTCGGCTCGTTTATTTGGTGATGGTATTGGTGCTTAGCCAGCTCCTTGGGTCACAGCAGGCACATAGCCGTCTGGACCAACTTAGATGTGATGATCGATTGCTTTTTATAATGCGGCCCGACCCCTCGGAGGCAGTGCGCTTGAAGCGGTAGTTGACGAAGGAGTTCAAGATGCCTCTGGCCTTGGACGAGATGCCGGTATGGGGGTGCACCTGCTTCACCATCTTTTACTTGTACACCGGGTAACTCAATTTGCGGCTGCGCTTGCGCGCCTTGCGTCCTTCAGCGCCTTGGTGACAGACTTCTAGAAGTCCTTCTCTGGGGCGGGCGAGGACTTGGCCAGCTCAGGCATTGTTTTTTTTAACAGTTCTAACTCCCTCCCACAGGTATACTAAACAAACACTTGGAAAATAATCACCCTGCTACCTGTTTTACCACATTCGTTACATTACGCAGTATTCAAATGAGGTTAATAAGATTTCCTTCAGGATTGGATTAGACTTAACGTTTCGTCACGAGTAGGGACGTAAACGACACTTTAAGTTGTACTGTTTCATTGGCTGTCTTGTCACTTCGCTTTCACCAATCAGGAAGTACAAACTTCACCGCACAAGTCTGCTATAGCTAACCTATTCAAATAGGATCACTATTCAAATACGATCGCTGGAAATAGTTTTTAAGGGTACGCTCGTGGTACCTGTGTGGGTGACTCAGCACAGTGAGAATCCCGGTTGCTATGTATGCACTGAACTGAACCACTTTCTAATTCTAACGACCCCCCAGTCCTGAATTACTGTATCTTAAAAGTAACTGCATGCCAACGTGACAATTTCGGTGAAATACCCACTTCCTTATCGTCCAATGCTCACTGGTCTGAAGCTTACCGCCAATGTACCCCTACAGAAATGAACTATAAACGTACCTGTTAAGAGCTCACAAGAGCTCACCCAGTCCCACTCACCCACACAGCCCAGCTCTGTGCTTCTCCCGGGAAGCTCGGCCCCCTCGATAGAGTTCCCACCCTAGCCACGCCCCCTCCAAATGCGCAACAGCTCTTTTTACTGAGATCTGTGGGTGGCTCTGAAAAGAGCCTTTGGGTTGTTGGGCTTCTAAGCAGTTCGCCAAAGGGCATTTACTTTTTCTTGGCTGCTGTTTTCTTTGGCTTAGCTGCCTTAGGCTTGCCGGGTTTTGGTTTGGCCGCCTTGGGCTTCACCGCTTTCGCCTTGGCAGGGCTCTTGGGTGTCTTCTTGGGCTTAGATGCTTTCGCCTTCTTGGGGCTTTTAGCTTTTTTGGCTCCTGCAGCTGCAACGGGCTTCTTCGCCTTCTTTGGGGTCTTCTTAGTGCTCTTCTTAGGGGTGGCGGCTCCCGCAGCTTTTTTGGGCTTCTTGGCTGCGCCCGCGGGCTTCTTCGCCTTGGCTGCGCCTGCCTTCTTGGCCTTGGGCTTGGCCTCGCCGGAAGCCGCCTTCTTGTTGAGCTTGAAGGAGCCGGAGGCGCCGGTGCCCTTGGTCTGCACCAGGGTGCCCTTGCTCACCAGGCTCTTGAGCCCCAGCTTGATGCGGCTGTTGTTCTTCTCCACGTCGTAGCCGGCGGCCGCCAGCGCCTTCTTGAGCGCGGCCAGGGACACGCCGTTGCGCTCCTTGGAGGCGGCCACGGCCTTGGTGATGAGCTCGGACACCGGGGGGCCGGATGTCTTGCGCTTCGCGCCACCTGCGGCTTTACGGGCCTTCTTCTTGACGGGTGTCTTCTCAGCGGGGGCCGGCGCGGCAGGCGCAGCTGGCGCGGTCTCGGACATGGCGAAGCGTGTATGAAGAGAGAGGACTAAGAGCCGGAAGCAGAGGCACTGGCCGGGACTCGGGCCGCGGCGCTGCGCCCGCCCGTTTATATAGGGCGGAGCTGCGTCGTGATTGGTGCGCTGTCCAGCCCGCCTCGCTGGCAGTCGCGGAGTGTCCTCTCGGATGCCGAGTTGTGTTTGTTACACCTCAAAAAAAGCCAAAAATGTCAAGATTTCTTACATCGAATTGCCCGATTTTTTTCAAATAATGTTCCCTGAAGCCTCGGGGTTCATGCACATCTCAAATAATGAGCTAAGCATCAAGCCTTCTGCCAAAAACTTGCAATATTCCCCGCGGTGCTCAGCAAATTTCAACTCAGAGAAACAAAACTTTCTATTTTCTTCGTAAATTATAAACTGATCTTCAACTGTACAGTTTTCAGACCTATCAGCGATGATTCTCCAAGTGGTTAGCTTCTTATGTGGACAAAAATCATGCCACTGGCATTACGATTTTTATTACAAATCTGCACTTAAGTGAGGGAAGTAACACAGGCTCCTCCGAGAGTCCTGCCTATTGAGCCGAGGGCATTTGAGTTCATCAAACTGGTTTAGTTCAATGCTTAATGGATTATTTACCATTTGGAGTTAAATTTTGCTCTCCCAGGACATGAGTCTGTGTATCTGCAGTTTTATTTCTGCCCGTTCTACCTAAGTTTTTAAATAATTTCTTAGGATAATTCTTTTCTTTCTGCTCCCAAGGGTTGGGGGCGGGGCTGTTGCTTTTCTATTCCTCTTGTCAACTACTCCTTTGGGTTGAGGTACCTGAAATTCAGAGTATTGGGGTAAGGAGGGAACTCCGAAACGTACCTATGGTACAGACATGAAAATGACTAATTTCCAAGTAGCATATAATTATGTTCTCGAAATCTTTGGCAGCGGAGGTGAGCTTTACTTTGAGGACTTTCTCTGGTGTCTTGCATAATTCTTCTGGTATATGTTTTTAGATCTGAATTATAATATACTATATTCAAACTAGATAAAACTGAAAATAAGCCATTGATCAAGAGAAAACAAATTGGAATGTAGCTCAGAACAATAATACTCTCATCGTTAGAGAAACTCAGATCTGTTACTGAAAAGCTGGTCTCCATATGTCTAGTTCTCATGAAGACATTGGACTAATGTTTCCTGGAGCTCCTTGAATGTAAGTGACACGCAAGGGTGAATGAGGGTTTAAGATTTTAATCTTAGAGTCAGCTTTGAGAAGGCATCCAAGCAGAATCATTGTCTCCCAAAGATACACCTTGCAAGATGTTCAAAGAGTTGGTTTATCTTTGTAGTTTTCAACCAAGGAAACATCTAAGGGGACAATGAAAACCAAGTGACAGTGATAATTTTGGGGAAGTTTGTCTGGAATTGTCTTCAGAAATTACAAAGCTTCCAGTACAGATTACAAGATACAGTGTTGACTAATAGTGTAACGTGATAGCTGTTGTTTTGTGATACCATTGGTTCTAATGTCATTTTATCAATTTCACTGCCCCAAACCCACACGCACAAAGACAATATTAATAAAGAGAGCACAGAACTTCAATACACTGTCAATGAGGTGTTAAAAATCCTGTAGTATTATCTTTAATGCTAAGTTTGATATAAAAGTGATTTATACTATAAGCATTTGTATGATATAATGTTTGTTTTCAATTTGGTGTATTAATAAATGCAAACTTTGGTATCCATTAAAGCTCTGAACCAGAGTAGAGAGAGTGTATGGGTGTTTGGCATTGAATGGTGGGGATGTAACCCCTTTTTAGTGACAACAAATACCCTCTTGTAAATGGTAGAATCTTACACAACACATTGATATTTGTTCTTTAATATTTTTCTTTGGCTTCTTTATTTCTCATTGTCTTCAAGATGGGGTTGGGAGGGTACCTTAAACTTCCTGAGTTTTGAAATAATTCAAGTCCTCTGTGTCTTCCCCATATGATATAATGCATTTTCTGGGGGAATGAAACTGTTTGCTTGAGAGAAAAGCATTGAACATTGCCCATTATTAAACCAAGTGATTTTTGATAGTTTTCTATGATGATAGGAACAATATCAAAGGCTTCACTCTTTCGCATTAATTTGCCAACAAGCTAGCAATAGAAGAATTAAACATGTATGGGTATATCTTTGTTCTTGTATTTCAAACAAATCCCAACACTTTGCTCCAGATCATTCTGACTAATGACTCTCCAATATGTCTCAAAATATGAATGTTTTAGTTTCTCATAACAGTTTCTCAACCAGCCAAGTCTGAGAGCCACTGCAACTCTGATAGGAAGGAACTGAAGGGAAACTTATTTTTTGTCATGTGGGTATTTCTGTAGACATCTGGGCTGCCTGTTGCTCTAGTTTGCTTTCTGTTGCTGAAATAAACTCTATGATCAAAAGCAGCTTGGAGAGGAAAGGGTTTATTTCAGCTTACAGGTTATAGTCTATCATAGAGGGAAGCAAAGGCCTGAGCTTGAGCACAAAACAACTCAGGAAAACTATTTACTGTCTTGCTCCCTGGCTTGTGATCAAGCTATGTTTCTTATATAGCCCAGCCTCACTTGCCTAGGAATGGTACTGTCTACACTGGGCTGTGCCCTCCTACATAAATTAGAAATCTAGATCGTGGCTCATAGATATGCCCATGGGGCAATACAGTGTGTGTGGGGGGGAGTTCCTTTTCCCAAGTGTGCCAAGCTGTCAACTAAGATTTTTTATGACACCTGCACAAATCTGGGACTTGACATACCTGCAGGATGTGGCACATACTAGGAAGATGAGACAGCTGGATATAGCTAACAAGGAGGCAGGAATTTTGGTATACAACAGGGGAAGAGAGAAAAATTTAGTTGAAAGAAAAGTTTAGTTACTCTTGGTAGGAACAGTCTCAGTAGGAGAGCAGTCTTCAGGCTATAACATCTGAGGTAGGGGTGTAGGGGGGAAGCAATGGTGGATAGTTTCTGAACACACTGTCAATATTCCCAGTTGGACCAGAGGAAAGCTTTGCCATCCCCTTGAGCCTCACCAGAGGATGGCTTTGCCACCCCCACGGAGCTGATGCACTGAGTTTTGACATAACCATGCTCATGTCAAATACACATTCATTCAGGACTTTGCTGGCTGTCCACACTTCTGTCTCAGACCCCAACATACTAGGATGATAGGCAGAACCCATGATTCCTGTCTGGCTTTTAAAAACATTTCTAGGCATTCTGGAGTGTTAGCAATGTGGGACACTGATCACTTCCATTTTGGACAGAGCAGCAACTGTGCTAAGAGGAACAACATGATTTATAGAAAGGGCGAAAGAAATTGGAGACATATACTTAGCTCCTTTCACTCTGCAATTCTGAATTCTTTGCCATTTAAAAAAATGATGTATTAATATTATGCTATCTGTCATGGCTAATGTATTAAAGGCAGAATTTGTGAATGAGATGTTTTATTATAAACAGAGTACCTATTTATTATCTTATGCATTACTTTTCTTTTCATTTAAGTAAAAAAACAAAGCTGTGGATCTTATGCTCAGAGCTATTCCCTGTAGTGGTGTTTGGAATTGCAAAAACTCGAAACAACCTCTGTGCCCGTATGAATGAGAGTGATTGAATGAGCAAGAGCATGTTCACATGATGGGTTAATGCGCAGCTACAAAAATAACCAAGGAAGATCTCTGTGAACTGATTTAAACTAAATTTTGGAAACACATTCAAGTCATAAGATAAATCCAAAAGAATATTCATAGTATGACACTCTGTGGTAAAGAAGGCAAAGCAAGAAAGATACTTTTCTTTTTTCATCTGTATAGAATAAATACAGGGAAAATGAAGTAAAAACTAAAGAAATTGCTTACTTATATGTGATAGAAAGGAAAGAAACAAAAAGGGAAATAGGAAGAGAGGACATTTTCTTTAGAATATGCTTTCATACAACACTGATGTGCAACTAATAATATTTGCTATCTGGGCAAAACAAGCTCTTACATAAGTGATTTAAAACCAATAGGAATCCAATAGAATACAACACTGACACAGGAGCCACGTTGCATTAAATAAAACCACAAAAGCACTTGGGGGATTACGAAAGATAAAGATAAATGATGAAGGAAAACTAGTGTTTGAACACTGTAAGCCCAGAGCCACAAAGATACAACTCCTCATGCAGTAATCTAGTGGAACTGCTTCTTCAGGAATATGGGTTATTAATTTTACTTTATTTTATTTTATTCTCAGTTTTTCAAGACAGGGTTTCCCTGTTGTAACTAACTCTGGCTGTCCTGGAAATCACTCTGTAGACCAGACTGTCCTTGAACTCACAGAAATCTGCCTGCCTCTGCCTCAAAAGTGTTGGGATTAAAGGCATGTGCCAGCACCGCCTGGTGGGTTATCAATTTTAAAAAGCTGTCTCTATACATTAGAATTGGACAAACATATACAATATTCCATGTTGTAAGCAATGAGACCAGAGTTTTCTCTTGTGGAGAGATATTACTAGAATTAATTTATATTACAGTCTTATTAGAACTCACTTAGGACTGTAACCACATTGATAGAAACCAAATACAGGTCTGTATGTGAATGTGGACAGGAGGTCAGTATACATGCATGTCTTGTCTGTCAGCTAATAGAGCATAAGAGGAATTCACTCCCTAGTGACAATCACCACACTGATATGGCTTTTACACACCATTCACCAGTAGAAGGAACTAGAGTTCCTCATTGAAGTTTCTTGAATTCCATCGATATGGGGAGGACTATAGGGCCTGGAATATGGTGTGGTGCATGTTCAGAAAATGAGATTGGGAAAAGAAAAAAAAAAAAAAGAAGAAAGAAAGAAAAAAGAAAAAAATTGAAAGGAAAAGTGGCAGTTTGTTGAAAAATGAAAACAAGAAAGTCTCAAGGAACTCCTAATGTCCAGAGGAAAAAAGATAGTGTTTGATTTTAGTTTTAACCTATAAAATAGAATATATATATATTATACATGTGTGTAGATATACATATGTATATATATAGATTTTATATCTATTTCTCTCTACATATACCTATGTATACACACACACACACATACACGTATCTTCCATAAATAGAAGTAGTGATAACTTTCATATGTTTTAAGTCTAATTAATAGATGTAGAAGAAAAGGAGCCGACCATGCAATCACTCTTATGTTCTCATAGATACAATCTACGATGGATATGGACGAGCAGGACCCCCAGGGTTCTGCATATCCTCTTAGAAACACTTATTAGCTATGAAGAAACAGATAATGAATCCCAGTGGCTTGAATAAGAATGGCCCCCATAGTCTCATATATTTGAATGCTTAGTCACTAGGGAGTGGAATTCTTTGATAAGATTAGGAGGATTAGGAGGTGTGGCCTTGTTGAAGAAAGTGTGCCAGTGGGGATGGGTTTTAAGGTTTTAAAAGCCCATGCCAAGCCCAGTTTCTCCCTGCCTGTGGATCAGCGTGTAGCTTTTGACTTCTCCAGCACCACGCCCTCCATGTCTGCTGCCATAGTCCCTTCCGTGACGATAATGGACTAAACTCTGAAACTGTAAGCAAGCCCACAGTTAGATGCTTTCTTTGATAAGAGTTGTCATGGTCGTGGTGTCCCTCACAGCAGTAAAACAGTGACTAAGACACTCCCCGAGTTGCTTTTGGCCATGGTATTTACCACCACAACAGAAAAGAAAACTAGGCAATATATTTTTTCAGGAAACATAGCCAAAATGGTGACGCACCCTTCTTGATGTGAGAAGTGAATGGCATAGATACATCTTAATACTTTTTGAAATTTACCTTACTAGGTCAATGTGGTTTTTATTGAAATTCAGGGCAGAAACCCAAAGGAACAAGCTCCTTACTGGCTTGCTCACACTCGCTCATCTTCAGTCAGCTTTCTGATATAACCCAGAACCGCTTTCCCAAGGTTGGCACTCCCCATAGTGGACTGGACCTCTCACATCAATCAACAATCAAGAAGATCTCTCACAGACATGGCCACAGGACAATATGATCTGGGTAATACTTCAGTTGAGAATCGCACCCCACCTCTTATCAGATGACTCTGGTTTGTGTAGTTCTGACAATAAAATCGCATCAAAATGATAAATAAAACCACTCCAGTGAAAACATCGGACAAATTTAAATCAAAGGACAGTCTTCAATCATGACTGGGGATATGAGTCAACAGTGGAATGTTTTGTTTAGCACACACAAGGAACTGCGTTCAGTCCCCAACACTCAGCCTTCAAGCCAACTGATACCACTCTTCAAAAGATGAGGCCCACTGAGAAACCAATACAGACTTGAAGAGACAAAGGAAAAAAAAAAAAGCCTAAATTTCATGTAATATTCTGAATCATGTCCAAGAGCCAACAAAGGATGTTAGTGGAAAACTCTATGGAGTTTGAAAAAATATCTGAAGTTCAGTTAATATTGTGCTGATGTCCACTTCCTGTTCTTGATAAGTATACGCAGTTATATAAAATATCAACATTACTGAAAGTCAGTTGAGGGAAATAAGTAAATCTTTGAGTGCTTTTTGTAACTTTTCTACAAGTTTAAAAATAATTCAGAATAAAGCTTATTTCACTGGGTGAGAAAAATTATAAAAATGTAATATAGGTTCCTCAGTGTGGTAGAGTTTTCACACTTGTGTCTAAATATGCACGAGCTTTTTAGTTTCTATTGCAAGGGTGTACAGTTATGAGCAAAGATCATGTTTACTTTAAAATATGCCTAGTGTTTGTTCTTTTTTCTGTGCTAATTTCCTCAAACATTTAGATATTGTTCCTCTTTCTCATCACTTCAACTTTTATTGAAATTATTTCCCATTCTTTTTTCTTTCTTAATTTATAATGCATATATATCTTTGAGCGATAGAGTTTGATTTGTCTTGTTCTTGAAATTATTTAAAAATTATTTGAGGTAATAACAGTTAGTATTTTGTGTCCCCCACCAAGAGTTTTTCTTCAGTATTTTGTTTTGTTTTGGGCTATTGCTGTTCTTTTTCTGAGGCAGAGGACTGGCAGAGGAATTCATGATCTTCCTCCGGCCCCCTTCTCTGAAGTGCTGGAATTACATGTGAGTCACACAGTACCCACAAGTCCAGTCTACCTCTTTCCTAACTATATGGAGGCAGCTTATATAATACAAGTACCCCAGTATATTTCCTCACAGAGTCTTGTGCGTGTTCTTATGGTTGTCTGGTGTGGATAATTTATTTGTAGCCTTGGATTCCTGAGCTATCGCAGGCAGTGCGGCTGACACCACAGCATGCAATAAAAACGACAGCATATGAAGGTGCTTAGATCATCTGCTTAGCTATTCTAGCTTTTGAACTACCCTAGTGCAAGGACCAGAAATATGAAAGGAGTCTTGAAGGTTTCCAGCTCCATGTATCATGTCTTCTCAGCTGTAGTCCTGAATATCAGGGCTCAAGGATAAACTAAGCCTTCTGTGCCCTATCTGAGCTTCTGATACACCTGCTCTGTAGGAGGGTTAGATTCTTTATCACTGACAGAGATGGAAAGACACAACTTAAGGGAGAAGAGATTGCTCTGTGCTCACGGCTTTAGAACTTTCAGTTCTGGCTCCATGGGCTTAAGTTTCTTCTGGACGAAACACCTGAGTGGCAGGGGTGTGCAGTGGAGGATGCTTCTTGCCTCATGGTAGCTGGGACTCGGAAGGGAGGAGAAGGATACTAGATGCCTCTTTCTAGGGCATACCCTACTGACCTACTTCCTCTAGGTGGGTCCTGCCTTCTCTTTTCACCACTTCTCAGTCACTCCACCAACCTGGCAGGGGCTAACCCATTGCGGGGGTCAGGGCCATCAGGATCTGATCCCTTTCCAGAAGATCACCAGCGTGCAAGCCCCCAGTGCATGAGCATTCACACTCTGAGTGGGCAGAGTAAAATGGTTTCTTGAAGCTGCTAAATTTTGGGTTTTTTTGTTATACAGTATGAATAGCATAAACAGTAATGGTTTTCATTTACTGTCATGTGTTTAGTAGCTTACTAGTTATTCTTTTTAAGAACCCATTTTGTTAATATTAATAACCTTCATAAAGAAACACATCTGTATCATAGACTCCCTCAGATACATCCATACGTACATGATCTATTTAAGACAAGATTTGAAGTACTAATAGATGCCCCTTTTAAATGTAGTATACACTACCTTTTTCTTTTCCATTCTTCCTTCTTTTTACCTTTTAAAAAGGTTATTTTGGTTTTGAGTGTCTGTGTACCACAGGCCTGCAGTGCCAATAGAAGCCAGAAGAGGGCACCGGATCCCCTGCAACTGGATTTACAGGCAATTGTGAGCCACCCAATGATGCTTCTGGGAACTCATTCTGGGTCCTCTGCAAGAGCAAGTGCTGTTCACCAGGGAGCCATCTCTCCAGCCTCATGATTCCGTTTTAATTTCAAGAAAAAGCTTGATATTCCTGGAAATAAACAAGGATGTTCTCCTCTGTATGAAAAGATAGCCTGCAATAAACAATGCTTTCAGAGATGCTGATTTCCCATTAATCTTAATATTGGACCCATAATCATGTCCTTAATTGATGTCTTTATCATTTATCTATTCAAAGATCTGGCTGGTGCCTTTAATAAAGAGATTAAAATGAGAATAAAAAGACTGCATTTTGATTTCTTGTTCTTCAGCTCCTCTATCTACTAATCGGCTTTCTATTACTATAACCAAGAATCTGAGGAAATTAACTTATAAGGAGAAAAGGTTTGTTCTGGCTATTTTGGTGTGAATTCAGTTGGCCTCATTCATTGTTTTGGGGACTATGGTGAAATGGTACATAATGGTGGAAAACTACTTATCTCATGGCTGCTGAAAAGCATAGAGAAAATGAGAGGGACAGTGGGTTGAGGTCCCAACATGTACTCCAGTAATTTAATGTCCCGCCTCCTATAGGTTCAACCTTTTCCCATTAGCATTACAGGGTGGGGACTAAATCTTCTATCCATTGGCTTTTGAGGATTTTCAAAATATATGTTCAAGTAATATCATGTTTCTGATTATTACTTGATCTGTTTGTCTACACTCTATATTATATGACTCTGCTGGTTTGTAAATCTGAGCGTTATCTTAAAACTGGATCGTTAACTCATAAATGCTGGTGGCTTCGCATAAATGGTTAAGTAGAGAAACTCTTGCATAGTTACCTATTACTACATAACAAATTTCCTAACAAATGTAGTTAGTACTTGTCTTGCTGCTATGATAAAATGCCTGACAAAAGCTGCTGAAGGGAAGAAGGGATCATTTTGGCTTACACATCTAAGGTGTGGTCCATCAGAGTGAGGATGGCATGGCTGCAGGAACTCCAGGTCATCTTGTGTCCACAGTCAAGGAGCACAAAGAGGTGAATGCTGCTCAAGTCTTTTTGGTTCAGTCCAGGACTCCAGCATATGGAAGGGTGCTATCCACACTGAGGGTGGGTCTTCCTCTCTTAATTAACCTACCTTGAAAATTTCTCACAGGTGTGCCTAGATGATTATGCTAAATCTCATCAAGTTGACAAACAAGAGTAACCATCATCGTAGGTTAAAATTACAGTAACATTTTATTATCACATGTAGCTTGCATGGGGTAGGAATTGTGGGATGACAGTGAGTGGTTCTGAGGTGTGAATGTTAATTTTATTCTTCAATCGCTTAATGAGAGTCTGTCGTTGAATTTTCCAATGCTCTTTATTAATCACAAACCATGTCAAATCTCAGGGAATTCTATACCCAAGCTGCTAGGCAGAGTGCTCCCTCCAAGGCTTCTTCACCCCATTCTCTCCTCTTGGTTCTCCTCCTACTCCTGCTCCACCTCCTCTTTCCCGGCTCCCTCTTTGCTCCACCCCTCAACTCCTCAGGTGTTTTTCTTCCTGTTTTCACACAATCAATCAACAAATAACAGGAACCTCCTGTGGGGAGTGGAAGCTGGGAATGGCACAGAGGTGTAAACAAGTAAAAGATGAATCTTAACTAAAATATTATCCACAACTAAACATACCACAACATGTGGTTTCTCATGAGATGTTAGCAGGACCTTCAGACATCTGAAGGCTTAAGCAGCATAATGGGCTAGAGAATGGGCTCAGATGAATCACTAAGCTGGCAAGTTTGTGGAGGCTCTTGGCAGAAGGCTGTTTCTAGCACAGGGCTGCATAGCAACTCATTCCATGGCAGCTGGATTCCCCAGAATGAGTGATCCAGGAGAAAGACAAATCCAGTTTCACAGTGCTCAGTGCTTCCCACCGGTCAGGCTTATGTACCTTAGGAGGAAACTGTACAAGTCTGTGAATTACAGGTCAGAGTCACAGTTCTGCAGATAGCCCCTCACTTCAAATTTCAAGCCTATCATTGACTAGGTGACTAAGAATTTTACTAAATACCCTGTATCAATTTTCCAGCCATAGAATCTGGGTGAGAACAGTGCAGTGGCTTATATTATTGCTCTCAACCTTTTCTGTTTGCTGTGTGAAGATTAAGTATCCATTTTCATTGATGTAGGATCACAGGATCTCTCCCCATGGGAGAAATTGTTCTTGCTATCACCTTCATGTCATTCATCATCACACGATAGATGCGGAAGTGGAAGGTGTCCACTTTCCAGATCACTGGTTTCTTTGCATGCCATCTTACCGTAGCCCACATCCTTCTATGGTTAAAGGTTAAAATGCAGAGTACAGCCACCACTGTGATTCAGTGTGTTTAATGCATTATTTTCTGGTCAGATTGGAAGATAATCTTGAGCATAGAATTACATAATTAGAAATGCTTTTAAGAGAGGTCTTGTGACCAATTCTAAGTACACGAGGGAACTGAATTCTTCCTTGTTGAAAAGATAGAATCAGCCACCACCTGTGGACTTTTCTCTTTCTAAATGAGGCCAGGAAGCAAGGCCATAAAAAAGTTATAGGAATATAGGAGAAAGGAGTTCCTCACTCCACAGTCTGGTTGAAGCCTATCACTGGCTGAAAGTCAAGAATTGCAACACAGTTAACATTTGTGAAGGTTGCCAGTGAGGAGACAATGTTTCTTTTGCCCATAGATATTTTCAGGCAAGAATGTTAAAATAACAGTGAATCATATTTAGGGCTCAACACACATAGCTTTTATTTCTTGGTTCTTAGCTGTGGACCTTCATTTTTCTAGGAATCTTACCAAAAACCCAATTTACAGCAAAAGACATATCTTATCTCCTTGTACAACCTTTATGATCCATGGCTTTGCCTTATCAGGCTATAATCCTATGCAAGGCATCCCTGGGCCTGCCTGGTAACCATACTTATTTTCAATAAGGGAGAAAAAGGCAGGGAGAGGGAGGCCCGTAGAAAGCAGCTGAACAATGACTCCCTCCAAAGCTTCCCAGGTCCTGGAAACTGATGCCAGTAAACAATGAAGTAGGGACTCTCCTTAAAGAACTTTGGGTGTCACTCCCTAGAAGGCAACTTGCATTTGAGATAGGGTCTCTAGTTGGCCTAGAGCTGGCCCAAAGGTGAGTTTCAGGGATCTGGCTAGCTCTGCCTCCTTAGCTCAGAATTATAAGCAACTACTCCCTTTGCCTGCTTTCTTTTACATGGATTCTGGGGTTTGAATTCAGCTCTGCAGTTTTGCAAAGCAAGCAGTTTACCAACTGAGCTTGCTTCCCAAACCCCTCCACCCGTTTTAGTAAAATGCAACTCTGCATCAAACTTGTTTGTCCTGAAATTATTTTTTGCATTGGAGTCAAGGAGCAAGAGTCATTCTGAGGTCTCCAAAGGGAAGTTTTTGGGCTGCTGGGGTAATTCTGGGCTGTGTCCTCTGCTGCACTCAGCAACCCTTTGAATGTTTTCATCTGTGGTTGCTCTTGCTTTGTTTTAGGGGGTTCTCTAGAGGAACAGAACTGAATATATAATGGGGTTTGTTAGAGTGGCTTACAGGATGTGGTCCTGCTAGTCCAGCAACGGCTGTCTCCCAACAGAAAGTCCAAAAGTCCAATAGTTGTCAGTCCCCAAGTCTGGATAACTCAGCTAGTCTCCAGTATAATAAGTCTCTATTCCAAAGGGGTGGGCTCTAATACCAGTGAAAGGATGCCTCAGTAGCAGGATACATGAACTTGCCAGTGAGAGTGAGGGCAAGTAGACAAAAAGCAAAAGCCTCTCCCTACCCAGTGTCCTTTATCAAGGATTCCAGGAGAAGATTTAGGGTGGGGTTTCCCTTCTCAGATGACCCAATTAAGAAAATTCCCTTACAGCTATACCCTGCTGCTTGAATTGGTAGTTAATTCCAAATGTAGTAAAGTTGACAACCAAGAATAGCCCTCATAGGCTTGTAACAGTCACCCTAACCCTCTGTAATTTATATCGGCTACAACATAAAGGTAAAGAATTGCAAGTTAGGCAGTGTAACACAGTTGTAGTTAACTGTAGAGTAGATACTATGCACCAGAAGCTGTTTGAAGAACAGGAAAAACACTCTCTTAATCTTCACTATACGCTCATAAACTAATATTACCATTTCCACAGAAGATAAAACAATCTGAAGATGTAACATACCTTGTAGGTTTGTACAACTAAGAGACCTACTTGTCTCCCCTTTTGGGAAAATTCCTCTGGTGACTAATTAATTCTACTACCTCTTGGAAATGACTTCCGAAGGAGAGACTGCCATTTTAATGTTTCTACATTTTACTTTTATACACTCTCCTTTGTTTTGGGGAGTAGGGAAGAAATATAGGGGCCAAGTAAGAGATAGAAAGCACTTTGCAGGAGTGTATACAATAGTCCTTTGGTATTCTAAGGGGATTGGTTCCAAATCAGCCACAGATGGCACAGTCAGTGGATGTTCAAATCCTTTATATGAAATACAATAGTACTGCATACATGTCACCTGCATCCATCATCACATACTTTAAGTCACCTTTAAGCCACTTAGACAATAATAAAATATAAAGCCACATGAACATCTGTAATACCGCATTTTAACACAATAATGACAAGATTCATCATCACTTTAATCTATGGGATAAGGAAGGATGAGTGGATTTATTTTATAAAGTTGAGACCCGATTAAATGTTAGAATCCCCACAGTCTCCCTCAGGGTACTCTCTTTCAATGACAGGGACAATTCTGTGATGGGTCTAACCCCTCTCCTCTTTCCCTCTCTTCTTGTTTTCTGTACCCTTTGTCCGCATCTGCTGTGCTCTCACCCCTTTGACCTTATTCTCCCATCCCTCTGGCCTCACATTCAGTGCTCCCAACTAAAACATACCTCCTCAACTTTTCTTGTGGAGAAATTTTGGAGTCTTCAACTGTCTTACTTAGGGTTACTATTGCTGTGAAGAAATACCATGACCCAAAGAAAGTTGGGTAGGAAAGGGTTTATTTGGCTCACACTTCCATATCGTAGTCCATCATTGAAGGAAGTCAGGACAATAACTCGAACAGGGCTGGAACCTGGAGGCAGGAACTGATGCAGTGGCAATGGAGGAATGCTGCTTACTGGCTTGCTTAGTCTGTTTCCTTATAGAACCCATGGCATCGCCCATGGTGGGATCGGCCCTCCCGCATCAACTGCTAATTAAGAAAATGCTAAACAGCTGGACTTTTGGAGGCATTTTCTAAATTGAGGATCCCTCCTTTCATATGATTCTAGCTTGTGTTAAATTGACTTAAAACTAGCCAGCCCATTAACATTCTTGAATTTACAGAACCATAGACAGTTCAAAGCTTCTCAATCTACAAAGCAGGAAACTTAGTGCATGTGCTGAAGCCAATCCTGATGAAGCCACCACCTGCTTTAGGCTCCGTCAATACAAGAGACAGTGCAGTCTGCAGGACTAGTCTTCAGGCAAGGCCTTCAGCAACGTCCTTTTCCAGCTCCTTTGGAAAGGAGTTCATCAGTGTACCCAGGCCCAACATTAGTAGATCCATATATCGGTGTGGGTAATATTTCTGAAAATTTATATAGAAGGAATTTAGTGGAGGTAATTGGGTCAACAGATGATGAATGAGTAGAGAGACTGTTGAGGAAGGGCAGGGACAACCAAAGTGCAGCAGAAATGTGCCACCTCTCCTCTGCTAAAGAAGCAAGGCAGGAAGAGATGTTACTGGCAAGCAGAAGCAGAACTGAGCCTTAAGAGGTAGGTGAAGTGACAGCTGAGGACCGGCAGATTTGCGTTTAGTGGGGCCCGTGGTGGGCAGCAGAGAGGATAGAGGAGCCACAAGACAGAAAGGAGGAAGGTGAGAAATGTCCTGGTCACTCTGTCTCTTTCTACCACTGCCTCTTATTGGTGAAATCCTGAAGCAGGGTACATGCTTCAGTATTTCAGTATTTCAGGTACCACCTGACACAGGTGGCACATGCCTTTAATCTTAGCACCTGGGAGGCAGAGGGCATTCCAAAAGATGGGAAGTTCCAGACAAGACTGTTGGATTGTTGTTTTCATTATGAAATATTTGAAGAGATCCAAGGTGATTAGAACAATGATTAGAAATAATATGGGAATACTGGGGTTTCTTTATGAAAGGTGAAATCTTTCTCAAGCACCTGGGGGAGATGTCCTATTTTTAAGTGTTAACAAATAAAAGGGGGTTTTATTTTTAAGTGTTTCTTTTCTGAGGAATAATAAATAGTACTAAATTGGAGAAATAATCACACAGAACTAGATAAAAATATTCAAAGAAGTGGCTTATCGGGCTACTGTATCGTTGGTACAGAGAAACAATTGCCCTGATAACAACAACAGTATCAACTGGCAAACAACAGCTAGTATCCGTTATGGTTCCTAGTATATTATTTACTTTCCCAATAATGGTGAGTCGGATACTCTGTGTGTTAAACCCACCTGCACATCTGCTTTCCTAATCCTGTCTTTTTACCACATCCCTTTTCAGAAAATGGAATTATACCAGTATTTGCTTCATACACCTTTGCACATATTAGGCTTTGATAACATGGATGAACTCTTGCCACACAGTGGACATCGTGAATTAATTATCGAAAGGTCAGCAGCACATTTCTCACAGTCTTAACCTGGTTTGGATAGTATCTTCATAAATTTGGGTACCGGGATATGTATCTGGTTCTAAGGGACAGCTTCTGAGCTTCCAGAAAGGCCAGGGCAGCTGGCAGCACAGCACCAATCCCAGATGTGCATCACAGCACGGATGACGCACCAAAAATCCAGAATTGACCTCCTGGGTCTTTCCGTGCTACCAGCTCCCACACAAGCATCTGTGGAGCACAGTAAAACATGCACTTACAAAGTGCTTTTGCCAAAAAACTTTCTCACCTGATTTTGGTCCAAAAGGTGACTAAAATCAAGGTTTAAGTTCAGTGTTTCTATCTTTATTCTGTGCCTGTTTCCTTTTCTATGGCTCATTTGAATAACTGTGTATAATCATTAAGAAGTATCTAAGCCAGGTGTTAGGGCTCACACCTTTAATCCCAGCCCTGAGGAGGCTGAGAGATCTAGCCAAGCTAGATCTCTGAGTTCAAGGCCTTCCTGGATTACATAGAAAGTTCTAGGCCAGCCAAGGCTGTACACAAAGACCTTGTCTCAAAAACAGACTTGTCTGTTTTCCTAACCTATTTTATTCCCCTACAAGGGTGAAGATAATTAGTTATTATCTTAAATCTTGGTTTCCAGGATGATCAAAGACACACACACACACACACACACACACACACACACACACACACAGCACTGCTTTTGATGAGCATAATTATCCGTGACTGAGGGGCAGAACCAAGAGTGGAAATGCTGAAGCTGGACTTCGGCTAGAAGTTAGGGATCCCGGGAGAGACGTGGAGTCAGATGACTAATGTAATTGAGATGGGGAGAGCACACATAATATGTCTTGTGTGTCAACAAAGTTCAACAGGTCAGGGTTCCAAACAGGAGGTGTGGAGTCAGCTGGGCGGGAAAACACACAGATGTCTCATGGATGGGTTTCACATGTTCTTTATTTAAGCCTCTCTCTTCCTTTAAGCTTCTGTCTCCGTTTCAGCTTTTCACCTTCTCTCCATAAAAATCACACATTTGCACATTCACACACATCTTGTGGATGAAGCAAAGCTTCAACACACACACACACACACACACACACACACACACACTCATTTACATCTTGTAGAAGAAGCAGAGATTCAACATACACACGTCTCTCTCACACACACATCTTGTGAGCTTTAGCACACACACCTTACCCATATCAATCTTGTAAGCTTTTTGTTTTTTTCTTGTGGAAGAAGCAAAGCTCCAACATACATACGTCTTACCTACACATCTTGTGGGCTCCCCTTTCCCTATTTTTTCCCATATACCTATATACCTTTTAAACAATACCCTCTAGTAAAAAGAAATCATTATAATCATGAGTCCTATTTTTCTCAGTGAATGATTTCAAGTTACATATTTTAAAAACATTGTTTCCAAATACCCACATATGATTATACACAAATGCCCAATTTCCATGCATTTTTCCTCTCAATAAATCTATACTCCGAAAACAATAATTTTTCTGTATAGACTAACAGATTTCAAGCAGGCCAAGTATTCTCATAGCCAGCTTCTATTGTAGCTGACAGGTAGCAGTCTGTTACTAGGAAATGAGTACACATCACAGTATCTTAACAACACAATTCTTATTCAATCAATACAATGAAACAAGTTTGTTATTTACTAGAAATCTTTAAGTCAGGGGTCTTTTACTTTTCTTAGGTAAAGGAGAATCTGTCCAGTCTACATGCCACATAGCCATATGTCCCCAAGCGGCACACAAAAACTCATCAGTAATTTTATAATTGTAAAAAGTAGGGAAAAAAATTGAAATTGTAGTTAAGGAAGTTCGAACTTAGTAGTGGGCATTGAAACTCATTTGCTATACTTAATCATAGGCCTGTCTCTCATAGACGAAACTTGTGGGCCCTGGCAATCAGGCTTTCTTTGTTCTTGTTCTCTAACCATTACCATAATAAGTCTTCAGCTAAGAATATTTTTTTAAAATATATATACGCTGATGTTATCGATTGGTTATCCTTTCTTGGGTTTAATAGAGTTAGCAATTAAATTGAGTGGCACTGCTTTTTAGAAAATGACACTGTTGTTATATGTGCAAACACACTGCCCAGTGAGGCTCTAGAGATCCCCTCTTGAGATTTCACACAACTTATACCAGGAAAGGGAAGTACGAGGATGCCCAGCAGCAGCAGGAGACATCGTTCTCGGGGCCTTGGCCTCTGCGAGACACACCCATCATGGCTATACTAGCCAGTGGGCCATCCTCCTCAGACCCTAGTGCTGGCTGCAATTCTGGCATGCCATCGGCATGGAAGTGACTATCCTATAGGATGACCTTGAGAAGGACTTCTGTTGATCACTTTGCAGAACCAAAGCTGAGATGAAGACTAGGCCGGTGATACCTTGCTCAGTACTTTCCGATGATACATACCCTTGCTCTTTGTCCCAGTTCTTCTTCTGTTTGAACCTAAAATTTTTGTCAGTGACCCGAAGACAGACTTGGGGTCCCTGGATCCCTTTCTCTTTCTAATGTGATCACTCTGATTAAATCTCTCCGATTTCTTTTATAACCCTCTCTCATCTCTTAACTGGTGTATGGAAACAAGTGCCTGAACCTAGCCTGTTATGGCTGACAGGATGGGGGCTTTGGCCCTGAAACTCTGATTACACAGTAATCTACACATTTCAATAATATCTAGTATAGAAATAGATATTTTTAGAAATGCTCCTTTGAACATAGTTACCAAAAACAGGGCATTGGTGGTACACACCTTTAATTTTAACATTCAAAAGGGAGAGGCAGGTGGATCTTCGTGAGTTCAAGACCAGCCTGGTCTACATAGTGAATTCAGGCTACCCAGGACTGCATAGTGAGATTGTGTCTCAAACAAAAATAAAACAACATAACAAAGATAATTACCAATAAAAAAGAGGCAAGCAAGACAGTAGGAAAAGAATAGACAAAAGACAGGGGACATTCTCAAAGATAGAAAGTTCCAGAAAAGACAGTTGGGTTGTTTTCATTATGAAATATTGAGGGAGATGAGGTCCAAGGTGATTAGAACAATGGCTAGGAACGATACGGGAATATTGGGATTTCTTTAAGGAGAATGATGTCTTTCTCAGGCAGCTGGGGAAGTGGTCCCAGAAACACGACCACCAAACGTTCTTGTCTCAATTATTTAGAAGAATGAAATTCAAGAACCACAAAGGGTGAGTTTTAGAGAGATGTTTGTTATACACCCATAGGTGGAAGCTTAAAAGAAAGAGGTGACAGAGAACTCCTGTACATCAGGGGTCTCAGGAAGTGGGATACCATCAAAGTGTTAGTCTTTAGAAGACATTGCAAAAACTGGAGCAAGGTGTAGGGTAGAAGATAAACTGGTCAGTCCAGTGAGCACACCCAGGCATCCAGTGCCTCATCTCACTCTCAGTC
The DNA here is from genome assembly GCA_026225945.1 of Cricetomys ansorgei. Taxonomy (NCBI): domain Eukaryota; kingdom Metazoa; phylum Chordata; class Mammalia; order Rodentia; family Nesomyidae; genus Cricetomys; species Cricetomys ansorgei. Next base: position 1,949,301 of record JAMJFZ010001043.1, read on the forward strand.
ACCCAAGGCAGTACAGCTTTCAGGCTGAGGCACTCATTTAGGAGATAGCAAAGAAATGAAAGAGACTGCTCTTCTGGCATTTTTGGCCTCCACCAAAGACTGTTGTGGAAATTTATTTTTAGTTGTGTTTAAAATAATTGTTTTTGTGCACTGTTGGAAAAAGGGATGCATAGGCCTTGGCATTTTGTATTGTCTGTAGGTGCTGGATTTATGTGGGGGAAGTTGATTGCTTATGATTTTCACTGGAGGAGTTCTAAATCAATAAAAAGACCTAAACTCAGATGCTCGAGGTTCTGCTGTGAGTTGGTCATGATGGTGGTTCTCTCTGCTGAGGTCTGGCAGGGATTCGACATATGAAAGCACCTTCTTGTCTCCTTGCTGAGCTGCCACCCTACCGTAGGCATACAACAACAAAAGACACTCTTGGAACTACTGCTTCAGAGTCCCTTCACTGCTTGATCTAGTTCGATCTCTGATCTCATGAGCAGTTAGATCCTAGTCCCTTAAGGAAGCATGTATCTATTCATTTCACTGACTACCACTTCAGGAGTAATGTAATGTCCCCTAACAGGTCTTTCCAGTCTTGGCTTTTGTCTCTTCTGTCAAAAGGCACCAGAGTTATTTATGGTAGATGCAACTCATGGGAAATGCACATAGCCTGTTCTCTAGCAACAGACAGAGCTGGGTATCCAGGTGGGGGCAGCCCACACAGAGGGGCCTGAGCTCCACAGATATGTACTCCCCATTTCTTGGAGAGAGAACAGAACAGATTTGAAAGCAGAGAACAGATATTTTCTGTGAGGGTGTCAGCTTGGAAAGCTAGCACTGGGGCCCAGTGGCTAATTCTCCCACAGGGGAAGAAGTAACCATCCTTCCTAGTTCATTGCCAGGCAACCCAGAGGGAGTAACCAGGGTTACAGTTAAGGATCTCTGTTATGTATGTAATGTGTCTACACTTGGCATTCCTAGGCATGCTACTCAGAAAGTCCCCAGTGCCAGTGTCACCATCCACAGCTACCCACCACCACTGGGGAACATAGCTCTTCTATTCTGGGAGTAGGGTACCTAAGAAAGGCTTGACTGGGATGATGATATCTGAGCAAATGACAGAGGGAAATGAGGGGTTGTGGTAGGTAGGAAACAACACTGAACTATTCACTGTGAAAAAAATCCCATAAAGTGTGGTGCTGAAGTCAGGCCTGAGACATCTGGGGTGAGGGGTGAGAGGACTCTTCTAGGTAGGAAGAAGGCACAGGCCAATAAAAATAGACTTAAAATAATAAAAGATTGGAGGAATGACTATCACTTTAAGAGACAATGATGTTGTCCCATCTAGACTCGCCCCTTGTGCAGCCACCAGTGAGTTGCCATGAGGGTCTGTTAGGTCTGCCCGCCTTTCTGAGCCCTGACTCTGCTGAGACTCTCTAACATTTCCAATAAACACAATGGACCTCAAAGAACTACGTGTCCCCAGGAATCCTGTACTGGGGGAAGAAAAGGCTGAAATCTTCCTCATGCAAGAAGAACTTGCCTTCTAGGAAGAGATTTCCTACGGTTCTGACAGCTTACCTCATGGTTAATGAGTGCACGTCTCCTGACTTGTGGTCCATATTTTTGATGAAGTTGTAGCACTATTACAGAAAGAGGAGAGAGAAACTAGGGATCTTTCTTTGTCTACCTGTTTTGGCTAAAATGCACATAAATCCACTACTCTTAAATTTCCCTTACACAGGTACATACATTTCTGCTTCCAAATTCCTTTCTTTTTTAAAATAATTTTTTAAAATGTTTTATTTATTTATTCAATGTATGAATATTCTGTCTGCATGTACACCTGATGCCAGGGCATCAGATCCCTTTATAGATGTTTATGAGCCACCATGTGATTGCTGCAAATTGAACTCTGGACCTCTGGAAGAGCAGCCAGTGCCCTTAACCATTAAACCATCTCTCCAACTCCAAAATTTCTTTTAAGATACATGAAAACTAGGCGTAGGTTTATGAATCCAAGTGGGTGGGAACCAGTATAGAATCTCAAGGGACTGAGCTATATAAAAAAAAAAAAAGTTTCTAGCAGGGCGGTGGTGGCACACACCTTTAATCCCTGGATCAGCCTGGTCTATAGAGTGAGTTCTAGGACAGCCAGAGTTAGACAGGGAAACCCTGTCTCAAAAAAGGACAAGTTTCTCTTTATTCTCTGCTCTTCATTTAGTCTTTCTTCTCACAGGGCCAGAAAACCAAGGGCGCTTTTCCTGCAGAACCCACCTCAGTTACTCTCAGGAGCCCTGGAAGGATGTCTGCTTTCCATCCTCACTGAGGTCTGGTGTCAAGGTGAAGTAAAAGCAGAATTGGGAAAGGGAAGTATGACTCTGTCTTGGAAGCCTCTGTTCCTGGGAAAGGGCTCTGAAGAGTCTGACATGTTCACCACTCCACTGGGGCTGCTGTGTCTAAACTTACACAGGCACATACATATCAGCACACAGACATACATTCTTACTTTCCCAGGTAGCTTCAGCTGTCAACTTGATATAGCCCTGAGTTATCTGTAGAAGTCTCGACATGGGGTTAGCCTCAACAGATAGGTCTGTGAACATTGTCTTTAGACAGAGTCTCTGGATTGATTGATAATTGATATAGGAATTCCCAGACCTCTGTGGGTGATATCATTCCCAGGCAGGAGGTCCACAGGTGTACAAGTAGGCTGAGCACAAACCAGACAGAGCAAGTCAATAAGCAGAGTTCATCTGTGGCTTCTGCTTCTGCTCCCACCTTGAGTTCCTGCCTTGACTTCCCTCAATGATGGGTTGTATCCTGAAAGATGAAATACAATCTTTTCTTCTTAAGATGTACTTGGTCATGGTATTTTTTATCATAGCAACAGAAGTAATGAGGACACTCACAAACACACACACACACACACACACACACACACACACACACACACACACACACACACACACACACACACACACACACACACACACACACACACACCACACATACACACCACACACACACACACACACACACACACACACACACACACACACACACACACACACACACACCACACACACCACACACACAACACACATGCACACACGCACACACCACACACGCACACACCACACACGCACACACACCACACACGCACACACACACACACACACACACACACCACACACGCACACACACCACACACACCACACACGCACACACCACACACACACACACACACACACACGCACACACACCACACACACCACACACACACACACCACACACACACACACACACACCACACACACACACACCACACACACCACACACGCGCACACACACACACACAGAAAGTAAAGTTAACATAAGCTGAAACATTGTACTAAGGGAGGAGAGAGAAGGGAGTTTACCAAAAGTCCAGAGCAGAGCATAAGCAGGATGACACAGGCTTCTCTGGAGTCTCTTTTTGAGAGCCTCAGCGGCTACTTGTGTGATGTTGGTGCTTCTGAAGTTCATGATTTAAAGGATTTGTCAGGTGCCTTAATTTTTTTTTTTTAAAGTGAGATCATGAGTGGCTTCTGAGGTACACTGGACATGATTACAAGGTGTAAGATAAGGCCACAGGTTCCAAAGGTTGGGGGAATCCTGACTACACTAGGTCATAAAGGACTCAGGAGTATTTTGACAGTAAACAAAGTGATTCTGTTTCTCAGAAAGTCACAGGTATACAGCTGGGGAAGGAGAAGGCTGAAAACTCAGAGATCTCACACCCTTAGAATCTGTTGTTATTTTAACATTCTTATTTGAATAGTTCAAATATCAAAGTCTACAGAAAGGAAATTGTCTCCTTGTAGGCAATCTTGATGGTGAATTTTGTTAGTTGTACTGGATTTCTCAGACTCTCAGATGGAGAAAAACTGTAACCGGTGTGGGGATGAGGGGCTTCTTTCTCACATCCCTTTAATCCCCTCTTCTTTCCTGCTTCGTATTGTAGTAAGCAAGAATAAGTTGGATGTCCTTCGGACAGCCTGTGAGACAGTGTACCCTGTCTCCTCACCTCCTACAAAGGCGGGACTAAAAGTGAAATTTCTTCTCAGAGTATGTCTTATGAAATTAGCTATTTCTTGAGGAACTAACCACTATAATTCCAGACATTATCAGGTATTATATGGGAACAGAGAATACACAAGTGGACCAAACAGGCCTCCAGTCGATAATGCACACAATCATGGAGTAGCAGAGACCACCTCTCCAGGCTTGGGGTGCAACCCAGGACAAGTACTCTACCACTGAGCTACCTACCCATCCAGAGGAGACATTCTCAGAATGTCAGTCCTTGACTGAGGGTGATAAAGCTTGGTAGAAGTAAACTAGCAGTTTAGGAGGGTGTGGTCCCTAATTCCTTTACAGGTAGGACAGGAAATGACAATTTAGCCAGGGGGTGTCCCAAAGAGGTAATTACGGACAATGCCTTTCTCCCTGTCACCCTTTTGTTTTCTTCTTCAGGATGGAACATGAGGAATCTACTTGTAGGAGGAAAACATGTGGAATCTACTTCTACTGTGTAGGAGGCATAATCATAGGTTTGAACCCTGCCAGACCTCAGCAGAGGGAACTACCATCATGGCAGGTGCCATACTAGGCAGTGGAACCACAAACATCTGAGTTCAGGTTTTTTTATTGATACAGAACTCCTCAGGTGTTCTACTGATAGCACATGCAGATCATAAGCAATCAAACATCCCCCACATAAGTCCAATACTTGCAGATATTACAAAAATGCCAAGGTTTAGCCAACCCTTTCCCCTACAGTGCACAAACCAATTATTTTATACAGAACTAAAAGTAAACTTCCACAACATTTCCTCCTTTCTGTATAAGGCGAAAAATTACTTTATCTCTGCAACACAATTTAACATTTCACCAGTGCTGTTTTCTTTTTCTCACTTCCCTATCCAGAGCACGGCTGAGATATCAGCTGCTAGCTTAGCCCCCAGGAAGGAAAGCACAGGGTATGGGTCAATGCATCCTGGCAGGTCCCAGATCAGAGGACTAAGAGTTGACGAGAGTAAATCAGACTCTCAGGAGAGGTCGGCAGAGTAGCATATCTCTCATTTATTAAAGCTAGGGTGGTTACATTTATAGGGTACAGGCAGGGGAGGTCTTTGGTACCCAGGGTTGGGATCCATTGGTTAAGAAAAGGATACTGGAGTAGCTCCATTTGCATGTGGAGTTCAATTCTAAGCACCAAGGTCTTGTAAGGGCACCTTCTGCATAAGGTGTGGACCCACAGGTAAAAAAAAGGAAGGCACTTTATCAGTAAATGGACTCATCCATATGGTTTCAGCTACAGTACAGATAAGCATCAACCAAGCTGCATTTCTTTGCTTCTGTGAAGCAGACAATATTTAATATTTAGCTGGGTTCTGGCCAGGGCAAAAGTTGGGAACAGCCAAATGTATGCTGTTCTCATCACCTGGGATGACACAGGATTCCAAGCCAGCTTCAACACACTATTAGCCCTTGGACAGCCCCATACACCAACAACACTACAAGAGGAACAATCTTAAGGACAGGACCAAATGAAACCAAACATCTATCAAGCTTTTCACAATGTCTTTTGACAGCAGAAAAACATTATCAATGTCCAATTATATGGAATTCACTCATGATCTTCTGGGCTTCTCCAAAGGGCTTGGATCACTTCTCTGGCTCTGCCCTCTGCAGCTATACAGTTTGTTCTACAAGCTCTGGCTAGTTGTACTGAACTGCTGTTGCTGTCCTTGGTGGCTGTCCCATGGAAATGACATCTTCAGAACGCTGAGGTCTTCTGCTGCAACTGGGCTTCACTTTCACCAATAACCACTCCTGAGCTCTCCTCATGATGCAAAATCTCTATCTGGACCTTTAACTGCTACTGAGGCTGAGCCTTTACCAATAGCCTCTCACAGGCTCTCTTTACAGTGCCAAGCCTCACCTTCTCTGCACTACCCCTTTAATCTGGGCCTTCAACTGCTGCTGAGACTGCACCTTCACCAATGCTATCTCCTGGCCTTCACAGTGCCGAGCCTCAGCTGCTCTCCATGACCCCTTCATGCCTTCAAAACAAGTACCATCTGCGTGACTCTTACAGTACCAAGTTCAGCTGTCAGTATGATCTAGAATCTTGGCAAGTTCTGTAAGACAGCTTCTGTGTACTAACCCTGGGGAAACAATGATCCAGAATTCCTCAGGTGTTCTACTGATGGCATGTGCAGATCATGAGCAATCAAACATCCCCCACATAAATCCAACACCTGCATACAATATCAAGGTTTAGAACCTTACCCAACAATGCACAAAAAACTTATTTTATACATAACTAAAAATAAACTTCCACAACATGTATTCCCATCAAAGCAAATTTTTTCTAGCTCTCACAAAGAAATGACATTGGAAATTAATACACTTTTATTTGTGCTATTTTTTAATACAAAATTCTTTATCTGCTTGATCATCTTTTCATTTTCATATTCATTTAATGATGAAGACATTAAGGTTAAAAATATTGTGATAATACAGTTATCAAGGAAAGGACCTTGAATGCAACTCCAGAGAAACTTGAATTTCAGCCCCTTTCCTACCATCCCAGCAGCTCATTAGTACAATTGTAGTTTTGCTATGAATTTGCTTATAATTGTTTGAGAATTGTTTTACGAAGTGAAACTGGAAACATCTCACACAATTAACACTAGGAGATGTGCTGTGATTCGCATGAGACTTCTGAAGTTCAGGGCCTGGGAACTGAATTACCTGAGCCTTCCTTGCTCACTTAGTGTTTGTTGAGTATCTTCCAATCAGCTGCATGCCTGGAGGGAAGGGAAACGGGAAAGGGAGTCTGCTCTCTCTCACTTGGACCTAGGACACACTCCTCTCTTTCTCTTGGACATTTAAACTCCAGGCTCTTTGGGAAGCTCAGAATCAAAACAAGATTCTCTCTGGTTGTCAGGCCATGGACTGATGGTTACATCATCAACTTCTCTTGTTCTGAGACTTTGGCCTTGGAATCAGTCCTATTATCTGTATTCCAGGGATGCAATGAGCAAACACACTGTCTTGAAGCTTCTTGGCCTCCATAAGTGAATAGAATCAATGTCCCCAAAGAGTCCTCTCTTATCTGTCTATAGATATAGACAGATATATAGCTGTGTATTATCTAAACAGGTGTCCTTGCTTAGATTGGTTTTTCTATCTAGTTCTATATTACACTGGTTTTGTTGCTTTGGAGGACCCTGGCTAATAGAGAATTAATTATGTAAATTAAGATGCAAATTCACATTGTAACAGCATCTGATATCATATAAAATCAATGTGTTCTCTTCCAGAAGGTTTTCTAAGATAGACTGTGATTAAAAGAACACATGTACAAGTTGCTTTCCTGTAAGAATGAGAAGAGATAAAATATACTCATTCTTGACAGTCATCTTCATAAATAACACTGGAAAGATACACAAACGGGGAGGAGTTCTAAAAAGATGCAGAAAGGTGGACTTGTTTGGTTTTGTTTTTCAAGACAGTGTTTCTCTGTGTAGTCCTGGTTGTCCTGGAACTCAGTCTTCAGACAAGCTGACCTAGAATTTAGAGATCCATTTGCCTCTTTTTCCTAAGGGCCAGAATTAAAGGCACACATTGACATGCCTAGCTAAAAGGTACATTCTTAATTCTTTATTAAAAAATATTTATGTATATGTGTATGACTGCTTGTCTGCATGTGCACCACATATGTGTGGTGCCTGTGGAGGACAGATCTGGAACTGGACTCTGCTGGACGTAAGTGCTAAGAAGCAAACCAGGGTCCTTTGCAAGAGCTGAGAGTGTTCTTAACTGAAGAGCCACCTCTCCAGCCTCAATATAAATCCTATTATTTCAAGTTATTCAAAAATTTGAATGCAACACTTATTTTAAGAAACATTTCTCCCTAAATGAGCTCCTGTAGGTTTATTCTCCTCCTCTCTTGGCCTTTCTTACTCACATAGAGCATAAACCTAGACTGTTTGTTTGTGATCTTTGACAATTTTGTACATATATACAATACATTTTGATCATTTTTACCATTAACTCGCTCCCCCTTTTCATGACCTACTGAGTTTAGGGATCTTTACATGAACATGGGTAGAACATTTCTTTAGAGCATGGAGGACTACATCTCTCTCTCTCTCTCTTTCTCTCTCTGTGTGTGTGTGTTTTAAAGAATATTTATTTGGCAACAATGATATATTTTAGAAACAACATACAGTGCATAAAAAGCAAGTTTTTCAGTGTTTCCAATTCTGGCATAATAAGTTGCCAACAGCCTTGTCTAAAAAAGAAACACATTTTGAGTCTTTCCGAGTCTTCTGACCCTTTGCTCACTAAGGGCAGAAGGAAATAGTCTCTACAACAATACAACAGGCTTTCCAGCTCAGGAGCCTGGAATGTGTTATTTCTTAAGAGGCAAAAGCTTGTCATGTGCTATGTATATTGCTATCCACGTTTCCTTGTCTTTGTTCTCCCTGGTGGTCTGTTAAGCAGAACCTTCTATTCTTTGTCAACATGGTTTAGTGACTATATATTCTCTGTGAATGTCGTTGCTTCTAATAAGAGCTCAGCACAAGAGGGTCTTTACATCTTTAGGGCTTCTTGCATGCTCTTTGGGTACCCAGCTTTCCTAGCTGAAAAATTCACATCTCTAGTTTCATGGACTGAGCTTTGCTAACCACTGCAATATTATCTTTTAAGATTCAGAGATTATAAATCAGAAATTTCAAAATTCTGACTATTTTAAACATACTCTCTTAGTCCTCACACCCTACTATTTGGATAGCTAAAATCCATGTTTAAAGAATAAAATTGACTATTTTGGTAATATTCACAAAATCTCTGTAGCCTACAGTACTATTAAAACAATGAAAAGCAATTTAAAATCAGATCTTCTAGCCAGGTACCGTTCCTCATGGAATCACATATAGCCACTACTCATTTAACGACTTGCTTTGTATTGAAAATGCAAGGGTGTTACACCTTGAGAAATCATTCAAAAGACTTACACAAAGTGTATAATATATACGAATGCATCAGTATTTATTATGTCTTTTAAAGTTACCCTTTCTTGTTTTCCTTTTGAAATGTTATACCCACATACACATTTGTGCTCTGAGTTTAATTAGGGTCATTTGAGTGAGCGTGGTTATTAGTTTATTTACTAGAGCATGAGAGACTAAGTCTTCGACAGGAAAAATAATTTTCCGTCTGTCATGTAGGAACAAAGATGCCACTTATTCATTTCTGAGAATTGATGGCTTTGGCAGGCACTTGATATCCTCGCATCTCTTCGTTATGGGAAATCTACAGGAGAGAAGGAATTAAAGTAAATGTGTTTGTAACCTTCTCAGCCTTCATCACACGCACAGACCTTTTAACCTCCTTCTGTGTTAACTTCTCTCTAGCTCTTGGCCCTTCTCAATTCCCTACATATGAAAGTCCTATAGCTGAAGGGCCAGACTCCCAGGGACGACACTCTTAACTTTGCCCTTCAGATAGAGTTGCCAGTTGGAAAACAAGTATACAAAGTGTCTATTGTAAATGGAATGCCCTGATCCTTGTCACTTAACAGACACCAAAAAAATATAGATAGGAGTCGAATCTTTAAAACTGAACTATATTCAGAGAGCTGGCAGTCTTAGCAGACAGTGGGTTACAACCCTGAAAACCAGTCTCCTCTCTCACCTCCAGATGGAGAAGATGTGGGGACCAAGGCTGTCAGTCATTCTAGAGCTCAGTCCTGCCCCTCTAGTCAGGTGCTCAAGCACCTTCTGAGACTGGTGATGTCCACGCATCGCTGGTTACCTCCTTCCACTCTCCCCTTGTTCCGTGGATGTTTGTGCTCAGGCTCTGTGCTCTGGCTCTTCTCGAAAGAGAGTCTAACTAGTTTCTGCTGGTGTTAACTTTGTAGTCCTCCGGGGCATCTAGGCTGGGAATAGTTTAACTCAGAACAAATAAACCATTAACCCATGTGTATGTGTGCTAAGCTAGTAATGGCACCTATGAGCCAACTCCTTTATACAACATGGAGTAAAAGTGTGTCTTCATAGTACAGAATATAAAAGTGTCCCTCTCTATCCCTCTTGTCCTTATCACAGTTAAGTTCACATTTCTGGCTTTCTTTTTTTTTAAATTTTTAATTTTTGAGTATAGTGTGTCTCATGAAATATTGGGGCAGGAGATACCAAAACAATCATTTAATGTGTATCTGAAACACAGACTAATCTTGTGTCCACATTGTATCTTGTGAGCTGACTCTCACGTGCCACCTGATGGGAGATGGCTGAATATAAGTGTACTAGCTAGCTCATGAGCTCAGAGAAACAGGAAGTCTGTACTCCACTACTACCCTAGAAAACTTTCGTTAAAGACATGTGCACATCTATTCTGTCCAACCCATACAGCAGCCCCTGGAAACTTAAAATGCAGTGAGCAAAAACTATGAATTATTGACCATAGGTTTAAAATGTCACAGGTGGCTCTGCCACACTGGGAAGCACAGATCTAGACTGAGTCATGAGTTCTCTCCTAAATGTAGCTAATGCAATTTAAGACCAAATGACTAAAGTGGTACATACCTGTAATATGCTCACAGCTCTAAGGTTTAGACTGTAAATATCCATTCTGCGCAGATATGTTTTGTCATCAATTTCAGATGTATAGGAAGGATGTTAGGTGCCAGTATACAGACACAGGTAAGGTGTCATTCTTCAACAAACTCATACACTATACAAGATAGCTAACCATGTAATTTACAGCATTATAAGCAAGGAAAAACTTATCACAGAGAAGACATCTAAAATCTCTAAAATAGATGAAATATCCATGTGTGTGCGCGCGCACGTGTGTGTACATGTGCACATGTGCATGCTTTTGAGCTTTATAACTTCTTTCTTTCCCTGACTTTAAGCAAACGTCAATTAGATATAGATCCACAACATTTAAAGAAGATTCCTGCAGTGCAATTCAGCAAGCAGAGAATAAGCCTTAAATGAATTCAATGTTATTGTCAGACAAAAATCCAGTGCACAAACTGGGGAGAAGTTGAAAATTTAGGAAGCAATTTCTTCCAGTAGTTCTGTGTTTCCAGGAGGTGGGTAAGGGGAAGAGGAATTTCTTACCTTGGCAGCAAACATTTTTATACAAAAGTCAGACAGACATGCTTTGGATACTGAAAGGGCTCTTTGGAATAAAACACACTTCTCTTGCTAGAGGGTCAGATATGTGAATGCCCCATAAATGCCAGACTCCCAAGTGTGTTCTGGGACCAGTTCTCTACTTAATGGAGCAATGTCTAATGGGAGAGAGGATGCCAGGATCAGATAACCTTAAACTCTATTTTAAGGAATTGAAACAGGTGCTTGCTTCAACAATATGTATACTAAAATTGGCACAACACAGAGAAGACTAGCATGGTCTCTGTGCAAGGATTACCCATAAATTTGTTCAGCATCATGTATTTTTGCAATCTTCTGAACAAATCTATCACAATCATGATCTCATGGAAGGTATGATTATTTGCACATGGCCTATACAAAATTAAGACAACCCAAACCTGACATAGATTGGGTAAACACACACACACACACACACACACACACACACACACAATGTATGTCTGTATATATGAAACCTGTGTGTATTTCCTTTATGCTTAATGACATTCCTGCCAAACATAAAACATACACACACACACACACACACATACACACACACACACATACACACACACACACATACACACACACACATATACACACACACACATACATTGCATGAATTAACTCTGTGGTATGCATATGATCTTTAAAATGTTATTGATATTTACATTTCATAATTTTAAATGCACACTCTTTCTAGCTAAGTCTGTTTTAGCTGAGTTCCAAAGGCTGAAAATGATGTGACAGGAAAGTTAGTGAACCAGAGTTTCAGAGAGACAACAGCAATACAGAAGCCTTAATTCACCAGAGTCTAGGGGTGTAGAGGAGGGGGAAGACAACAGAATGGTTTGAAAGCAAAGGAGATGACTTCAGAGAAGTATGGGGATGGGGCAGAGCAAAGACAGTTTTGAGAGGATCTGTAGACCTCTGGGGCTAAAGAGCAAGTTGAAGTCACTAAAGGGTGCCTCATCCTCCCCAGATGAGCTAACAGGATGCCTTGGGAGCTCCTTCTCTTCTAGCCCTGGAGGGACTGTAGCTATTCACAGAAGCAAAAGGAAAATAAACCTGGCAAGCTTTTTGCCTGTCCTGGGGGCGAATTAGGCACCTTCCTCTGTCTTTGCAAAGACCATGAGGCTAGGTCCCCACCCTTCCCCCATGCTAATCAGACTTCCCCACCTGAAGTACTGGGACCCCTGCCTTCTCTGGGGAAAGATATTTAAACAGGGAAAAGCCTGCCAATAAACGAGTTTGTGGTCCATCAAATTCGGCTCCTGAGACTCCCTTTGTGTCTCGTCCTCTATTCTCAGGCCTCAGGTGGTCAGCATCCGCGAAAAATAAACCAAGACCCATGCCTTGGGTCCCAGAGCGTTTTTCTGGTGCTCAAACCTGGGCCTTTGAACTCCTGGCCAAAGAGCAAGGCCTGGGCCAGCATGTGCAGGGAGACTCAGCTGCCGCAGTGGCAGATTGGTGGTTCACACAAGGGATCCGGGGAGAAACCAACGAGGATCCTCAGATTAGAGTAAGAAATATGGAGGATTAATTAACACAGGTCTGTGGTGACTCACAGTTTGGGTTGGTAATACATGGAAAGCAGTAAGCCTCACAGTTGGCTTGAGTAAGTGGACTTATGGTAAGGTCATTTATGCAGCTGGGGAGAACAGGGGCAATGACAGATTTAGAGCACAGTGGTAACTTGTGTGTCTTGAAGGTGTCCACATTTGAGGAGCCTGTTAGAGTTCAGATGCATTTTGCAATTTGTGGAAGACGACAGGGCTGGAGATGTGTAACTGCGGTTTTTTTACATTTGCGTCATTTGCAAAACTTCAGGATCAATGAAACCATCTTGGAGAGCATGTGAAAAACTACAACCAGACCCAAGCTCTCTAAGTTTGTCAAAATTTAAGCGCATGACATTCTGGTCATTGTGAGGTGGATATTTAATGAAAAGCCAGCCTTCTCTTCCTTTCTTCTTTCCTCCCTCTCTCCCTCTTTCCCTTTCTTTCCTTCCTTCCTTTCCTTTCCTCCTTTCCTTTCCTTTCCTTTCCTTTCCTTTCCTTTCCTTTCCTTTCCTTTCCTTTCCTTTCCTTTCCTTTCCTTTCCTTTCCTTTCCTTCCTTCCTTCCTTCCTTCCTTCCTTCCTTCCTTCCTTCCTTCCTTCCTTCCTTTCTTTCTCTGTGGAATTTTGTCAAAGCCCTATATCTTCAGCCCAGCTATCAGCAAAGAATGATCATGCTCGTTTACATGATGACCACTAACCTATGAGGCAGGCATAGAATCTCCAGAAACGGCCTGTGATTGTACCTTGATATCAGACTCCTCCTCCAGAATCATGAGAAAATAAACTTGTCATGTTATTCAAGCTGCCCAGCTTGTAACATTTTGTTATGGCAGTGATAGCAGGCTGGCAGATCGGAGCAAGAACTAGAGCACTGCTGTAACAGAAACCTGTAGCTGTATGTGGCAGTTGAGCTGCTGGGTGGCTCAACAAGGAGACAGGGGAGCATTTTTCATAGATGGAAAGCCTGCCAGACCTCAGAAGAGGGAACTACCATCCTGGCCAGTGCCAGACTGGATCATGGAACCCTGAGCATCTGAGCTCAGGTGTTTTTATTGATTCAGAACTCCTCAGGTGCAGATCATAAGCAATTAAACATCTCCCACAGAAGTCCAACACCTGCAGACAATACAAAACACCAAGACCTAGGCAGTTATTTTGTACGTAACTAAAAATAAACTTTCTCAACATTTCCCCTTTTCCAAAAAAAAAAAACTTGCTTTACCCTTACAACACATTTTAACACTACACCAGTAAAACTATTTATAAGAGGAACAATTATGAGGCTTCTAATGCACAAGACCAAATGATACCAAACACCTATCAAGCTTTTCAGAAAGTCTTTGGACAGCAGAAAAACATTATTAATGCTCAGTTATCTGGAATTCATTCACGTTCTTCTGGGCTCCTCCAAAAGGCTTGGATCGCTTCTCAGCTCTGCCCTCTGCAGCACACACAGCTTGTCCTCCAGGTTCTGGCTGGCTCCAGTCCACTGCTGCTGCTGTTCTTGGTAGTCGTTCCATGGTACTGACATCTCCAGAACTGCTAGGGTCTTCTGCTGCAACTGGCTGCACTTTAACCAGTAGCCTCTTCTGGGCTCTCTTCACAGTGCCAAGCCTCAACTTCTTTACATGACCCCTTCAATCTGGGCCTTCAACTGCCACTGAAGCTGCACCCTCACTAACAGCCTCTCTTGGGCTCTCTTCACGGTGCCAAGCCTCAACTTCTTTACATGACCCTTTTATCTGGGCCTTCAACTACTAATGAGGCTGCACTTTTACCAATGGCCTCTCCTGGCCTCTCACAGTGCCAAGCTTCAGCTGCTCTCCATGACTCCTTCACGCCTTCAAAACCAGAAATACCTGGGTGATTCTTACAGTACCAAGTTCAGCTAACCATCAGGAGATACAACCTCAGCCATTTCTGGAAAACAGCTTGTGTGTGCTGATCCTGAGGAAACATTATCCAGATTTTAAGATAGAATCTGTTTTGCTGAGTCACTTTGTTTGCAGGAAGGGTCCCCTCACATGTGGAATTCTCATCACCAGTATCTGGCAGATTGCTTGTCTTTCTCTTAGTCAGGTTTGCAGGAAAAAACAAAACAAAACTAGTCAGTTTAACTAAGAGGCTTTTTAGCTCCAAGCTGTGGCTTCCACAACAACAGAGGTCCTGGGCCGGTGGGAAGAATCTCTGTTTGATACATTCTGGAGGTTTGGTGTGTTCTTTTTCACCTCTGCTATGGGAAAACATACATTCCATTCCACAGATCTCAAATACAACATCATGAGCTTCACACATTTACAACGAAGCTATCAGAAAACTCAGTTTGTGGAACAGTATGCTACCACCAGCGGTGGGAGAGAGCTTAGGCTCCATGATCAGGAAAAGCAGTAAGAATCTTGCTTTTTCCTGCTTTCAGCTGAATTCTTTATCTCTAAGGGCTTCCGTTCTGAGGCTCTCACCTTGAAGTTTTTTTCATTTACTTATTAATTTCATAGTCTTTTCTCTTCATAGAGGCATATTTCCTTTCTCTCTCCCCTCTTCCTTCAGGAGCCTTCAATTAATACCTTAATCTCTATTCTCTGGTAGCTTTCCTGAGCGTAGTTTACCAGACTCTGTGAGGTCTAGAGTTTATTTCTCTTCTTCCTTGTCTCCATGTTGAATGAGCATGACTTCGGGCCCAATGTGGCAGATGCTACTAGTAGTTGTAAGTGGCTGTTAGGCTGCTGAGGTGGCTCAGTAAGGAGACGAGACATTTTTCATAGATCTGCCAGATCTATGCCAGATCTCAGAAGAGGAAACCACCATCCCAGCCAGCACCAGACTGGCCAGTGGAACCCTGAGCATCTGAGCTCAGGTGATTTTATTGATTCAGAACTTCTTGGGTGCAGATCATAAGCAATCAAACATCCCCCACAGAAACCCAACACCTGCAGACAATATAAAATATCAAGACCCAGGCAGACCCTCACCCAACAGTGTAGAAAACAATATTTTGTACATCACTAAAAATAAACTTTCACAACAGAAACCCAAAGCTGTGAAAGTGGATTGAGAACTGAGTAAATAGGAAAATGTAAACTAATCCTGAGGATAATGTCGGAAAAAAATGTTGCAAAGAGCTTATCAGTATACACGGAGATGTCAAAGGTAATTCTGGAAGTGCTCAGAAGGCAGAATAAAGAGCGATACAGGATACTTCCATTTTCTTGGAGGGAAAAACAAAAACATGTTCATAAGTAAAGTGTTGGTGCAAATAGGGTGGCGACTGCAGGCCATTTTGGTGTGGTTTCCTAGGGACACAAGAGACAGGCTTTTGCAAACTGGAGGAAGGATGATTCTTGCTATAAAGTGGCCCAAAACTTGGCTCATCTTGTTCAAGTGCTGTTGAAGGTAGCACTTACGAGGACCAAAATTAGGTATTTAGTGGAGTAGATGTAAAAGCAAAATTGAGAAGAGGCAGATTCAATACTTCTTCCTTTGTATAATTAAATACCAGAGGAAAGAGATGATTATATAAAGGAATTGTTAAGCCAAACAGTACTAGCCTATCTATCTATCCATCTATCCACCTATCTATCTATCTATCCATCCATCCATCCATCCTGGTCTCGCAGGTTCAAATCTGATGAGAAAATTTGACGTAAGATAAATGTATCTTGAGTCTCATTCATAACCAATTCAGATTATCTAGATAACAGTTGGGACTTTAGAATTAATGCTAGGATGAGTTAAGCCTTTGATGGCTTTGGGGAGGTGATAAGAGTATTTTGCATGGGTAAAGGACATTGGTTCTGTCAGGACAATGGTGAAATATAGAATGAATTATGACTCAGTATTCATTCACTGAAACGCTAGACACGAATGTGATTTTTAATGGAGATAGGTACATAGGACTTGGGCCTCCTAGGACACTAAGGCTCTTTGTAATCACATGCTGAGAAAAGGCCAGAAAACACACAAGGAGAGGAAAACTAGCCACAGCCAGGAAGAGACCATCCCCTGAGACAAACACCACAGCATCTCAATACCACACTTCCAGGCTCTAGAAGAGGAAGAGGAAGAGGTCATTTAACTATCCCATCAGCAGCCAGAGAGGAACAGGGTAGTGGAGAGTGTGATGGGGGTTAAATCTTGACAGCCAAATAGCACATATAGAAGAGTTTGAAATTCAGAACTCTTGCTTCTTGCAGAAGGAGCTTGACTATCAGCAATGTGCATAAGTTCTAAATCCTACAAGATGTACATTGCCTCACCAGGTCAGACTGGTGCTACCAGTGAGAGAATTCCTGGAAGGAAGCTGAGTCTGCGAAGACTGATTGCCTGAGGGGTGTTTGATTTATTAACACTTGGACTTTTTCTACTGATACCTCTATTCAAGTACCCAAGTGGTTTTCTGTGACCTTACCATGCCTTAGACTATTTACAGTCACTTTTTCAGGAGAAGAGGGACAAACAGAGAGAGAGACAGACAGACAGAGCGCGAGAGACAGAGATTGAGATTGGTAGGGTGGGGTGTAAGGTTTCCAAAACGAGGTGTTTGGAAATAAACTACCGCCTGGTACTTCAGCTTGCTTTATGCATGATCATTATTGACTTTCACCTTGCAAGTATTTTCAAAAACGGGGAGATCTGAAACAAAACAAGACAAAACAAAGCTTGTTTTTATGGTTTGATTTTGGCAGGAAAGGGATTCTCTATACTCCAGAGAAACAACTGATAGAATGAATGTGCATATAAAAACAGGGCGTGTTAGAGTGGCTGACAGGCTGTAGTCTGACCATCCAGCACTGGCTCCCTTCATACGGAAAGTCAGTCGTTACCCAGCCTACAAGGCTGGCTGTCTCAGCTGGTCTTGAGTTACACACCAGA
Source organism: Cricetomys ansorgei (assembly GCA_026225945.1). NCBI lineage: Eukaryota > Metazoa > Chordata > Mammalia > Rodentia > Nesomyidae > Cricetomys > Cricetomys ansorgei. The sequence continues at coordinate 1,966,946 of JAMJFZ010001043.1, forward strand.
ATCTGGAAGGAGAGGGCTCTAGTGAACTTGGCTTTGGGAATGAACATGACAGTGAGAGTGAGGGCTAGCATTCCTTTTTCTTTTCTTTTCTTTTTTTTTTCTTTTGTTTTTTTCGAGACAGGATTTCTTTGCTGTAAGTCTGGCTGTCATGGAACTCACAGAGATCTGCCTGATTCTGCCTCTGGTGTATTGGGACTAACAGCATGCAACACCACTGCCCAGCTTAGCACTCCTCTCTTTTAAGCCCTTTATGCAGGCTGCAGCCAGAAGGTTCCTCCCAGATTTAAATAAGATCCAGATTTAGGATGAGTATCCCCACCTCAAATAATTCAATCAAGAAAACCTGTCACAGGTGTAACCCAGATGCTTCAGTTGTAGTTAATTCCAGGTGTAGTCAAATTGACAACCAAGAATAGCCTTTACAGGGAGACATCTGATGTTCCAAAATTGACATTTTGGGGTACTTAACTAAGTTATGGGCAATAAAATGAAAACAAAACCACAACCAAGCAGCCCTGCTTTAATTAAAATGTAAATTTTTGTAATAATAGATAAAATTGGTAATTCATAATAATAAGAGCCCTTAGAAAAACCTGCATGCAAGCTAGAATGAAATGCTAGTAAGATACTTAAAACACTGGTCAGGGAAGCAGATCAGTAACTTGTTCGACTGTCATCAGAGAAGACTCTTCCTGCAGCAGCTGGAAACAAATATAGAGAGCAACAGCCAGACATTATGCAGAGAGTGAGAGACCTTGGAACACTCAGCCCTAAACGGGATGTCTCCGTCCAATTCTTCCCTCAGAGCTCAGGGAACCCCACAGAAGCGGAAGTGTAAGAGCCAGAGGGGATGGAGGACACCAAGAATATAGGCCCTCTAAATGAACACGAGCGAAGCTCAAGTGAACTCGCAGGCCTGTGCTTGTGTATATTATGGCTTCCAGTTTAGTGTTTTTATGGGATTCCTGAGTGTGTGAATGACTGAGTCTCTGATTCTCGTGCCTTCTTTTGGGCTCTTTTCCTTCTGTTGATTTATCCTGTCCAACTTTGATGTGATCGTTTTTGTTTTATCTTATTAAATTCTATCTTGTTGTGTTTTATAACAGTGAATGAATGAATGCCAATGAGAGCCTAGCCACTAGGGTAAAAGTTAATAGCTGAGCTGTCGTTCACACCTGCTTAGAGAGGGAAAGGCAGTGTTCTTCACTGGAGTCACACTGAGCGCATCAGGCACTCCGTGGCAGGCCTCGTCTTCTGGAGTAGTTGAACAACAGATAACGGACTCCATAGTTTTTTCGGTGTGTGCTTTTATTTGGTTACAGTTTGGTGTTTTGTTTTTGCTTTTGTTCTGGTGGGTGTGGTTTTGTTTTCTTGGGTTTGAGTAGTTTTGTTGTTGTATTGAGTTTTTGTTTGGTTTTTGAGAAAGAACCTGAAGTTGGGTGGGGAGGGAGGCCGGGAGGATCTGCAAGGCCTGGGGGGGGGGGCAAAATGCATTAAATTTCAAATAGTTTGAGATAATAAAAATTCAATAAAAAATCATCAGCATATAAAAGTAACATGCACTTATGAGTATAATGTGAAAAAAGGACAGTTGTTTAAAATTTTTGGGTTTATATCAAAACCAAAGATATTTAAATCCTACAGTAACCCCTTCCTCTTGCCTCTGCTCTTGCTTCATCATTCTTTATCTCCTACTGTTTTATACTTTTTTTCCAGAGTGATTTTTTTTTTCTTCTTTTAACTCTCTTGTTTACATTAAGATGTATTTGCTATAGCAACCAGTACCAAAATTCTTTTCAGCCTTAAAAACAAAATTCTCAGTTTGGAGCTGAAGCCCCTAAAGCAGTCCCCTGGCTGTTAAAGATAACCAAGTGAAGCTGCATCTCTGACCCCTTTCTAACATTCCTGGGAACTTACGTTGAGACTCATCTCAAGCAGGCTCTGTTACTTGGCTGATTAATCCTTTTAAAGGTGCTGTTGAAGGACCAGGAGGTTAATGGATTCCCTGAAGACTCACAGAAAGGGAGGGGGAAGGCGTAGGCAATAGAGACGGTGAGTGTCCAAGTTCTTCCTCACACTTCTGACCTGAGACAAAAGCCTGGGGACTTAAAACAAAGGTCTAGAGGGCCTTTCTCCTACCAGTAATGCCCACCTCTTCCAAATTCAGGGTCAGACCAGGATTTGTTTACCCCCAAATTGCGGACCGATTAGTTTTTTTTTCTTTTTCCAAATTGACCAACCTTAAATTGAGGGAGGAAGACTTGAGAATGTTAGGGGCAGACGGAAAGAGACCCCCGAGAAATCACCAGGACTCATAAGCAAGAGGTTTATTTTCAACACGTTGGGGTCCACCCTCACAGGGCGACCCCTAGCGCATTCTAAGTTTTGCTTATATAGGAATTTCAAAGGCAGAGCTTAGCAACAGATTATCAGGCATGCTTCTATTGGTCACTTAGTAATGTGAGTATTAACCTTTAAACTGGTGCCAGCATAAAGCAACGGGCTCCTAGGAAATGTAAACTTAGGGTCTTAGTCATTGTGGGTAGGGGGGAGATCCTTAACCCAAGGCCATTAGTCAGCAGTCCATATCTTATTTGTCTTAGAAATTGTTTTCCTTACTCTAGTTCTGGGAACTGTTCTGAGTCACATTGCCCCTGGCTTGGGCCTACACAGTTCTGGTGCTCTTAGAAGCCTGACTAAAGTTTGGCTGCTTTGTTCTTGTCCTTTCAAGAAATGCTGGATGATAGATATTCTTTTCTTCTGTAACTGGGCCCCAGACCTTAGTAGGCCCTGAAACCTTAGCACAACTGACTCTATGATGGAAGTGCCATTTAGGCGGTAAGACTCAGCACATAGACAGTACCACCAGCCAAAACTAAAAAAAGACCTAATCCATCAAAGTCCATATAGTTCTGATAAAGTCTCAGAATGTACTAACCTTGCTTTTTAGCTTCTGTAGTTCTGCTTATGGCTAACTGTTCTTGTTAATTGAAGTATGTCAACCCAAACAAAATAATTAAACAGTATTTGTTTTTACTAATGTTAAAAAGGACATTATTACAGCAACTCCATCCAGAGTCCCAAGTAGGATAGCTCTTAGAGTACAGATAACTGCAAATCCAGGGGAAAACATATAGCTAATCTAGTTTAAAGGTTATGTACATTTTTGTTGTTTTAAACACATGTTTCCTTCATTACTCCATCAAGTCAAAAACCATGTTCTTGATTATTTTAATTTTAGGTAACATAATCCTATTATATGTCATATGTAAATGGTATGTCAGATACTGATGACCTATAGGAAAAAAAAGTCAGATCATGATCAAGATGGCTAATAGTTTCTGTGGGGCTGTCCTAGAGCTAAGAGTGGATAGAAGTGTGCCTTGAACCCTGGATTTCTTACCCTGAGAGTGGCAGGAGTTTGATTACTCCCCACTTTCTTAGCCATGGCAAAGCACAGCTAAATTCTAAATACTGCTAGCTTCACAGAAGGTCATTAGCAAAAGGAATGTGGCTTGGTTGGTTCTTATCTGAGTTGTAGCTGGAAGTCTAGGGCTGAGCCCATTTACTGATAAGGTATCTTCCTCTTTTCCCTGTGGGACCATACTTTATGTAGAAGGTGCCCTTGCAGGACTTTGACCCTTAGACTTGAGCTCCCCATGCAAATGAGGCTATTCCAGTACCCCTGTCTTAACCAATGGCTCCATCCCTGGATACCAGTGAGCCTCCCTGCCTTTATCCTAACTATGTAATCACCCTTGCTTTAATAAACCGAGGGAGATGTTCCTCTGACAACCTCTCCCAAGAGTCCAGCCCTGAGGCTCTTAGGTCCTCTGATGTGGGACCCACCTGGATGCATTGACCCACATGGTGTGATTTCCTTCCCCAGGGCTAAGCTAGTGGGGATAGCTTAACCAGCTGCCAGGGAGGGAAGCAGAACCCCGCTGGCAAAGAGAACCCACAAGTTTTGATATAATCCCCAAATTGCTTTCTTAATGGCTTTTACAAGCTATTCTTCTCTCTAGAAGACTGTTGTTCTGCCCATTACTCATCTACATCAGATCCTAGGAATGAGCTTCTTCCTAAGGGGGACCTTATAATAGTAAATATGTGGACCCCAGCATGCACAAAATGTGGTGCATGGCCAAAAGGTGGACCTGTCAGTGAGAATTCCTGGAAGGAAGCTGTGTCTGGGAAGACTGACTCAGTACTGCAGTTACGTGGAGAGATTACAGTGTTCCAGTCCAGAAGCTAGTTTCCTTGTTTTGGACTAGCTTTAGCCTCTTGAATACCCACTGCTTTCCATTTCTGACCCTTGTGACGAACTTAGCAGACCACTAGCTTCCAACAACCCAAATGTCAAAAATGTCACTAGATAGTATATGAGAGCCACAGAGCTTTTCCCAGGTGTTGTAACTGGCCCTCTGATAGACTTGCCAATGTATTTTAAGCTTGACTTGATTTATGAATTTATTTGTTCTGTACAGCTATAAGAAACCAAGTAAATTCTTACATGTTGGACTGTGGAATTTGGGGAAACCTAAACTTGTGTTCCCAGGATACAGTCACTCAAATTTGGTTCGAGAATAAACTAAATCTTATTCTCTTTAAAGTAAGAGCTGTTGTGTGATGACATTACTCTCCCCTACTCCCAACCACAAAAACTTATTCAATCAGTGTTTTCTAAGGCATAATAGAACTACTTGTTCTTTCTTTCAAAACGGTTTGATTAATAATAGTTTTCAAGTGTAAATATAGGTGATAAATGTTTTTAGTATATACTCTCATGATGCTAATCTTTCTTGCTTTGGTCCAAAGCAGGGACAGAAAGAAAGGAGAGACTCTTTTGCTACACATGAACCCTTATTCCAGCATGAGTGGAAAATATTCCATTAAATTCCTAGCAACCTTTTCATATACATGCATCATATTTAATAGGAATATAAAGATGAATAACTACAATTTAGAATCATCATATGATAAACTTCTAAGGAAATAGCCTACACAACTAAAATATATACATAACATGTATGTATAACTTTACACTGCAATACTTCAAATAGATACAAGGAAAAAACCCACAAAAATAAATGGTACTGGCAGAAAACAAGGAAAAGAATATTACTATTCACAGATAATTTGGGAATTTAAAGGAATAGAGCAATTGATGATAGTACATTAAAATTTGCTTTTGTTTTTGCTTTCCTTTTGTTCTGGATACATTAAAAAACCCAAATGATGACTCTACTTCAGTCTTATATCTCAGTAAAACCCTATGATGAACATTTGTCTCTGATGCCCAAGTACCTTCCTTAACTGGAAAGCCAAAGGGAATAACTTTTGCCAGTGTGCACGATTATAAAGACTTCTTGAGGACCCTTGAAACAAAATTGGTGAAGATCTGCTCAAGTCCTGAAAGCCAACCGAAGCTGTCAGGATTTTAATGCTCTAGAGAATTCTATCCAGCTGAACCCAGCAATCTGAGATGTAGATAGTTACAGTGCAAACAGAAGTCCTTTAACCACGTTAAAGGGGCGGAGCTGTGTGGGGTGCTCTGTGCTTGGCAGCCTGGCATAGCTGTTCCTCCAAAGTCAGAGGTGTACAATTGTCACTCTTGTATTTCTCTGAAACACCCGAAACAAACTCCCAACACAATCAGATCATTAGAAAGTATGAGCTACTAGAAAAGACGATGCTATTGGCAGCTTCAGTTTGGTATGCACCTAATATCTCCCTGGTAGGAAACTGAACCTCTAGAACAAAATGCTTTTGGGCTTGTCCAGTATCTGATGGCTTCAACTCAGCATTCACTCAGTGCCTTTGTATCAGTGTCTATTTGCATTCCCAGGCAGAGTATTTACAGTTTAACAAGTTGAGGCCTTGACCTCATGATCTAGCAGAAGACGAAAACAAAAACATTAACAATGTTCATAGTGTATCCATTCACTGGCAAATGATCAAACACAAAGTTTTGTTTTAGGAGCCTGGAACAAAAAATTTAAGTCTAAAATCTCTATTTCATCTCCTAACTCATCACACGGGGAAAGGCCCCATAAGTTCTGAGACCACCGTACCATGATTGCAAGTCTCTTTGTTTCACTTTTTCTACCCTGAATAAAAGCTACGCTGGCCTAGGCTGAGTGTTTAGCATGCTGACACACGGTCAAGTCATAACCCCTGCCCCTTTTATACAAATTCTGTGAAGCTTCTTTCTTAAGTTCTTCACAGCATTTAGAATGTCATTAACCAAGATCACTCATTATGTATTAATTTTGTGCTATTTCAATTTTTCTCACCACAATCTCTTAGGGAAGTATGGTTACAAAATGAGCATTTGAAGTACTGGACTTTCTAACCTCAGTTTCTTTCAACTCTGTTCCTTTGTTCTTCATGAAAACATCTATAATATCAATAGATCTTGTTTCTGAATGTTGGATTACAAGGATTAATATACTGGAAGCACACAGAAATGAGACTGGCATACACTGAGTGCTTCTCCAGACATCTGACTTGACTAGCCTATGCTGTTCTAATTGTGGGTCACACACTGCAGAGTTGGGGGTCTTTTCATAGCAAAGTGAGCAAAGATAAAAAAAGATATCGAGGCAAAGATAGCTTAAACACATACAAGAAGGTCTCACACCTGGGAAATTTGGGTTCAAAGGGAATTTGGCAAGGAAATAAGAATAATTCAAGGCAGATCCAAGGATACAGGTTTTCAAACTTTAAAGAATGCTGAGCTGGACTCCTGACCAGTAGTAGTAGCTATGCACAGTGAGACCAGAATTCCCCAGCCCAGCTGCTTGTGAGAAGTTTCTTAACATCTTGGAACCAGGACATGCAGTGCAAACTGTAGTTGTAGCAAGTTGATACACACCTGCATTATTCCTCCTCCTCCTCTTCCCCTCTTCTTCATCCCCCTCCTCCTCCTCTTTTCCCTTCTCCTCCTCCCCCTACCCCCTTCTTTTTTTTAATTTTTCAAAATAGATTTTCTCTGTGTAACCAAGGCTGTCCTGGAACTCGCTTTATAGACCAGGCTGACCTCCAACTCACAAAAATCTGCCTGCCTCTGCCTCCCAAATGTATGCCACCACTGCCAGGCCCATACCTGTATTCCTAACATTTGAGAATTCTTGGGGGAAAATTAGGAGTTCAAGGCCAGCCTTGGTTATGTAACAAGTACTCAGACAGTTCGGGTTCAACAAGATCTTTTTCACCCAAAATCAACACCTCAGAAAATTCTTACAGGTAGCTGTCAAGGTGATTGTTTTTTCTCTTCCTTATCTTCACGAAGTTTCTGAGCACCCAATTATTCTTTTAGAATGTCTGCTGGGAAAGAAAGAAGAGACTGCCTGGGACCTTTGAATCAGTCACTATCTGAAGAGTGCAAGCTTTGATTTAAAAACACACTTCTTTCTACTACAAATGTAAATTTGAATTCTGGGAACTAAATGGTCTCATCCTCCATACTTTAGTAGCATGCCATGAGGTTTTTATTATGTGGCCTCTGTGGTTGGCGAATTTGTCTAGTGAAGGCACAGGCCCACCCTTGTCCACTGGGCTTCTCTGACTGTCCTCTCCCATGCAAACTCTAAGCCATGATATTCTCAGGAAAAACTTGGTGAGACCAATAGCCCACAAGAATATACTTGTGGTTTGGTTTATCCTTGTTCCAGAGAGCTCTTTTATGCTTCTTTGTGGAAGCCAGTGGCCCCAATTTTCATTTGCTTTTCAGAAACGGGGAAACATTGAATTCCATATAGTATTCATCCATTTAATTGAATGTCTTGGGCAGCAGGCTACTGATACTGTATCCAAGTTACACACATGACCCTTGTGGTTAGATTAGCCAGAACTCTGGGAAGACGCTTGGCTTTCAGATTTCATTATTTGTTCACTAAGTTTTAAGTGGACCTACTGACCTTGGCCAATAAACTTATATGTGCAAGCCCTGTCATTAAACTTATCTTAAAGGCCAAACTCAATGATAATAGCCAAAGCTTGACACAGACCAGGTTGTGTTTGAGGTTCAACTCTTTCTTTGAAAGAGTGGGGGCTCTGAAAAGAGCCTTTGGGTTTGAAGTTTCCGAAGTCTGATGGATGTCAATTTACTTGCCCTTGGCCTTGTGGTGGCTCTCGGTCTTCTTGGGCAGCAGCACCGCCTGGATGTTGGGCAGGACGCCGCCCTGCGCGATGGTCACGCGGCCCAGCAGCTTGTTGAGCTCCTCGTCGTTGCGGATGGCCAGCTGCAGGTGGCGCGGGATGATGCGCGTCTTCTTGTTGTCGCGGGCCGCGTTGCCCGCCAGCTCCAGGATCTCGGCCGTCAGGTACTCCAGCACGGCCGCCAGGTACACCGGGGCGCCGGCGCCCACCCGCTCCGAGTAGTTGCCCTTGCGGAGCAGCCGGTGCACGCGGCCCACGGGGAACTGCAGCCCGGCGCGGGACGAGCGCGTCTTGGCCTTGGCGCGGGCCTTGCCGCCCTGCTTGCCACGTCCAGACATGATACAAGAAGAGAAAGAAGATAACCAAATAGAAATACTGAGGTCGGTAAAACGTAGATGCTTTTATACTAAGTTCCTGGGTACTAAGAGCAACTACTTGATTGGTTACGAGAGGGCTCAGCGACATAGCCAATAGAAACTGCTTGATTGGTCACAAGCGTGCTCAGCGACATAGCCAATAGAAAATCTGTATTTCAACACTTCATTTGCATAATCGTACACTCGATGACTCCGGTTTTCCTTCTTCCAATTAGCTAAGGCTTGTTCGTGATCCTTCATTAGCATAGACGCCCTATAAGTAGGAGATCTCCGCTTCCATCCCACATTGAGCTTCCGGTGTTTAGCAATCCGAAGATGCCCGAACCAGCGAAATCCGCGCCCGCCCCGAAGAAGGGCTCCAAGAAGGCCGTGACCAAGGCGCAGAAGAAAGACGGCAAGAAGCGCAAGCGTAGCCGCAAGGAGAGCTACTCGGTGTACGTGTACAAGGTGCTGAAGCAGGTGCACCCCGACACGGGCATCTCGTCCAAGGCCATGGGCATCATGAACTCGTTCGTGAACGACATCTTCGAGCGCATCGCGGGCGAGGCGTCCCGCCTGGCGCACTACAACAAGCGCTCGACCATCACGTCCCGGGAGATCCAGACGGCCGTGCGCCTTCTGCTGCCGGGCGAGCTGGCCAAGCACGCCGTGTCCGAGGGCACCAAGGCCGTCACCAAGTACACCAGCTCCAAGTAGACGTGCCAAGTAAGCCTCTGTTGCGAATTCCAAAGGCTCTTTTCAGAGCCACCCAGATTTTCAAAAGAGCGCTGTTAACGTGCTGTGTTCAGTTTATTTAGCCGAAAGCAGATAAGCTCACTCACGTACAAAAGTTTGTCAGGGCAGTTAAGAGTGCCGTTTTTCATTGGTTTATCAATGTTTAGTTTGCGTTACTTCTGTACAGTTTTTGTCTGTATTTGGAAGTTAAGGTTTATAGGAGATTTTCACTTTGAGCCTTGTTGAAAACGTCACTTCCGGTGGCGTTGGGTGACATCAGATGGAACGGAATTGTAGAGCAAGGGTGACAGACTAGGAAAAAGCCAAATCTGTTAATCCTCTGACCACTATGATGGTTTTTAAATTAGTTTTAAGATTTAGGAAAAAGTTCCACTCTAAGTTTTGAATGCAAATAAGAGGAACTTGTTATAACAGATTTTTCGTATTTGTAGGTTTAACAAGCTTGAGACTACAATGTTATAAAACATAAGACCCCTGAGATCTTAGATCAGTTTTTAATAACTTTGTCGAGTTAGATGTGGTCTAGCATTGTCAAACAAACCTTCGACATGTACAATCGCTGGCCTGAAATTCTGGTGAGAAATGAAATGCTGAACTGCAGTTCAATTGCAGTTTGCCACATCTTCATTGCTAGAGCACTTTGGCCAAGCTCTATTATTTTTATGGTCCCAGTGACAGGAAGCTTAGAGAGGAAGGACCTGATGTAGGTAGTGGGGAGGGCTGAAACTGGAAGGGAATAACTCTAAAGATAGCCATTGCTCTGAATGCTGATTTAACAATAATAAAGGAATTTTTTTTCAGTCTTTAGCGTATTTATTTTTTATTTGTATTTTTTTTTTTTTATTCCTTTGCTTGTTCAGATGAAGGGCTAATGTTATTTCCATCCGCCCTAACTGCCCACCGAACAATTTTGGGCATAAATAATGGTTGTAGTCACGATCAGGGCATTTCCTCGGGACTCATTTCTTTATAAGCGCCTTCTGTAGCTTGTTCTCTTCCCCAACACAAGTCAACACCATGCCAATCTTCCGCATCATTTATTTCCAGAAGCTGTGCTTATTGTATTATAAGCTGGCAGGGTGGGGAACCTCCCAGCCTCCTGGGCTGGCATCTCCTCCGCCCCCACGCTGCAGCTTTGTTCTTGCACAACTCGCCTGCCTTTTCTGCTTCTCTTTTGGATGAACTGGTGCCAAAGGCCCACGAATTGGGCTCAAAAGTTATAAAGTTTGCCAGGATTGGAGGAGTATGATACTCTGCATTTGACAACAGATCAGAGTCGGTGATTTTCATTCTTGCCTTTAGTGAGATTCATGCTTTTTCTTTGTGTTTGTGTCGCTTGCCCTTTTTAAAAAAATCTTCCAAAATTCTGTGCCTGTGTGTGTGTGTGTGTGTGTGTGCTGTGTGGTGTTTATAGGAGTTCAGACGGTTGTGAGTGTGAAAGAGAATATAGAGGTAAAATAGCTTCTAGCAACTTGATTTTAGTGATCTAAACAGGACAGTTCCAGACAAGAAGGAATGAGCGAACGTGTCTTGTCTCAAAATCTTTGAAACTCATGATTTGGTCATTCTGGCCTGATTGTCCTATGCAGGCAGGGTTATTGTCTTTTTATTGCACGGTTCTAGAGGGAAGTGAGAAAAAGCATAAACTCGCCTACTGAGACAGGTTGCTTCTACTATGTATAAAAACAGCATTACTTAAACCTCAGTGAGCTTGTTATAAAGGGTATGTCATAAGAGTAGAATTTCTACCAAATTTGACAGGGGATCAGAGGATTTCTGAATACAGGACCTCTGACTTAAAATTATAAATAAGCATAATAAATTGATTTTTATTCAGGGTTTAAAAAGTACATCTTTAGTTAATTAAAAGATCTTAATTATTGTAGATTATTCTACATTCCTAGACTTAACTTTTTTTTACTTAAGGCCTTTTTAGGTTTGAACAAGCTCACTTAATTCTGTTCATGATTACTTTTGCACATTTTTGTAGGAAGTCTGTTGTTTACTTAATAGTTTGACTTTTTTGGCTTAATTGTGTTAAGGTGGATTTTTTTTATCATAATGTAAAAGTGTTATTGTAATAATCCAGTTTACATAAGTCTAGGGTTTATTTTATTTTTAAAAAAATACTATCTTAAATTTACCAACTTTTCCCACAAGATTTCTTTAGTCGAATAAAATCACTTTTTTTAATTCAAAAATTTTAACTTACGCATTGAAATAAATCAAATCAAAAAGTAATTTTTTCAGAGGAATAACATTTTATAGTGAGTGAGAAGGATTCCAGAAGTCAATTTAGAAAGGGAATCCACAGGCAATAATTACTTTAAGAACGGAGATGACTGTTAAACGGAGTCAGTTAGCGCCTCATCATTGAATACTTTACAGTTTCTAACTTGGAGGTCACAGAAATATAACATTGCAATGTTTGCTCTGTGTAAATACCCTATTTTTACTCAGGTCATAATGAGTATTGCTTAACAAATTAGAAAACACTATTCTTTTAGTTTAGGATGGCACTGGCTGTTCTTGTCTTTGCTACTTTAGATTCGTAGGAGTGAAAGAGAATGGAGATACACCGTGGGCCCAGAGGGCCAGGCGGATTTGGGCTTGCGGCTTGTTAGTGTGTATGGAAGGAAACACAGTGCTTCCTTTAAAGGCTGAGATTGCTACCAAGTTCCCTAACTGCAGTGGGAACCAAGCACGTGACTAGATAATGATTGTGTTTAGTCTATTACTAGGGAAGATGGTGTACTGTTAAGTGATACAGTAACTCACTTTAGTTTATAATATCCCTGTTTTCTTTTTCCTTTTATTTTTTTATTTTTTTATTTTTTCTGAGACAGGCTTTTTCTGTATCCTGGTCTGTCTTGGAAATCACTCAGTCAGTAGACCATGCTGTCCTTGAACTCAGAGATCTGCTGGCTTCCTCTCAAGTGCTGGGATTAAAGGTATTCACTACCATGCCTGACCCCCGTTTTTTGTTTTGTTTTGTTTCTTAAAATGTAGGTGGAATTTATCTTCATATCTTAATGTAATGATCAGTTCTTTATCAAACTTAAATTCAAGTTCTAAGTTCAAGATAATAAATTCAGCAGGATGAGTTTTATACCAGAAACCTATTTTGGGGGTTTTCTCCTTTGTCTCTTAGTAACAGCCAATTTCCCTCCATACAGCAAAGGTTAGGATGCTAAAATAGTTGTATTTGAGTTCCCAGGAACTATCTACTTATGATTGATTCTTTAAAAATTATTTCCAAAAGAGTACTAAGGAGACATTCAGGACTCATGTAACAAAAGCTGGGGATATTGTTGGGTGTGTGTGCCTATAATTAGCACACAAAGAAATGTGTGTTAATAATTAACTGAATGTCCTTGAGGTATTGACAAATGCCACCGTACTGACCTTGCACAGTATAATAATTACCCAGTCAGAAAGATGGGATGAGAACTGGATGAAACATGAAATGAAAAACACTCAAGTGAGAGCTGTGCCTGAGTATCTTCATCTGCACCCTGAGGACAATGGTAATGTCACCAGAAATACCACAACTAATTATTGTAGCATTACAAAGTGTCTTCTTTGAGGTCTGGGGAAAATTGTCCCTAAGTGGCAGTGGAAAAGATCCAAAAGCTCCCTTTTTCCCCATGTAAAAAGCATCTTACTTGGTAGTGGTAGTGCTCGCCTTTAATCCCAGCACTCAGGAGACAGAGGCAGGTGGATCTCTGTGAGTTCAAGGCCAGCTTGGTCTACAGCGTGAGTTCCAGGACAGCCAGAGTTACAGCAGAGAAACCCTGTCTCGAAACAACAACAAACACCTTGCCAGTTTTAATATTATGTACTTAGAAGTTCAGTTTAAGATAGGTAAATATGGAAGCTGTCAGAGAAAGGTCAAAAATATGGTTTTCCCTTTAAAAATTACATTTTATCTATTTTGTGTGCTTGGGGGGCAGAGAGAAAGCACACACTTGCTTTTGCATAAGTACAAGTCAGGAAACTTGAGAAAGTCGACATTCTCTTTCCATCTCTTGGATCCTGGGGACTGAACTCATCAGGCTTGGCAGCAAACATCTTTACCCCTGAGCCTTTCTAATGCTGCGACACTTTAAAACAGTTCCTCATGTTGTGGTGACCCCCAACCATAAAATTAAACTTGTGTTGCTACTTCATAATTGTAATTTTGTTACTGTTAATGAATTGTGAAGTAAATATCTGATATACAGATGGTCTTAGGTGACCCCTGTGAAAGGATCATTCAACTCTCACAAAGGGGTTGCGACCCATGGGTTAAGAACCCCTGCTCTAAGTCATTTTGTTGGATCAAGGTTAAAGATACATATATGTAATCCATACACATGCTGTTTGCTGTTCTCTGACAAAGTGTATACATTTTCATTCTTATATTAAAAAGACTTGAGACAGCTTACTATTGAAGATCTTGGGAATAGTTCATCTATGATAATGAGAGATGGAATTTTAAAAGTTACAGAGTTCAGGTAAAAATGTCAGGTTGAAAGAAATTCCCCCACCCCAAATCTCTTTAGGAACAATCCTAAGGAGATTTAAAATAATTAATCTCCAAGGTGTTTAGATTCAGCAATTTTTTAGATGCTCTCAGTAATTCCCAAAATTCATGCCACTAAAAATCCCCTTATCAAAATCTTCACTGTGCACTCCAGGTGGCTAAACTTACAGTCAAATCTAGCCAAGTAACAGCTGCTTTTGACATTTCCTTCGAGGCCCGATAAACTCAGTAAGTTACTTAGATTCTAAAATCATCATACTGAATCTTTAAGTGTTTGGTTGATCATAAATCAGGAAAAGGGAAGTAAATCTTCCAACTCCTTAGTTCTGAGTGGAAAAGAGAAGCAGAGGTGCTGAGAGCTGGCTTAGTGGTTAAGTGGCTGTTCTTCTGGAGGACCTGGATTCAATTCCTAGAACCTATTCACAACTGAGCTTAATGCCAGAGGAGTTTGATGCTCTCTTCTAGTCTCCCCAGGCACCAGGCAGGATAGTATAATACGCAAATATTCATGCAAGGAAAACACTCAGAAAATAATTTTTAAAATGTAAATGCAGTAGAAGTAGAGTTCTTAGCTCTCCTAAGAGAATTTTGTAGACCTACATCCCAATGTGCAATGTTGTTCATGCCCCAGAGTTGTATCTCTCTGCTGCTGGCTCTGAAGTGATGAAGAGTTTGAAATGACAAAGCGTGTTTCATTCTGATGAGACAAACCTATTGAGAGGGGGCAACTCAATAAATTCTTGACCTGCAATCCCAGACTTCCTCAGCTGAATCACAGTCCCCAACAGTAAAATAGCTGGACTCTAGAACAAAAAATTAAAGCTTTTGTCATGCTTAACCATGGTTAACAACTTGATGGAAGTTAGAGTCACCATGGAAACTAGCAGAATGTGTTTTCGAGGCCATGTCTCAAAAGATTTAACCATCCACAAGCTGGGGCTGCAGACTGAACAAAAAGGACAAAGTGATCTTTCTTCGTCCAGACAGTGGGCACAGTGTGACCGGCCATCAAACCCCTGCCGGCTTGCCTCCCTGCCGTGATGGACTGCAGCGTGTGTCACGTTCAGCCCTCCCTTCTTTCTCTTGCTTTGTCGGGCACTGTGCCACTGCGACAGGAGAGCCACTAACACACCTTTATTCTCACTTTCCTTTTTCTTTCTCCGTTCAGTTTCCTTGTGCATAATTTTCCTCGTGTCTTCTTTACTGTTATTGGCAAAACTTAGAAAAGTTGATTATTTAAATTTTCCACAAATATCCAATACTACTGTTAGACTTTCTTAAACAATTAAGGTGATGGATACTGGACTCTAGATTTTAGACACACAAATGAACTTTAGTCCACTGAATAAGTATATATATATATATATATATATATATATGTATATGTATATGTATATGTATATGTATATGTATATGTATATACATATATATATATGCTTATTTATTATATTTATTTATTTAGGAGCTCTACATGGATGATTCAGATACTGATATAGATAAAGATACTGAATAGAAAAACAAACATACTCAAATACTGTCAGTTCCAAATATGGATCAGAAATGTACTTTTTAAAGGATTTAAAGATAGTGCTGTTAAGAATCAGAGGCTGAAATTTTGCGCAGTCAATTCTAAACATAAAGAGAAACTTTAATCAGCAAGATACTATGTGATGGGGCAGTGGGCCTCCATCACACTATGTGAGCTGGCACTGTGGTGGTCTGGAGTCCTCTAAACCCTTGTTTTTCCTTAGGACCCTCCACATACACTTGGGACTCTTGTGGCTTGATTGCTGGTTCTTTAGGGCCTCCTGTGCTTCTCTCTGCCGTGCTATGTATTACAGGCACATTCCCACTCTGCAGGCATCTGTGGCCACTTTCTGCCTGGGAGACATCGAAACTGCTTCTTCCCAACTGCTCAGTACAACATTTTACTATCTGAACTTGTCGTTACATGTCTCTAACCTCAGTAGACTCTGTCCTATGGTTTAGTTACCATACTATTCCTAGGGCGGTTGTTCAACTGGTACACAGTAGGCCCCAGGTAGGTGTACTCACACACACACAGAGCAATTGAATGGATCCAGTTTTTCAATGAATTTTAAAGATACATTTTACACTTCAAATGCTACATGTGTGCAGATGTAAGGGAACAAAACCAGAAAGTTCCTCCCTTTAGAGAGCTAGGACTCTATAGAGTAAGACAGGGAATGCAAGAAGTGTGAAACAGAGCTAATCTTTGGGACCCTGGGTGTTGTGGAGAAACAAACAAGGACAGGTTGGCGATGAGCCTGTGGGCAGAGGAGCAAACACAGCGTTAAGCCAGTGAAGCATGAGATCTTGTTCTTTAGGACTCTTATGGAAGCCAGCTAAGGTTCAGAAGCTTGAAGGTGCTTGAGTTTGGTGGGGGATGGGATTTGCACTCACTGACGAGAACATGGCATTGAAGTCTAGCCGTGATGGAATAATGGGGAGTCAGTGTTGCTTTGGACGAAAATGTTGAATTTATTTCCATAGATAAATACTGGATCAAACTGAGGTGAGTGGTACTTGCTGCCCCTCGACACGCTCTTGGAGATCAGAGGGAAACGTCAGGTGCTCATTTCATTATAAGATGTCTCATCTTATAATGGATTTTATGGAGATGAAGTTTATGCCACCGACTTTCAAGAAGAAAGTCTCTTTCCACCTTGTGCCTTGGACGTCCTTGGGTCCCAGCCATCACAGGTTTGCAAGCACGTGGTGGTGCTGGCTGTGGTCACTGCGGAAGAGAATAAGGCCCAACCCGGGAGCGATACATCATTCTACCCACCTTTGGCCTTAAGTTAGCCCCAGCTACCTCTCGAGAAACAAAACAATGCAGACTGTGTGAGAAATACACGAGGTTTTGTGGAAGGAGAGCACGGACCCATCTGGTTCTTGGTCTTCCTTTTCTTTCCATCGTTACCTCTTGGGGACCCTGCAAGTGTCATGGCCTACAGGAAAATGAATCTCGTGAGGTGAAGGATGAAAAACTCCAGTCGGCACCGCCTTAGCAGGCGCTGGGTAAAGAACAGTGTCTGACCTCAGAGTTTATTTTTCTTACGCATTTAAGCTAACTTGTTAGGTTGTTGCTGAGATCCAAAGTCTGGTCCTCTCTATTGCATAGAAAGCACTCTTACTCTTAACAGTTGAGCCAACTCTCCAGCCCCTAGCCGTGTTTACAAAAGATCATACATACTTGTATTTGTTAAAACAAATATGCTGGAGGAACTAGAATGAGCTATTGGGCCTTCAGAGATCACACCTTGAGTTGGGAGAGGTGATCAAAACTGATACCTCTCACTGGCTAACGACGGAATTCCCTTACCCCCTGCTCCCCTCTACTGTCCCAGGCTCTTCCCGACAGAAACCACCAAGGACAGCTTTGACCACTCTCCTAAGTGCTTGCAAAACACATGAAAGGAAGCGTTTCTAAATGAAATGATGGCTTGGGTTTTACACAGGGCAAGTGAGGGTCACAATTACAAGTCCTTGGGTCAGCTTAACTTCTGGACATTCCCCGCCAGACTAATATTTCAGCCCACAGCTGTTTGAGGGAATTATCTATTGTGCAAATGCTGTATTCATTCCCTGTGCAGGATATGTAGAAAGTACAATATAAGATACACCTTTGTTTGTTGGTCAAGAAGAAGAGGAAAATACATTTTATAACATCCCTCAAGTAGACTAAGCATTTGGGGGGCTGTGAGCACTCCAGCAGCTGCCTGAAGGGATGAGCATTTGAGGGACTGAAAGTTTCTGGAAACTCAATGCCTGCCTCATGTGCGAATAACAAACACTACTTTTTCAAACTGTCCTCATGCTAAGACTCTTGCAATCCTGCACAGGTAGCTCCACGGTGATCTTGGTCAAGCCACCGCTCCCACCTTAGACCATCCCCGAACCTGGGCAGCGCCACTGTTTCCCTTAGGAACAAGCCTCAATCTCTTTTATTCATCTGGTAGATGCTTACCCTTTAAGGCTTCCATCAAATGGAATTTCCAGGACAGCAGTTCAATAGATCCCATTGATCAGTTACTGAAACCGGGCTCAAGCAGTGCAGGGTCCATCACCTAACAGCACCTGGGGAAACCAGTCTCTCTGTTGAGTTTCATCTTCGATAATCATGAAGAGCAGCAGCAGTTACGGCATAGTGTAGTTGTGATTACTGAATGCATTGGATGGTACTTACAGGCTTCTCAGAGCATTGCCTATCTCTAAGAGAAACCGATACTTGATAAACGCCGTTGTCATTCTTACTTCAGGTGGAACAGCGGGTGTCTGCAGAATATCCCGAGTCAACCTTTCTTCTTTCTCTCTGCAGGAGGGTAGATCCCACATCTTTTCTACTGCTCATCAGTGCTGGATGTTCTCTCATCGGACAAATGAGAAAATGGAAATGGGTGATACTAGCAGATGAACGGCCGTTTTTTGAAACCTGACACCGACTGATAGCACCTGGGCTAAACTTCTATAAACAATGTTCACTGTAGAAATTTGTGATAAGAAAGACACACATAAGTAGAAACGTAATTTTCTGTCAGCAAAATTAGAAGATTCCTAGCAAAAGAAAGCTTTTACGTGTTTGTGATATATGAATATATGATGCACATATAATAAACGTCATATAAAGCAAAAATGCATCATGCTATAAGTATATAATTTTAAGTAACTAATATGGTTAGAAATCATGATGTATGGAGATATAACACTTTATTTATGAATGTATCATACCTATGTAATTAGTTTTGTGTTTTTAGTTACTTTGAATTCTTGTTTTTATGGAATATAGAGCACGCAAATCACAAGTCTTCATTTATAAATTTTTACTTTTTTTCTTCTTGAGGGGGAAAAACTTAGATCAACAAATTGTAACAGGATAAGAGGTCGATAGAGTATGTGCATGTCATGCTCAAGGCCCTGTGTTCAATCCCTGGCAGCAGTGTTGGAAAATGGAGAAAGAGAGAGAAATAGAGAGAGAGAGGGGAGAGAGAGAATATGAAGACAGTATGGCAGTGTCACCTGTAACCCCATGATTGACTGAGGAGGCTGGGGCAAGAAAACTGGGAGTTGAAGGGCAGCCTGGGCTGCACAGCACTGTACTGTGGAACCAAACCAGACCTATACAGGTTTGTAAATGTGTGATTTTCTTTTTTTAATGATTCTTTTCATCTGCCTGGGATGAAATATGAATCCAAGTTATTTTTCTGAATTTTCAGCTATAGAAGCTAAGAATTCACTAAATTCACCAGTTCCATGTTACTTTTAAAGCAATAGCATAATAAGGTCTGCCAGTCTATAGAGGTCTACCAGATGCCTGTATGCCATTGACAGTTAATGACCCAGAAAGTCTGTCTGTGGTCAAGGGTCAGAGAAACCAGATGTCTGTCATAGGGTGCTATTTTCCCAGTGGAAATCATGACTGGATTGGCAAGGTGGGAATCAGTCTCATGATTCTCAATTGGTAGTATTTTTTTTCTTCCAAATGAAAAACACTAGAATAAAATATATGAATTCAGGTACTTTATTAAGATACTCTTGTTTTCTGAAGTGTGTGTGTGTGTGTGTGTGTGCGTGCGCCAGAGGGAGAAAGTTTTTGTCATCTTGTAACCAGAAATTTGATGTCTCATCCTTTAGTTTTTGCTTCAGAAATATTTCAGATGTAGACTTTCCCCTAGACACTGCCTTTGAAATTCTGAGATTCCTCCAAGAGAGTCCCAACCATATACACTCAACCCCAACAATGGTGTTGATGTTATCCAAAACACGTAAAAGCCAGACAAATATTACAATAACATAATTGTTAATTTTCTTGAACTTCTGATGGTTTTTGGGCTTGAGAATAGTTGGCACTTTTTTTTTTAAACAAATATTATAGGGACCTTCACAAAATAGTATTAGATAGATTTCCTTGAGGTGAGATCCTGGGCTCTGTGATAAAGGATAGAAAGACAGGAAATTCAGGAGACACAGATAGGGAACTTTCACTTCAGCCTCAACCTGTTTGAAAGTCAAGTTTCAATACAAGCATCTCACACAAGAACAAAACAACTCACAAACTATGCCTAAGGAGAATAGCTCTCAGCACTCCCCTCTCTTCCCCAAACCTGAACAGAGTGACTCATAAACAACCCTATGATTTCATTTGCAAAAGGAAATTCTTTACGGGAAACAAGCAACAGCTCATAAAAATTTACTTAACATTTGAACTGCTTTTTAAACTTTGAACATGGTCAAACAGTGTAACTTCAAAACCCACAAAACACATGCAAACACACACATACGCACAACACTCCACTGCAGTGCTGGACTTTGGACCTAGGATCTACCACATGCTAACAGATGCTTTACTACTGAGGCTCATCCCCAGTGTTTTTGGTGTGGCTTTTATTTTGAGACAGAATCTCATGAAGTTGACCATGCCATCTGTGAACTTACTCTACAGCCCAGTCTTGCTTTGAACTTAAATCCTCTTTTTCTAGCCTCTCGAATATCTGGGTTACAGTTCTGTATACCAGGTCTAGCACACAGTTACTGTTAAGGCATAATCACAACCAGTTTTCCTAAGACACTGGCACCTACCCACCCTCAATTTTTTTTTTTAAACAATAAACATTAAAGTTTTCTCATACTGTCTTGTTCTGAAATTCTTTGTGGCATAAGTTAAGATCCTTACTTCAGAAGGGTAGGTATCTCCAGAAAGAATTCAGGATGGGTGGCTGGCTTTGCATTGGGTCGCATGTTCCATTCCGTTTCAATTGACATGATCACACACCACTCTTGTCTTAGCATTCTCCAGAATGGACTGGGTTTTATACCTTCCTCCTACTTGAATCTCATGCCCCCTCTTCTTTCCCTTCTTCTTTTGATGTTTTCTAGTCCATAGTGGCCTAGAACTCGTGGCAATCCTCTCTCCTGCCTCAGCCTCCTTAGTACTGGAATTACAAGCTTGTTGCCACCATGCCCAGCTATGAGCACACTCTAATCTCCAGACATGTACCATGGATAAGCTCTTGGACAAATGTTTCTCTAACACATCTGCAGCTACATCTACCAGCCCAGCCATGTTAAGAGATTGTAAACTGTGATTCCACCTTTATAATTTTATAGTTAATTAAGGGACAGGCACTGTGTTCATCTATGGGTAGATAAGACAGAGGGAGTGGAATACTGGTGACATTCAGTTGGAAGAAGGAGAGGCAAACTTGGTTGAGAACAGCTTTGAAGTTGGCTGATTTGCCTACATAACGTATCTATTAGTGAGATGCTTTTAAGTGCATCTCTTAAGCTTCAGGGGAAGTGGTGTGCCTCTCACGTGCTCTGTGGAGTATTTTCTAGGCCATGCTCCCTTCAAGCAGGCCTCACCCTGGAATTTTGGGATAATTCTAGGAACACCGTCACAAGAAGACGGCTAAGACATCTGTGTTACTTCCGACACATATACAAATAATTTCAATAAGAACTGGGGCATGAATATTTGATTTTCTTCACCAGTTCGAAGCCACACACATAGAAGACACCCCCGAAGACGTTGGATACATTTTCTACCCAAAATTACTTTTGAATTTGCAAGGAAAAGAGCAAGTTTTCTCCTCCTTCTTGAATTTGATTGAAAATCAAGGGCTTTTACCACTAGTTCTGGCATGCAGGAACATTTGTCAATAAAAGGTAGACAGTCAGGTGGAATTCAGGTCCCCGTGGGTCACCTGGTGTCCCAATCTGAGCGATTCTGCCATGAGTACACACGTAATATTCTACTTTTGGGGGAATAAGAAACACAAAACGCTCCTCCTCCAGGGGCGGGGGAGGTGCCTGGGGATGCACCAATCACAGCGCGTCCTGCTCTATATAAGCCCCACCCCCGCCCCGCCTGTGCTGTTGGCCCTCTTTTACTTCCTCCCACTGTGTGTGGTCCTTGGTCAATTCTTGACTATGTCAGAAACGGCTCCTACGGCCTCAAGTAGCCTCGTTCCTGCTTCCGTGGAGAAACCTCCACCCAAAAGGCGAGGGAAGAAGCCTGGCCTGGCTGCTGCTCGCAAACCCCGGGGTTTCTCAGTTTCCAAGTTGATTCCCGAGGCCCTTTCCATGTCTCAAGAACGGGCCGGGATGTCGCTTGCTGCCCTGAAGAAAGCTCTGGCTGCGGCTGGCTACGACGTGGAGAAGAACAACAGCCGTATCAAGGTGGCCCTCAAGAGACTTGTGAATAAGGGGGTCCTGGTGCAGACCAAGGGCACCGGCGCCTCCGGCTCCTTCAAGCTCAGCAAGAAGGCTGCTCCTGAGCACGGCAAGGGCAAGGGGAAGAAATCTGCCTCTGCCCAGGCTAAGAAGCTGGGCTTGTCCAGGGCCTCGAGATCCCCCAAGAGCACTAAGACCAAGGCTGTAAAGAAGCCTAAGGCCACGTCCACAAAAGCAGCGGGGAGCAGACGCAAGACCCAAGGGGCCAAGGGCGTACAGCAGCGGAAGAGCCCCGCCAAGGTGAGGGCGGCCAACCCACACGGTGGGAGGCCGAAGATGGTCGTGCCGAAGACCGACCCAAGGAAGGCAGCAGCGAAGAAGTGAGCTTCAAAGCCAGATTTCGAAAACCCAAAGGCTCTTTTAAGAGCCACTTACATAATTTTTAAAATGGCAAAACACTATAAAGTTACAAGGTGGATGGATGGTCGCTTTGGGTGGACCTGTCTTAAAAATCCTAGAGTTAAGACGTTTGGAGGTCCCTAGATGTAGCCCATTTCCAAATCTGGTTGTGTATGAGTGCTTTTTCGCTAGAATAATGGTAACCTTAGGTGTGTTTCATTCTAGAAACGCCACAAGGAAGGAGGTAGAGATGAGCTCAGTAGTAACTGCCACTCTGACCAAATTCTGTCCTTCATTTTACCTTTAAAGCAACATTAATTGATGGTTTTCAAAGCACCATTGAGTGCAGATGTTCAGGACTCGAGCTAGAGGTTATATGTATTTTTCTTAAGTAGAATTTTTAGGATTACCTGAGTGAAAAATATATCGAGCAGAGTCAGCAAAGATCCATTTTTGTTCCACTAGAAAGTGGTTTAATACTGTTGATCTAACAGCTATAGTTGAAACGTTTTGCATATTTTATGAATATGTAGGCCTCACATGACTGACAGGAGTATTAAAAATTTAAGAACCTCATTAACGAAAATGTTAGGGCTTGAACAAAAACTACTGGGTAAGTCTGGGCTGAAAAAAACTTCAGTTTTTTCTTACCTTGTGATTTAGCAGTTTTATGCATTAAGGAGTACTACAAATATTAAATTCAGATTCATCTACTTTAGTCCTTGGTTTGATGACAGCATGGGGGTTTGAGAGATTGTTTAGTTAAGAGCACTTGCTCTTGAAGACTAGAGTTCAGATATCAGAATACACAACCGCCTGCAACTCCAGCTTCTGGAGAATCCGACGCCCTTTTGTGGCATCTGCACAGATGTGACACTCGCACACACACAAATTATGAATTTAAAATGATATACAGCCATCTCCAACTATGTGGGTTCATGTATCAACACGCTATAGAATACCTGTGTACTAAGGCGTGGAACCAGCCACTGTCTTGCTAAGATGGACTCTGTTCTCGAGTTTTTCTTGATTTTTTTTTTTTTTTTTTTTTGAGGTAACTCTTAACTGTCCTGGACCAGGCTGTCCTCGAACTCAGAGATCCCCTGCCTCCTGAATGGTGGGATTAAAGGCGAGCGGTAGCAACCTGAGGTTATTGAGGATGCTGCAAGAATGAGTTACTTAGGTGGCAAGGTAATGAGCTAATCGACCTAACTTCATTACACAATGACAGTGGAAAACTGGCAGTGCACCCGGCATTCAGTGCCAAGGCAATCGTCACCTTAGTTGTTCAGTTGTCCCTGCTTATTTCCAGGACGTGGTTTAGTGCTACAGACCCTAGCAACACTGTGCACACTACACAAGAACAAACTACTTCTCTTAGGGTGACCGTTGGGAGTCCGAGGGCCTGGGAAACCCTTCCCTAGGTAGGATTGCCTATTAAGAGCGTTTGCTAGCCCACAAGGTCAGATTACGTAAGCCTTAGAGCAGCCCCTTGTATGAATTTGTGGGTGGCCCTGAAAAGGGCCTTTTATTTCGCTGAAATTTGAGAGCAGCTCAGCCGCCGAAGCCGTAGAGCGTGCGGCCCTGGCGCTTGAGCGCGTAGACCACGTCCATGGCGGTGACGGTCTTGCGCTTGGCGTGCTCCGTGTAGGTGACGGCGTCGCGGATCACGTTCTCCAGGAACACCTTCAGCACCCCGCGGGTCTCCTCGTAGATGAGGCCGGAGATGCGCTTGACCCCTCCGCGCCGGGCCAGGCGGCGGATGGCGGGCTTGGTGATGCCCTGGATGTTGTCGCGCAGGACCTTGCGGTGGCGCTTGGCGCCTCCTTTCCCGAGACCTTTACCACCTTTGCCCCGGCCAGACATGGTTCTAAGGAGTGACGAACACAGAGCCTAAGCTTCTCTTTAAATAGACCTCTTGCGGACCTGATTGAAAACCACAGGCGTTAGGCGGGGTTTTCGAATCGGGCCCTTGAAAGAGGGTGGAGCGAACTAGATGAGTCACTAGAATCTGAAGATTTTGATTGGCCAGCAAAACCCAGCTTTTCTGCGAGCTGTCTCATGCAGCACAGATTTCGATAGCATGGAAAACGTTTTTGTTGTTGTCGTTTTTCATAATTTTTGTCTAAAATGAAAAAGTTATTGGGGCCATTACGCAAAGCAGGTATTCCCATTTCACGTTTGTTTTCGTTTCCATCTTTTTGTGGTTTGGACGCACTTAAGATGTCCAAAACAAGGTGAGTTCTATATGCCAAGAACATCCCTTTGCAGTAGTTCTAGCCTTTCCCTGATGGCTTTTTGGGGGGAAGACAGAAACATTAAAAAGGCATCGCAAATTGAGTCACCAAACTGCAAACCTCATAGATCCTATCTTAAGTCAGACACCTAGTGACTCCCCACCGCTCATTGTTATGAACTCCGAGAGACTACTGAAGGATGAGGTTGTCCTTCACCTGCTGTTCTTTCTTGTCGCCTGTGTTTCCAAGTTTGTTTTCCTTTCAGCACTTATTAATCACAGGATGGCTTGCTCAGCTTTTGAAGGAAAAAAAAAGTGTTTTGTAGGGCTGGGAATTATAGTGCATGGCTAATACTTGATTAAGGTCATTACAGAGCCCAGAAGGGCCTGGTGAGGCCTGTGATGAGATTAGTGATGTCAAAACAAGGCTAATCCCATTTTTTAAAAAGGGAGACTAGCAAGCAGTATTAGGTCCCACTGTTGGCTTATTGTTTTGGACTTCCAAACTTTGTTTTTAAAAATTATCTAACGTTGAGGTAACAGAGATGGCTCAGAAGTTAAGACTGTATGCTCTCCCAGAAGTCCAAGGTTTGGTTCCCAGTATCCACATGATAGCTCACATAGCACCTGTAACTCCAGTTCCAGAAATCTGATGCCCATTTCTGATTTCCATGAGTGCTGTGAATGTGGACAAAACAATCACACAGAGAAAATAAAATCTAACATAAAATACCATGGCTAGTAACACTTTTAAAATGAATAAGTCCTTTTGAACAAATTGAAGAGTTTTAATTCCTGTCACCCAATTCTACCATAAACACCGTGTGCCAAGAGTTCCAGCTAAGTACGAATTAAAAACAACACATCTAGCAAAAATGTTTCAAAATATTTCTAACAATTTTCTAGGGTTATGGTTAATTCTGAGATGTGAAAGTATATTCACTCCTTACTGCAGAAGACATCGGAGGTCTGCTGCCAGTAGCAAGTGGCAGTTGCTTATGTAGTTTGGCAAGAAATGGCAACAGTGTTCCAGGACACGCTTTCTTGCTTTGGTGATAGGTACTATAGTGGTTATGAGCTGGATTAAAATTCCAACACAGTCATTTTGTATCTATTAACTAGAGATTTCAAATAGAGATTTCTAATCTCTCTGCTTTAGTTTGAGATCACTAATCTCTCTGGCTTGGTTTTTATAACATCAAAATAAAAGCTAATGATGGCAAAAATTGCTTCTCCATGGAACTCTTTGGAGGAATTAACATTGAGGACAGCCTAGTATCTAGTATATATTTAAGAAAAACTACCTACGTAGTTGATTATACAAAAAACTGGGGGAGTGGCAGAGTGCCTGCCTGTCCACCATGTGTGAGGCTTTGGGCTTTATCAGTACAGAAAATTCATTTTAGAAAACATACAGTTCCACAAAAGGTGTTACTGGGACTGCAAATTCTTATTCAGGCAGAGAAGCTTTTCCTCCACCTTGGACAGTTAATAAGACACAGTAGACTTGAGCCATCAGAATATATGCTGGACAGGGCACAGCCAGGTGATGTCCAGTAATATCTAACGAGATGCGCATGTCAAGACACCCATGTTTTCCAAAAATTGACACTCCAAGTATTGAAATATCGCATTTATGTTCTCATGAGAAAGAGTAGGAATTGGTCTCTAAAACACAAATAAGTTATACTCCATATTGTTCAGGAAGAGTTGAAATTTCAGGTGTCAGCCCACATACCTTTCATGCTTAAAGCTCTTCAGAGGGGCTTGATGGCCATTATTAAGTCAAAATTATTTTTATTTTCTTAAGATGCTGGTTTAATGTCAGGCAGTGGTGGTGCACACCTTTAATCCCAGCACTTGGGAGGCAGAGGCAGGTGGATCTGTGTGAGTTCGAAGCCAGCCTTGTCTACAGAACGAGTTCCAGGATGGCTAGAATTACAACAGAAAAACCCTGTCTTGAAAAAGAAAAAGAAAAGAAAGTATACATATAGGTTTAAAAGTAACATCATGAAAAATTTGGCACCGTACTTGGAGCATTTTGCTCTGAAATGCTCCAGGTAGAGCTGCAGGAGCAGCACTGAGAGACAGTGAAGAGTTATCTTTTCTCATTGCAACACTTGAGAGGAAATGATTCCAGCTTTGGCCTCTCAGCAGGCCTGAGTTACTGCTGAAGGAAACTCAAAGATCACTGGGGTTGCTTATTTTTCATCCATTCTGTTGACAGTCCAGAGAAGTCAGCTAAGGCCTAGAATACCAGTTATTTCAGTATCTAGTACATAAATTGTTTTCTATAACTTTTATGCACTTTCTCTGTAAAAGTATCTTATACAGAGAGAGAGAGAGAGAGAGAGAGAGAGAGAGAGAGAAATTAGAGAGAGATAGAGATAGAGAGAGAGATGGATACACCTACCTTGATATTTGTTGTTTTAAGAGAGTTTCATGTAGTCCAGGCTGGCCTCCAACTCTATGTAGCTGAGAATGAATTGAACTATGATGTTCCTGCCTCTACCTCCCAAATGCTGGGATTACAGGTATGCCTAGCACAGCTGGTGCCTTTCTGGACAAGATTTGTCCCTTCCACCAGCCCTATCCAGCCCTTTACCCTGTGGAAATGTCCTTGTCCCCTACCTCTTTGTAAGCAACTGTGATGTATTGGAATGAGCCACCAGGTGTCACCCTTTTCCGACCTACCACATTCTGTTAATGTTTAACCAGAGGACAGATTTGAGATTTGAAAATTAGTTTTAATTCTTCTAATGAACCACCTAAAATTTTACGAAAAAGTCAGAAATGACACTAAGACTAAGAAACACACAAAATACAAATGTATCATTTGTCCGTTATAATAATTATACCATTCTTTAGTTAACTGTGACTTTCCCTATGAAGTGGCAGAAGCCCTGTGGCCTGTATGTACTGGCTGAAATTTCGGGAGAATTAATCACAGTGTGCTTTCAGCTTGGCTTGTAGATAAGTGCCTGGTTATAACTCAGATGATAATATCTTCATAGCAAGGGAAAGCTGTCAATCTAGCTATCACAGTTTGGTGAAATTATACGACAAAACATGAAGAAAAAAAGGCCTTCAATCTCAGTCCTCAGGAGGTGTAGTGTAAGGCAAAGCTGAGGTCCATAGTGAGATGCTGCTATCCTGGACTGCACAGTGTCCAACTTTAAAAAACTGGGCGAAAACAAAGCAAAAAAGCAAAACTTAGATGTGATATAAATATCCTTAAAAATGATAACTACATCCATAAGACGGACAAGAATATCAATAAAGCTGTGTGTAGAAAATGTGTCATATTTAATAAATCATGTGTTTCTTAGTTGCACACATTTTGATGGGAGTGATAGCGAGGCAATACAAAAGTTGCTGGAGGAATTTGTCGCTCACTGAGGAAATGATAGCTCTAAGTTTATCTGTTTTCAACAATGAATTCAAATTTTGCTGGGTTTTTATTTTTGCCTACTAACTGTTACAAACAGAAAAATAAGACAAAGTTTAAAAAAACAGTTGGGGTCACGGCTCAAATTCAGTGTTTATTAAAGAAATTAAGAGCTGTTGGTCGGAAGCACTTGGTCTTCAAGATGAAATTTATTGCACAGTCATGCGGGCAAATTGTGCAATGTGGGAATTGAACACAGACCATCAGGACGGAGACACAGCCAACACACGTGCATACACATACCTGTACACAAAAATGAACATACATTCACGTGCAGACAGGTATCAACACAACACACACAACATGATACAAACTCGAGGTTTGGCTTTTGAACATAATCAGATGAACCTCTTTTCTGCAATCTAATAATTTCTAAATTTTCTACTTAGATTACATTTTTTTAAAAAATGTGCACAATAAGGAGTGAGCAGGAATTCTCCAAGCTACTTGCCAGCTTCCATTTTACTTCCTTAAAATGAGACGGATTGGGAGATTACTGACTGCCTACACAATCACTTTAAGGTTTTGACTCTATATGCATCAGCTTCAAGGACACCAGGCAGATCAGCTAAGCTTTTTAACTGAACTAAAAAACAGATGCCAGAGGAAACAGGAGACTGGGGGAATGGTGTCACTACTTAGTCCCAGCCCTCACCCTCTGACTTTGAAAGGATGCATGGTAGCTGAGGGTTGGTGTATGTTGGCAGCTATTTCCCATCATATGGGTTAAGCTCACTGAAATGAGAGAAGAAAAGAGCCATCTTATATTTTTCCCACTCACTTCATGCAACTAATCCAGTGTACACACAGTTCATCAAAGAGCCAGAATGTCACATTTATAGCTGTCTGTCTGCATCCCTGGGAAGCGTTCTTCACTATCTGCTTCTAAAAAAAATGGTAATAATTTTCATGTCAGAGAACCATAAGGACTTCCACAGAATGGTTTGTATTTAGCAGGTAATCTGAGCAGAATATAATATTGAGTACTTCTTCAGGACAAGTACAAGCACACTTCATTATTATAATCATTCATTATTTGTATTATCAGGACAAAGAGAGGTACTTCACTGGCGTCATGTCACAAATGTATATGATATCAGTCTTTGAAAACTTGTACAAAATCTTTGTTGCAAATATAAACACACAGCCACCTTTGTGCACACAGACATCTGTATTTTCTCAGAGGGTACCTCCTCAGATTGTACAGTATGTAGCCTTCACAGTTGTATTGGTGATCCACATAACACTTCAGTGTCAGTGGCAGAGAAGTCAGGGCTTGGAGATGGAATAGCCAATAGATAACAGCTGGAGAGGCTTAAAGCACAGTCTTAGATTCTAGGATATATGTGCAAAGCTTCTGGGACAAATATGTGTGTGGCTCCCAGGATGAAGGTTCACAGATTCTTCAGATATGAAAATGAATCATGTATTCTCCCAAATTTAGAAAGTCTCTATAAGAAGTAGGCTATGGAGTCTAGATGGATGGAGGGATGAGGGATGCCTCTAGAAGCAGCTTGAGATTCTTGAAACCAGTGCTGGAGGGAGAGGCTGCAACTGGGGCAGTCACCGTTATTCAGGAACTCAAAGATGTAAGTGGGAAGAACATCTTAAGAAAGTGATAAGCAGGGAAACTAAGAGTAGAACTCCTTGGGCTTCTGCTATGTGTTGGGTCGACTCTTTCCTAGAATGGAGCCAGTGTGGCCCTCCAGTCTTTGGCTGAGTCTCTTCCCTACCATGGGCGTGCAGGCTGCAGGTCACTCATACTCCGTTAAGACATAGCCACCCATAGTTTCTCCTGGGAAGACAAGAGACCAGGGGAGAAGGGTCACTATCCTGTGCTGTCCCATTCCATGTCCTCCATCTCTGACCCTGCTTGTCCAGGGCTTCTACTGTATTTCAGAAATGGATAGCCCTCAACCTGGAGTTGTTTATTAGCTCTTTAACTTGTTTTCTTCTTACCTGTCTAACCTCCCAACCCATTCACCACAGAGACTGTTCTCTCTTGCTTGTGTGCCTTCACCAGTTCCCCAATCGTCATAATTTAATGTCCCCTAGGACTAGAGGCTTCTGTTTCCCTCTGATTTTCCAACACTACAGATACTCAGAGGGCCAAATGAAAATGATAGAAAGAAGGAGAGGAAGAAAGGTAGGAAGGAAAATTTACGAATGAGGTACACACAAAGTCAGGGACAAGGTCCAATAATATAGTCTCCTACTAAGCATGTTTGTTCCACCTATGGTGTGTTTCCGTGTACATGTACACATGTGCCTGTGCAATGTATTCTAAGAGAGGGTCTCACAGTGTAACCCAGGCTAGCCTTCAACTCCTGGCAATCCTTTTGCTGAGATTTTGGTAAAAAACAAAAACAAAACTACCATAGTCTTTCTGGATCTGATTTGAGTATTTCTTTCAATGACACCCCAAATCATTTCATTCCCAGGGGTCTTCTTTAACTACACTTACTTGTCATCAATTCCATTCCACACTAGATACAGGTTCTGAGACTAGCTGAGTGACTTTCTCATTCTCAAAGCCCCCACTCTAATTTAAACAGCATTCACAAAATAGTAGCTGCTCAGGAAGTGTTTTCTGGATGGAACTTTCATTCTGGGGGGAAAACAAAACAAAACATACCCAGAAATGTTCTGGTACTCTCAAAACAAAGAGTCATTCTCTGCAAGACTAGTGTGTCCTGGAGGAAGAGGTACTATTACACTTCCTCTATGTTCCTACTCACCCAAAGTCTTCTTTTTCTTTAAGATTTGGAACAAAATTCCTATAAAGATGATGACACAAACGGAGATCCCACCGATGACTCCAATAATCATGGTCCGAGAAGGCAAAGGCTCTAAAATGGCAAATGCAAATTCAAGCCCGTGACTGCCACCTCCCAGCCCAGAGCAGACCTTTCTCTCACTGCCAAGGTGAACACATCCATAACAGATCTTCGCCCTGCATGCCCGTCCTTACCCCAGGTGGCAGTGAGGGGCTGATCCAGGACTGTGTGCTCCACTTGACAGGTGAACCTCTTCTCATCTCCAGAGGCCACAGCCAAGGTCACGTGGCTCTGATAGGTCCCATCCCCGTTAGGCAGCACTTTCTCAGGTTTGATGTCTTTGGCATCCAGTAGCTGGTTGTCTTTCAGCCACCTCATAGTGATGCTCTGGGGGAAGAAGTTCAGAGCCTGACACTTCAGATAGATCCCTGAAGAGGCCCAATGACGAGTCACCTTCACCAAAGGGGGCACTTGAAGGGAAAGAGGAAGAAGGAGAGGAGATTGTTTACCCTGGGCTGGAATTTTCACTTCCCTGTATGGGTAGGAAGAAGAGCTCACCCATCCTAGAAAAATCAGCTGCAGGTTATGCCATTTGGCATTCTGAAAATGGCTTAAAGATTCAATGTTAATGAAGTGCCACGTGGAGAGTCGTTTCAGTCTGCGCTCCTGTGGAACACCTGCCGCAGAGGTTCTCTGACAGGACACATGGCATTCCCCTTTGTGTGGAGAATATTTTTTTTTATTCCCCCCAGTTCATCTGGTTCAATCTAGTAAGCATTGTGGTAAGAGAGCACCTTGTAAGCCGTGAGCCATCCGTGAGACTACTGTACTTTGCGGAAACCATCTTTAACTCGTAAACGATTCTGCTACTTAGATGGGTTATCTAACTTGGTGTTTTCATTTGATAATAGAAATCTCTGTATTCTTAAAAGGCATAATGAAATATGCCTTTTAATAAATAATAAATAAATAAATAAATAAATAAATAAATAAATAAATAAATAAATAAATGGCACAGTATTTCTGGCTAAGTCAAAAAGCACTGATACTTCCTTTTAAGTCACATGCATGAAGAAAAATAGTTTTGTAGTTCAGAGCTGTATTATACACCTCAATGTGAAGTGGAAACTCTGTCCCAAATCGTGGTTCGCACTTTGCATTCCAGGATTTGGGAAGCTGAGGCTGGAAACTTGCTGTGTTTGTGGCTAGTCTCATCTACAGAGCGAGGTTTAGGCCAGGCTAGACTACAGTGTGAGACTCTGGCCAAAGAACAAAAACAAGAACAAACAAACAGATAAACTGCAGCAGCAGCAGCAGCTTACACAATGGCGGCATTAGCCAGAGGCGGTGGTTTATGACTGTAACCCTAGAACACAGAACACTGAGGCAGGGAGATTGCTGGGAGTTTGAGCATAGGCTGGGTTACATATTTACTCAGTCTGGGCTACAGAGTGAGATCTTGTCAAAAGAAAAAACAAAACAAAACAAACAAATAAACCATGAATAAAGTGAATAAAATAGAAGCCTTAGGTTTGAGAAAGTACTTTCCACAGACTCGGGAATAATGAAATCTTGACCTGGAACCTTGGGATCCCCTCCACCCCCACTCTACAGTGTGCCCCCCCCCCCACCCGCATCTGCTTCCTCATACCTTGCTGTCCCAGAGACCCTCTCCCCACCTCCACGAACTGTTTCAGCTGCGCCGGGCAGTCCCTCTCCAGGTAGTCCTTGTTCTGCCTGGCCCGGACCTTGTGCTCTTCCCACTCGACCTTGGTGGCCCAAGCCCCTGGCTCTGCTGCTCTCCAGTCCAGCGTCTTGGGGCAGAATTCAAGGTGGTCCTGCCCGTCATACCCATATTTCCAGAAGCCACTGGTACTGTTGTCTTCGTGTACCTCACATCCCAGGATCACCTGCAGGATGTGGGACTGGGGCACCACTCCCAGCTTCGTGACTGGAAACAGAGAAGGAGGTTTTGTTTCTACCATCCCCAAGTGATTGGCCTGGGGCAGATAACTCTCTCCCTCTTGTTTGTTCCCCAGAATCTTGTCTGTTTCATGATGCTACCCGTGGGTAGCAAGGTAGCCCTATGCTGTGACCACCTTGGGGAGGCGCCTTCCCTCTCCACATACCCTTACTGTGGTTATAGTTGTCCATGATGGTCCAGAAGTCCACAATGAACATGTGATCCCACCCTTTCAGGCTCTGACTCAGCTGCAGCCACAGCTGGCTTGAGGTCTGATCCAAGATCCACGGGGCCCTGGGCTCTGCACGGCGATTCTCATGATCATAGGACACGAAGAGCTGGTCATCCACATAGCCCAAAGCCTCAAACAAAGGCAGCCCAAGGTCTGGGGCTGAGGCACCCATGAAGAGGTAGTGCAGAGAATGTGACCCTGGGGAGAGTCAGCAGGCATTCAGAAAGGGCAGCCAGCGGGATCAGGACGCAGATGTTTTACAGTGCTGAGTCAGACAACTATGTCCTCCGTGTGGGTTGACAAGGTCCTGTGGAGAGCCCCCTGATTTGAGCTTAAGTTCTGCTGTGTGTCTTCAAGTTAATTCACATTTGGGACAGCTGCTAAGCAAGGCTAAGTTGTAAAAAGACTAGCCCAGAGGCAGTTCGTTTTGAGGAAGTCAAAGATTACTTAAAGAGACCTTAATCTCATAAAATAGGAGGCTGGCTTTATGGCTAGCTAAAGAACAATAATGTTTTGTATATATTTTGATTTACCTTACTGATTGTAACCTAGTGATTACACATATGCCTTTTTCCCTTGTGATCTGTAACCTTGTGATCGAACCTGTGCCTTCTACCTCGTGATTTTAACCCTGTGCTTGCAAGTACACCTGGTTTTGCCCCTTGTGAGTGTTGCCCTGGCAACCTCACATATGTCTCTGGTGGGAGAGTGTATAAGAATTGAACGATAAACTACTTCGGTAGTTCGGCCCCTGTGAACTCAAGATACAGTGTGTGCGTGTTCCCGTTTATTCAGACAACTCGTGATCCAGAACCGTCTGATCTGGTAAGCTGGCCTTATCAAGGTCCTCCTCTTCCTAGCACAAACCTGGCTGCTCTGGCCTTTTGCTTTTAACTCTACACACCTTCCTGATGCTCTCTTCTGAGTAGATGGGTTACCCTAGAGCTCAGACAGGAGAGTGTTTGGTTTCTCCAGCTGTGGGAGCTGAGCCCAGGAGTTGCTGCTCAGACCTGGTAAAATAGAAGCCTGAAGGAGCTGGAGGTGTGGGTTTTCTCTGCTTCTTTCTCTGAACATTTTCACATGCAAATAAATGTTGGCTGAGAAATGCTGGTGAATGTGCTGACACGTAACTCAGGGCGAGCTATCAGCAAACAGAAGGGGGTCCAGAAAAGGGACCTGACAGGGTCAGCAAGGGGTTTTCTGAACAGTTTCCTTCAATTCCAGAACAAGGATGCTCAGGGTGCAGCCTCAGTAGTTAGAAGGCCACCTGGCATGGGATCACCGCTTCATAAATGCTTGTTGGCCTGGAGTGTTGGCTCTCACTCTAATCCTAATACTCTGGAGGCTGAGACAAGGGGATTGTGTCAGCTTTTGTGCACATAGGTGAGTTCCAGGCAAACCTGAACTACATAAGGAGAACAAAACCCTCTCACCCTTATCCTGGGGTGGAGGGGGGAGGAGACGGGGGGGGGGGAGATCTGAGTTTATGTTTTTTGTAATCTGAGGAAAGAGCTATGCTGAGAGTCAGTTAACTAGCAGTAGCTGCTGCTTCTCAGTGCATAACTACTCAAAAAGGATCACAGATCTGAATGTTATTACAGTGTATTAAGCAGGACTTTGGCATGTTCTAGAAAGGGCCTCTTAA
Organism: Cricetomys ansorgei; assembly: GCA_026225945.1. Classification (NCBI taxonomy): domain Eukaryota; kingdom Metazoa; phylum Chordata; class Mammalia; order Rodentia; family Nesomyidae; genus Cricetomys; species Cricetomys ansorgei. Next base: position 2,001,639 of record JAMJFZ010001043.1, read on the forward strand.
GCCTTTGTAATTGCAAGTCAACAAAGCCCAGCTGAACAAGGTCATCTAAAAGCAGGTGCTCAGATGATAACTCTGTCAAAGGGCACTGACTGACTTCTTACCCACAGTGAGTGAAAGCATGTGGCAGCCTGGCATTCTGCCTGCCTGCTGTGTCTCCGAAGACTCCTGCTGGACTCTCCTTTCTTAACCTCTCTTATTCCATTCAAAGGCTGAAGGCACAAACATATCATTGTTCCAAATCTGAAGTTCTCTTAGATTACAGGAATATCAAACCCCCAGGACAGGATTCCCTCTCATGCCTCCCTCAGAGAATGCATACGCCTGTACACACACACACACACACACAACTATCTGTGAAGTCAAGGCAGCACATTGGAGAAGAAATAGTTACATAGTGCCCTAACAGATGAATAATTTATGGACTCCATTGCAGGATCCAGAGCTGTCTGCATACAGGAAGCCTTTGCTTTCTGTTTAAACATCAATGTCATGGCAGGACGCTGAAGATGGACTCATTCGCTGAGCCATTTGATTTGCCAGTCTGACCAGACTAAATAGATCTGTTTTTTCATTATTGAACTCCTTAACTGGCACATTGTTACCAACAGCAAGGGCTGCCGGAGTCCTGGCTTCTGCCTTAAAATCTTTGGTTACACTATAACATTCATTTGAAATAAAAATGAGGTTTCCAGATGAAAGAACAATTGCCAAGAGCAAGGAAACATCCAAGCCTCCCTCTTCAAGTGACTTTCATCTCTTCTCACCAAAAGGGAACACGGTTGGGTGCAACCCAGCACCACCAGGACACACTGGGCAAACATCAGAGAGGCTTTCCCTGCACCCTGAAGAGAAAACGCCAAAGGAGAGACTTTGATCGCCCTTAGGGAGAAATTTCAGATCTCGGGTGAGTTGGAGAGATAGAATAACATAACTCACAATAAGAAGAATAAAATGGAGATAGGAGACTGAGACCCCAGGCTCAGCCCAGCCAACATGGCTCCTCACGCCTTTGCTTATAGACTGGTGACACTGCCAGAGCAGGGGCACGAAACTTGGGAGCTGCGTGGCAGTTGTTCCCCGTCGGACTCTGCACTCGAGAGCAGGAGGGGACCTCGGAGGGAGGCATTGGCACTCTGGGGTTGACAGACTCGCAGTGCCACTTTTGGTTTGCGTCTCACACCCCCAGCCTTCCCTTCAGTACTCACTCGGCGGCGCCTGCGGGGTCAGGGGTCGCAGCAGCAGCAGCAGCAGCAGCAGGGGCACAGGGAGCCCAGCTGATAGGTCCATGTTCCCAGAAGGGTCTAGCAGTTTTCACTAGGATCTGGAAACGTGGAGGATCTAAGACGTCACCTTGGAGCCATTGCTGAGTCTCCAAACCTCTCAGACAAAACTTCCTGGCAAGCGAGATCCCTTTCCGGGCCATTGGAAAGAAACAAATCCTAAAGAGCCAGCGGCTGTCTGTGACTCCAGTACTGGAGGCTGAGGCAGAGGGATTGCTGTGAATTCAAATAATCTTGGGCTACAGAGTGAGATCCTGTTTCAAAAAAGCTAAAATTAAAAAGAACAAGAGAGTATCCCTAACCTGAACTCTGTATGCTGAAGCCAAGCATGGTTGCTTGTGAAACACTCAGTGACACAGCAGTACCCCTCCCCCTCCCCTGCCTTTCACCCCTAAAATCACTACAGATGTTGCCTTTGGGAAAACTTGTCCCATAACTTATAGATCTAAATATTTAACATTTCCACACTCAACATCTAAGCTCTGCCTTAGACATTTCAGTCATGTTAAAAAATCTAATGCATATTTATTCAAAGCCTTTAAGTATCTAATACATTTAGCAAGTGGTACCCTTTTCGGGATGCAAATTTTGGCAATTCAAGAAGAAAATCAAATTAGGAAATGAAGGGCTCGTAACTGCCTGTGGAGGGTTGAAATAAGGTTGAGAAAATGGGTACCTAGGGTTTGGTTATGGCTTCTTAATTCTTTCTTTGTAACAAATTTATTATAATTTGATTCATGTGTTTATTATGTAAAAGTCAGTGGATTTTAGCATATTTGAGGAAGTTAGCAGCCATTACCAATCAACGTTTTCTTCCGCATTCAGTTTTAGCCACCACTTCTCAAATTCTTACATCCTCTCTGTCCCATCCCCTGCAGAACGGTCACTAATCTGCTTTCCTTTGATTCTGACATGCACTACAAATAGAATCTATACGGCCTGTGGCTGTTCTTCGTGTGTGTGTGTGTGTGTGTGTGTGTGTGTGTGTCTTCTGTGGTTAGGCATAATGTTAGCATACATGCTTGTCCTGACTGATCATACTCTCTAGTAAGGATACGCCACTCCACACTTTTCCTATTCATCAGCTTGTGCACTTGTGAGATGGGAATAACGTTGTTATGAACATTCGAGTAGATTTTAATGTGGCCTTATGATCTCATTGCTCTTATATATACATCCATGAGTAGAAGTTGTGTAGTAACCTTTCAACTTTTTATTGAACTGCTATGCTGTTCTTCAGTAGCTAGAGACACCATTTCACCACTTCATCAGCAAAGTATGAGAGTGCTGGCTTCTCTATGTCCCTTATTGTCTGTCACTATAACTGTGCTATAATGCACAGGAAGTGACACTTCAATACTTGAATTTTCATTTCCTTTATAACCAATGATGTAGAACACAATTTTATTCTTTTTATTGCCCATTTGGAAAATTTTGGAGAAATATCCTTTCAGATACTTAACCACTTGGGGAGGGGGTTTGGGTTATTTGTCTCCTGTGTCAACAATAATATTTGTAACAAATGAGTTTGAGGAGAAGACTAGCCCTGAGTCTGTGTCAATGTACCCTGTAAAATCACTTTCTAGCGTGTCTGAATATTGACTGAGGTAATGATTCAGATCCCTTGGGATGATGTAATGGACATCTGTCTAGCTGCTGTAAGGAACTGGGAAAGTTATGTCAGCAGTAGACCAGACATATATCCCCCGGGGGAAATATCTGTTATTGATTACCTGTTAAAATCCTATGAGAAATGATCACCAGAGATACTGTTAATACTTCTACCCATCTTCCTCCTTTGATGGCATGAAGCATGAAGCTAGATAACAGGTATTCACATGTACTTGACTTCTCCCCAGCATAGACATAAGTCCCTAACCTCTCCTACACATTTTCTTGATATCCAGTGATGTATGCATGACCTTCATACATCTCTCTAACCTCCCTCTCTGTACTCATATGTATATACTAGACGCTCTAACTGACCATATACACCTATACCTGACACGGCTGCCAGGAAGCACAAAAGTGAAATAAAGTTGCAGAAACCTATCTGGTACATAATCTAAAATCATGCAATACATATCATATTATAAAATAGAAATGGATAAATAATTTATGTATTTATTTGTTTATTTATTATGTGTGAGTTGTGTGTGTGGACACACTTGTAGAAATCAAAGGATGACTTGCAGGAGTTGGTCTTCTTCTTCCACTCTGTGGATCCCAGAGATGGAACTTGGGTATTTAGGCTTGGTAGTAAGCACATTCACCTACTGAGTGATTTCACCAGCAAAGGGTAAAGTTTTTGACATGAAAATTAGTATTTTTTTTCAGTGAAAGATACTATGGATGAAGTTTTATAGCTAACAAAGTGACAGAGACAGTAAATTGGAACATATGAAGGGATTAATAACTAGAATGTAAAAGGAACTTCTGTAGATGAAGAAGACTAAGACAAAAACTCAACAGCAGAACTGGATGAAAGAAATGAACATTAAATGGACATACTGAAGAACCCCAAAACACATAGGAATCAAAGAAATGTAAAGCAATATTTAATTTTGCGTTAGCAACTTGGAAAGCTGAGTAATACCCAGGTTAGTGAGGAGAAAGACCTAGAGATCCTTATGCACTACTGAGGAAAGGCAGACTGAGGCGTCCTTACATTTCTCCTATACAAACCATCAAGTTCACCAGAAGATGTGAGCAATATCAGATTCCTTCACGAAGATAATGGAATTCTATATTAGAAGGAATTAGAAACAATGTGAGTCAGTTAACGAATTAAAGAAACTTCAGTTTGGGGCAGCAAAATATGCTGATGTTGATTAAGGATTAAAAACAGATTTCCTATTGGATTTGTTTAACCAAGAATGAGCCAAAATTTGAAATTTCTACTTATCTTCCTATGTCTTCCATCTGACTGTAGTCTGTTGTCCGGGCTGGCCGGACAGCTCAACGGGGACCACCAGACCTATGAAGGAGGATGGGAGGGGCAAGAGGTGCGAAGAAGACCAGCAAGACAAGTCTCTGTTCAAGCTGGCAAATTTTATTTTTCCTCAGGCTGATTATATAGTTGGTGGAGCAGGAAGGAGGGAAGGGTAGGGGGTGAACAGGTGTATTGTTCAGGCAGAATGCTGGGCAGGAGACTGGCAGGGTCTAAAGTTCACTGACTAAGGTTGCCAGGTGATTGTGTGCTGGGGCACAGTGTTTCTGAAAACTAGTTTTATCAATAATGGGAATTTGTACTGCTTAAGGGCCAAGATGTCCTATTTTTTGAAGCATACTTTGTTCTAGGGGGTTGTGATGGATTAATCTATAGCGTATTAAGTTTTGCCAACATTTTCCACAATGGAAAGGTCCAGGAAGTAAGCCAGGATTTCACACAAAGGGCATATCCAGCTCCCCACAGTCTGTGGTTGGTTACTGACCCCTCTATTGTTAGCTGTGTGTGTCTGATCTGTCTCTGATGTCTGTCTGTTGTACCTGTGTGTGTTTGTATCTGTGCCTAAGTCTATACCTGTGCCTAGCAAGGGGCTTTCCTCTCTATTTCTTGGACTGTAGAGAAACCATGGTATGTGAGATAAATGAGCAGTTCTTTTTAGACATCCTTAACAGAGTTTTCCAGAAGTTACTTTACTGACTCCAAGTGACTCATAATAGCACTCAAAACCATACAGATGTTATTAACCTATATTCACATGTCACTTCCAACATTTATGAGATATTTGTTTTAAGACTGTCTTCAAACTGTTGGCTGCCTTCGGTAAGTGATTGCACACAGATACCTTATTTTTGGAAGGAGTACATAATTTAAGATTAAATCTATGTATTTAGCTTAGGTTACAAACGCTGATTGCAGGGAAAATCAAAGTATAGTAAGGTTGGTTCCATTGTTCTTTTACAGGTAGGATAAACTAAAATAAGCTGAATACACAGTAGGACAGCAGGTTAAGTACATAGTCTTAAATAGTCTCAAGGTATATTATTAAATTGGTGGCAAGGTTTAGAAAAACCTTTGAAGGAGGGAGATATTTTCATAAAGATGTGTCACTACAGCAATGTATTAAATGACCTTATTCACCTGAAAAAAACACATGAGCTATGACTTCAATAAATGGAAAATGCAAGCAAGCAAAATAGTATGTGTTTTTATAGACCCTTTCAACCAAACACATCCGTAGAGTTCATTGATCCTTTTCCTGGAACGGTAGATAGTGACAGAGGCAGACAAAGGGAATATGCTGCAGACTAGCGCACCCATATATCCTGTATATCCTGGCAGGAATCGGTGGGTGGGTCTGGAAAATCAAGACCATTTTACAATCCACTTACTGAACACAGTAAATGGCTGCAGTGAACTTTCACTCCTTAAAGAGAGATTAGAGATAAGAGCCTGGAAACTGTTTTCTGGCCTGGGAATCCAGAAACTGACTCTACAGTGAGAGAGTAAGCTGTGCTGCCTTTTTTCCATCATGGTGATGCCACATTATGAAAATATCTCTTACATTTTAAGAGACTGGAGCTTTTACTGGGCCTCACGACCACAGTTAATAATACAATTTGAGGTCACTTAATACTTAAGACTCAACCTGTCTGTTTAACCTGCCTTTAAGAGAACAATGTAGCAACTAACTTTACTTGTCTTGTAATCAACTTTTACAACAATCAATTTTTACAACACAAACTAACGCAGAGCTGGAATCTTAAGATATTTACTCTTCCATGTCCTTGACCCAAAAGTAATGCATGTGTGCTATAATAATCATTTGCTGAAAACAGCAAATAGACTGAAAGCAGTCTTACGAAACAAATATCCACTACACTACAATGTTGAAGGAAACACACAGATATTGCTTAATAAACAATGACCTTTGCCATACTGTTTACTATCGGTTCAGTTGGTAATCAGTCAGAGCAAGTAAATCTCTGTTACAGATTTCTATAGAGTGTTTCATTCCTTCCCCCATGTGATGCTTTCTTTGCTGTTCAATAAAAGAGAGAGCAAAGCCCTTAGAGAGAAAGAAAGGCACAGCCTTAGGGACAGACACAGACACAGGCACAGATTCACAAGACAATCTTCAGTCAGGCACAGATTCAGACTCACACAACAGGCAGGAAGGATGAAAGACACAGGGAGCGTGAGGTAGAGAATTTCAGACTGGGCTTGATCACAGTTAAGGGACACTAATAGAAGTTCTTCGACTTTTTTCCTTAATGTGACACTCATACATTATTGATGACTCTAAGTTTGTCATTAATGCATTCAAATACCATCACTCCTAAATGATTAGACTCACTTTCTCATGGAACAAAACATGCCTGCTAATTAAGTATGCATACATCTCTGTGGGGTTGGAGAAAGACTCTGAACTGAAATACAGTGTTTAGAGCTTATCAGGAAGGCACTTTTGATATATTTCCACTCATTAGCATGTTAGTGTCTGAACCTTTGTCTTATCCCTCCACATAGGTGAATCTCCTGGAGTCATCCGTTTAAACCAACCTTAGCACACCTGACACCAGTCAATTCCACCAGTCAAGAATAAGACCATTGAGCCAAGCTTTGAAGCAAGCTTTAATTAAAATAATTAAATACTAGCCAGGAAGATGGTCTCTGACCTGGACCATTCTGAGATTCCCAACCCCTGGGTTCCCAAGAAATGGCACTCAGTCATGTGGAACAGATGCTTTAAAAGGCAGAACACATAAAGCTGCGTACTTCAAACCAGGTCCAATCAACTACAAGCGTACATCTTGATGTACTTTGTCTGGGTCATCTCCTCCCTACAAGTGACTAAGTATATCCGTGCATTTAAAGCACATCCGGTGCAGTTGGACTAACCAAGTGCAATCTACACATCCCCACCCAACATTGTAGGAGGTGATCTGTCCTTGGGCTGGTGGGATTGCAGTATAATGTCTTTTTCTATCTCACATGAACAGTCTTTGCACCGAATTCGAGGAAATTATCTGTTTTTATGTTTTATAGATATTTTAGGCTCAGTAATTAAAATTTAAAACATAACTTTTGCTCTTGCACTACCCCACATAGAAGGTAAGGAAACTATGTAGCCTTCACCAGGACACCAGATATCATTACCTGGTTTTCCTTTGGGAATGATCACACTCACCCAACACTAATATGTTCCATCTCCAATAACCCACCTCCCTGTTGGGGCCCATAACATCCAGGCAATGGATGCTGCCAGCCTGACACAGTTCCTGGCTCCCGTTGCCAGGGAATTGGGGCTTACCAGCTACTTTGCCCCCTTCTCCCCTTTACTATATGGTGACAAAAAATGTCTCTCAACAATAATAATGTCTGCATGGCCTAATAGTAAAATGTCAAATCCATCCCTGAGCTGTCTATTGTTAACTAGAACCAGGGACACTGCCATCTCAGCTTTAGTAATTGTAATAATTTTACTGACCTTCAGTTCTTGACATGTGTGAGAACTACTTATGCTTACTGCAAGCATATCATAAAAAACTATTCCTAGCCAAAAGCTGACCTCTTTACATAGAGACAGAGCCCTCAGTTAGATAAGAAGCAAAGAGCCTAGACAGTAAGTCAGCAAGGTTGAAAAAACCTGAGTGCCTGCCCCTTTTTTTTTCAATAGAAAGCCTACAGACCTAGAATCAACTATTCATTAATGAAACCAATTGTGTTAGAAGTTTTCTCAGTAATAATAACCTTGAAGATTAGAGCTTATAGCTTCAGTCTGTGAAGGACATTCCTGCCTATGTTGTAAATGTGTTTAACACCTGCAAACTGTAAAAAATAAAAAAGCACCATGCTTACTTTTTAAGTTACAGGAACCTTGCCTCTAGGTGAGAAGAATTCCTCCGGAGAGAGAGAGAGAACTCTCCTGGAGTGAGGACTCTTCCTTTCCGGCGATAAGTGCATGATTGCCAGTTTTTCCAAAAGTGTGTGTGTTTTTTCTTCAAAAGGTGTGTCTGAGTGTGTCACTTAAACTGTGAGTGTACATGCCATTTTTGTGCCAAGAAAAGAAACAAGTTTCTATGCTTGTTTGTCATAACTTTCCTTCACTGGTCCATTTTCTTCTGTGGAGTGCTCCGTGGATCCTGTAGCGGGTAAAGGCTGGTCCCCTGCATGTTCTCTCTGGTTCTAATCCAGACCTTCCTTGCCTATCAAGGGAAGTATCACAGGTCTTTGTGCACAGCATACTCTAAGAAGTCTGATTGTGAGATACTAAGTCAGGCAGGTACTTTCAGGAGCAGATTTTTATAAGAATGTACACTTAGAGCCTACTCCTTTCTTTTCAGCTAAAACTTCGTTCTACAAGCTGATCATGCTGTAGTAGTTTGGGTGAGAAAAGCCCTCCATCTGCTTGGGTATTTGAACAGTTGGTTGGTGGCACTATTTGGGGAGATGGTATAGCCTTGCTAGGGGGAAATACATCACTGAGGGTGAGTTTAAAGAGTTCATAGCCTCAAGCAACTTCCTATTGCTTCAGAATTGCAACTGAAGTTATCATGTGGCCACACAGTGAGAAAGAAGCTGTCTCAAATCAGGAACTTAGCCTTTATTGAAACTAGACCGACGGACCAGAAAGTGGTCAGGGAATAATTATGAAGAAGTTAGGAGATGCATCAAATAACTACAGATGAGAACAAAAGGAAAAGTCAGTTCTGAGTGCCAGGAAGAGTTAGAAGGACAGCTTATTTTAGGTGATCTGATACATAATTGAAATTGTAACACGTATCTTGTTCTGACTCAGTACCACATCAACAGCAACACCGAAGTAACTTGTTTTGTTACATTGAATTTCTGGTCAGGAAATAAGTTCCTTTTCTAAGTTGAAATATGAGTTGAATCTACTGGTGAGTGTGAACTTAAATGTCATTCAACTTCTTACTCCAGGTTCTTGTGACTTTGTTTAGGATATCACCAGAGTTATTAAGTTCAGAGCCTGGTCCCTAGAAGCCCTAATAAACTAGGCCATCACCCATTCCCAGTGGAGCAAAGAAACAAACAAGTAGCAGTAAGAAAATGGAAAATTCATTGAGACCCCCCCCACTCTGCTCAATCTGTCTTTGGGGTGCTGACATGAAGTTTAGGGATTAAACAGAGGGGAAGGTGCACACATAATTAGGCATTCCTCTTCAAGTTCTGCTGCCTTGGCTCCAGTTTCTCTGTCAAGGTGGCCTGACAACTTGTCAGCTCTTATAAAATCTCTTCTGGGGAGACAAGTTCCTCTTGTGACTGGCACCAGGCTTCAGACTCTTCCTTTTCTCAGCATGAGGCTCAGGGGAGATTCAAATTCCTTGAGGACCATTGTTTCCATAGTCTTTGAGCCAAGAGTGGACACTGGTGTTTCTTTAGAAAGTCTTCATTTCTGCCATAAAGGTCACAAGGGGTTACTGGTTCCATCTTGTGCCCTGTGCTTCTAGGTTGATCCCTGCTGTAAAGGAATTAGGTCCCAGGAACCACTGGACTGTGTGTCCATGATCCCCAGTGAGGTTCTAATGGATACAAGCTCCTATGACCATAAGACAGGGGTGGAGGCAAGAAAAGAAGGTTGGTATTGGTCCTGGTCATTCCATACAAGGGTTAGCTACTTAGTTTACACCATAGACTTATTCCGAGACCACTGGTACTTTTGAAGATAGCACTTAGTCACCATTGACAAAGGCATAGCGCTGTGTCAAATCTTTCTCCTTTTTCAACTCTGAAGCATGTTTCGGACTTCAAGGGTGTTAGCACTTGAGTGATCCAGGTTGGAACTGTAGTCAGTCCTGCTCTTCATAATCCTATTTCCAAGGACTCTTGTAATTGTCATTCCCCTTGAGGTCACAGCCCAGAGCATTTGAAATGCAAGGATCTGATATCCGAAGACATTTTTCATCTGTTCATTGATAGTAGAAAATAAATTGGGGGGCACTCTCAGGAACTCCCTCACACATGGAACTTCCTGGTTTCTCTCAAATCTTAGATAACTCTCCCTCCCAAGAAAACACATATTATTTGTGAGCTGAAAAACTTCTGTACTCCAACCGTTTCCCTCTGACCCACCTACTCGAGGTGAGGCCCATCCAGGCTTAGTCTGAGGCTTATTTCAGAACTAACATGTAGCAGAAAATCCAGAAATAGAGGGTAAGGAGCTCAGGACATTTTGGTTGTCATTACACAGTTCTCCCTCAGGGTTGGTCTTCCCAACATAAGCAACATAATCCCTCACAGGTATGCCCAGAGGTTTTAACCTAATCTAAATGGTCCCTCACAGGTGTGCCTGGAGAAGTGTCTCCCAGGTGATCTCAGAGCCTGTCAAGGTAACAACAGAAAGCATCACAGATGCCAACCTTTTATCCTGCTTCCTTACTCACTAGGCACCTGCAGGCCAAAAAGAAAAGTGAGAAGCTTTCAGCAAAACAACTGCTAAATTCTTGTTCTATGTGTATGTCTGTCTCCCAGCTCCCACCCCCCTGCACCCCAACTTTCTGGGATCTTTGAATTATAACCAGTTTGTAAGCAGTCATTGTATTGTAAACCAATTTAAAGCTATGAAGCTCACTTTGCCCATTGGTAAAGCAAAACTAAGCAACTGTTTATTTCACAGGATATTTAAAAGTAAACTGGAAAAGCTGTTTTGAAACGAATCAGTATAGGGGTCTCGATGAGGGTCATTTTCTCTTCCAGTTACAGAATTGAAGAGCAGGAAAAAGTCTCCAGTGCAGTAGCAGACATCTCCAACACTGCAGACAGAAGCATCAGACAGAATCAACTGTTGAAGAAAGGCATTTGCCGAGGGTGAGGGAAAACGTACAACATGCAGCAGACACACAGAGAAGACCTTCTACCAAGCAGAGGGACTCGGGAAGCTGAAAAATCCAGTTTCTTCTCAAAGGCTGGGATTTTTAAGTCTATGAAGAGTTTTCTTTCCCTGATTTAGGGTTGTACAGTTTGAAGAAAGATTAATGGTTGATTGACTGACAGCTGTTGGGTAGCATGTCCTGATTAGGCCTCAGACTTTTAGAGTCAACCCATCAGCAAGGGGCCTACTAGAGAAAAAAAAGCCCGCTAGGCCGTTGTTTTAAGCTGCTGGACTTCAGTCTCAGGTCAGGAGGGTGAGGAAGAAGCAGCCACCTTGGGACTTTGTCACCTTTATTACCCAGCCATGGCCCTGCTCCGTCTGTATGCCTACAAGGGATTCTGACTAACTCCTAGTCTCTCAAAACGATATATGAAGCCCTTGGCACAGCATCTGGTGCCCAATTTAGGACGACTCTGTCTTGTCATTACTGTATACCTTGACATACTACCAATACTCCTGCCAAGGAGGTTGCTTATTCTTTCTTCTTCTTCTAGACTTGGAGATTAAACTAGTGGCCGTGAACATGTTGGACAACTACTCTGCAGCTGAGCTATTTCCCCAGCCATTTTTAAATTTTTATTTTGACCAGGATCTTGCTAGATTGCTGAGGCTGGCTTTAGTCTTGTTCTATAGCCCAGGCAGACTTTGAAGTTGCAATTCTCCTGCCTTAGTGTCTTGAATAGCAGAGATGACAGGCCTGTGTCACTAGGCCTGGCTGAATACAGTGTTTATCTGAGGCTGTCACTCTCTATTGGGAAATAGTCCAATACTCTCTTCTATATGGCTTAGACTGTGACTATCTCAGTAAAATAAACAGCAAAAAGGAATAAATATATTTAGCTCCAGAAGGTGCTTCTGTTCTTGGTTTGATTCTGCAGTTCCCTTTAAGACACAGTTGAAGTGACTTTCCCAGGAAACAGCCATTTCCTGTTATGGTGTCTACCCTAAAATAACAGACATAACACCTTGCCGCAGTCTTGTACCGGAACCGAAAGCACTATGCAAGAAGTCCTCCATCCTGCGTAACAGCTGTTTGAAGAAGCAAAATGACTCTATTGGAGTGAGGTTCTTCTCTATTTGTTAACTAGTTCAGTTTAAGAAATTTGAACCAGCTGTGGTTGCTCAAGCTTGTAATCCCAGCATTTGGGAAGCTGGTGCAGAAGAATTGCAAAGAGTAAAAAGTCTGGAGCCAACTTGAATTAAATAGTTCTAGGCTAGCTTTGGCTACAGGGTGAAAATATCTCAAAAATTAAAAAAAGAAAAACACACAAAACAAAACAAAAATGCTGTTGGCCACCTTTTAGTTTTCTCTCTGACAGACTCAGTTTCAAAAACAAACAAGCAAAAAGTCAACATTAAAAAACAGATATTCTGATGTGGAATGTTCTAGGTGCCAGGTTGATCGAATGGAATTCTCATTTTAGTCTCAGCTTTTCACGCAGTCAGTCAGTTGTGGGTAATCAGTCTGGTCATCAAAAGACTCTGTATGTGGAAGGGCTTGAAAATCGGCTGAGTAATAGTGTCCAAGTGAATGATTAGCCAGGGGTGTGATTTGTAGCCATCCTGCAGCCGAAGATTTAACCTAGAATTCCATGCAGGGTCTCCCAGTACAAACATCCAGAATTGCAAAAGCCTTGGGTGAGGAAAAGGGCGAAGCTTCGGTGAACCTGTTCTGCATTGTTACTCTCCTGCAGTTCTGCCTCCTCCCAACAGCTTCACAGTCAAACAACCAAAATCCCTTTTCGTTTGATATTTTGTTTAAAAATAGTTTAAATTACTAGCCAATAATTTGAGGGTTTCTTGCATACACTTTAAAAATTATTTCTTATTCATTTGTTCCTGCTGTGTTGTCCAGCTGGCCTCCTACCTGAGGCTCCCGAGTGCTGGGATTTACAGGCATGCACCATCATGCCTGGATTGAGTGTTTTAACTGCATTAATTTGAGTTGTTCACTTCAGAAACAACAAAAGAGTGGTGGGGTGCCTGTTCAGTTAGGCTTTTCTATAATCACAGTACATCCTGCTTTTCTTGGGTTTGTTGGGAGAATGTCTCAGGGAACGTGTCTTAGAATCAGGTGCTGGGCTGATCTTGAGCCCACTGCACAGTTAGGGGCCTTTCATAATTCCTTGTTACGGTATAACATGACCAATACATTTATTATCACAATTATTGGTAGGCCTTAATTATGAATTTCATAATTCTCTCTCTATAGGACAAGAGCCCCTTCATGTGCTAGGATCGCCAGCAGTGGGTCAGGGCCAAGGTATAGTTCCTGCTTCTTTTTAGAGACGGCTACTCAGATGGAGCCAGGATGCATACTTGCACTGCCAGAAAAGAATTCCAGGAGGAGTCATTGTAAGCAGAGTTAAAGTATTTAAAAAAATAAAATTTCAACACAGATTTAAGCACAGTTGTCAGACAGGGATGTGCAGGATAGTTGACATCAAGTGTGTATATGGGATTCTCAACAGAGTAGTGCTTAAGTGGCTTCATAGAAGTCGCATGTATGGCTTTGGTGGCTTCTGAGTTAGGTGGGTTGCTCAGGGACTTAAGCAGAGATCACAAGCAGCTCCTGGTTGTGTACACAGGGCAGTGTGTTGGGTGGGATTATAGCTGATAAGGAAAGGTAAAAACAGGGCAAGAAGATTGCACAAGTGTTTTTACTGTAAATGAAGTTTATAATCTTGATGGTTAGCTTCCCGGAAAGTTGCTGGATCACATTCAGGAAGTATCAAGGTCTATGGGAAAGTCATATGTGTTCAGGCCTTAATCATGGTTCATTGCTTATTTGAAATATCTCTATATAAAAGGAATATTATTTCTTTATAGACAACCCTTACAGCAAACTCTACTAACTGAGCTGCAATTATGGACTTTCAGTTGTCAAACTTCAACTAGACACTAGGTGAGGGGCTCCTTTGCCTTGTGTATCCTTTCAACTTCCCGTATTGCTGCTTCTCCTCAAACCATTTTTGCATGGTAGTGTACTGGAAGCCTCTTCACTGTGGGCCTTCACTTTAAAGATCTGAAGAACCAACTTAATAACTTAAATTAAGGCTCTGTTATTAAACTCCATCTCCATATAAAGTGAACCAGTGCTCCTTCTCAGTCCCACTGTGAGCTCTTTCTCACAGCCAACATTACTAATCTTTTTGGAGATCTCTATTTTCCAGCTCCTAGAGGAGAACAGACTGCCTGGCATATTTTGTGACTTCCTAAGTCTAGCTGGTGCTCGGCTTGTAGCAGTAGCTGATGAACTCATTGTAGAGTGAAGGGGCCAGCATGTTTTTACTAGACCACTTAGATAAGAGTCCAGGTCACTTAATTAGTTTTTCCCACGTTTCCTGCCTGTGGAGAGACTGCACCTCGTGGATTTCCAGCTCCTCACAGTGATTATCTGCTGAGAAGTGTTAATAATTTCTGAAAGGGATAGAAAAATATGAACATAACCAAAGATTAATAATTACCAACGTCAAGAGAAATTTGAGACTAGAGGTAGCATTCTTGTTTTGGACTGCCATCTAGTGTCTATGACCGCAAACGGCATGACAAATTTTAAACGGCTGTGATTCGGATACAAACTCCACACTTGTATTTGCAGGGCTGAAAACCCGACTGTCTAAAATTTACTAAATAGATCGATAAGTATTTAATTGGTAGGAATGTTTTTGTTTTGTGCAGTTTATATATAGAAATTCAAAAGTCTTATTCTTTCTTGTTCAAGTTTGGTTCAATAGATTTTTTTTTTTTTTTTTTTTTTTTTTTTGCCCCCTTTGAGAAAGGATCTATCTCTTTATATAGTTCAAACTGGTCTCCAACTTTGGTGAATTCTCCCGCCTTAGCCTTCAGAGCCCGGGATTACAGGCATGAGCCACCACACCTGGCGCTCACATGTATGTGTGTATTGTGTGTGTGTTTATAATATATATTACATATAATATACATGTAGAATTTGAGACAATCTCAGTGTGTATTGACTGGCCTGTACTTACTTTGTAGACCAGGTTGGCCTGGAACTTACAGAGATCTGCCTGTCTCTACCTCCTGAGTGCAGCACTGTCTTGGAGAAGACTTGGAGAAGTCTGAGTTCCCAGTCTTCCTTTCCTGGAGTGTTAAGGCTGGGATTGTAATGGTTTGAACTAGATAGAATGCTGGTAGCTGGGATAACCATGGTGCTGGGCATGCCTGTTTTGAGTAGTGTTCAGTTAGCTGTTTATGAGCCTTACTGATTCATCAACACTGACAGGGTTGGGAAATAGTTTGTACATAGGTGTTATTGTACTATATATCAAAATAATTTTTATTCTTTCTCTGTGTATACATTTGAAATATGTCAAACATTATAAATATGCCAGAGCTATATTCATTGACTCATAAATCCCATGACAACGTATAAAACATGTGGTATTATTATTGCTATTTTCAGATGATAAAGCTGAAGCACAGGCAGGTTAATTAATTCATCCAAGGTTAAACATCTGGAAAAAACAGCAAAGGTGAATTTAAGTCAGGCAATGCAGCTATGAGCCAGTGTAGATAGGCTTTTGACTAACATACGATGCTGCTTTGTTTTGTAAAATTGTAAGAAAACACACCTGCTACTCTAAAGCATGAAAAGTATATTTTATGGACTGACTATTACAAGTCGATTAACTTGATAAGAATTTGGTCACATCAGTTCTGTTTAATGTGAGCAGACTGAGATTAATTTGGGAGTACATGCAAGGTGCTGAAACATCATGGACCTTCTTATGAGTTAACCAGCCATACTCTCCTGTGTATGGCCTGCCTGGGATGGAGGAAGCAGGGACGGAGAGATTGGGTGAGACTGTCCACAGGCTTGCACAGTAGACATGGAGCAGGGTTCTGGGTAACTGTTGGGATAGACCCTTACATGGAGAGTCATAGCCTTTCATTATTTACTCATCCACTGGTCCCCAAATGCATGCTTACATACTCACATCTCTTTACAAATGTACACACACACACACACACACACACACACACACACACACACACACACACCTCCTTCCCATCTGTGATGGCCCAGCACCATTATCTCTTATTAGGATAACACCTGGGTTCTGGGACTTTTGGAATGTACCTAAGAAAAGTACAAGTAATCAAAAAGAATGAAACAGCCTGTTGAACTTGATCTACTCATATCCATCTCTCAAATTTAAGGAAAGGACTACCTTTTTCAGAATCATGCTCACAACAGAGGGGTCTCACATCTTAAAGGTCCAATGGGAATAACTGTTAAATGAGGAGTGGCTGAGTGAGCCTGAGCTAATGCTAGAAAGGGAGCACTCATTACTTAATCCTCACTATATCCTTAAGTGCAAGTTGTTGCTCAGGAGCTCGGTTGGGTTCCTAGCACACAGATGGAGGAAGTGGAATTAAAACCAAGCTTACTTGTTTCAAAGCTGTGCCTCTCCATCCTCAACATCATCAGTGAGTTGTAATCTCCACCCACAAGCAACTTTAAAGGTTTCAGGTCATTCTGTTATGGTGTTCTGAATGGGCTAAAGCATGTGGAAGTTTCCAGGGGGTGTTGTATGCTTTCTTTATACACAATAAAAATCTGTAGTATAGAATACAAAGCATATATATATGAATAGCATAATGATAAATGCATTTAATTAAGACTGTATCCTAAAGGATTATCAAATAAATTATGGTTATCAATTATCAGATTACTTAATAGAATACCTAGCTTCAATTCCTAAAATGGTACGTGCCATAGATTTGATATGTTAAAAGATTTTCAGAGGACTTGCTGAATTACTGGAATAGAAAGGGGCTTGAAATTTAAGAGTGTGAGGACCCACTATTCTAAGCTATTCTCCTTGTTTGTTTTCTTTAGAGTTAGTTTTCATGTAGTCCAGGTTGGCTTTGAACTCTGTCTTGAATTTCCCTCCTGCCTCCCTATCCCATCTGCTTGGCTAACAGACTTATCCTCCTAGCTGGTCTTAACCAGTTCTCTTACAATTTCACAGCTGGATCATTAGTTATGTAAGAAGGTTTAGCCCATACATCAGCCCCTTTTCTTATATTTCTCTTTGGACCTTTGTTTTTCTATCAAGAGTTCTTGCTCTAAAATGCTTGGCTGTGTCTGTCCTAGCAGGCACCCAGCCTTGAGACATTCTCTCCTTGGATGATCTTTGTTTATGTTCGATGCAGGTGTTCTAAGCTTCAGCGTGTGCTCTGAGAGTGTTCGGTGCAGTGTGTCCATGTCATGTTTGTGGTCCAGGATGACAAAATAATGTCTTCATATATTTAGCACATTCTGTACATCACAAAGCCTACAAAAACAACCATTGTGTAAGAAATTGTGTGAGGTGATGTGCTGGCCTCTGCTCCACCTCTTGTGCCTTCATTGTGAGCACAGACTGGAGCTTTATAAAAGCTGTGTGTTGTTATGATTGACAAATGCGTATCTTTGGAGGGTGGGCTGGAGGTCTTGAGATATTTAAACGTCTATTGATAAAAAGTTGGAATAAAAAATAAAGGTGTATCCAAGGCTCTGTTGGCAATTCAAAAGTGTCAGGGGAAAGTTTGCAGTGTATCTCTCTTTTTGTAATTCTCTATTTTGATTACGTTTCTCCTGTTTGCTTTACCACTATGGGGCGTGTCTGTTTCTCCATTGCATTTGAGGGTGCATCAGGGAATAAAGTTGCAGTAACTTAGGTTTTGGCTCTTCAGGTTCTCAGATATCTGTGGGGAAAATATGGCAGCAAAGGTTGATCTTGTAACTGTTGGACACTTGCCCGAAATTGAGAAAATAAGAGAAACACTGCTGGATATTATTTGAGAAATTATTTGTGAGACTGAATAAGAAACAGACTAGAGGGCTATAAATCTTCTGATATCAAACCGTCGTACGGTTTGTTTTTTTTTCCTAGTGCTGCCAAAATTGTCTGTCTCACAGTGCACCAGTGTCATTTACCGCTTTGAGGCAGGCGTCACTAACAAGGTGCTGTGGCTTTCAGCTTCATCCCTAGATGAGACAGGAAAAAGCAAGTTTCAATCACTCAGAGTTGGGATCTATGGGCGGGGAGGTGGCTCAACTGTTAAGAGCACTGGTTGTTAAGAGTCTTCCAGAGGACTAGGTTTCAATTCCTAGTGCCCACATGGCAGCTCATAACTCTACAACTCCAGTTCCAGGGGACCCAACACGCTCTCACAGACATACATGCAGGCAAAACACCTATGCACAATAAACTGTTTTAAAAAAAAAAAAAGTTGGGATCTATATCAGTATCTGTTCCAGGTATATGGTGGTTAACTGATAGTCCTTGACTAGCTACCTCCAAAAGCTGATCCAACCCTACTCCAGCATGTTGGAGGGAGGAAATGGAAGACAAAGGTGTAAGCCCCTGTTCCTTACATTGTCCTAACCAAGGTTACCCTTCTATGAGTATTTCTTGCTGTTAAGTTTTTATGTCTCCAGCCCGTTACACACTAGACAGTATATTCTTGGCATGTTGAATTCTCTTCACCATGGAAACACAGCCTGGAGTATGGCATGAAAAGCGGGGAACGACCTGTTATCTCCATCATACATGCAAATACACGAGAGAACGTGACAATCTTTCATCAGTGTCCTCATTTCATTGGTTGCTATCCAGTGACGTTGAATGGAAAGGTCATATCCTTGATCTGAACTTTCGCTTGGCGCTCATATTAGTAGAAGTTTTCTTGCCAGCAAGCTTATTTAACTTACTTTAAAATCTAAGACTCCACGGGTCACTTATTAAGTCTCAGGTTGCTTTAAAGTCGATGTCCCGGATTTTACATCTTCCGATGTAGAGGGTGACTTCTGAAGAATCTGACTGGATGCCCTTGGAACAGTATGACTAATCAAGCAGCAGCATTTTTGAAAAGTTAAAAATATCATTCACATATAAATACTACATGTGGTAAGCTTATGTGTCTATAAACAAATGATTAAACTCATTAGTGAATAAGCAAGCTAGATTACAAAGTTAGTTCTAAGAAGGATGAAGGAAGTGTGTGCTTGCTCCGGGAAGGAGGAAGAAGAGTGCTGCATGAAGACTAAAAAATTAGAGATGCAATTTACTAATGCACAGTACAAACATAACTTGCAGGGTTGTCTTTTCTGCTGCAAATAATTAAATTTCATCTACACCATGCAAACCTTATTAATTAATTAATTGCATTTAAAGAGCAATGGTTTGATTGATTCAGCTTGAACAATTCAGCGCGCAAGAGTAAGATTTAAAAATAAGTTGCCAGTTAACAGTGAAAGGAGAGAGCCTGCGAGCTAGATTGCATATAGCTATTTTCCTTGGGGAGATGAACACTTATCAGACGAAGAAGGCATTCATTCATTGCCCACATAATTAGAGGAAAGTGTCATGTTCTTATTCCTTTTACTAAACCATATGAGTACGTTGAAAATGTTTCAGTTGTTTGTATACTTTGAACAATGTCTTACAGTTCCCATTCCAGAGACCATACAGGATGACAGCTCTAACATGGTTCTACTGCTGGCAATTATCCATCCCTAATCTCATTAAGTTGTTAATTCTCAGAGGACACAAGCCTAGTAGATGCTCTTTCCCAATACTAAACAAATGTTATTAAGTGAAGCCACAGGACCATTCTCGGTTTTAAAAAATACGCTTTGTTTTGCAAACATCCCTGAACTCAATTTGTATAACACTGTGACTTTACCAAAATTTAATGCTAATAACCTTACCACACATTGTCATGTAGAATTATACTTTAACAGGGATTTCTGTTACATTTAGAACTTCCTAAATTGTATTAAGTATACAAGCAGAGAGTTTCCCTTACATTTTCTTAACAAAAACATTGTAATTAATGGGAACTAAAGTGTGAAATTGAAGCTGAAGACCTTAAACTATCAAAAAAAACTTGAATAGAATGTAAATTGCCATATTCAGAGGAACTGATGTGACACAGAGCTGACCACTATAGATGTCATGATAATGTGTACTTGTCTCTTATCTTTCTGTTAAAAATTCGCCACATTTTAAATTTCAAACCGTCAGATTGGTTAAATCTAGGTCAAACGTGTCCTTTAGTAAACCAAATGGCTTTATTTCCATCTGTACCTTACAGTCTACAAGTATAGAAGGCCTTCCTGTACCAAGACTAACAGTATTTCTAAATTAGAATTTCCAGGAGCTAAAATTCATGTCTGCATTGCAGCAAAATAAGCAAATATTTGCTTGTTGCTTAAAAAAAAAAATCTTTTAAGGTTTCTAATTGCCACTTTTTTGGGGGTGGGGGGTGCT
Source organism: Cricetomys ansorgei (assembly GCA_026225945.1). Taxonomy (NCBI): domain Eukaryota; kingdom Metazoa; phylum Chordata; class Mammalia; order Rodentia; family Nesomyidae; genus Cricetomys; species Cricetomys ansorgei. The sequence continues at coordinate 2,022,048 of JAMJFZ010001043.1, forward strand.
CTTGTAGGCTTATGGCGTTCCTTTCCCTTCTGATTATCTCTATTCTTCAGGGCTAGACCCCCTACCTTGCAAAACTCAGAGGGAAACCAAGAGCTTTAAAACAACAGCTTAATGTTTCCCCTTTGCAGAAGTTAAAGGATGCCCCGCCCCCACCAAGGAAAAGAATTTGAGACTCACTGCTTTTAAATGAGGTATTTAAGTCCTAAGCACCCCATCACAAGGTAGACCCCCAAGACATACGAACCCCATCTCAACCTGCATCAACCGCTTTAGACTTGAAATCTCAGTCCCAGTCCACGGTTATGGTGAGTCTGTACTCAGAAGTCACCAAGGACTTGTGTTACTTCCCTTGCGAAGAAATAGAATAATTGTGAAAATTTAGGCGGAAATCGTTTCGTTTATGACCCTAAATCAAGGGAAGCTTGTATCCAACAACTCCTGAGAAAAAGAAGTTTCAGGGGCAAAGGAGCGACCAGGTAATTTAGAAGAAAAACAGAAAGTGGTCTGTATCTGCCTGGAATTTCCTTTGGAGTTGGGGGAGTTAGGCACTTCTAGTCGCGTTGTCTTGGGGGATGAGAAAAGACTAAGCAGATATTCCGAAGCTTGAGGCTTCTCGGATCCTTTATTGACCACACTCGAGAGATTTGGTGCAAGATATTTTAATATTTTCTCCTTTTTATGAAGTGTAACAAACACAAGTTGGGCGCAGCGCGGCTGCTCCGAGCTTGCCAGCCAGGCAGGCCGCCGAAGCACCAATCAGCGCGCGCCTGCGCTCTATATATACGGCGGCCGGGCCCGCGCTACTCTATCGGCGTATTGCCACTAGTTCCAGAGTTCCAGATCCTCACAATGTCGGAGACCGCTCCAGCCGCCCCCGCCGCCGCGCCCCCCGCGGAGAAGGCGCCGGCAAAGAAGAAGGCTGCCAAGAAACCGGCAGGGGTGCGCCGCAAGGCGACCGGCCCCCCGGTGTCCGAGCTCATCACCAAGGCCGTGGCCGCCTCCAAGGAGCGCAACGGCGTGTCCCTGGCCGCGCTCAAGAAGGCGCTGGCGGCCGCCGGCTACGACGTGGAGAAGAACAACAGCCGCATCAAGCTGGGGCTCAAGAGCCTGGTGAGCAAGGGCACCCTGGTGCAGACCAAGGGCACCGGCGCCTCCGGCTCCTTCAAGCTCAACAAGAAGGCGGCTTCCGGCGAGGCCAAGCCCAAGGCCAAGAAGGCAGGCGCAGCCAAGGCGAAGAAGCCCGCGGGCGCAGCCAAGAAGCCCAAGAAGGCGACTGGCGCTGCCACTCCCAAGAAAGCCGCCAAGAAGACCCCGAAGAAGGCCAAGAAGCCCGCTGCCGCTGCGGTGACCAAGAAAGTTGCCAAGAGCCCGAAGAAGGCGAAGGTTTCCAAGCCCAAGAAGGTCAAGAGCGCGTCTAAGGCTGTGAAGCCGAAGGCTGCCAAGCCCAAGGTTTCTAAGCCCAAGAAGGTTGCAGCCAAAAAGAAGTAGGCTGTCTTCCTCACAAACCAAAAGGCTCTTTTCAGAGCCACCACCCCCACTTTGTAAAGAGCTGTCACATCTGTGGTTCCTACCTACTCCCACCCCCGCCCTCCGCTCTCTGCTGAAGCGGATTCCGTGGTGTCACCCAGATAGCACCCTGTGGGGTGGGGCTGCCTCTCCCACCCGGGGTGACGCTGGGCGGCTGAGGAGGCCCTACCTACACCCTCCCGCGGCCTTCGACGAGGAGCAACCCTTGGACTGCAGAGTGATTTGAAAGTTCCGCCCTGCAGGCGGGTTGGCTCGCTCCCGCCCAGGACTTTGGTCTGCAGCTTGATTGGGCGCTAGCTGCTGTTGCACTCTCCTGAAGTTTGGAGCTTTTCGCGTGGAGAGACGCGTCCCGGGCCCCCAGCTGGCTTCTGGGCTAGGCGTCTCTGGGGTGTTAGCCTCAAGTTTGGGAGGTCGGGCGCTGGCCCCGACGGACCTTCTGTTAATAGACATTTAAGCGAAGCTGCCGAAGTGACCCGCCCTGGACTTGACTTTCTCTGGGATTTCTTTCGATTTGCTGCTGCAATGGAGCGGTCGGTTGAAGTGCGTCACAAACTTGGTCAGCCATTTTTTTTTCTTAAGTGCATAACCATTCCTGATTGTATTTGTTTTGCTTATTTTTGACATGCGGTCTCGTTTTTTAGCTTACCCGTTCCTCGAACTCACTATGATCCAGATTGTCCTAAGTGGCATTGCCTCAGCTTCCCGAAGTATTGAAGTTATAGATGTGTGTGTCATTAAAGACTGACCTCATAAATACTGTTTCTTGCTATGCTTGTGCAGCCCAAAGTATTTAAGCAACGAATAGATTACTGGCTATCTATTGAAGATGTGTTTAGATATTCTAATAAAAGCCTTTAATTTTCATTCACTGTCGGGGATTCTTTCATAACCCGCAGCCTTACTCTTAGGGTGATTGAGATTACTGTTTTTCACAAAATCGGAACATATTTTGTTGAAGCCTGGATCATATTGCTGTTAGCAATAGCAGTTGATGAGATTTGATTTCTTTAGGGCCTTTCCACAAAGTGGACATTAGAACTTAGTTATTGAAGCAGTCTGCACATATGAGTCAACAGTTTTAGGAAAGGTCTGTCTGTAATAATTCTTTATATTCGTGGGGGCGATGGAGGGGTTTAGCCGTGGGGGGGGGGGCTAGCGAGTTTTAGCAAAGGTTTATTTTTTACGGGGGAGGGTGAGGGACCCTGAGTCTGGGGTAGAACAGGAAGGACCTTATAGATGGAGGGAAATAGAGGAGTGAGGGTTTAGGAGGGAGGGAGAGAGGAAAAGATATCAGGGTAAGAGACACAAAAGGGCAGAGAGAGACAGAAGAGAGAATTTGTGGCAAAGAGGGATTATGAGGGGATTGGCAGGTCTGCTGATGACATGAAAACAGGTAGCTTCGGGCAGGTACAGGACGGAGACAGTTCCATAACACTGTCCATTGATGAAAAAGGTGAGCACAAATATAACACGTATAACTTTAAAATCTGAAAGCACTATCTATATTCACAAGGGAAAAACAAAAAATAGGTGAAATCCATTTTAAATCCACTGTTCAAAATATTATTGTCATTCAATGTAAAAGTAATATGAAATGGGTAATATTCTACATTCTTTGTTTCTTATATTGCACCTTTGTGATACCATATATATTTTCTACTTGTGCATTTCTGACCAGAATATATCCCACTTCCAGTGTTCAGTTAGCCACTTGTGGCAATGCAGACAATATAGATATGTTCAACTTCCATATGACCTCAGCTCTCATCTTTGTTTATGAGAGTGTTTAAAAATATGTACTGTTAATATGTCGTATACTGAAATTGTGAAGGTAGAATGCCTGATTGATCCTGATGTCATTGGGCCCAGTTGAGACAATCAGAAAATTTCCATTCAAAATGGGTGTGGTGGCAAGACTAATCCCAGCAGTGTGGACACAGAGGCAGCTGGACGTCTGTGAGCCTCGTCTACATAGTACTAAGCCAGGCAGGACTACATAGTTGAGACCCTGAATCAAAAAATAAATTAATTAAAAATTTTAAAAAGTAACTAAAAGATGGAACTGAGTTGTAAGAGCAGAGGTAACTGAAGATGACTGGGACCTATCTTCTCAGCCATCACAAAGAAGAAACCAATTCTGTTGAGCAAAAACAGTAGAACAGAGCAAAATTGCAGAGAAAAGCATAGATAAAAGCAAATTGCAGAGAAAAGCATAGATAAATGCAGGGCTATCTTTTCTGTCCCTCCCTTCAGAGTTTCCCGGTTCCTCCCAAAGCCAAGGGAACTCCTGTCACTGGAAACACTGACCTGAATTGAATCAAGCTGTAGCAACCAGGAGATTTAATTGTGGATGCTAAATATATAGCACAGGGTGTGGTGGCGTATTTGTAAAGCCAACACTTAGGAAGCTAAAGTAGGAGGATCTTGGGTTGGAGATCAAAACTTAGCAAAACTTTGCCTGGGGAGAAAAAGGAAAAAGAAAAGAAAGAAACAAAACCTGGAATGTGGTGGCACACACCTTTAATCCCAGCACTAGGAGACTGAGACCAGCAGATCTCTGTGAGGAACTTAGAAATAATTATGATGCCCAGGAAAGTGGGGTTCAAGTTGCAAGTGATGACACAATTGGTGGGAATAGGGGACAGAAGTTCAAACCTTGTTGGCAGTCTTGTTTTCAGAATAAGGTCTTATGTCTTTGCTCCACAGTGGTAGCAATTGCTCTCTTTTTCCAGGTATAAGAATGGAAGATTCTGTCACAAGGGAAATTTATCCTGATTTTAGGAAGATGCATATTCTGCTTTTCAGTTGCTTCCAGTTCAATATATTCATGCCAACAAGGAAAATTTTGAGGTGACATTCTTTTTTCTTTCTAAGTCTATGTCCATCCTTACTAATTTTACTATTTTCAACTATTAGATATACTTGCCCTAGGCAAAGCTAACAGCTAATTGGGCTACACAAATTGGAGGGAAATGTAATAGCTTTGTGTTTGAAATCCCAGCTAGAGAGGAAAAGAAGCCAGGCCTGCAGGATTATGGCATTAGAGGAGTTTGGAAGAAACCAGGGATTAGGGACTGGTGGTAACAACATTTATCAAAAGCTAGTGTTTCCAGTGTACTTACTTGTAACAAGCCAAACACTGTAGCTGTTTATTACACATTTAGTTCTCAACAGTTCTCAATTATTACTCTCATTTTAGAGATTAAGAATGGAGGTTTGGCAACATTAAGGATTCAGTTAGCTAGCTTCTGATCTTTGAGACAGTATCATTATCTTCCATGTAGTAATAATTTTCCACCAAACTATATGAAGCATACATTTAATTAAAAATTTCTAATCTTGCATTAAAAACTAAAAAGAAAAACTGAAACCAATTTTAATGTTGTCAACCTAGGATAGACAAATTTAATTTCAAAATAATATGAAAATATTTTGTCAACTTGTTTATCATATGAAGTCTTTGTAATACACTGGAATCTGGTATATTTACAGCATAATTTGGACTAGACCAGCTAAATTGCAGCTGTTTGTCAGCCATACAGCTCTCCTACTAAATAGTATAGGGAAAACAACATATGGTCTGTGGCAGTATCTAGCTGTTTCTAAGGAAATGATAATTCTGATGTCTGGAAATTTACAGAGATCCTTAATATCTGATGTTTTGGTACCTCACTCTACGTATGTCTCCTCATGTCATCTATGACCAAGTTCAGAATCTAACCAAGGCCAGTCTATCACTGTGTCTCCTGTCTACCCCGAAGCAGTCTTCTATCTGAAACAGAATTGCCTTTGAAGAAGATAAAGAAGAAATTATATTTGATCATTATTTTGATAAAAATCTATTTAGCAGAATATATTAATTACATTTGTTGTGAAACGGACTGGTTTTTGTTTTACAATTCCAATATTTTTATCATATCTGGTGAAGGCCTTCATTTTATGTCCAGGTGATCAGCACCTCAATTACAATTTACCTTCTACTGGGTGTGGTGGTACATGCCTTTAATCGCAAAACTAAGGCAGATCTCTGAGTTCAAGGTCAGCTTGCTCTACAGAGTAACTCTCTGGACAGCAAGGGCTACACAGAGAAATCCTGTCTCAAAAAACCAAAAAAGAAGAAAAAAGAAAGGAAACAAACTTGTCTACACATCAAGGTGCAGTCCATCCAGGGCCTGGCGCCAATATTAGGGAGAGGAGGCTAAAAGAGGGAAGGCTGGAGAGGTAGCTGAGTGGTAGAGTACTGCACGGGATCTGAGATTCAATCCAACCCATATTATATGTGTGTGTGTGTGTGTGTGTGTATTTACATATATATATATAAATATATATTTTTATAAATAGTATGTATACACTATATAACATTATATAATATTAATGAATATTATTATTGTATGTATTAATTTTATAATTATGTATAATGTTAATTATATGATATTGATATATTATATGCCAAATATATATATTTATATATTGTATGCAACAAAATATGGAGCATAATGTATTTCATATAAAATATATTCCATATATTCCATATATGTATATATGCCCATCTACTTGCACTTATATATATATGGACATATATATATAAGTGCAAGTAGATGGGCAATATTATAAAATGACTCTAATTGGAGTCCTACTTTCCTTCTTATTACTTCCCTTATTATGAGGTAATAAGATTTGAAGTCAGATGGTGGTGGCACACGCCTTTAATCCCAGCAGTCAAGAGGCAGGCAGATCTCTCTGATTTCCTCCTTTTCTGATTGTATTAGACTGGTGATGAAAATATTTGGAATTTAAGTTGGAAAATGCTGTTACATTTATTTTGGGTTTAGTGAGATAAAGTAAGTTACAAGCATGCTTATATATTACTAAATGTTAGTTGAACTGTTTCCAGCAGTTCTGATGGAAGAATTCAAGGAACAGCCCTAATGCTCAAGGCCATATGCTCATCTGGATTCCTGGCAAGATAATTAGATTCCTGGCAAGGAATATTAGATAATATGGAGCATTCATAGTTATCAGCTCCAGGTAGGAATACAGTGGAGAAAAATTCAGAGTAAGAAGTCTTCAACCCAAATTATATAATCTATATAAGAAATACTTGACTGTTGATTCCCCAAATTTGAACAGTCCTTCAAACTTAACTACAAAATTGAGTGAATTTAAGTGGAAACTTATAAATTATCAAGAAAACAAATTAAATTTACTAATTGAACAAAGCAAAGTTCCACTGTGTATAGAAAGTATTACAAAATTTTATCAGACGTCATTAGTGCAGCTAAACTTTACACAATGTGAGAATAAAATGCTTTTCCTATTTTGTGGCTTCCCAAACTTAGAATTTTCCAAAAATATCTATAGGATACATATATTTAGGGATGTACTTAATAAATTTAACAAAATTATATTGTATATGTATGCAATTTAAATAGAAACGATATATATGTTGCGTTCATTTATCATGTGATACGGACAAGCCGGCTTCTCCGTAAATACAGAAATGTAATCTGTAGTTAATTGCTTAAACACCAGTTGCACATTTATACAAACACGACTGTATCCTTGATGAGGTTATTTATGAGGCTTATAAATTATGTTTAGATTGATAAACAGATCCCAAACTGATCAAATAACTAAGTCTTAAGACTAAATATTAAAAATACCTGTTAAGGCTACAGCAACTTTACATGACATTTTGGGTGGCTCTTAAAAGAGCCTTTGAATTAAGAGCCTGGTCACATTAAGCCCTCTCCCCGCGGATGCGGCGGGCCAGCTGGATGTCCTTGGGCATGATGGTGACGCGCTTGGCGTGGATGGCGCACAGGTTGGTGTCCTCGAACAGACCCACCAGGTAGGCCTCGCTGGCCTCCTGCAGCGCCATGACGGCCGAGCTCTGGAAGCGCAGGTCGGTCTTGAAGTCCTGCGCGATCTCGCGCACCAGGCGCTGGAACGGCAGCTTGCGGATCAGCAGCTCGGTCGACTTCTGGTAGCGCCGGATCTCGCGCAGCGCCACGGTGCCGGGCCGGTAGCGGTGCGGCTTCTTCACGCCGCCGGTGGCCGGCGCGCTCTTGCGGGCGGCCTTGGTGGCCAGCTGCTTGCGCGGGGCCTTGCCGCCGGTCGACTTACGGGCTGTTTGCTTAGTACGGGCCATGATTACCAGAGATGGAAAGCAGGAGAGACTACCACTAATGGCAGGGCGGTGTCCATCTTTTATACAATCACACTATCCCCTATTGGACGCGAGAACATTCAAAAGAACCCGCGCTTTTCCGGGATTGGTTCCGCTCTGCTCCTAAATTCTGATATGCTTTCAGGTTGTTGAGTGAACGTTTCGTCCTTCCGCCCCTCTGTCCCTCCCCGCTCCGCCCCTGCACCCCTCCGCCATTTTTCCTTCCGTATTTACTTTACACTTTTGCCTCTATATTAACTGTTGTGATGAGAAATTTTGAATAGGAAACTGTATATCCTATAGAATCAGGCAAAAAAACAAAACAAAACCTTTCTTCCGGTATTATGCAAGCGTGTATAGAAAGCTAATCTAAAAAAGCTCTCCCCGCCTTGGGAAGATACACAGTAAATACGTGGGTAAATGCTGTATATTACTTCCGAATACAATCTTCTACTGACACCTGTTTCGCAAAGGAAGCTCCTTAGCAAACACCAGGCGGCGTGATGGGAGCTGTGGTGTGTGCTTTAACATTGCTAGTACTGTTGTGCCTTTCATACATTTGATATAGGTGGGCATAATACGGGGCAACTGATTACAACGTTTATATCCGTGTACCTTCACGGTACTACTACATAGAGAAAGTGAGGAGGCGCTCATTTTACAGGAAAAGGTGGGTGGCTCTGAAAAGAGCCTTTGTTTTGATAGTAAAGATCTGTGCGTGAAAGACCGGCCTCTTTACTTCCCCTTGGCCTTGTGGTGGCTCTCGGTCTTCTTGGGCAGCAGCACCGCCTGGATGTTGGGCAGGACGCCGCCCTGCGCGATGGTCACGCGGCCCAGCAGCTTGTTGAGCTCCTCGTCGTTGCGGATGGCCAGCTGCAGGTGGCGCGGGATGATGCGCGTCTTCTTGTTGTCGCGGGCCGCGTTGCCCGCCAGCTCCAGGATCTCGGCCGTCAGGTACTCCAGCACGGCCGCCAGGTACACCGGGGCGCCGGCGCCCACCCGCTCCGAGTAGTTGCCCTTGCGGAGCAGCCGGTGCACGCGGCCCACGGGGAACTGCAGCCCGGCGCGGGACGAGCGCGTCTTGGCCTTGGCGCGGGCCTTGCCGCCCTGCTTGCCGCGTCCAGACATAACTCACTTAAGAAAACACAAAACTGAGAAAGGTAGAAAAGAACAAGCAATGACTGTGTTTAGAGTAAGACCTATTTATAGTAACTGGAGGCAGTTACTGAGTTTCTTCTATTGGTTAATGTGTAGTATCCAATAGAAAAGAAGTACTTGAATTCCTCATTTGCATACAGCACTTTTCGTAGTCGGTTTTTTCCCTACTATAATAAAAGAAATATAGAGATTTGGATTTGGACTGTGGTCCTCATAATTAAGATCCAAGACTTTTTCTGACTTTCATTCCCACCTTTAAGTACAAATAATAATGGGATGACTATTTTTTCTCACAAATGTTTGATATTCTTAAAACTTCACAAATACAGGAGTGTTAATGAGTTGTTTTGACTTGAGCTTTTGGTCCTTTTTTAAGGTTAGAAGAATCGTTTTGTGATACGACAAGATATTGTAATGATTCCTTTACCTTGTATTTCTGGTAAGGCCATTTCAGACTTGATGTAGAATCCCATGGAAAATTATCCAACTCTATTCTATGATCAATGGTCAAGATGCCCCAGTTAACTTATCTTCTGTTAAGCTGCTTGCTTGCTAGCCTCACTTCTCCCCTACATGCAGCTTCAGGGCAAGATACCAGGATGTGAGCTTTACCTTTAAAAGCCCCTTACTTTAAATGCCTAGGACTGCTGGTAAATCCTGAATACCTGAATGTAGTCTCAGACTACTGGAATAAAAATTTTCAATTGGCTCTAAACTATCTGAATGGTTGTCTCTCGTGGGTTCCCTGTAACAAACTGAGTATATCTTTTGAGGTTCTATGCCAGGTTTTATTTAGCTCCACAAATCTCAAAATACAGAAATCATGCAAATTATTCTTTATAGTGGCCCAATTATCCCTAAATTGCCCTGAATGTGGAAACTGAGGATAAGGAAAGCATGCTTAGTCACTGACCCAGGAAAACATGCACATATATGAGACCAATGAGATCCTTAAGTACTTGCAGAGAAAGACTTTCTCATCTTATCTGGCTCAAGGTTAAGACTGAATGGATGAGACCAAGGACTCAGCTGCTTGCTGGAAAAGCCTTGCCCATCATGCCAGGCCATTCCCATCACTCTTTTGCTCTTCTTTCACTTGTCCATAATAGCATTTTAATCATTTCCCAAACTCCCTATTATCTTTCATTCTACTCCTTGTGCTTATCCAGATGGTAAGTATAAGGTAGAAAAGACTTTCCATGACTCAGGGTCTTATAACTTAGGGCTATGGGATAAACTTATAAAAGAACGAATAGAGAGAGGAACACATTCATAAATTAGCAGCCTAGTAGCATCTCAATAAAAAAAACTGAGTACTTCAAAATCCAGTATAATCTAGGCGATTCTTTGTTTCTTTTTCTTTTCTTACGTTTTTCATTGAAGATTAACTGTGGGGACATAAATAAATTAAAGAAGAACAAATAGCTTTTTTTTTTTAAAGGATTAATACATATGTGCTCAGGTGTATTAAATGGGTGATAAGATAACAATGTCTGGTGTTAACATCCAGTCTTTCCTGTGATGAACTCTCCCTGCTTCAGGTTCATAAAAGTAATTGATCAAACCTGAGATCCTTTTGGAGGGTGTGTCTTTAGGCAATTAATGGGTATTTCAAGAAATCCCAATGCATATGTTGTTTTCCTAGCCCACCAGACTTGACAAATCTGCAATGCAAAGTGACATGTGTTAGGCTGACATTTTCAGAGTGATTTCATTTGACTACAATAGAAATGTCATCAAAATGTATTTTTTTCAAATAAAAGTGATTAGATTATTTTGCCATTCAGTTTTCAATTTTAAATATTTAGAAAGTTAACAGTACATACTTTTTGGAGAGCAAATCAATACTCTTGGTCAATGTATACAGCCATTCAGGAAGGCGGCTAGGGGTCAGGTATGGAAAATGTCCTATGTATATCACTGAACCCATAAATCCTACCTCTAATATTTCCTATATAGAGAAGTATCAAAATGTATTTTCATGGTTTAAAACCTGTCTCAGTCAGAGCCTACAATGTCTTACAGTGTCTATACTTTAAATTATGGATAATGGTCAATACTTGAATTAATGGGAAGGTGGCATGTCATCAGGAAGTTAAAAATAAAATGATTTACACATATAACTTAAATCTTAAGATCAAAAACAAGCAAGCAGGAAAAACAAACAAAAAAACAAAAACCAACCATGTGTTGGGGATGTAACTGGGTTAAAGAATACTTGCATAGCAAGCATCAGGTCCTGAGTTCCATCCACAGCACCACATGATCAGGGTGTCCTGGCAAATCCCTGCAATCCTAGCACTTGGAAGTTGAAAGCAGGAAGAACAGAAGTTTATGGTGATCCTCAGCTGATTTCCAGTCCACAATTTTAAAAATTTCTGAAAGATGCTGAAGGCAGGATTGAGAAGCCTCCTTCCTGCCTGCAATTAAACAAGAACAGTGCATTTCTTATGTAACAGGGCCCCAGACCTCAGGAGGACCTGAGACCTTAGCACAACTGGTTCCATGATGGAAATGCTATTCAGGCTGTAAGACTCAGCATGAAGACAGCACCACCTGCCAAAACTAAAACAAAGGCCTAATACATCAAAGTCCATACAGTTGTAGGAAAGTCTCCGAATATACTAATTTTGCTTTTTAGATTCTGTAGTACTGTTTCTGATTAACTGCTTTGTTAACTGAATTATGTCAACCAGAATATGGTTTTTATGCTTAAAAGCTCAATACACAATGCATCCTTGTTGTCAAGGATGGGGTATGTATTCCAAAGCACAACTTTGTGCATACTGACAGTTCTTGGAGCATTTGCCTAGCATATTCCAGAGCCTACGTTTCATTTCCAAGAAATCAATAAGCCAATAAGAAAGCCAGGGTCAGGTCCCATATCATAGATTGATTTTTTAAAAATATTTTAAATGAATGAGTCATTTAGAAAAATTCTATTTCCTCGTCTGTCGCTACATATTCTCAGAACCACGGAAAAAAAATTTTCTGCTCAGTAAGCCATTTGCCCCACTGGTTCCTTCCACACTTCCTGCCCTATCCCAAAGGCTGGAGGCCCTGTAGATTCCTTTCTCAGTCAAGGTCTTTACCAGTTTCTAAAGATCACTTCTAAAGGGAGTCAGGTTGTCAACATGGTATAATCCTTCTCAGCCAGTTAAACAGATTTTGGAAGGTGCCAAGTTCAGTTTTTTAACTCATTGAGTTCCATGCCCAACCCTGAATGTAAAGGGCCTAATATTTCTGGACACCAGAAAAAAAATTTAACGTTAGTAAGCTGAGTTCCTTTCCATTTAAGGACTTGATTAGCTGTAATGCGTTAGTAATAACTTTATTCTAGGAACTTAATTGTATATAAGGAATAATCCCTGTAAACGTTCAGCTCACATAACGCTAGCATCCACGCACTCAGTGACAGTAGCTACTAACTCCGCTCCCACTGTTCAGCAGCAAATTTCGCGATGCTAAATCAGAAACTGGAGATATAAAGAAAGTGAAAATCTCGACAATTAAGGAGAACTATAAATGACCTTTTACTAAAGTAGGCTTTTAACTTCGGGGAAACGCCCTTCCTTTTTTACATTGAAGCTAATTGTCACACAGAAACAAATACAGGAATTGCAGATCTCTTTTGAAAATCTGGGTGGCTCTGAAAAGAGCCTTTGGAATTCGCAACAGAGGCTTACTTGGCACGTTTACTTGGAGCTGGTGTACTTGGTGACGGCCTTGGTGCCCTCGGACACGGCGTGCTTGGCCAGCTCGCCCGGCAGCAGCAGGCGCACGGCCGTCTGGATCTCCCGGGACGTGATGGTCGAGCGCTTGTTGTAGTGCGCCAGGCGGGACGCCTCGCCCGCGATGCGCTCGAAGATGTCGTTCACGAACGAGTTCATGATGCCCATGGCCTTGGACGAGATGCCCGTGTCGGGGTGCACCTGCTTCAGCACCTTGTACACGTACACCGAGTAGCTCTCCTTGCGGCCGCGCCTGCGCTTCTTGCTGTCCTTCTTCTGCGTCTTGGTGACGGCCTTCTTGGAGCCCTTCTTCGGGGCGGGCGCCGACTTCACGGGCTCCGGCATGCTTCTAAGATGAAAGATACGCTGGTGACAGAAAGAGAGAAGACAGAACAGGAACATTGTTGGATTCGTCTATTCATATTCCTGAAATTCAAATGAAGGCGTAAAACTACTCACTTGTGATTGGACAAAAATAAGGCTTTCAAAGGAAGCAGCGTTATGCAAATATTGAAACCCAAACCCTCATTCTATTGGGCAGAGGGGATTATTCTGACCAATAGGAAGGCATTCTTTCCTAACCGCCTCCCGCGTCGTCTATAAAAAGGTTTTCTTGATAGTTATACTAAGTTATTTAGATTTCACTATACCAAGAACAAACTATGTCTGGACGCGGCAAGCAGGGCGGCAAGGCCCGCGCCAAGGCCAAGACGCGCTCGTCCCGCGCCGGGCTGCAGTTCCCCGTGGGCCGCGTGCACCGGCTGCTCCGCAAGGGCAACTACTCGGAGCGGGTGGGCGCCGGCGCCCCGGTGTACCTGGCGGCCGTGCTGGAGTACCTGACGGCCGAGATCCTGGAGCTGGCGGGCAACGCGGCCCGCGACAACAAGAAGACGCGCATCATCCCGCGCCACCTGCAGCTGGCCATCCGCAACGACGAGGAGCTCAACAAGCTGCTGGGCCGCGTGACCATCGCGCAGGGCGGCGTCCTGCCCAACATCCAGGCGGTGCTGCTGCCCAAGAAGACCGAGAGCCACCACAAGGCCAAGGGGAAGTAAAGAGGCCGGTCTTTCACGCACAGATCTTTACTATCAAAACAAAGGCTCTTTTCAGAGCCACCCACCTTTTCCTGTAAAATGAGCGCCTCCTCACTTTCTCTATGTAGTAGTACCGTGAAGGTACACGGATATAAACGTTGTAATCAGTTGCCCCGTATTATGCCCACCTATATCAAATGTATGAAAGGCACAACAGTACTAGCAATGTTAAAGCACACACCACAGCTCCCATCACGCCGCCTGGTGTTTGCTAAGGAGCTTCCTTTGCGAAACAGGTGTCAGTAGAAGATTGTATTCGGAAGTAATATACAGCATTTACCCACGTATTTACTGTGTATCTTCCCAAGGCGGGGAGAGCTTTTTTAGATTAGCTTTCTATACACGCTTGCATAATACCGGAAGAAAGGTTTTGTTTTGTTTTTTTGCCTGATTCTATAGGATATACAGTTTCCTATTCAAAATTTCTCATCACAACAGTTAATATAGAGGCAAAAGTGTAAAGTAAATACGGAAGGAAAAATGGCGGAGGGGTGCAGGGGCGGAGCGGGGAGGGACAGAGGGGCGGAAGGACGAAACGTTCACTCAACAACCTGAAAGCATATCAGAATTTAGGAGCAGAGCGGAACCAATCCCGGAAAAGCGCGGGTTCTTTTGAATGTTCTCGCGTCCAATAGGGGATAGTGTGATTGTATAAAAGATGGACACCGCCCTGCCATTAGTGGTAGTCTCTCCTGCTTTCCATCTCTGGTAATCATGGCCCGTACTAAGCAAACAGCCCGTAAGTCGACCGGCGGCAAGGCCCCGCGCAAGCAGCTGGCCACCAAGGCCGCCCGCAAGAGCGCGCCGGCCACCGGCGGCGTGAAGAAGCCGCACCGCTACCGGCCCGGCACCGTGGCGCTGCGCGAGATCCGGCGCTACCAGAAGTCGACCGAGCTGCTGATCCGCAAGCTGCCGTTCCAGCGCCTGGTGCGCGAGATCGCGCAGGACTTCAAGACCGACCTGCGCTTCCAGAGCTCGGCCGTCATGGCGCTGCAGGAGGCCAGCGAGGCCTACCTGGTGGGTCTGTTCGAGGACACCAACCTGTGCGCCATCCACGCCAAGCGCGTCACCATCATGCCCAAGGACATCCAGCTGGCCCGCCGCATCCGCGGGGAGAGGGCTTAATTATGTGAACTGAGAAAGTGAACAAACCCAAAGGCTCTTTTCAGAGCCACCCACATTTTCTGCAAAAGTGGCTGTTCACAGTACTATACTTAAAGTGAACTCATTACACCTTGTGTATGGTAATTATGTCTTAGGCCAACACTTGGACCTTTGGTTGCAAGTAGTTTGAAAATAGCCTAGTAAGTCTTGGCATTATTAGGACAAATAACAATTCTCAATCTTGCTGTTGTATGCCCTTTATCCAGTTCTCTGGAACAGCTGAAGTGGCTCTTTTTCAGTACTTTGTCCATAAGCAAGTGTTTTTGTGTTAAATTTCTTGTTGAAGCTCCTTACCTTACAGGTCCTTATTACTAGGGCATACTACAATGCCTTAAGCCTTTCCTCTTAGCGTAGTTGAATGTCCAGTTACAAAATCTAAACACTTTGCCCTTTACAAAAATGGTACTATGGACTCTGTCCTGGAAAGTAGGTTAATTGAGATAGTGTATCAAGTGAAATAACATGCTGGAGTATTTGAAGTAATGGCTGGAAATTTTTGTTTTCTGTGTCTTCTGCATTTCTGAAAAGAGGCTGCTTAAGGATGATGGTTCATGTTCTTTACATCACCTTTCTTATACTCTGCACTCTGCCTATATCTGGTATGAGAATATACAGCAAAAAAGATTACCAACATTTAACTTGAATAAGTGATTTGTTTGGCTATGTTTTCCAGGGCTTTTAGTTTAAAAAAAAAAAAGTTTTACAAAGTAGTATTTTCTTTTGATTCATGAATAGAAGTATTGACTGGGCCTGGGTGTCTCAGGCTTATCCAAAGGCTGAGGATCACAAGTTTGAAGGTTTCTTGGGCTGTAGAATGAGTTAGTTCAAGGATTCCCTTGTTGATTTAGGATCCTATTTAGAAGAGGTAGAGGTCAAAGGGAGACAAACCTTGCTTAGCTCATATAAGGGGCTTGATTCAGAACACTAAGGGGAGGTTTTAAAAAAAAGGAAGAAAGAAAAGATGTATTTCTAGACTTTGATTTTCTGAAGGCAGTTATAGACAGCTCTGCCAAGCAACTGCTGGGCATCCACAGAAGGTGTCTCAAGGTAATCTGGCCCTTTGGAGGGCCAGTATTTCATTATTTTGTGTTTGGATCTGCTGGCTTTAATATCCAGTGCTTGACTTTTTGTTTGTTTGTTTTTGTTCTGTTCTTTTTAATATTTCCTCCATCTGTAAGAAGGTTGTGTTTTAGGTGCAGGTCCTGTCAGTAAATTTCATATTTTTCTGTAAGAATCAGATGGACAGCCTTGAATTAGCCTGACTCTTAACCTTGATATATATATGAATAGATAAGATGCATTGGTATGGATTGTTCCAAGATCTTCAGTTAAACACGATTTCCATCCTCCAGGTTTCCCAGCACTTGAGGGGCAGGGCAGCTAGATCTCTACTCTGAGGCCATACTGGTCTACATAGGTTTCAGGCCATTCACCCTTCCATGGTGAGACCCTGCCTCCAAAGACACAGAGAAGAAAAAATGAAGGTTGAACAAGAACAAGAAGAAGGACAAGAAAGAAAGAACAAAAGGAAGAAAGAGAAAGACAATTGAAACAAAGAGAAAGACAGAAATTGGCAGTAGTCCTTCCATTCTGACCTTTAGAAGCAACTTCCTGAGTGAGAATGTCTTAATTAAACATGTAGGTAAAAGTGAACTGAAATTCCTAAACTTGACCTACATTGCAGCTTGGTTGGGAAAAGTTGAGATATGATTGCCAAATATACTTTGAGGTTAAGGACAAAAATTTTCAAACCTTCATAGAATAACTTTTAAAACTTCACCCATGAAATACAGAACAAGGTCTGTCAATATCTTATACTTTATTATATACCTTGATTAAAAGTAATTCTAACACAGACTGATGAATGGAAATACTTCTAATAGAATATTAAAATTATATTTTATAGTTACTATTGTTGTGATAAATACGGTTACCAAAAGTGACTTGGGGGTGGGGAGACAGTGTTTATTTGTGTTATACTTCCATATCACTGTTCATCATTGTAATGAGTCAAAAGAGTTATGTAGCAGGTTGCTCCATCTCAGGAAGGATAGAGAGAAATCTTTACAGCCCTTGTAGGCGGCTTGGAAAGAGAAAGAAAAAAATATTCACAGCCCTTTTGGCTGGACTAGCATCACGGCACAATATTCCCAAATCATATTGCTCCAACAGAGGTTCCTCTAAGCACTTAACAAGCAACCAACAAACCAACCCACCAACAACCAACAACCACCCAACCCCAGCTGTCTGGGTTTCAACCAGTATATACTCCAAACAAAGTTCCCAAAAGTCCAAACAGCATGCAATCACAAGAATAAGCTAAATCTGGCAAAATAGTTGCATGTAACCAAATTATAGCCACTGGTAATGAGCCGTTTAAATCAAACTCATTATTATCCACTACATCGGGGATGGGATGGGAACACTTAATCCAATGCTATTTTGTGTGTGTGTGTGTGTGTGTGTGTGTGTGTGTGTGTTTTGAGACAGGGTTTTCTCTGTTGTAATTCTGGCTGTCCTGGAGCTCACTATGTCGACCAGGCTGGCCTCCAACTCACAGTAAGAGAAAAAAAAAAAAAATTGAAAGCATCCAGCTACACAGGGATTCACTCAGGGCAGGAACCTGGAGGCAAGGAGCCGATACAGAGGTTATGGCTTCTGTGTGCTGCTTCCTGGCTTGGTCTCCATGACTCATATACAGTCTGCTTTCTTATGCAACCCAGGACCACAGGCTCAGAGATGGGACAACCTACAGTGAGCCAGCCCTAGCCCATGCATCACTAAGAACATGCCCTATAGACATGCTTACAGCCTGATCTTAAGGAAATATTTTCTTAACTGATGCCCCCCCTTCTCTAACTTGACTCTTGCTTGTATCAAGTTAACATAAAAATCAGCTATCACAAATAGTAACAAATAAATATATTTATGTAGTACTTCTTTGAAACAATCTCATCTAGTATATTACCCAATCCAATTCTCACAAAATACTAGTAGCATTATGAGAGCAGTTTTATAGATGAAAAGGGGAAATGGGAACGTTACCAGTTCATTTATCTATTAATTCATTCCTTTAAATGAACATACACTATGTAGGTGTGTGAAAATCCCGCCTCCATCCTCTCGGGGTCCTGGTCAATACTGCAAATTAAGAGACTAGAAGCATCAAAATTTCAAGTTTTAGTATTCTAATTAAAAGAGCAGTGAATAGCTTATGTATAGAATCGGGCTGATGGCCAAGTGCATCGATTTGACAAAGCAAAGGGTCGTGAGACATGCTGACAAGACTCATTTTAACAATGTTTACATGGACTGTTTCTGCTTGAATTCAATTAATAAAAATGATTTTTTAGGTATTTTTCACATCGTAATTTTCATTTTTAAGAAACAATAATCGCATGTTCTTTTCAGACCTTTTCTTTTAAGGCTTTAAACCTAAATATGTTAGAGTGGTATATGTTTCAACTCCATCAAGTACTGGATCATAAAAACATAACTCAGTCCAAGCCAGGGAAAAACCGGCAGACCACAAGATGGCTGTGCTCTGCTCCTTTCTCTCCGCCCTACAATGGGCGGAACAAAAGGCGCCTTGGCAGCCTTTTGGTCCCCGCCCACTTGCAGTTTTCAACCCGGTCCGCCAGGAGCCTATAATACTCAACAGAGGGGTTGTTAGCTCAACTCGTTTGGCTACGACTGCGGAAAAATCTAGTCATGTCTGGTCGCGGTAAAGGCGGGAAGGGCCTGGGCAAGGGCGGCGCCAAGCGCCACCGCAAGGTCCTGCGCGACAACATCCAGGGCATCACCAAGCCCGCCATCCGCCGCCTGGCCCGGCGCGGAGGGGTCAAGCGCATCTCCGGCCTCATCTACGAGGAGACCCGCGGGGTGCTGAAGGTGTTCCTGGAGAACGTGATCCGCGACGCCGTCACCTACACGGAGCACGCCAAGCGCAAGACCGTCACCGCCATGGACGTGGTCTACGCGCTCAAGCGCCAGGGCCGCACGCTCTACGGCTTCGGCGGCTAAGCCTCTCGCGACTGATTTCGTAAAATCAAAGGCCCTTTTCAGGGCCACCCACTTAGTCATCGAAAGGCTGTCGTTGCATCTACCATGTCGGAACCGTAATGTTCCCCAGTACAATACATTTCATTAGTATGTTTTTTTTTTTTTTAATCATTAGTCTTTCTAGTGCAGTTACAACTCTGTAGGTAGGCTTCAGACAGTTGTTTATCTGGGTCTCTGCAGTCTGCTATAGGGTTCACAAAATTTCACCGTACAGACTTAATCCCTTTTATCAAGTTATTGAGAATTTCGTTATGCAAATTAAGTAGACTTGGCACATTTGGAAAGGGTGTCTCATTTCAGTGAGTTGAAGCTCAGATTTGGCCAGTCAAAAGTAGAATATTGGGTATCGGTGTTAGAACTCTCGTTTTAACGTGTACCACCTGGCCCGAGGTTCAATCATCCATTAACGCCGCCTGGAAATTGTTTGCCCAAACTGATAAATCGATAAGATCCCTCAAACTATTGATATGCGATTGGTGGGTAGGTGGGCAAATCTTTTACTTAAGAAACAAGCTTGTCTGCTCGTGGAGATGCTAAGGAGTATTGAATAAGAAAGTGGAGTCTGAGCAGGAGAGAAAACCATCTGTTCTATGAGTTGCAGATCAGTGAACTTGACCACCAGAAGACGACAGAAAATATTGGGAAGAAAAGTACTGACGTGATGTTTTTCTTGAACACTTCTTCCAAGCAGTGCGATGCATTAAAACAAATGTTGACATAAAATCTGCATTTTGTTAGTTACTTATGGTAATGCAGAGATAATATAAAAGTTTGTGTATACAGGTTATTTGTATATATCACTATGCCACCATGTACAGGGTTTCAACATCTTATAATGGTGTGGGTGTTTGAACACACCCCCTGTGAGTTTTGAGATTAGGCTTAATAACGAAACTAAATGAGATTAACTACTTAAAACACAATGTATAAAAATATATGTAAAGTGGATAGACAGAGAAAGGGTAGTTTCAGCAGAAAAATAACCTATGATCTATTTCCAATGAGAAGTTTTACTAAACACAGATCAACACTTGGCATCTCAACATTCCAGAAATGGATGTTGAAGGATCTCAGATTTGAGCCAGCTTGTGCTCTGGGGCACATAAACTCAGAAATGAAAGATTGTATTCCAGTGTGTACTGTACACTCTGTCTCAGTTCGTGGACTTTTCCATCATTCCTGGAACAGCATCTTGTCAACTAATGTGTTCTGTAAAATTGTTTTCATTCAATAGAATGTCATGGCCTAGCTGAGGAGCCAGGTTCATCTTGTAGCAGTGCCAAAATCTATAATAGTGGCACCATCGAGCCATTTCTCAACATACCAGCAGGATTATAATTTTTAAAGGTATTAAATCTACTCTCTGGTCAGAACAGTCAACTGAATCACCATACTAGTCACAATAAAAGTCTTGCCTTAAAAATAGTCCTCATTTCAAACAAAATAAGGGATGGTTTACTTGGGACCTAGGAACCCAAATTCAGGCCCCCTCCCAAATAATATATTTTACATTGAGAACATTCTAGGACATTTTACTAGTTACAGAAAAAAAAAAAAAGTCTTAAATCAATACTGACCAAAACCATTGATGGGAACCACAAGTATTTACAGAAAATTGGGGGAAAGTCTACTAACAAAGGAATTAAAGGTGAGCAATGAATAGTTTTTTAAGGGAATAAGAAAAGGCTGTGGTATTTTTTGTCGCAGATCTACAATATTTTAACCCTACTTACTGTTGAAATTCCCGGTTTGGCTATGTAGAATCTTTAACATTGGTCAGTCTTCTCTCCCTCTCTCCTCTTTTCCTTCCTGGCACCTCAGCTCACAGGACCACAGGTCTTTCTATATAACACGAGTTTGCCTTTCAGGGCAGTTCCCAGGCAAAAGCTAGACGAGAAGCTAACAGACTGGCCCACAGCACTGTTTTCCTCATTGCATTTCTTTCTCTATGATTTTTTTTTCTTCTTTTTGCTGTCTCAGGAATGAATCAGACAATCCCAGTATCAAAGCTTTATGTTTTTTTTTTTTTCTTTTCTTCTTCTACTTGAAATTCTTTTATCCCAGATAGATGCATGCTTTCAACTTCATTTTATTTCTGTTAACACAAAAATACTGCTCTTACCTGATAGTTTTGTCTATTCTAGTGCCAAAGAGAAGTGGTCTTGTAACACAGATTTAGTATATTCCCAATTTTATGTTCTAGTGTAGAAGCAGTTTCATGGAATTTTTATAGTACCAGAACAAAAAAAGTCAAAAATTAAAGCACTTTTCAAATACATTGATGGAAACAGTAAATAGGTAGTCCCAACCAAGCAAGGAGATCTCATCTATTGGCCTCAGATGCTGTCTCATAGTTCATTGTCTCAGTCAGTAGAACCCAGACGCAGCTAATTTATTTTAAGAGGTTTTTATCTGTTCATCACAGGATTAGGTCTGACACAGAAGTAGGCAAGCAATGACTATTTAGGGGCTAAAGATTGCCCCAAGTAAATTTTAAGTAGGTTCTGAATATGAAACATTCCATCTTCTCAACAACACTAAAGGTCCAATCAGTCAGCTTTTGAAGACAGAGCTTCTTCCAGAAATTCTCCTTCACACAGTCCTCTATTCAAATACCTACCTTATGAAAGAGACCCCCACTTTTCACTCTGTAAATGACACCCCTGTTTGATCACTCTTAAAATAATGCTATTTTTTCTATAACAATTTCAAATATGGGTGTATATTTATGTCCCCCTTCACTTGGATGCAATGCCTTGAAAATGACAACTCCGTGTCCTCATGTCTCTAGCATCCGGTAGCACAGAGTTGTCTATTGTGGTGATTTATGTTTTGTCTTTTTTTTTAATGCTATTTTTATTTTATTTGAGTGGGTATTTTGCCTGCATGTATGTCTGTGGACCACTTTCATGTCTGTTGCCCAGAGGCAGGAAGAGGGTATTGGATCCCCTGGGACTGCAGTTAGAGGGTGGTGAGTAACAGAGGGTGGTGAGACACTGTGTCGGTGTTGGGAATGGAACACAGGTCCTCTGGAAGAGCAGCCAGTGCTCTTAACCCCTGAGCCATCTCTCCAGTCCTCTTTTGTCTTTTGAAAAATACTTTTTAAAAATTTTGTAATCTGGTATGTTTGTACATGTATGTGTGCAAGTACGTGTGTGTGTGTGTGTGTGTGTGTGTGTGTGTGTGTGTGTTATGTGTACATACCAAAGCATAATTTTGGGTATCAGAGGTTAACTCACAAGAATTAGATCTCTTCTTCCACCATGTAGGTTCATGAGTTTGAATTCAGTTCTTCAGACTTGGTAACAACTTTACCTGATGAATCATGTCACTGACTTCTTTTGTCATTCTATCCTGGAACTTCCTATGTAGTCCGGTTTCATTTTTATTTTCTTTATGAAGGTTTGTAAAGTGAATGCATTGTGAATCCTTACACAAGTCCCCAGGACCACACCAAGCCCAACTATGGTGCTGCCACAATCGGCTCTTCAATAAGCATGTTTATCTTAATAGATAATGCAGACTTGCAAATCCGGGAGTTTCCTGACTGAGGAGATGTGAAAGGTTTCTATCCATGGCAGAGGTGGACACCACAAAGAATATATGCCTATTAGGAATGATCTGGAATAAGGCCTAACTTAAAGGCCAGTGTGGTAAACAGATCTCCCAAATAAGAGATCTGCATCTTTACTGCTCATGAGGAGAGGGAATTCTAAGTGTTATCTGCTGGTCTCAAGGAGTAGCTGGCACACTATTTAATATCAAATAAACAATTCCTGAAGGAATTCAGATAAGGGATAAAATGATCACCCATTCTCAAGACACATTTTTGTTCTTTTGTCTGCTCTATTCCTGAAAATCGTCCAGATTTACCTATGAATTCTCTTTATAAGTTCAAAATGAAGCTATGTAAGTATTTCATTACTACCCAAGAAATCGGTTGGGTAACAGGTATCTCTAATAAGGGAGATACATTCAGACATAGCTAACAGTTCATAGGCTTAGGTTCAAATCTGTCCCTTATAAAAGTGATGAAAAATAAAAAAACCAATGAAGAAAAGAAGGAAGAAAGAAATAACAAAAGCCAGGAAATGAAACAAACAGTGCTACCAAGCTGGGTATGGTTGTCTAGTCCACAACATCCCCGTCCGCTGGGTTCTGAAATTTAGACTGCTCGAACCTGAAATCATAGCAGATACTCCTCAAACTGCCTACATTGACTAGTACACAAAATCAAGTTAAGTACAGGAGGCCATTTAAAGAACACATCTACCTGCCTTTACTAAACCTCAGCCACGTGGCGAGGCTGCAGAGGATCCTGAAATGGAAGCTGCATTTTAACACAATAGAATGTCTCCACTCCAGGTGCACGACGCAACGAATCTTAGTTGTGTAATCATCATAGCTATTAGTTTTCTTTCACTCCAGAAAATCTGAAGGAAGGGAAAACTAAGACCAGCTTTACAGTTCAGAGCTGTTTGAGAGGCTTTTTCCCCCTCTCCCCCACCTGATTTGAATCCACCCTGGATTCCACCTGTTCTGAGGAAAAAAATCCAAAAGTGATTCAGTTTTTTTTCATTTTATAGGTGGCTTCATTTTATGAAGTCAGTACTGTCCGTGGTGAATGACTAAGGATCATCAGTTAATATTTGCAACTAAGCAACCAATAATTATACTTCGCCCTCGCCTAGACTTCCCGTTTTCAAAGCTTCCTAGTTCGCTTTTCCATTCCTTAAGCGACCAAGTGATAAACTGCTGACTGCCGACACATAATCGAGCAGAATGTTTCCCAACAAAATGGTACAAGCTTCCAACATCTTTGTCCGACTTCTAGTACTTTGGGAGTTTCTCATTATTTAAGCCACGAGATAAAGAAATAAAGATTTTTCTCAGCCTTTGTTCTCTGGGATGCTCGACAAAGGGTTTATGTATAAAGCTGTACCGTTCAGTATTACAACGCTTTTTCTGAGTAGATGGGTGGCCCTGAGAAGGGCCTTTTGGTTAAGAAGAATCAAAAACCTTAGCCGCCGAAGCCGTAGAGCGTGCGGCCCTGGCGCTTGAGCGCGTAGACCACGTCCATGGCGGTGACGGTCTTGCGCTTGGCGTGCTCCGTGTAGGTGACGGCGTCGCGGATCACGTTCTCCAGGAACACCTTCAGCACCCCGCGGGTCTCCTCGTAGATGAGGCCGGAGATGCGCTTGACCCCTCCGCGCCGGGCCAGGCGGCGGATGGCGGGCTTGGTGATGCCCTGGATGTTGTCGCGCAGGACCTTGCGGTGGCGCTTGGCGCCGCCCTTGCCCAGGCCCTTCCCGCCTTTACCGCGGCCAGACATGACTAACAAAAGAGAGAAATGAGAGAGCGCTGACAGCGGGGCCTTATATAGCTGCTTCTCCTTGGTCCCAACCCCCAACAGAACGCGAGAACCGAAAGCCCGCCGGCGGGAAAAGTGACGTCACAGAGCCCCTCCCTTAAGCCGTGCCCTAAATTCCGGCTCGGTTCGGAATTAATGAAATCTCCATTGTATTTTACCTTTCAAGAACTTCACAAATTGTGAAAATGGAACACGAAGGATAGACGTAATAACCCAAAAAGCCAGATGGCACATATTTTGATAGTTGTTTACACTGGGGAGGCCCGTTATGAGAGTAGGACCATTGCATTAGTGCTTCAACTAAGCTTTACAGAGGGGTGGGTGGAGACAAATGTCTGTTGGAATCTGGAAGCCACACCTCATATTCGTACTTAACGTGTTAAGTAGCATTTCGTAACACAGGTTAAAATGGGAAAACTACTGGGATGATTACACAGCCTTTTTACGTGAAATCTTGGGTGGCTCTGAAAAGAGCCTTTGAAACTAACACGGAGGCAAACTTAAGCCCTCTCCCCGCGGATGCGGCGGGCCAGCTGGATGTCCTTGGGCATGATGGTGACGCGCTTGGCGTGGATGGCGCACAGGTTGGTGTCCTCGAACAGACCCACCAGGTAGGCCTCGCAGGCCTCCTGCAGCGCCATGACGGCCGAGCTCTGGAAGCGCAGGTCGGTCTTGAAGTCCTGCGCGATCTCGCGCACCAGGCGCTGGAACGGCAGCTTGCGGATCAGCAGCTCGGTCGACTTCTGGTAGCGCCGGATCTCGCGCAGCGCCACGGTGCCGGGCCGGTAGCGGTGCGGCTTCTTCACGCCGCCGGTGGCCGGCGCGCTCTTGCGGGCGGCCTTGGTGGCCAGCTGCTTGCGCGGGGCCTTGCCGCCGGTCGACTTGCGAGCGGTCTGCTTAGTGCGAGCCATTACAACAAACTAGATATGCGCAAAACTGAAGCATGGTAACCGTGTGAGCTTAACTACTATTTATAGTATACAAAGAATAGCGATTGGGTGAAAATAAGTTCAGCTGTGACGTTTAAGACTCTGATTGGCTTATCTTTAAGAGCCGCAATTTCAGTTTTCTCTGCTAAAGATATCTGCGGCCGCTCTTGTGTACGTTTTTAAAGAAAAATGGAATAAAATTGGGTTGATTGTCAACTTCTCCAGCTCCTCTGCTTCACAACACATGGCATCTTCACCTTGCTGCCATTGAGGAATCAAGTATTGAAATGTTGAATGTGACTCTTTTACATTGGAAGTTGGTAGGCCGCATTCTATCTTTTGATTGGTTTACTGCGTTTTCGTAACGAGCCAATAAGAAAGCAGATTTAGAATCCTTCATTTACATGGAGAGTCCCTATTTTGTTAAGCTACAGTATAAACGGAGAGAATCATGTTGATTGAGTTTAGTTCTCAGTTCTTGCATTTTTAAAAGTGATTTCCTCTGAAACCTAAATATTTTCTGGGATTTTGGGACGGGAATCACTCGATGCACTTGAAAACTATTTTTTAACAAAAGAAAAACAACAATTGTAGTAGGTTAAAATTACATTATTTTGTTTTTAAGTGAAAACTGTTCAAGACTTTCCCAAAGCTATTTCAGACTTTCATGTGCTGGGATGAGAAGTCATGCCATGGTTTTGCTTTCAGCAATAAACGGTGCTTTTCAGAATTGTGGAGGACAACACATTTTATTAGAGCTATTGGTTCACAATGTGAAATCACTGTAGCAAGCTGATGGTCTTTAAAGCCCTAAAGTTAAACTACATTAACCTAGAATTCTAGCACAGAGATATCTTATTTTTCTGCATGAAAAGACTTTTGTTCTTAGGAAAACTTTTGTCTACCTAGCATTTATTTCGTACATCTTGTAGACTCAGTAGTGAGCCCCTAAATTCATATTGTAGGGGGAAAAAAAATGGAATCCTTGTCAATATGTCAGGTGCTGACACTAAAGATAGTGTTTATGTTGTGAGGCTTTGTGACGTGCGTTGGATTGTTTTGATGACGAAACTGCAGAAATTCTTGCAAAACTCCCCTACGTATTTGGGGTGTTAATCGCCAAATTCTAATATTTTTTCTTAAAACACTAGCAGGAATCATTAGTGAAACCCGTAAACACGGTCTGCAGCCTGGTTTTCTGAAACTCTACTATGGGAGCCACTATCTGGTGGCGATACAGAAGCAATCCCTGACACCTCAGCGAGTTTGACAGGCTAATTTACAGCCACCTTTCACCAACTGAGGTACTTTTTGATAGGCATCTACTGCCTTACGATGATACTGCAGGGAAGTACGAGTCGATGTTGTGCTTAAAATTCACACCTCAACCAACGAGCTGGAGAGGTTTTGGGGACGCCTGTGAGCTCAGAGACTCGAGAAGATATGCCCCTCAAGTCCCAGACTAGCTAGGCTCAGAAAAATGCGGGAGCGCCAGGGTCCGAGGAGGCGGGGCTTCAGGGTCCAAGGGGCGGGCGTTAGCGTGCACCAATCACAGCGCGGCCCTGCTCTATAAATAAGCCGCGCCGGGGCCTTGTCTTTCTACTCTTTTCTTCATTTGGCTTGTTCCTGATCTTCCAACTTCAGCTACAATGTCGGAGACTGCGCCCGTTGCACAGGCTTCCGCTGCTCCTGAGAAGCCGGCAGCCGCAAAGAAGACCAAGAAGTCTGCGAAGGCGGCGGCTCCTAGGAAGAGGCCTGCCGGGCCCTCGGTGTCTGAACTCATCGTGCAGGCGGTCTCTTCCTCCAAGGAGCGCAGCGGCGTGTCCCTGGCCGCGCTTAAGAAGGCGCTGGCGGCTGCCGGCTACGATGTGGAGAAGAACAACAGCCGCATCAAGCTGGGGCTCAAGAGCCTGGTGAACAAGGGCACCCTGGTGCAGACCAAGGGCACCGGCGCGGCTGGCTCCTTCAAGATCAACAAGAAGGCGGAGGCCAAGTCCGGCACCACTAAGGTGTCCGTGAAGGCGAAAGCGTCGGGCGCGTCTAAGAAACCCAAGAAGACTGCCGCGGCCGCAGCTAAGAAAACTGTCAAGACCCCGAAGAAGCCTAAGAAGCCTGCCGTCTCGAAGAAGCCTTCTAAGAGCCCAAAGAAGCCGAAGGTGGTGAAGGCCAAGAAAGCTAAAAGCCCTGCCAAGGCCAAAGCGGTGAAGCCTAAGGCTGCCAAGGCGAAGGTGACAAAGCCTAAGACCGCAGCTAAGCCCAAGAAGGCGGCACCCAAGAAAAAGTAAACAGTTCGGTTGGAGGCTTCTTCAGTAACCCAACGGCTCTTTTCAGAGCCACCTACATAACTCAAAAGAGCTTGGCACTCGTTGCACTGCAACTAGCCTGGTGGTTGGTATACATGTAGACTAGTTTCAATTCCCTGGTTAACGTAGAACACCTGGGTGGCTATAGTCAGCTGAGGATTTTGCATGATTAAGACCTTGGGTGTCATCCTACGCTTGGTCTGGTTCTACCTTGGCTGTTAACCATCTGACCCATGAGGCTAAGCATAGGTAGCATACCTAAGCTAGTGCGAAAGAAACCTTTAGCTGGGTGGGGTTAATTCAGAGCCCTGGGAGATAACCCTCTCCAGGTATGGATAAACTCCATACTAGAGGGTGGTGCACTGGAATGAGTGGCATCTGCCCCAGGTAAGTGTCCTGTACTGCCGACTTGAGGCTGAGGACACAGGTCCTTACGCAATACTCTGGACCTGCATATGGGCTGTAGCACTGAGTGCACAGTAAACCAAGTTTTAAATGCAATGAGTATTTTTATATAAGTTCGAGCCCATAAGGCTGCTTCTATATAGGAATGCTGAATGCTTAGTTGTTTTTGTGAGGAGTGCCGGGATGGTGGGGGGAAAGTTTTTAGGACTTAGAGTTGGTCCTTTTCCTGGAAACTGTTCACAGGCAAGCCATTAAGATATTTGTGGTAGCCACTTTAACCCATGCTCCTGCCTCCCAAGTGGCGTGGTTACTTTTTTTCTTTTTTTTAACCCAGTGTTTTACTGGGCTCCCCTTTATTTTCCTTGAGATCAGTTTTAAGAAATTTGGGTGGGGTGGAATGTGTGTGTTGGGGGTGCCCTTGTGTCTGGAGGTTGGAATTTAGTTTTTTGTTATATATACATATGTAAGTGCCATTTACTCTCTGAGCCATTTTGCTGGCTCAGAATTTCGTTTTTTGTTTTGATATATATGTATATATATGTGTGTATATACATACGTGTAAATATATACTGTGTATACACACACAGAGAGAGACGTCCCACAGATGCCTTGAGACAACAACAAAGATTCCCTGGCTCCTGAAGGCACAGCCTCAGTCATTATTATTAAAAAATAATAATAATGGCTACCAGAATCTTTGCCATCACTAGCTTGTTTGAACTCTAGATGACCTTACTACTGTTCCCATCTTCCTGATCCTAATTCCATCACAAGACCATATTCAGCAAGTAGGGCTTAAAGAGAATCAGCTTTGAGTTCAGCAGGAAGTGGAAAGGAGCTGTGCTAAACAATGACATTGGGGAAGATATATCGCTATCACTTTGCTTGGCAAGTGCTGTTGCCCTTTCCTGCCATGATACAAGGTCCAGCATTTATCTCTGTACTGGGGCTTTGGCATATTGAGATAAAAGTGCCAATAAGGAAGTACAAGGGGTCTGGGGAGATAGATGGCTCAGTTGGTAAAGTACTTGACTTGAAAGGGTGAGGGTCCAGGCTCAAATCCCAACACCCAGGCACTAAAAATCTATGGGCACACTTGTAATCATTTCCTCTTCTCTCCTTGAAATCACCTGGGTCTCCCTGCCTCTTCCCTCTTGTTGTAGAGGGTATAACCTTGTAGATTTCACTGGGTTTTAGGATATTCTCTTTTTTTTCACGTAATACTGTCTGCATGTAAACAAATATTAAGTAACTGTTCCCCTTAATGTGCCTGATGTCAGCTTGTTTCATAGACAGTTATGGAACCCACAGAGGGTAGAGGCAGAGACCTTCAATCCTTACGTATTTCTCTTACAAACTTGTGTCAAGTGTTCTCAAACCCAGTCAGAAACTTTAAGAAAAGCATTTTGCTTCCCTACATCAGAAAACAGTTGCAAAATAAGTATTTGTAAAGCTTCAGTTTTCAAATATACACCTTTATATAGAAAACATATTACATCATATGAGTTGTAAAAAGTCAGGATGGATTAGTATTGGAAGAGCTGTTACTGTAGTTTACCCCATTTGGTCAGAAATGATGCTTGTGAGAAAGCCAGTAGATAATTCTGAAGACGTGGAAGATGTGGTGATTTGAATGAAAATGGTTCCATAGGCCAGTGATTCTCAACCTGTGGGTTGTGACCCCTTTGGGGGCAGGACAACCCTTTCATAGTGGTTGCCTAAGACAGCATATCAGATATCTACATTATGATTTATAACAGTAGCAAAATTACAGTTATGAAATAGTGATGAAAATAATTTTATGGTTGTGGTTCACCACAACACGAGGAGCTGTATTAAAGGGTCACATCATTAGGAAGATTGAGAACCGCTGGCTTAGACCACGGTAGGACCATCCCTTGATTAGCTCTTGCCCTCTATTTAAACCTAAACTTCATATCAGTACCCATGAAGATGGAATTGAAGGCCACTAGACCCCTTTGTTTGTTCCTCTTCCCAGTGTTGTTGCAGTGAATAAATCCTCTTTTCTCTGTTTTTCACTGTTTCATTAACTGGTATGGTGGGCACAGGTGGCTAAGCCTAGATTGTTGAAGTCTTAGTAGCCTAGGACTTACCCTAAGAACTCTGGAAACAGCTAAGATACAAATTCGAGGCCAGCCTGGGTTATAAGGAAAGACTTTGTTTCCCCCTCTCCCAAGAGACTGGGAGAGAAAAAAAAGGGAGAGAGAAAGGTGATGAAATTTAAACACTGAGACAAAAATATATTGCTACCCAGAACAAAATTTCAGTGGACTTGTGTGGTCTGGTTTGGTTGAGACAGGGTCTTAGGTAGCCCTGGGTAGCATTGAACTTGCTATGTACCTGAGGATAACTTCAGCTCCAGATCTTCCTGCGTTTACCTCCCAGGTGCCCAGCTTATAAGTATGTGCCTGGTTGGCTTCTATTTTTTTAATAAGCACTTTCTAAAACTTATACAGATAAAAAGGGAACCAAAGATGATTAAGCTAACTTTAATATACATAAGATCAGCCCTTCTAAATGACAATGGAATAATAATAAATAATAATAATAATAGAATGTGGGCAATAACTGAGAGCTCAGAGACAGACTCCATGGGGCTTGAACATGTGAGAAGAAGGTAGCAGCCATCATGAGAGAGGTCAGATTGCAGATGGTATCAGGAAAACCACATCACTGAATGACAGAAGTCATAACCCAGTGTGTTAAATACTTAAAAGAATAAAGCAAATTCTAAAGTTTGTAACACAAAACAAATGGCCATTCTGGAAACAAGAGGTAGGGAAGAATTTCTCAAATCTAAGCATAAGTTATGAGGCAATTTTCAACAATTTTTACTACAGTAAAATTAAGTCTTCTGTTAAAGATTTACAGTGTTAACACAGAAATCACTGTACTCCTTCTAGAAGAGTGTAAAGTAACATGTTAGACAGTGCCATTGGCTGTGTGGGAGTTGAGGACATTAATGAGAATCCTCTCAGGGTCTGATACCAGCATCTACCAGTCCTTGGGACTCTTTGGAATTGAGGGGTGAAAGGGAACAATGGAAGGAAGGGGGTTACACTGAAATTCCTGGGTGTCAACCAGAAATCACAGACAGGGGTGCTTTCCTTTTCACATCACCCCTGTCTCCTAAGTAGCCACCCTGCCTCGATCTGAAGAACATTCTGAACCACAGGAATATGCAACACCATAAAATGACAGAGACAGAGACACTCCCAAACCCACATTGTGGTGACACACACAGAAGTGCCCACCAATTAAAGAACAAAAGAACACAGTTAGTCTTTGAATTCAAATGTAATTTATGTACATAGTTAAAGTAAAATCAATCAAAACTGTGGGAAAGCAAATGACAAAAGGTAAGACAGGAAAGTTAGTAGAAGAGACCAATTGAAAGACCCTGATTTGCACATCCTTTTAAAAAGTAATTTAAATAATTGGCATGGAATCTGATATTTGGCAAACTTTAATATCCCGTACTTGTGCATTTCAGACAAGCACTCACTGCTGAACTATATTCTCAGTTTTAATTTATTTTGTATGTACTAGTACACGGCAAAGACAGCAACAATAAAAGAAATTTTGTATATATTTTATTTTGAGATAGGATCAACTAACTTGCTGAGGCAGGCCTTGAACTTATGATCCTGCTACCTTGGCCTCTCTAGAGACAAGAAGGCCTAAGATCTCCAAGCCCAGCTTTGTAAAAGAACATCTTTTTAATCCAAACAGGCACGGAGACAACACAGCCTGTCTTTAAAGCACGGCTGCCTTGTGGGTAAGGGCGAGTTCTTCCTTTTATTACACTTCACCTTTACGTCTTTAAACACCTTGAAACAAATACAGTCACTCGTTAACCTTTGAAAGTGGGAGGGTTCAGTCCGCATAGTTTCATTACTTCATTTGGGGGATGGAATTGGATTCCACTCAGTCTATCACTGGGAAGGTCGGGTCCTCCACTTCCCTTAATCTTGGGCCCATCATGTGTGGTGTCCAACCATCAGCTCCCCTTCGGACCTCCCAGCCTGGAGAACCCGGGATGTGGTGTCCCAGGCGTGTTGCTGTTTGCTTGCAGCGACCTAGCAGACGATAGGACGCTGGGTGGAAGCACGAGCCAATCAGAAGCGTCAGAAGTCAAGCCCTGCAGGCCGCGCAGTTGCCAGGGATGTCCCGGGGCTAAGCGTACTCCCGGAGTCTCCATCCTGGCTGAGGCTGAGCCCAAGCTGGGGGGAGCCTCTCTGCCTGCAGGCCTGGCCGGTTCAGGAGCACAGCTCATAAACAGCAGAGATTCTGCTGTGAAATCTCCTCACATGAGAACGAACTTTTTTTTAACCAAAACAAAGCATGGCAAACTTATTTTTTTAGTTATTTACACAATGTTTCAAAGCAATGGATTTCTTTTTCTTTTTTGTTTGTTTGTTCATTTTTCCGAGGCAGGATTTCTCTGTGTAGTCTGACTGTCCCAGAACTCACGCTGTAGACCAGGCTGGCCTCGAACTCAGAGATCCTCCTGCCTCTGCCTCCAGAATGCTGGGATTAAATGTGTGTACCAGCACTGCCCGGCTAATTGATTTCTTTATAGCAGTAATAGACATTATACTTCGTTCTAATGCATCCGTTTCTCAAATCTTGCTGATTCTTTTCCTGTCAAGTAACCCTGCTACTGCCTCCCTGTCACAGTCATGATTGTGCTCTTTCCCTCATCTCTACTCTTAATGATCTCTCCTCTACGCTTAACAATCTCTCTTCTCCTGTCCACAGTCCCGTTTCTAGTTGCATGACCTCCTCCCAACACATACAAATTTAAATGTAGTTTTATATATGAGAAAACATGCACTATTTGTCTCTGGGTCTATTTTCTTTGGGTTAGCATGATGTCAGGCTCCAAACATCTTTAACAAGAAATAAACTCATGATCATGTCCTTGCAGAACCTATCTTCTTAAAGTGCTAGTTGACAGCAAAAAAAAAAAAAAAAAAAAAAAAATCTGAAATTCCCTTGCAGCACATTGGACTGCTCCGAGCTGAGGGTTCTCTGGATAATGGGACTTAGTCTCCTACTGCTGATCTAGCTGATGGGGAAGACCCTGAGTCAGGCCAGGGTCTCTCTCCCTCTGCCCTCTGAGACTGCCTCTGGTCTGGTACTGCTCCCTACAGGAGGTTCACCCTAGAGCCTTGGCCACCTCAGAACAAAATCAGGAGACTCAGGTGGAGCTGCTTAGTGAATCTGACATATGATGGGAAGGCTGAAGGTTCAGATCTTTTCCTGGTTGTTTGGAAGTGGCTTTAATTTGGCTGGGCACGGTGATGTGCCGCTGTAATCCCAGCATTTGGGAGGTGGAGGCAGAAGGATCAGATGCTCAAAGTCATCCTCTACTTAGTTGGAGGTAGGGTAAGAAAGAGGGGAAGAAGACATATGTTTTTCAATAACTCAATAATTTAATAGTGACCTTTGATAATTGCATTAAAATACCTAGCACCTCATTCTTTCACTTCTTAACAGAAACCCAGAATCACAGCTCCAGCGCACCAAATGAAGAAACAGACAAGAGGGAAGGGTTCCCTAGTCCATTTTCACCCATCTGACCAAGATAATCAGAACTCGACAGAAATCTGGCTCTCCCATGGAAGGGCATGAGGGCTGTTCGGCTTTCACTTATCTTTAATGGACCCAGAATATGCAGTGCCCTAAAGCAGGTTCCCAGGAGTGGTTCACACAACAGCAGGGGCACTGGGAAGTGGCTAACAGTTATCAATTAGGGAGTCAAATCACCTGGGACGAACAGCTTAACTTGATTAAGGAACATAAATATTTAAGATGTGGCTACAGTAAGTTCCTTCCGTTCACATTACTATTTAGTAGACTGCGGTCTGTGGGACCAGAACTGGGTCAGGGAGAGCTGTCTGAGCCGATCACAGAGCTTCTGTGTAGTATCTTGTTTGTGTTTCTCCAGTAGCCCCGGCTGCTGTCCTTGTCTAACATTCCTGCTGTGCCCTGTCTGTATGTCTGCTCTTCTCCATACCCAGAATCTAAGGGTAGGAGTTCTAAGGAAAAGTCCCCCTTTTCTGTCCAGCTAAATGTGTATAAAATGATACACACTGGTTCTGCACGCTGCTATTGGATATTTGAGAAGCTTGGGTGGAATGGAGTGGGAGAAACTCCTGCCACAGCCACCCAGTAAGTCCTTGGCACATTCTGGTCAGGATTCATACAAAGTTGAGTTCCTCAAGTTTATGTACCTGAACCATAATACATTTCTAATCCTGTCAGTATGGACAGAAAACAGTAGTTACTTTAAGATTCTTCCTCTGAACACAGAGGCTGTGTAGTATGTTTTGAATCATTCAATATTTCAACACATTTTTGAAAGTTATTTTAACATTTTGTAATCTACTTCAAAACTTTCAGGATTGGTGACATCTTTTTGGAGCAGAAAGGAGCCCTTTTCTCTGTTCATAACCACGTCATCTTAAAAGAAATCATACACAAGCACCATCTCAAAAAAAATCACTAATAAATGGAAAGTACAAACAAAAAACATCAGCAGAAAAAACAAAGCAAACAACATCCCCAAACTTTCATTGACTAGGGTTTTTGGATTTGGCGATTATAGACGAGGAGTCGTAGGGTGCAGCAAGCACTGAGTAGTAGACTGGAGCAGGGAGCTTAGTCACCGGGGTCAGCAGTACTTCATTTTTTATCTAACATGTGCATTCATATTTGAGAGAGTCCCTAAAATTATTTCCAGCGTACTATATACTGCTCACCTACTGCGGTGCTTAGAATGAGAACGGCCCCGGTAGGCTCATATATTTGAATGCTTGGTCCCCAGTTGGAGGAACTCTTTGGGAAGGACCGGGAGGGGTGGCCTGTGGGAGGAGGTGTGCTAGTGGGGATGGACTTCAGTATTTCAAAAGACTTCAGCCATTCCCATTCTCCCTCTACCACCTACTTGCAGATGAAGATGTAAGTTCTCTGCTGTTCCTGCCACCATGCCTTTGCTCTGCCATTATGGACTCTAACGC
Source organism: Cricetomys ansorgei (assembly GCA_026225945.1). Classification (NCBI taxonomy): domain Eukaryota; kingdom Metazoa; phylum Chordata; class Mammalia; order Rodentia; family Nesomyidae; genus Cricetomys; species Cricetomys ansorgei. The sequence goes on from JAMJFZ010001043.1 coordinate 2,057,007, forward strand.
TCTTATAACCTTATGGTTATAAGCCCTAAGTTAAATGCCTTCTTTTAAAGGTTTGTCTTAGCCATGGTGTTTTACTACAGCAATAAAAAAAAAAAAGTATCTAAGACACCTACCTCGTTAACATTGCTCTAAGAATCAGAACTATTTACAGTAAACACTGTGGGCCAGAACCTGTTTCTAGAAGTTCAGTTAATGGAAACTCAGAGGATGTTAGAGCCTAGGATATAGAGAAAATGGGAAGGAGGCCAGACCTCACTGAGAACCACAGTTCTGGTATGTCCCACGAGGACATGACAAAAAGAGGGAGTAGAAGGGTTTCTAACAGCAACACTTTTTGCTTTCTGTGCTGTGGCGCCTGCTTCTGAGACCCATCCTGAGTCTACACACACACACACACACACACACACACACACACACACACACACACCAGAATTTATTAGAGTTAGAGTAGTTTACAAGCTGTAGTTCATATAGTCCAACAATTGTTGTACACCAATGGAAAATCCAAAAATCCAGTAATTATTCAGTCTACGAAGCTGCATGTCTCAGCTGGTCTTTAGTATACACTGGCATCCTAAAGAAATAGGCTCTAATGCCAGTGAAGGAATGAATTTGCCACACAGATGGAAAGCAAGCAGGCGTGGGGGCAGGGGAGAAGGGCTGTATTAAATTTAGGCCAATCTTCCCACTTCAAATGATTTAATTAAGAAAAAAAGTCCCTCACAGGTTTATCCAGCCACTCTAGTTTTAGTTAATTTCAGATGTAATCAAGCTGACAACCACGAATAGCCATCATAGCTAAGTTGCTGTAACCAACTGTAAACCAGCTTTTTTACATACTTGGAGAAAATCCTTCAAGCCTATAGTTGAGCTTAAAATAATTCAGCATTATAACTGAAACAAGGAGAAAACTCTGGATAAAAGCTTTCCCGCATCTCCGCTTTTTTTTTTTTTTTTTTTTTTTTTTTTTTTGTAGCTCTGGCAGTTCTGGAATCCATTGTGTATACCAGACTGGTATCGAAGAACGCACAGAGATCTGCCTGCTTCTGCCAGCCAGGAGTATTAAAGGTGTGTGCTACTCTGCCCAACTATGAATGTTCTTTCTTGTTTGCTTTGTATCCATGTGAAGAAATCTATGACCCATGTAATTGTTATGTGTAAAAAAGTTTGTTGTTTTAGTTGCATTTATGCCTTTTCTCCTCTCCTTTCTTGTTTTTGGCTTCTTAAAAGTGTTTTAGTTATTTATTTAATGTCTGAATGTTCTGTCTGCATGTACATCTGCATGCCAGAAGAGTGCATCAATCCCAGTATAGATGGTTGTGAGTCACCATGTAGTTGCTGGGAATTGAACTCCAGAAGAGCAGTTTGTGCTCTTACCAGCTAAGCCATCTCTCCAGCCCCATATTTCTGGATTTTAATTTAACTTACCTTTCTGGATTCTTAGATGGAAGTTAATTTATTTACCTGAGAGTCATTCTTTGTTCATGTAGGCATTCATAGGTAGACATTTTTTTCTTATTACTGGTATCCCTTTACCTTGTACCTTTTCATATATTGTTTTTATCTTCATTTATCTTCAAGTATTTTCTATTTTTTCTTAGTGATTTTACTATTTAGGCTATTGATTGTTCTGGAGTATGTAATTTAATTACTACGTTTCTGCAAATTTTCCATTTCCCTCTTCTGTTATTGGTTTCCCATTCTGCTGTGGCCAGGAAGCATATAAATGGGTGATATCAATCCTTTTATATCTATTGACGCTTGCTTCATGGTCAACTACATGGTCTATACTGAAGAATGGTCTGGTTCCACTGGTGAAAACAGGGATGAAGCATTCCATAAGGCATGGTTTATGGTTCTCAGAATCCTGTGATGCCTCCTACTTCATTGCCGATCTTCTATTTACTTGTTGGGTCCACTGTTGGGTCCAGGTGGAGTATCAAAGTCTCCCACGTCTACTGTTGAGCTTCCCGTCATTCATTTCAATCCTTTCAGCTTTGTTGATGAGTGTTTGGCTCTGTTGTTAGGGTCATGTATATGTATGTGTATAATGGTACGTTTTCTTGACAAATTGATGCTTTTCTCATTAAACAATGCTATACTTCATCTCTTGTAACACTGTTTTTCTTGTGGTTTATTCTGTCTGTTTTGGACAGCTACTCTAGCTCTCTTTGGAATATTGTTTGTGTTACGCCTTCCCTATCCATTAATTCTTCCTTAGAAACAGAATTCTTCTGTTTCTCAATCTAGTCCACGTCACTGGTATTCAGTGGCTGGCAGTATACAACCATATGATCTTATTTATTCAGTCAGTATACCCCTTTAAATATATTAGCATTTAGTATAGTTGCTGATAAGTAACATTTGCATCTGACAGTTTGCTGTTCATATATAGACATAAATTGCCACATTGATAAATATATATTAACATATTCATTATTTGCATATTGTCACTTCTGCTCTTATTTTCTTCCATTACTGGTTTACTTTGTGCCCAATAGATATTTTCGTACATACCATTTCAATTTTTAAATTTTATTGATGTATTAGTATTATATGTATGGGCACATATGACACAGCACATGCGTGGCAGTCAGGAGACAACATTTATTCTGGGACTTTGTGATACTCTTTGCCACATTAAGCTTCATTCTACCTGTGACAGTTGATCTTTATTGTCATCTTGACTGGATGTTGTTGAGTCACCATGGAAACAACTAAGAAAGTGTTTCCAGAGAGTTTACCTGACAGGAAGACTCACCCTGAATTTGGGCGGCACTCTTCCTTGGGCTGGGGCCTTGGGCAGAGAAAAATGAGAAAAGGGAGCTGGGCACCGCTTCCTGCTGTGCATGAAATGCTTTCCCCTCGCACATAGACGGCATCTGCTTTAAACTATGAGCTGAAATAAATCCTTTCCTTAAGTTGCTTCTGTCAGGTATTATGACAGCAATGAGAGTAGTAGGTAATACATCACCCAGAACATGCTTGTACCGACATGCTGCATGCATCACCACATAGACTGCATACTAACCACACCACATCACACCCATTAGGCACACATATATGTGCATGCATCTTAGGCGTGTGGTTAGTACTGGTCTGAGAGTTACTCTTTCACTTAACATATCTGTGTTAGAAACTGTTATAGAAATTCATGATTAGTAGGTAAATAATACTGATAAAAATTCATACCCGTGTGGATCTTGCATAACAAAAAGTCAGTGAAAAGTGTCATGAAATAAAATAATAATAATAAATAATATGAGAGGGATTGGGAATAACAGAAGGGTGCAGTTCTTAACAGTTAGTTAGGGTAGACCTGAGAGAAGGGACTCCTCGAGCATGCGAACTTATCAGGCTACCTGGGACTGACTCTTCCTTACAGAGAGAATACTCAATCCAGTGTGTGTGCGTTGGGGGAAGAGAGCTTTTAAAGGTAATCCTACTGACTCCATTTTTGGTCTCTGTGCTGCATCTCAAGCTCAGAGGACCAAGCCCAGCCTTACTTGCTGAATACCTAGAATCAAAGGGGGATTCTAGGAGAAGCTCCCATCGGTGCTTGTCTTCGAGTTACTATTGCTGTGATGAAACACCGTGACCAAAGCGACTTGGCAAGGAAAGTGTTTACTTGGCTTACACTTTCACATCATAGCCCATCTCTGAAGGAAGAGCAGGAACTCAAACCTGGGGGCAGGAGCTGATACAGAGGCCATGGAGGGATGCTGCTTACTGACTTGCTCTTTATGGCTTACTTAGCATGCTTTCTTATAGAACCCATGACCACCAGCCCAAGGATCAACCACCCTCAATGGGCTGAGCCCTCCCCATCAGTCACTAATTAAGAAAATGCCCTACACCTGGATTTTATGGAGAATTTTCTCAGTTAACCTTAATTGAGAAAAATCCCCTCCTTTCAGCTTGTGTCAAGTTGACATGAAACTAGCCAGGACAGTGCTTCTGAGGTTTAGCTTTGGGAACATATCTCTGAAGTCTTACCTGAAAACTTCTCTGTCCATCTATACTCTGTTACTCATAAACCACTTATTTCCTCATGGGATAAGACACAGATGTGAGGGACAGCTGTCACGAGACAGACTCCATTTTGCTTTTGTGTTGCTGATGGTGTTTTGGGTAGTACTAGTTTAGATTTTGGCATTCACAAACTTCTATTTCTTGATCTTAAGCTAGACTACACTTGAGTATAAACTCACACATGCACAACAAAAGCCATGGGTATCTGGAATGAGTCATCTTGGCATCCAGGAAACAGGGGCTCATTCCTTCTCTTCACATAGTGGCAGCCTCAGACACTGATGTGGCCCCAGGACTTCACAGTGCTGAAGAGTCTACTGTTTGAGATGGGAAGGCAGGAACCTGTCTAACATCTGCCTCTAGCGTGAGTTGAACAGGGGCTGGGATGAACTCTGTGCACCCGGTGCAACCCGAGGACCAAGCACCGAGCATGAGTAACTATCCGGATTATTCCCTGGGGATCTCCATAATCCAAGTTTAACTCATCCCCCTCCCTCCTCCATCTTGTGCTCTCAGCCCCTTTACCAGCTCCTTGGAGCCATTCATTCTACATGTTTATTACTAAAGCAAGCAGGAAAGGTATTTGCATACTTATCTCATTAACCTGCAGCTACAAATGTGGTCGCGCCTTGTTTGAATATGGCGATTCGTTTCCCTCCTTTCTATAGTAATTCTATCTTGGTTGGAGAAAGCACTCTTGCTTGGATTTTGAGAAAGTGAGGCTGAGGCTGAATCACTCACTCAGTGTCTGACACCCTTACCTCCCGCCTTTTCTCCACAGAGCACTGAGCACTGGGTGTAGGAATCTAGACCTGACTGTCTCAACAGTAGTGGCTGTTGTTCCCTGTTCTGTAGTGCTGAGTCTGGTGATTGAAACACATTTATATCTTGCAGAGGAGTGGTGAGGAGGGAAAAGTTACAACCCAGCAGGACAGAAAAATAGCTGGCTGGCTTGGGGGAATTCCACCATGTCAGTGACTGCTGTGACAACCTCCCCTTTGCACCACCGCCAGCAGAGCAGTTATGAAGCAAGAAGCCACCACGAAATGCCAGTGAAATAACACAGCTTTAGAAGCCTTGGGAGTCCCAAGAGGGTAGGAAGTAAAAACACATAGATCTCACATCAGAGTGTACGCTGACCTTCTGCGCTGGGTCACAAGAGAGTTTTGAACTCTGTTACTGATCTGTTCTTTGTATTCGATACTTACATCGTGTTTCTTTGATCCTTCGTTCCTTTAAGGATAAGGTTTCAAAAAACAGGAGCAACTTCACTGACCGTCTATCTGCTTTCACTTGTGAAGTAACTCAGCTGTAATTCCTGAAGTTTATAGAAATGGCAACTGCTCAGCAGAGCAGCACTAGATCCGTGACCGTCTTCCTAGACATGGCGGCCTGTGTACTCTGGAGGGAAGGTGTTACTCATGTGACTAATATCCATGCGGGGTGGGATCTCAGTGGATAGTGTAGTCTCCAGACAACAGAGGCCTCTCCCCAATGGCTCTGGGAAGGCTCAGCACTTGGGCAGCTCTCACATTAACCTCTGCTTTTGCTTCTCAAATGACACAAGCAATCTCAGAAAATCCAGAATACAGGTGGGCGAGGCTTAGTCTAAGCTTCTGGAGCCTTTCGAGGGGGAGGGGGAGCCCCTTTGCCAGGAATGTGGTGCTCCTTGCAAAGAAGGCCCAAGTTCATCCCATGAGGCAATGTGTCACCAGAAGGCTTCTGAAGAAATCTTGTATGCGTCTGTGTCTTGATTTTCAGAGGAAGACAGCCTGTTTGTCAAGTTCAGTTGAATTCCTGTTTTAATTCTTGACGCCTGTGTGTGTGTGTGTGTGTGTGTGTGTGTGTGTGTGTGTGTGTGTGTGTGTAGAATCTCAGAAGCAGCTGCCACAGCACAGAAAGCAAAAAGTGTTGCTGTTAGAAACCCTTCTACTCTCTCTGGCTGTCATTCCTCACGGTACATATTAGAACTGTGGTTCTCAGTGAGGTCTGGCCTCCTTCCCATTTTCTCTATATCCTAGGCTCTGACACCCCCTGAGTTCTCATCACCTGAACTTCTGGGAAGAGGTTCTGACCCAGAGAAGAGACACAAACTCCCTGGTTCTTAAGGAATGTTGCTGCCTGAACCCCTCTTCCCTTTCAGCCCTCTTTCCAGTTCTCTTGGCACAACAATAATTAACCAATTCTTGGCCTGGCATGGTGGTACATAGTTGTAATGCCAGCACTCAGGAGGCAAACACAAGCAGAATAACTAGTGTTCCAGATCAGATTGATAGACAGAGAGATGTTTTTGCCAGTCAGGGCTACGTAGGTAAGCCACGTCTCACAAAGCAGACCAAAAGTCCCAACAATAAGTCCGTTTTCCTCGCCTTAGTTATATTTGTGTCTCCACTGCGATTTCATCGTCACGATGTCTTGTGATCTTTGGAGGTAGGGATTTAGGAAGAATCACATTTGACAGTCTGACTGGAATTTTCCATTGACCCCCTGAGTGTTTCCTGACAGTTGAAGTTTATTTTGTCAGATATTAAGATAGTGGCACCTGCTTGCTTCCTGGTCCCGTTTGATTGGAGTGCTCTAAAGCGGTGCCTATCTTTAAAGCTGTGTAGATAAAAGACAAACGGGATTTGTTTCGTGATCCATTCAGCCAGCCTGTGTATTTTGATCAGAGAATTGAGGCCATTAATATTTAAAGTTATCATTAATACGTGTGTATTGACTGCAGTCATTGTGCTGATTTCTGGTGTCATATTCTTAGTGATATTTTGTGTTTTAGTAATTACAGCTTTATGTTTCTTTCTACAGTCGCTTGGCTATGCTCATTCCTCTCTTCAGCCCCAAATATCACTTCCTATATTTTCTTAGGTTTGATTTGTTGGATATAAGTATTTTAGCCTGTTTATATGGAAAGTTTTTTTTTCTCCTCCAACTATGGAAGATGGCTTTGCTCTTCTGGCTTTTACTCTTTACATTGAGAAATCAGCTGTTATTTTTATGTTTTTCCCCCTTTACTCATGATTTATGTCTTTTTTCTCTTGCAGCTTTCAATGTCCACGTGGGATAGTGGCTATTCTGTAAATACCACGAGACATTTATGCATCTTCTTTGTTCCAGTCTGTTTCTCTTTTCTAGAGACTTCAAACCTCTACAACCAGTAGCAGTCAGTGATTACACTTAAGTTTAGGCGAGGTATACAGCTACTACTGTGGGAAATAGTTCTCCACTTTTGATTGCTATATTTGAAAACTTCTCCGGAGAAGCCATGGCCTTAGTCTTTAACGTTGAGAAGATGAGAGAGGTAGCCTCTTGCTCCATCTGTAAGGACCTAATGTCTCATCCAATGAACATCAAATGTTCTGCAAATCCTGCTTACAGAGCTACTGTAACAAAGTCAACCCAAAGGCTGCATTGAAGATAACCTTCTTGGGCTGTCCTTTGTGTAGGCATCCATTTTGCTTACAGAACTTCTGGCCCAACAAAGAGCTAGACAACGTAATTGATGTCATCAAGGAGATGGAAGAACAGGCTCATGAGATGCTGTGTGATACACACAAAGAGACGCTTGATCTCTTTTGTGAAGATGAGGGTCAGCTCCTCTGCTGGCGCTGTAACTGGGAGGCTCAGCACAAATGTCACTCCTTGGCTCTTGTGAAAGATGTGTACGAGGGCTACAAGGTGAGTATTATGGTTGGGAGCCTCTACAAGTGTCCATTCTTATGATGGCTGTAAGTGTAAGAATTACTATGTAATAAGGAGCCAAGTTGAGATTCCAGCACCCACATATAAAGCCTAGCATGGCTACACCTCATCTGGAGCCTCAGTGTTGTGAGAAGCAAAGACAGGAAGATGGATGGGGCTTGCTGGCAACCAGTTTACTTCTGAGTTCAGTGGGAGACCCTGCCTCAAAAAAAAGAGGCAGAAAGAAAGAACAGGACACCTCTTCTGGCTCCATGTGTCTGTGTATGGGCATCGGCACTCCCATGCTATAGATGCATGTAACGATATCTTTTTGGCCCTCTCTCTTTCAGACATACACACACACACATCATTATCATCATCACCATCACCATCACCATCATCATCATCATCTACCAAGATTGTAGAAGGAGAGACTCTAAACATGCAAAATCATACCATAGAACTCCCTGATTGTCATGGCCAAGCTGAACAGCCCTATAAAAAAGGGAAGTGAAAACACAGGAAAGAAAGCCACAGCCCAGACCCTTATCATCACTTCCAATTCTAAATCCTAGACCAGACTGAGTGGTATTCACTATGGAGGAATGTTCATTTGGAAAGTTAAGGGCCAGAGGTACTGAGAAGATCTGGTGCCATAAAAGAAAAATATCAAGGGGAAGTTTCATATTATCTTCAGAAGAAAGTGGGCAGGTTCAGATAAGATTTCAGAAGAGTCAAAGATCTGAAAATGAATGCTTTGGTGGATTGGTTATGTGGAATGAGGTTTGCCAGGACTCCTAGGCCCTCCCTTGAAAGTGCAGGGCCTTCTTTTCTGGCACAGTGAGGGAAAGGGACAATCCTGCTGTCTTTTTTGTTTTTGTCCTGTTTTGTTTTTGAGACAGGGGCTGTCCTGGAACTCACTATGTGGTAGACCATGCTGGCCTCAAACTTGCAGAGATCTGCCTGCCTCTGAAACCATTGCTTCTGTCTTGATTCTACTATGTTCTGTCAGCTTGCCAGGGGTAAGGGGGCCGGAGACCATACACAGTGTGGGCTCCTCATGCTCTCTTTCATGAAACAGACATGATCTTTATGTAAAAGGCCTCAAGTCTCTCATAAAGATGCATCAGTGCCAACTGCCAGTCAGCACACTTGGCTCTTCCTTAGTCTCCCCAGGTCTACTGCAGTGTAGAGATTCCTATTTGAATGATTTTCCCACTGATCAGTCAGAAAAGGAGCAAGGCAGGGTGACAGTTACCAGCCACAGAGCCAGACTGCTAAGCTGAAACATTAGTCCTGGCACTTACCAGATGGATAACTGCGCTAATTTGCTTGAAGTTTTCACATCTTGTTATCCCCATCTGTAAACAGAGATGATAGCATCTGAGTCTTGCACGTATGCTGGGAGTTGTATTTGCTTTACAAACATTAAACTATGTAAAACTTACAATGGCATGTAACATATATCAAAGGCAATATTGTATTTTTCTAAATCACTCACAGCCTCTTTTTGTGAGATCCCTTGGAAATTAATGCAGATACACCTGTCGAGTTTACGAGACCAAGAGTTTTTGGTAGCCTCAAATTGCTCTCAGTGAAAACATGAGAATCTACTTTGGGAATTAACCTGGAGGAGATGAGCTTCACAAGGGCACGAATTCCTTTAAGTTTGTTTCTCGATGCTATCCTCCAGATCCCACTTCTCTACAAACTCTAATAACTTCAATTAGTAGACTGGCTTTTCCTTTCTAACATAACCATAATATATACGGAGTTCCGTATGTGTCCTACATCTCAGTACTGGCTATGTTTGGTTTAGCACATTATTTTACAAACTCTCCCTGTGAATGGTTATGACAGTCTATGGCAATCTTTCCCAAGTGAGACTGTGGTGATGGACACAGTTCAGCAAATGAGGCTGGAGTCCCAGTTGTACTCCTGAGACTCCCAGTTATGGCTCCTGAGACAAATTACTTGAACCTCTTCTAAGACTCATTTTCTATGGCACATAATGGTGTTAAGCATCCTACCAAGTGTCCAGGATTGCTAAGGCAATCACTAAGTTACCACATATACAACCCTTAGTTTGCACTCTGAGAAATCTATTAAGAGCCCAAAAACTATTTGTTGTGATTTTGCTTTTGGAGTGCTCTTTTCTGGCACAATATATTATAGTTTCCCCTCCCTCTACTCCTCCCAGCTCATCCCCACCCCCACCCCCCCCACACACACCTCTGGATCACTCCTTTCCGTCTCACGTTAGAAAAGGACAAGCTTCTAAGAGATGACAACCAAACCATAACAAAATAAAATATAATATAATGAAGCAAAAAATCAAGCATGTACGTGTATACATGTTAATTCGGGTGCCCAAGGAAGCAAGAAGAGGGCATCAGATCTCTTGGAGCTAAAGTGACAGGGGGCTGTGAGCCACCTGGGTCCTGGGAATGAAAGTCAGGTTCTGCGTAAGAACAGAACTCGCTCCCAACCATTGAGCCATTTTTCTAGCCTCAAGACTTTCATTTTCAATATTGAATAGTACTGATTTACTCTGTGGCACACTTTTTTTCATATTTTAAATGCATCAATCTGGTACTCAAGGGTTGTAGTAGCACACCTACGGGGCGGCTCAGCAAAGATGACAAGGAGGCATTTTCATGGTTGCAAACTCTGCCAGACCTCAGCAGAGGGAACCACCATCCTGGCCAGTGCTATACGGGACAGTGGAACCCAAGTATTTGAGCTCAGGTGTTTTTATTGCTTCAGAACTCCTCAGGTGTTCTTTTGATAGCACATGCATATCATTAGCAGTTAAACATCTCCCACAGAAATCCAACACCTGCAGACAATACAAAACACCAAAACCTCGGGAGACTCTCACCCAATAGTGCATAAAACAATTATATTACACATAGCTAAAAAAACTTCTACAACAAAAGGTCACCACTCTAGAAATGATGAGACCATGGAGAATGGGATGGGGCCTAAAAATGATGTGGACTAAAGTCTCATGCAATAGACAACTTTATTTAGAACATCAGATAATTTATATTCTGAGGGTTAAGCAAGGTCATATGAGCAAAGTTCACATGCTTTCAAGCTGTTTGCAATCACAAGGGCAAGGTGCGCCTGGAAATACTATCTGAATAACAACAGTAAGATAATGGGTAATCTGGAGTAAACCCACTCCTTTTTAGTTCACCTGGGAGGGGCATGAAAGCACATTCCAAACACTAGCCTGTGCTTTGGGGGGCTCAGGTCACAAGACTCTTGTCCTATTTTCTTGGAATTTTCTCATGAGCACTCAGAAGTCTCACAAAACTTCATTCATGGACCGTGTTCTGACACTCAGACATCCACCTACTGACCTTGCTATGCTTGCCAGACTCTAGCTCTTAGCCTCACCAGGTCAGAAAACAATGCGGCAAGCAAGATCACTCCAGGCTGAGTGTCACGAGGGCAGTAAAGTAAACCTACCTGATTTCTAAGATACACGGGTCTCACTGTAAAACCTGCACACCGCAGCTGCATACCTTATGGCTTCAGCCTGTTTCCATGGCTGATGGTAGAGGCTGTTCACATGTCTGAAGTCCATTCTTTCTGGAAGTATCTATATCATGCATTACCTCACAGTCAAATTCCACAGCTCGTGCCATTTCTGCCCTCTGCTTCCTTTGCATATGGATGTTTAACTTGAACTTCCAGAACATGCTTTTACTTTACTTCCCTTCTTTCTGGGATTGTGGGAAATGGAAGACAATGACCTCTAATACACATGGAAAACCTCATCAACATCAAGTCCGATCCTGTCTCCCATGTACAATTCCTATTCATTTTAAATCAATGACCTTTCTATTGTGAGATCTAAAATTATGATTTCAGTTTTAATTACTGTGCCTATAAAAAAAAATTATATAAAAAACATAATATAACAAAACAAAATATATCTATAAAAAAAACAAAATAAAAACAGATGATCCTGTAATCCCCACTTGCCCAAGAATAGATAAATTCCTGAAATGCAGGGACGCTCATATAAGATAATAAGTCTTTTTTTTTTTAATTCCCTAAGCAAGTTTGGTTGGTTCAACTGCACCAGGCATGCTTGATCAAAAATAGGCAGGATGTTCGTTGGCAGGAAATACATCAAGATGTATGCTTGCCCCTGATTGGACCTGGTGAAAAATATATAGCCTTATGGGCTCTGCCTTTTTAAGCCTCTGCAAAATGTGACTCATCACCTTTTTTGTGGGAACCCCAAAATGGTCCTGGCCAGAGTTCATCATTACTAACTGTATTTAACTAATTTAATTAAAGCTTGCTTCACATTTGGTTCAAAAATTGTGACGGTGGTCTTTTTCCTCAACCAGTGGAATTAACACTATCACAAAATGAAAGTCACTGAAGCATTATATAACTTCAGAGAGCATTCGTGGACATTTCAAGTCTCTGACTTCTCAAATGAAAGTCAAGTCCCATCACATAATCCTGTGGGCTTTGCTGTCTTTTGCCTAGGAACGATCCAGTGCTGCTGTGATCCTGGGCTGCTGGGTCATGGTTCTCAGCTAGCCCTAGCAAATTCCAGCCATACAAGCAGTCCCTTTTCCAAGAATCCAGATCTCTCCTATATCAGTATGGTTGTCTTACAATTCATGCTTAGTGATATTTGTCACAGCTCAGCAATATTTTCTTACTTATCGAATAAAAACTTGAGTTTCTGCTTACATAAAAGTATTTGAACAATGCCCTGCTTCTGTAATTCAAGTTTCCAGGGTTCCTATTCCACCTTTCTCCCCTATCTTGGTTGAAGCAGAAGAAAATTAATCAGGAATTAAATAAAATAAGGAAATAGGGATAGTATCTCCCCTCACCTCTAAATGCCAGGTAAGAACGTTCACAAGGCGTTCTTCCAGTTTGAGTGGCTCATTGCAAACTTGTATCCGTGTAGCTGATCCTGCTTTCTTTTCTAGGGTGGGATGGGGGTGTGAGGAGGTAATATGTATATAGCATAAAATTGGTATTTAGCCATTGTTAATTATACAGTTGAGGGCATTAAGTGTTTGTTATTATTGCTGTATAACCATCACCATGTTCATCTCCAGGACATTTTTCTACTCTTCAACCTGAAACCGTAACCGGCCATTCTTCCTGTCTCCCAATGCCTGGTAACCACTGTGATTTCTGTGTCTATGAAACTTTCCACTGCTGTTAATTTGTATAAATAAATCATAGGAGTATTAGTTCCCAAGTTTTGTGCTTATTTCAATTATCAGGATGTCTTCAAGCTTCCTCCTTGTTGCATTTTCTATGCCACATTTCATTGATCCATTTGTTTGTTTACTGAAAGATGGATGTGTTCCCTCACTTTGGGAATTTTTCATTGACTCTAGGTTGCCATAGAGGATCGTAGGCAAATAATCAAGTCAAACTTCAAGAATCTCCAGAGTTTTCTATATGAAGAAGAGAAGTCCTACCTCTGGAGGTTGGAGAACGAAGAACAGATGCTGAGGAGACTGAATGGTGATGAGGCCAGTCGGCAGCAGAAGTACAAAGAAATTGAAAGCCAAATTCAGGAACTGGAGGCAAAATGTCAGGGCTCAGCGCAGAAAGTACTACAGGTGAGCTTGTGAGTTAGGAGTAGGGAAAGAAGGCATGTGATTCTGATAGCAGGAGGATAATATAGTGAGGACACATGGAGATTGGAGGCCTGCCTCCACTTAGAATAGCAGTAATGCTGGTGTGGGAAACTTAGGGTTGTGTTTGAGCAGCATCAGGGTGACTTGCACTGGTCTACAGGATCCTTTAAGTTTATTAGAAAAATTTGCTTTCTCTGGGTGAACTGTAAGAGTAAAAATTATTTTTTTCAATTTTAGCTACTGTGCCTAAGATATCATTAAGAGAAAAACAGATGACCTCCTGGAATGCTAGGTGGGGCTGTTCAGGTGAGATAGTCTTGAGTCTCCCTTGTCCAAGGACATAACTTCTTGGATTATTGGGTAGGGAGTGGCTAGATCCCAAACTGACCCTACTGCACTGGATGTGTTCCATGCACCAGATGTAAATGGTCACTTGTAGGTGGGAGATAACCCAGACAGGAAGTACATCAGGATAGATGCTTGCCACTGACTGGACCTGGTGGAAAGTGCATAACCTTATGGGTTCTACCTTTTTAAGCACCTGTGCTACATGATTGGGGCCTTTCTCTGGGAACTCTGGAGGGGGCAGGTCCACTGTATATGTACCTCAGAATGGCCCTGGTCAGAGTCCATCTTCCTGGCCAGTCTTTAATTTACTTAAAGCTTGCTTGCTTCAAATTTGGCTCCTTGTGGTGGTCTCATTCTCTATTGCGTGTGGGATTCACAGAACATGGACTGACAAAGTGGAAGAAGTCCTGCCACCTTGCTCACATAGCCACTGAGGCATCCATTAGACTCATCCTTAAATACCCTTCCAAGGGACAGATGCTGACAGTGTGGACACATAAAAGAACAGTAACTCCATGACGTGCTTCTAAGGGCCCTGATCCACAGCTTACTTACAGGTGCATGATTAATGTATCCATCCCATCAAGATAAACAGCTGGAACTCTGACCAGAAGGAAAGATGAGCACAGTTCTTGGCAGAGCAAAAGCTTGGTGGCAAGAACAATCAGAGAGCTTCTTACATCTTCGTCTGCAAGTAGGTGGTAGAAAGGGGAGACTGGGAATTGTTTAAGTCTTTTGAAACCTCAAGCCCTCCCCCAGTTACACACCTCCTCCAATAAGGCCATCCTTCCTAATCCTTCCCACCAAGCATTCAAATATATGAGCCTACCGGGGCCGTTCTCATTCTAAGCACCGCAGTAGGTGAGCAGTATGTTGCACACTGGAAATAATTTTAGGGACTTCTCTCAGATGATGAATGTACGTGTTAGATAAAAAATGAAGTGCTGCTGACCCCAGTGACTAAGCTTCCTGCTCCAATCTGTTACTCAGTGCTTGCTGCACCCTACGACTTCTCATCCATGATTGCAAAATTCAAAATTCCTAGCTAATAAAATTTTGCTTTGTTTCTCTTTCCTGGTGATGATTTTTTGTTTTTGATGCTGTTGTTGTTTGTATTTTCTGTTTATTTGGGTTTTTTATTTTCGAGATAGTGCTTGTATAAGAGTTCTTCTAATATGATGTGGAAAAGAGGAAAAGGGCTCCTTTCTCCTCCACAAAAGATGTCACCAATCCCGAAAGTTCTGAATTCAGGAGGACTTGAGGGCAGAACAGGAGCCAGAGTAACTCCAGATATTTCTGATCCTTGTCGACTCTGAATGACCCAAGATGCTGGGGATACAGATGAGGGCACTGATGGTATTGTTACCACTGCATATTAGATGTGTGCCGGGTCCCAGACACGCGCTAACTCACTTAACCATCCTCGTTGTCTACAACAGACGCGAAGATTTGCATTTTATAAGTACTCTATACATAGTTTGCATAGCTAGGGTTTAAATCATGCCATGTTCAAATTATGCCCAGATTTGAACCCAGACTTTTTTTTCTTTTTGTAAAGTATGTATTGTCTTTCCAGCTCCCAAAAGACTGGTTGTGGTTGTGGTTGCTTTCCGTTCATTGTGACTCTGGACCCCAGCACAGCACATCCTGGCCTAGCTGTGCTTAAAGATGGAAGACAAATGACTTACAGACGCTGCCACAAGGGTCTTGAGGCTTCTGCCAAGAGATTTTACGTTTTACCCTGTGTCCTGGGCTGTGAGGGCTTTATTTCAGGAAGATACTACTTCGAAGTATCTATCGAGAATGCAACCATTTGGGATGTGAGAGTCTGTACAGAGACTGCGCAGAGGGGAGGGGCATTGGCATGAAGAAGGAGCCTGCGTGTGGATTCTGGACCACTGGCGTGTGTGAAGAGTATGGCCTCGTAGCTCTCACTTCTATCCCGCGTTTCCTTTACCTGATTGAGAAACCTCAGCTTGCGGGAGTTTTCCTAGGCTGTGACGCTGGAGCTGTATCCTTTTACAATGTAGCTACCGGTTCCCACATCTTCCCGTCCCCAAGGCTTCCTTCTCAGATACTCTGAGACCCTTTTTCCATGCTTACCAACATTCCACTCTGTTCCTGCTTGCCAGAAACGATTAAGGAAAGGAGTAAAGTCCCCGTGGTTCAAATAGCACAGGAAGTGCTTAAAACCCATAGGGTAGAAACTTGGCTGTTTTTCTAAACTGCTATTTCCAGTGCTTTTAATGAACCTTCAATAAGTGTGCATTGAATTGGTTTATGGAAAGGCTAAAAATACTACACATGGCCAACTTCAGTGAAAGGAAAGCAAAATTGTATCTTTTCTTCTCCTTCCCCTTTGTGTTACAGGACTCTGGTTTTCAATACTCCTTACTGTGACGATAAACTAGTTCCAAAGTCAAAAGTTTTGGGTCTTTCTACTTTGTGTGATATCTATCAAATTCCTGTGTGAGGGATGAATGAATTACAACATCTTTTAACTGAATAAAAGAAGAACTCAAAATAGCATTAACTCAACCATCATTCTTGGTATTGCTTTTATTTCCTTCCTTCAGGATACCAGAGTCAAAGATGTGTGTGTGTAAGACCATTTGGTATATCCCAACTAGACTAAAACATGTCAAAGAAGTAGATTTCGATATATCAAAACAACTCTTTCAAAACATGTTTTAATATTAAATGATTCAAAATCACAGCCTCTGTGTTCAGAAGAAAAATCTTAAGGTGACTATTGTTTTCTGTTCATACTGGGTCCACCTGTGAAGGATTTTTTTTTCAAATTAAATTATTTGAAGTGGGGAAACCCACCATTAATCTGGATCTTTTGAGGTGGGAAGAGCCACCTTTAATCTGGGATATATCTTCTGGTGCCAGCCTTAAAGGCATGGAAGAAGGAATCTCTCTCTCTCTCTCTCTCTCTCTCTCTCTCTCTCTCTCTCAGGTCTCTGGAAAATCCATTCATTCACTGGCATTGGAGCCTACTTCTTCAGGATTCCAGTGTACACTGAGGACAAACTGAGTCACCCAGCTTCATGGACTGGACCACTACTGGATTCTTGGATCTTCTGTTGGTAGACAGCCGACAGCCATTGCTGGACTAGCTGGACCACAGCCTGTAAGCCTTGCTAATAAATTATATATATATATGATATCAACATATGTATAGTGGTTGTTGATATCCATGTTTCATATCTACTCTGGAAAAGAGGCATATGATCTGAAAAAAATCCTTTATCCCATTTTATCTTACAATTAACAATATATCATGCATGGATTTTTAGAATATATTTTTCAGTTTCCTGGAAAATCCCATAACTATGTTTCCAGATTTTAATTCCATCTCTCTTTCATAGTTTACATCATCAACTGCAGCTGACGCATGATGGCTGTGTGTATGATGTATGATGTATGATAACAGCTTCACCATGCTGTTAGCTGATATGTTGACCAGAAGATGGCACTCTTGTATTTTTGGTGGCCCTAGTCATACAGCTTTGCCTTCAAGAAAACATAAATCATCCTCAGACCAAGATCAAATAAGTGTGAAATTTATCTTGTTCTTACAAATGATTTTAAATAATTTAAGACAACAATATTTTTGGTGCTGTTCATTGTTGTTTTCTGGTTTTGTTCTTTTTGAGACAGAGTCTCACTGTGTAGCTCTAGCTGGCCTGGAACTAGCTTTGTAGACCAGGCTGGCTATGAACTCTCAGAGATCTGCTGGTCTGACTCTGCTTCCTGAGTGCTGGGATTAAAGGCATGTACCACCACACCTGGCAGTAATATTCATTTTTATTAAAATAAACAAAATTCTTTTTTTTTTTTCACTTTTCCTTTAGATAAAGTCTGACTCTATCTCAGGCTGCCATGAAGTTCACTGTGTAGCCCAGGCTAGCTAAAAACTTATGGAAGTACTCCTGCCTCAGGCTCCCAAGTACTGAATGATTATAGATATTAACTATCATGCATAATTATGGTCTTATTGACTGGTTGATTGATTTTTTTTTTAAGATTTATTTAATTACGTTAGTGCTCTATCTGTATGTACACCTGCATGCCAGAAGAGGGCATCTGATCCCATTACAGATGGTTGTGAGCCACATTGTGGGTGCTGGGAATTGAACTCAGGACCTCTGGAAGAGCAGTCAGTGCTCTTATCTCTCCAGCCTCTGATTTTGTTTTTTTATTGACAAGATCTCATGTAGTCATATTGACCTTAAACTCACTATGTAACAGTTTATGACCTTGAACTTTTGATTCTTTTACCTGTACCTCTTCAGTGCTAGGGGCACACAGCAGATCCAATTTATGTGAATCTGTTGGCCAAATAGGGGACTCCATACATGCTCAGCAGGCATTCTACAAACTGAGTTCATTACCTTTTTTTTTTTTTTCTCCTTTTTGTCTCTGTGTTCTTACTGCTTGGCCCTGGTCAAACACACAGGCTTGAGAGGCTGCAGCAGCATGTAGTAAATGAAGTTCAAACTTTGCAGTGTGAGGCCTCAAGTCTAAAACTCTGAATGGATCAGAGAGATCATGCAAAAAGAAGGGGCTGAGAGAGGCCCCATGAGGCTGTTTGTGAAGTCCAACACCCATTTCTAAGAAGCGTGTACAGTTTCTTGTGGGGAATGGTTCCTTTGGTAGAGGACAGTAAATGGGCACCAAAATTTGGAGGAATGGAGTTTCCTATGGACTTGACATTCCAGTTTTTTGTCAGTGATAAGGGGCAAAGTAATCACTTCTGTAACTGCTTCTTAGCTGAAATTAGGGTGCTGTTGTCAGGGAGGCTGGATTGCTGGATCAGAGACTGGGAAGGGGAAGAGGAATTCAGGCTGGGGGTAACTGTTTTGCTAGCTGCCCATGTTCTTCAGGACCACCTGGGGCTAGAGAAGTGCAGGCTGCTTTGGAGCAGTCTGGAAGGCTGGCTTAAGGCAGGGTTCAGGCTGGTCAGAAATTTATCAGGAGGATCTAGCTTTCAGCAAGTATAAGGCTCACTGGTTTGGCAGGATCACCTAGGGCTGGCACATTTGGGGCAGTTTGCAGTCTGCAGCTGGTTGGAAATCTGCTGGGATAGATATAGACTACAGACAAAAGGTAAAGTTAAGGAGCTTAGGGGAAAGTCTTAACCTTGGGTGTACACTTGAAACTTCCAGTTCTATATGGTCCTGATAACTGTGGAGTGGGCTGGAGTCCTAAGACCAAAGGAAGAGTGAGATAGAGACCCCACCCTCAGAAATAGGCAGTAGGTGGACAAGCATAGGCTGTTGATTGACAGGAATACTTATCTGGAGTCCGTTTGACCTGGTACAGGTGGATCCAAGTAGCGACTCTCTGAAACTTACATAAAACTTTTAAAATTTACAAAAAAGATAAGTTTTTGATATATTAGCCTTACCACTATTTGTAATGTGTATTAAAAACCTTGTTGTAGAGAAAGCAGTTAGCAACTCTCTGCAAACAGCTGGAGCAGACTCACACACACCTTTGAGTCATAGCAAAAGCTGTGGTCTGAGATTGAATGCGTGAACACTCTTTCCTCTATCTCGAGGACTGGAGATATATACATATATATATTGCGGGCAGAGATATTTTCAGCACAACGAGAAGCACTTTTAAGTCTATACTTTGAAGACAACCAAAAGAAATTTAAATTTTTTGAGCTTGTGACTACAATGATAGTAATCAGTGCTTTACTAGGGCTAGATGAATAGTTTATCAGAAGTATATTGATTAATATGTTAAAACTCTGAAGTTTTCAAGTCTTTAATAACAATAGCATATAAATCTGAAATAGAAAGAAATGTGAAACATTTCTCATCTTTCACATACCTTAAGTCACTTTCTTAGACCTCCACAACTAATATAAACTTAAGACTTTTTCTTTTTCCATCCAATTATTTTCCATGAGATATAAGTAGTTGATCATTGAGAGAAGTCATTGCAAACCAAGTTCCTTTAAATAAAGGAAGAGTAAAAAGTTAATTTGAAACCTGCTTTGTGAGTTCATCTCTTTCAGTGTGAAGTTGCCAGCAAGGTGAACTGTCGACCTTTACATAGGAAATGGACTGATTAGGCAGCTACAGCATGGTGTGTGTGTTGGGAGTGGGGGGAGCTGATTACTTGTTGCCATTAAACTAATAAAGTTACAGTTAGCTACTGACACCATCAAAGATCTGAGGACAAATTAGACCAAGAAGTATAATCAGAATGCCCTCTGTATCAAATAAAACGACAGAATCTTACCTGCTACCTGGAGCATTGCCCCAGGCTTCCTCGTAGTGGTTTAAATGGTTTGGGGCAGATGTCATCAGTCCTTGGTCGTCACACAGGACAGCATTAAGTCTTTAGCTGCCACGCAGAGAAACATCACCTTCAAGAGTCTTTTCTGTGGGTGAGGAACTTGGGAAAACTGATCTACTACGGAGAGTATAGGGCAGTATAGGGAGTAGAATAGGGCAGTAAACTCAGTCCACAGTTTGGGCAGGGCCCTGGTAGTAAGTGAAGCATGGGGCAGTTCTTTGCCCAGTGGCAGGCTTTGCCACATTTGAAGCAAGCAACTTATAAAGTTTGTCTGTCTAGGCATTTCTGTCAATCATGGAAACGGTTTTCTTTAAACACTTTAAATTCAGCAGATTTCTGAGGGCATCTGAAGGCTATAATCTATTAAGTATGCCAGCTTTTAAACAGACTTTACTTGTTTTTAGTTACTTGTTTTAGGCCAGTTGGAGACAGCTTCTTAGTTAGGGATGGGAGCACATGTCCATTTCCTCATCTTAGTGCTGGGACTCCATCTGGCTTGAACATGTGCAGGCCCTCTGTGCATGCTGCCACAGTCTCTGTGAGTTCATACGAGTGTCCGGCCTGTTGTCCCAAGAGGACTCTTTTCCCTTAACTAATCTTCTCTGACTCTTAGAGTCTCTCCGGCTCTTCTGCCTCTTCCCCTGAGCCATGGGGGAGAGGTCTGATGAAACATCTTATTTAGGACTGAGTGCCCCAAAGTCTCCCACTCTCTGTACATTGTCCTATATTAGTTGTGGGTTTCTATAATCCCATCTATTGCAAGAAGAAGTTTTTGTAATGATGGCTGACTGAGACATTAATCTACAGGTATAGAATTTCATTAGAAGTCCTTCTATTGCTGTGTTCCTTTTTTAGAACAATACTATTTGGTTTTCCTCTAGGCCCATGGCCTATCTAGTCTTAGGTTCTTGGACACTCCAGCAATGTCAAGCATGGGTTCCATCTAGTAACTGGTTACTCCCACAACTTTTGTGCCACTATTTCCCCAGTGTACTATGTGGGCAGGACAGTGCTGCACATCTCACGTCTTGTAGCTGGGTTGATGTTTACCTTTCTTCTCTGGTAGTGTGCAGAGTACCTTCTAGTGCCATGAACTCTAGTCAGCAGGAGTGAAAGCTCTAGTTAGGTACCAGCTCGATTTCTTCGTATTCAATGAGTTATGTTCTGCAGTGAGTCATCTTCTGTGATAGGGCCTTATCATCAGTTTCGGGAGAGCAACCAATAGCCTCAGTAATAGTTTGAGTTGTTTGGAGGTGTCCATGAGATTCCTTTAAGGGTCAATAACTCAATTAGATATAACCCATCTCTGGCACTGAAAATGTCTCTTGCTGCAAAATATGACTAGCTATGGCATTCTCTCTCCCGTTATTTGGTGACTCATTTAGATTTATTTAATACATGTATCTATTTTAAGAAGCTTCTACAGTAGTAGGTTTCCATGTGACTCCTCAAGTGGCCCTCCATGTAATTGTCCCTCCCTGCCACCTCTTCTCTTCCCTCCCTGTTTAATCCTCCTATTTCAGTCTCCCTCCTGACTTTCTATGACTATATATTCTATTTTCCATTCCTGGGGAGATCCTTCCCTTCTCCCTAGTCCCTTACTTTGTATCTAACCAGTATGGTTACATGGATTGTATCAAACCTACTGAAGGCTGAAAAGCTAACATTCACATATGAGAAAATAATACAATATTTGTCTTTTAGAGTTTGGGTTACCTCACTCAGGATCTCTTTTTTTCCCTAGCTTCATGCATTTACCTGCAAATTTCATGATTTCATTTTTTAAAGCAGCCTGACAATATTCTATGTGTGAATGTACCACATTTTTCCTAATCCATTCATCTGTTGATAGACACAGGCTGTTTCCAGTTTCTGGCTATTATGAATAAAGCAGCAACGAACACAGATGAACAGGTATCTTTGTAGACTCTGTAGCGTCCTTTGGGTTTATGCCCAAAGGATAGTATCACTGGATCTTGAGGTAGATATACTCCCGGCTTCCTGAAGAACCACACTGATTTCCAGTGTACAAGTTTGCACTTCCACCAGCAGTGGGTAAGCTCTCCCCTTCCCCCACATCCTCTCCAGTATGAGCTGTCATTAGTTTTATTGATCTTGATCATTATGATTGGTGTAAGATGAAATCTCAAAGAAGTTTTGATTTGCATTTCTCTGATGATGAAGGATGTTAGACATTTCTTTGTTCCTCAGCCATTTGTGACACAGAATTTTAAACTGGAGCTTTATTTTAACAGCTCCAACCAGGAAGAATGATACAGGAGAAACGTGAAGTAAAATTGATGTATAAAGGATTTACAATAAACTCTCTTAAGACATATTAAGTTACATAAAGTAGAATTTGGCTAATGGACGCTGCCTCCACGATGACTGGGAGGGAAGAAGTGTATGAACCAGGCCTGTTAGAAGCTACAGGAGGAAAATTTTGTCCCATAAATGAAGTTTCTGGTTGTTGTTAGGATTGCTGAGAAATGTTTCCACTAAGGACTTGTTCACCAAAGATTGACTTCCACTTAGGCTCCATTCCCATAACAAAAGAGAAAAGCCTGACTTACCACTTGAGCCATCCCCATATCAAGGAACATGCCTCTAATGGGCACCTCAAGGGGGCAGCGCAGGGTGACAATCACCGTAAAGTCCTGGTCTGCCATTGAGTCAGGAGAAGCATAATTCTTCCAGGTTGGCAAGATAAACCTGGTAACAACTATACATAAAAGAACACCGATGTACTTCAGAAATAATTCTGGCAGTATCTTTGTTGTGTAAATCTCCCATCTGCTGAAGTGGCCAGACTTGCAGTCTCCTGTCACTGTTTAAATTGTTCAAAGTGTAGCCAGGGACTGGGGACCTAAGGGAGTTTTAAGGATGACAGTGTATGTGGATTTGGACTAAGCCCAGGGCCTAATAAGCTGGTAAAATTTTCTGTTTGAATCTGGTTCCCTTTTGTACATTAGTCAGAACCAGTTAAATGCATTATTAAAGAGCTTCTTTCCTTTATTAAACTGTGAGTGGAGTGATTTCTCACTGGGAAGGCATATTTATTCTATCACAATGTCTGGCAGATGCAATTAAGCACATCTCAAACTGAAGCATAAGCACAGCTGAGAAATGAGCCACGAGAGTCACAAGAGTAAGTCTGATTCTTGCTCCTAAGCAAAGGCCAACTTCACACAAGTTAGGATGAGGATAACACAAAGGGAAAAGTTACAGAGGCTCCACAGACACCATTTCATTCTGTGAGTGAGGAAATGTGTTTGTAACTTGGTTACCAACTATCAGAAGGGGAGAATAAGTTGATATAACTATAGAACAAGATCTCTATGGCATAAAGAAATCAACGAGAACAACTCAAATTCACAAAGATATTTCAGAGGGATTCTTTTAGCAAGAAAGCACTAATCATTTCTAAAAGTTTAGGCCCCAAGAACTTTGGATGAGAACACAGGACTCCTTCCCTGTGATCTGGCCTGCACCACACTGGAAAAGCCATGAGTGGTTGTGTCTGATCACTCCATGCAAGAGTCTCTTCCTCAGCTTTCCCCAGACTCACATCTCCAGCACTGCCTCAACATCTTAGATCCTAAATTCCAAGAAGAGACAAAAGAAAGCCAACCCAAGGTGATGTCCACTAAGGAAAAAGCAACTCTCTGGGCAATATTATGGTAATGAGAGACAATTAAAAGATGTCATGGAGAAAGTATACAAGGAAAAAGCTTTTTGTCCAGCCATAGAGAATTAATAGAAGGGCAGAACAACAATGTGAAATAGAGCAGAGGAGAAGCCTGTGCCTCCTGCCCAGGACATCTGATGCACTCATGATGTAAGAAATCAATGTGCTTGGTTCCAGGAAGTTTTGGGCTATTTTCTTTTCAACTATTTATCTTCTCTGCTGATGGACCCACCCATCAGTGGTACACAGAGCTCTCTGTCTACTGCCTCTGGCTCTCCGATTTGTTTTCCCATTTATCTCTTCTTGCATGCTCAGTATGGTCTCCAAATTACTCCTCCATTGCCTGAAGACAGCATTCTTTACCCACTGAGCCATCTTACCAGCCCCAGTCATCATTTTTGCTTAGTCTTCTAGTTGGAAGAAAAAAAAGAACAGTTAATCTGCCTCGGGTAGTCATGTATGAACACACATATACACAGAGTCTTTGAAGGAAAACATTAGGAAAAAAATTAGACTCTTTATATTTTTGTATATATTTATATATATTTAAATATATGTATCATATATTTTTATATATTTAAGTATATATATTTAAATATATAAAAATATATAATATATATTTTATATAGATTTATATATGCACATTCTATTTGATTTACTTATTTAAAACTACATGGCATTAGCTGGGCACAGTGGCACATGCTTGTAATTCTTGCACTCCAGATCCTGAGGCAAGAGGCTCACCACTTTGAAAACAGGTTGGATAACAAACAAGACTAAAAAAGCAAAAACAAAAAGCAATCCACTGTATTTACGCATGAAAAACCATCAGATCCACACGACAGATGTGGCTCATCCTTCCTTTGTTGGGCCCTCAGTGCCTCTCTTCCCTGTGTCACTCGTTCTGTCTTTTGGGGGACGTCAGGCTGTCTCTATCTTGTCTTTCTCCTTTCCATTCTTTTAATCCCGTAGCCACTGAACTGTGTATTCAGTAGTGTTTTCACGTAGGGAGGGTTAGGATTTTGTAATATTAAGCTTTTCCATCTGAGAATATAGTATTTGGTTCCTGCCTTAGTTACTTTTCTGTGCTATAATAAAACACATGGCCAAGGCAAATATAGAAATGTATTTGTGCTTACCATCCCGGAAGGTTAGGTTCTGTAACGATGGGGGCAGCATGGCAGTGGGCAGCAGATATGGTGGCTAGAGTTAGAAGCCGAGAGCTGAGAGCTCAAACTCTGGCACAAAACAGATAGCTCACTAGGAATGACACAGGCTTTGGCACTGAAACCTGGCCCCCAGTGATGCACTTCTTCCACCAAGGCCACATTTCCTCAGCTTCCCCACACAGCACCGCCAGCTGGAGCCCAAGCGTTCGAATCTCTGATCACGCCACATCTACCATACAAACTACCCCATTTCTATTGGGATAGATCTTGCTTTATGTCCTTTAATACTTTATTGCTGTTTTCCCTTTGAGCCATACTGATCCTGTTCAGGTAATTCTTGAAAAATTTGCAGTTTTTGTTGCAGAAAACATTGCAACATTTTCCTACTTTTATTCCAGAAAATCTATTTCTACTATTGGGAAAGGGCAATCGAATTCTTAAAAACAATGATCATGTTTTGAGTCGCCTTCCCAAATTTTCTTAGTGGTTTTGCCATTTAATCCTCAGTCATGAAGAAGCATCCTTATTCCTCACACCAGCCTTCCATGGCTTTGATCTTTCCGGACAGTCCTGCCCCCACGGTATTTATTCACGCAGCCTACGAAACCAGCCACAGTCCCACCTCCTCTGAGAAGCCTTCCTCTCACACTTCTGTGTTGGCAGGGGTCCTTGTTTGCTCTTTCCTACTACCTTATGCAAGAGAATATGGCTTGGGTTCATTACCCTTCATCCTAGGTGTCTGCCTGTGCCAACCTCACTCAGTGGACTTTGAGCTCTGTAGATCATGGGCCAAGCATTAAACAAATTGATATTCCCAGAAAATAAGCATCGTGTCTGGAACATACCAAATTTAAAAAGAATTAAAAAGCACACAGCTAAACTGCTTTAATTGAGAATAGTTGTTAACAAGCCAGAGAAACCTACGTTTTTTAAAGACTTTAGCAAGTTTTCTGTTCTATTGCTCTTGGTGTTTATGAATGTTACAGATGCAAGACATTCAACTCTTTTTTTTTTTTTCCCTCCTAGTATGGAAACTCAACCAGGGGCATCCTGCAAGCTAAGCAAGCACTCTACCACTGAGCTATATCCCTAGGTTTCACTATATAGCTCAGTCAAGCCTTGAACTCATAGTCTTTCTGTCTCAGCCTCCCCAAATCTAAATTGTCTAAATGAATGATACTGGGTTTATTTATCAATGAAATGTATGTGAAAATCAGTCTGGGCAAGAAGTTTGAGCCAGCTCCAAAAACCTTGGTTCCCCCCGCCCCCAACTGTGAGCGTAATTAAAGAAGTCATTCATCCTGTAAACTTGTTTACTGAGCACACACTGGCTTACTCTATTCAGGCTGCTGTAAACTACCACAGCATGCCTCTAGAGGGAGCTCAGTCCTGCAGATAATGTTGATTTTGGCCCAGCAAAATACATTTTGGACTAGTGACTTCTGAAACTGCGAAAAAAAGCATATATTGCTTTAAACACCCCAAGTTTGTAAGTGATCTAATACAGTACAAATAGAAAATTATGGAAGCTGGAGAGATGGTATTGTATAGCAATGTCCTGCCAGAGGAACATCCATCTTGAGGGAAGCTCCTTAAGGTGCAGGATGTTCAGTGAGGAGAAACATTTCATACTGCTGGGAACCTCCTTAAACTCAGAATGTAAACAACTCAAAGGCTTCAGGAAGTCCCTGAAACTTAGCAGATACATTAGGTCCCACCCTCCCCAATGGTATATAAGTTTGGATAAGCTAAGTAGCTGCTTAGAAGAGACTCAGGGAAGCACCTGTGCAATGACTTCGGGTTTCTAGTTTCTGTGAGCTGTCACCTATGCTGGGGTTGGCTTTTGGTGTTGCAGCCCTTATAAGCAACCCCCCTCACCTCTACTCCTGTAAGTAACCCAAATAAAACTCAATAGTTTACTGAGTTGAACTTTGGTGATACCCTAACTTTGGTCTCCCTTTTGTTCCCTATCTGAATGAGAAGACCTTTCTTCATGTCTCCCTAGAAGTGTCACACAATAGATGGCTTAAATAGATGGTTCAAAGCACATACCACTCTTCCAAAGGACATGTCTGGTTTCCAGAACCCTCACGGGGCTGGGATGGGGTGGGGTGGTTACAGGTACCTGTAACTCCATCTTCAAGGTTTTTCAGGCCTCTTTGGGAGTACCCACACACGTGCCATACATTCACACATGCACACACACATAAAATAAGAAAATTAATCTAGTTTGAATTTTTTAATAATAAAAAAGATGACTAGAGACCCGTCAGACTGTCTAAGGGACTGTGTAGTGTAGGTCCTGTGGCCAACTGTGATAACAACTGGGGTCGGAGGCTCCATTAGTGTGTTCGGAAGCAGAGAAGGTGGGTTGCCAAGGGACAAACCTGGAAGATCTACTACATCCCCATTCCAAAACCTGAAAGTCAGTAGCCAAGCAAAAGCACATCAGGAGGACACAGAGAAAAAGAAGGCTAAGAACAGAGACATTCTCAGAGTCACAGTCCACATAGATTCAGCATGGGCACCAGAGGCAGGAGGACAGTCTAGCTGACTCACTGGAACCCCCGATGGGAATGTCTCACTAAGGTCATCTACCTGTTTGCAGGTAGGTTTCACCTCATTCGTCCAGTAACTGTGCATTGTGAGCATTTCAGCCCTAGTTTCTTAGTGCAGACATGGAGAGCTTTGTCTCCAGACAGAAAACACTAGGAAGGTAGGGATGACCTCAGAGACCCAGGCTTAGGAGACCCAGCTGTCCCATCCCATGTCACTTCCCACTTTCAGTTAAATGGTTTGTTGACTGAATGGCTATGTGCACAGTTCAAAGCAGAAAAACATACTGACATCTTTGAGATACTCAGTAGGTCAGTGAGAACTTAAAAGCAAAGTTAAAAATTAAGCAGCCAAGCCAAATCCAGACTCCCTGTCCTGGGAGTGCAGGGTCAAACCTGGCAGCATCTCCTCCCATGTGACTCATTAAGTTGCCTTGTGAAGGGAAGAGATAGGAACGCCTTCTTCTCACAAGCTAGCTTTCTTGTCTAGGACTTCAAAGACTAGTTTAATGGTGAAGGTAAGTGTTTTCTCTTAAATAGGATGTTAATTACCAAACTATCAGTGATGCATTCAAGGGAAGAACTAATTCTACAAGAACTCAGAAAAAACACGCCAACTGCAGCCTGAACACCTCCATTTGGGAATAGTTTCTGATTTCAAAGTGACGAAGAGGCTCTCTTACAAAATAGCCATCCAGTCAAGACTCTAAGGCTTGAGAGGCCACAGTGACAGTGGTTACTAGCCAGAGGAACCTGTGAGTATCGGCTGTGGTATGTAGATGAGCCCAGTCGGCTTTGGCTATAGAATGAGAAACACTGAACTAGAACTGACCAGGTTCAACTTTGGGACTAATGAGTCTTTTCAGGTTTCAATATACTTGATCTTGCCTCTCAAGAACAGGAGACGGGCAGAAGTCCGGGTAAGATGGAAATCAAGACAACTTGAATGTTTCTAGAAGGTTTCATGCCTGTGTGTAGTTGAAAGATGACCAGAGAGACTGTGGTGGATGCCTGTTGTGACTGAGTGGGAGCCACAGCGAGAAGGGTTTGGTGAGGATGCCTCTCTCATTCCACCCTATCCTGACTCAAGCACAACTCCCGACTGGGAACTGGAACAGCGATGGCTACCCCTGGGCCCTCCTGAGCTGTGAGCCCCTGTGAACAGTACTACTATTGAAGTGTGCTTGGCTTTTTTGGCATAACCCTAACTTCTAGAATTTTCCACTTCCTGGCTTGGACATTTTTTTTTCTTTTTACTGTGATTTAACTTATAAAAACATTGGTTGAAGGACTTAATAGCACATGGAATAGCTTGTTGTGGAAGTTTATTTTTAGTTGTGTTTAAAATAATTGTTTTTGTGCACTGGAAAAAGGGATGCATGGGCCTTGGTATTTTGTATTGTCTGCAGGTGTTGGATTTCTGTGGGGGATGTTTGATTGCTTATGATCTGCACCTGAGGAGTTCTGAACCAAGGAAACACCTGAGCTCAGACACTCAGGGTTCCACTGTCAATCAAGTATGGTGCTGGCCAGGACGGTGGTTCCCTCTGCTGAGGTCTGGCAGGGTTTGAGTCTATGAAAACGCCTCCTTGTCTTCCTTGGTGAGATACAGCAGCAGCGTACTACTACAATAGCTCATTTTATTTCAGGATTACCAGTCCCTCAGAAAAGTAGAGAGCTGACGAAGACCTCATTTTGCCTAACACTCAGGGAATTATTTCCCAAGTGTTCTTTGAGGTCTGTGGCAAGATAAACCCCTTCTCATTCATGTTCTGGATTCCAAGACAGAATAACTCACTGAAAAAAAGTTTAAAACCAACTGTTTTATCAAAATATTTTTACTTGCTATGTGTCTGTATTTGTTCATGGATCTGAGGTGATCTAAGCTGTTCTAAGTGGGGACACAGTGGCTGTTTGTTACTGCTGTTGTTCACACCAGTGACATTTGACAATGGAGAACTTACAGAAGCCAGGCAACCTCATGCTTTTGTTTTCACACAAATAGTCCCATGAAGTAATACCATTCCCCCTTTCCCTCGGAAACAATTAAGGCGTTAAGAGTTTATGAAACTTCGTATGGTTTGCACAGAGCGGGAATTCGGGCTCTGAACTGCTAGTTCCTGGTATTTGAACAATATGCAACATTTGCTCTGAGTAAACCAGGAGACTAGGCTAACAGAATTACACAATATAAGCATGTTGTTAGGGCAAATCAAGGAGTATTAGAATCACCATTGCAACAAAATAATGAGTTCTAGACTAAGAAAAATAGTACCTAGCTCCTTATGCATGACCGCAGTATCTACATTCCCATTTCCCCTCAAATAAAACCTATTATGTGTGGCTTATGCACAACCATAATGCCTGTAATCCCCTTTCCCTGTAAATACATATATGTCATAAGCCTTTTTAAATAAAAATTTTGCTTTAACTTAGTTTCACTTCAGTGTTTATAGATCTACTTGCAGACTCTAGGATTCACTATCATTTTCTGAATGGGAAGGTCTTTGCAAATTTACATGGTCTGTATTGTTTACAGTTAGACTCAGACTGGACTGTCTTTATCAAGCACATTAGTGAATTCTGATTTCATGAGCCCTGGTGATTGTTTGGGAAGCATGATTTTCATTATTATGTCACAGTAAGATTCGAGTTTGGAATGCCTGATTTTTATATTTGTCTTATGGAAAGGAAACAACCATCAACAACAAAACAATTGAAAGCTGTTAAGACAAAATTCAAAGTAGTACTTGAAGCAAATACAAATACAAAGCAACAAAAGCTGTGTGACATCCCAGAGGGAAGGTAGTTCTGAGGCAGAGCACTTGACTAGCATGTTTGGGGTTCCGGGGTCAACCCTTGGGGGAAACAAAAGGCTGTTAAGACAATTCATTGCCTTCCATTAGACTGAAACAGAATGGGCAGAATAGGTTTATAATACAGTTCCTCTAACAGAAAAAGCAAGAGATAATTGGAGAGTTTTCCTTTAATATTCAAATCAAAGTTCAACTTAAACTTTTTATCATCAAGTTGACTTTAGGAATAAATAATCAAAACTTAGAAAACTTAAAAACTGAAGCTAGTTATTGTTTTTAAACTTAAGTTTAGCCAGGCATAGTGGCACATTCCTTTAATCCCAGCACTCAGGAGGCAGAGGCAGGTAGATCCCTCTGAGTTTGAGGTCAGCCTGGTCTATATAGTGAGTTCCAGAACAGTCAGAGCTACATAATGAGACCCTGTCGCAAAAAATAAAATAAACAAGTTTAAAATGTTAAGAAAATAAAAGGAAGCCATACTAATACATAGAGAAACAAACATTCTGGCCTTTTGGAGACCTAGTGCTAGCTCTGTAAACGGCAGGGAGAGACAATTTTCCGCTCTTCTGCACGTGTTTCCTCATAAATGAAGTGCACACTGGGAGCAGAAGAGTGCTTACCACACAAGTGGGAGACCTAGGAACAAACCCTAGCACCTACAAAGAAAAGAAAGGCTTGGTAGCATATGTTTATTATCCTAGTGGTAGGGAGCTAGAGACAGGGGGACCCCTGGAGCTTCCTGACCAGCCAACCTAGCCCAATCTGCAAACCCAGGTCCCTAACTCAAAAAACAAGATGGACAGCTCTTAAAGAATGACATTTGAGTCTGAGCTCTGCCTCACACACATGCACACAATCTGCATATACATGAAGACACATGTACATACACTTGTACATGCACATAACACACCATAAATATGAGAAATAATAAATAATCAAGTTAAAGTAACTCCCAAGAGTCTGTCCTCTGAGACAGCCAGGGTTCCGCTTGTATAATATTTTCCTCTGTATGTGGGTTATGCATCATCCTGCGTACTCTCTCTGAGTAGAGATAATTCCCTGATGTTATCTCAATAGATTTAAAAGCAGTGATTTAATGGAGTCCATGACAAGAAGCTCTCAAAACCAAAACTGACCCACCAGATCCCTACAGTGAGGTTACTGTGTCTCTAATATTCTGTTATAAAAGCTATTATGATGGGTATTTTTGGATAAAATTCTTCATCTATATCTTCCATTATGGTCCTGTGTCATAAGGTCATAGATTATGAAAATCTTTAAGAGTATGTGAATAGCTCTTTAAATTTGGGTTTAGAGAGTATAAAATCCTGAATTTGTGAAATATAAATATGATGCAGATTGTTTTAACAGACACTGAAGAGACAGTCTAAAATGGATATAATTTACAAGATTCTTAGAATGTATATTCTTCATTAAAATAAACAAATGTATGTATTCTCCCCTCCTCCCTCAAAGATACACAAATGCCGAATTAAACATTCCATGTTTGGGATCATAAATTTTATTTGCCTTTCAAAGCAGCTAAATTCACTTACGATTACAGCAGAAATCTGCCATTCAGCATAATTTTATGTTTTAAAGATATTGTTAGCTCAATAAAACCTCCACTGTGAATGTAGTAAAGAATATTTTAATCAGGGAAGGGAAGTCAAGGCTTCAGGATCTTGAAGCAGCTGCTCATATCACATCTGTCCTCAGTCATAAGAAGGGAGTAATGCACGCACACTAGTGCTCTCTCTCTTTCTCTAGTCTTCTACAGTCCAGGATCTGCTGTCCAGAGATTGGTTCCACCCACATTGAATGAACCTTCTCATCCCAGTTAACCTAATCAAGATAATCTCACACAAGGGAGACCACAGGCCCATCTCCCAGATGAGTCTAGATTCTACCAAACTCACAATTAACACTAACCATCAAAGCACATGAAGGTCATGCATCATCTTCAAAGAAGATGCCACGGAACACTGTGTTTGTCCACAAGGAACAGAAAAATGGTCAGGATGAAAATAAAGGCTGCTCTGGAACCTTCTTCTTTAGCTCTTGGGCTCAACTGTCCTATTTTATGGTCTGCTATAAGTAATGACACTTCCTAGCATTGCATGGTTCTCTGTAGTTTGATAAAGCTTTAACACCTCCCTCCTTTCAGTTTTGTAGAACCACTCACAAAGCAAGCTCATGAAACACATGCAAAAAAAATTGATGATTAGAGAATTTAAACAATTTGCTCTAAGGATTTACAGTTAGATTTCCTCATAAAAGCATAGTCCACTGAAAGCACGGAATCTTTGAGATGCTATGAGAATCTAAGAGAGCTACAATATGGAAGTCATAAAGAACAAAAAACAAACACTCACCTTCTCTTGGTTTCTAGAGGAGGCAGTGTTGGCAGGAGGAGGCTGTGTGTCATTTCTTGCATGATGTTCTTCTCATAGGTCAAAGCCTCTCGTGGTGACAGTGATTCGGGGCGGAGGGAAACTCCACCACAAAGTGCACACCATTCCCCAGAGAAGCAAAATGGATGAGAGGCCTACCACCAGGAAAGGTAAGGGCATTGATGTGTTTGCAGGTAGTTAGAGAAGACTCGGTGCTCAACCCCAGCCTTCTTCACCAACACCTACATTCTCCTCCCCACCCCTTCTCATCACATTGCTCCTCCAGACACTCTCAGTGTCTGGAGGACACCTCAGACACACATCAGACCCAGCCTTAACCCCAAGTTGACACCTGCTGTTTTATGGTTAGGTACAGGCTTCCGCTCCTTACACTATAAGCCGGCTCTCATTATAGATTGATCTCACACAGATATTGAACCAAATGATCAATACATTTCATATTTAAGGAATGCAATGAGTTTTGAACAAGTGATTTTAAAGCAAACTGCCAACTTATCACAGATCCCTCCAGAACACATTTGCCAAGTGGTTGGCCACTTCCTCTGATCTTGGAAATTGAGACGATTCATTTGCAGGCAAGTAGTTCTACCCCTGAGGCTACTTGGAGATTTATTTATTTTTATGTTTCTTCACGGATCCTGTTTGTGTCTCATAAGTCATAGTTTTCCAAAGATGCAGGAAAAAAAAAAAAAAACCTAACCCATTAGTCACATGGAAACCCACCTAATATTGGCCTGTTGCTTTATTTTATTGGGAATATATATAGACTATCAGTACACACATTATACATGCATATACACTGAAGATACATTGAACAAATAAATGCATACATGTGCATTACAAGTGCATGAAATACTACTCTATGTCATTTTACCTATAAGCCTAGTAAAAACCGTTTCTATGTATTTGTTTGAAAAGCTGAAGAAGCGTGAAGGCAGGTCTAGTAATCCACAGGGGAAAAGGAGTCCATAAAGTAATCTTAGCACTGTGAAGCATCAGCTCTCAGCAGGGCGTGCTGGTGAACACCTGCAGTCCTAGATCTTTAAGAGGCTGAGTTGGAGTAGGAGAAGAATGTTATTTCTCTTACAGTTCAAAGAAGAATCCTCAGATAGAAAAGTAGTGTCTCTCAAAGGCAGCTGTGGATGGACAATCTTACCAGCTCTGTGAGAGATGAATGTGCTCAATGAGCGGGACCAGTTATTTGCAATGCAGAGAACTCGCATTCGTGGTTGGCTCTGCCTTTGTCTTCCCTGGTCCTTTATTTTGGGAACAATGGGCTATGGGATTCACGCATTAAGATTTTCCCTTTACTCTCCATACCGCAAAAAGGCCATATTTGCAAGATCCCAAACTCATCATGCTCATTGTATTAAAGCCAGCAAAATAATATGGCAAGGAAATTTGGAGGAAATATCATTTCGGTGGAAAGGAAGCATCAGGATTAACTAGGCCCAATGACAACTGCTTTGTAGTTCCAGTGTCATGGAAGGCTGAAGCAGGAGACATTGCAAGTTCACGGCCTGCCTGGGCTACAAAGTAAATTTAAAGCTAACCTGGGCAACAACCAGTCTCAAAAGCATGCTAAAGAGGGATAGGGTTAAAGTTCAGTGGTAAACTGCTTGCCCACTAAGCACATACAGAGCCCGGATTCAATTTCCAGTATGAAAAAGAAAAGAAGGGATGAAAAGAAACCTGAAACAAGACAGTGGTATTGAGTGCAGTCATCTGGAGTTCTTTCAGATTTAACTGAGGAAGGAATGGAAGGACGCAACATCCTGCTCACTGTGTAACTCTGCACTGCCCAGGTACAGGCTTCTGCTCATTGCGCTATGGGCTGGCTCTCATTATGCACTTCTCCAACTTCACCCTGATAACGCAGCGTGTGAGTCTGAGCATTGCCATCATCGCCATGGTGAACAGCACACAGCATCAGGACCCAGTGAGCGCATCCACTGAGGGGCCTCTGACAGAACCCCTCAGCAACCGGAGTAGAGGGGTCAAAGACTTTAGCACCCGGGTGAGTGTGGTGGAGAGGAGGCTCTGTGCTGAGAGAAAATCACAGCGACAGGAGTGAAGAGCAGGAAGGGGAGGCCTCAGTCTTGACTGTGCAGAGTAGAGAATTCAACTCTAAACTGAAAAGAACTGAAATTATTTTCTAGGCATTGCTTGAGTCTATGGTAACAATAATCTTTCACTGAAGAAATATTATAGAGGAGTTGTAAGAGAAATGTAAGCAATTAAAAACAGGGCAAATAAACTGCTTGAGTATCTTCAGAGAGAAGCTAGTTATGTCTAGGGGAACCCCTTCTTGGTTACCTGATTCTGTTTGAGTCCCTGCAGCTTTCCTCATTTTTCTTTAGCTATGTATACCTCTGAAAATTCTATATGTTATATAGACATGCTTCTGATTCTAGTATTGTGAAGAATCAGTCTCCGCTCTTGTCCAGTTAGCTCAATAAAGGAGTCTGTCATCCATTTAAATTCCATTCCAGAACATCCGTCCACCTTGGGTATGTGTGGTTCTTTTCATTCTCTTTTTAATAAGCTGTGATACATTTTTTTTTTTTTTTACCAATTCCTCATTAACCAATGAGTTAAATAATACACTTATCACACATTCATTGCATATGTGGATAACGATCATAAAGATACCCTATTTTTGTAAGCATCATTTAACCTGTCATTTACTACACATTCTTAAGGTCATCTTTATAATCCATTATTGATGCTTGCATTGAAACTACCTACTCATTCACCTCCTGTGCTTTGCGAACTCAGGGCACCTTCAAGTTGACTGACATGTGTCCGGGCATGCTGTGTTCCACCAGAGCCTGGTCTTCCTCTTCAGCACATTCCTATCCACGGATGGCCAAGGAATGTCTCTGCTCTGAGCCAGCCACTGTCACTGTCAGTATGGCAGCAGTTCATATCCCAGATGCCACAAGTCTAATTTTGATTTTTATCCAGTGAGAATTCATTCTCCCTGCTCTCTTCACACAAATCACAGAAATTCTTCAAAAGATTGCTCGAAATTACTCCCTTTCTTGGATCTTCCAAAACTGTCTTCCCTTCCTCAAGTTTTCTGTTCTATTTATGTCTATCCTCAAATGTTAATTCTAACATTAATCATATACTCTGAATTGTAATAATCTTTTTGTCTTTATTTTTTTGAGGCAGAACACCTCTATGTAGCCCTGGCTGTCCTGGCCCCTGCTATGTAGACCAGGCTGGCCTTGAACTCACAGAAATCTGCCTGCCTCGGCCTCCTTAGTGCCGGGATTAAAGGCATACCTTTACACCTGGTTGGTAAGAGTTAATTAGCATGAGTGAATAAAGGATTCCTGTTTTACATTCCTTAGTGGTCTAACTTATGATTCTAAATCCAGATATCTAGAGACCATCAGAGTTTTGCATTGTTACATCAAAAGAATTTGTTCATTCACAATGTACATCTTAGTAACTTTGCTCTTCCAGGCAGACCATACGTAACAACTAAACTTGCTCGTTGTTTGTTTGTTTTGTTGTTTTGCTTTTAACTAGGGGTTAATTTTGATTAAAAAAAAATCTGCAAAATTGTGTTCACTTCATTCAGTGAGTCAGTGACACTCTAGTTTTAAAGTCTCTTTAACACAGAGCCATCCTGCTGTGGCTTCTTACTGTCTCCATCCTCATCTATGTAATCAATGATGTTTTTATTTTATGTGCATGCGTGTTTGCCAGTATGTATGTATGTATGTATGTATATCCTCCACATGTGTGTCTGGTATCCACAGAAGCCAAAAGAACATCAGGTCCACTGGAGCTGAATTTGCACACGGTCCAGACAGTTGTCAGCCACCATGTGGGTTCTGGGAACTGAGTCTGGGCCCTCCGCAAGAGCAGCTGGTACTCTTAACGGCCAAAACATCTTCTAGTCCCATAATCATGTGTCTTTTTCTCTTTGTTTCTTATATTTAAATTTTTTCTCTTTTTTTTAAGGGAAACAAATTAGGAGTAGAGTTGATTATTTGTAAAACAAACAACAATAAGTTAGGTAAAAATTTGAGAAAAAAAGAACCTAAACCAAAATAAGTATTTTTATAATAGAATCTCTTGGATCTGAACAGGTGTATGTATAAAGTAGATTTTCAAATCAGGACTTCTTAGCAAAGACGATTCTCCTATTTGCCTCTCTCCTTTTATTCCAGGCTCCTGTTTATCAGTGGAGCACAGAGACTCAGGGCATCATCTTTAGCTCCATCAGCTATGGAATTATTCTGACTCTAATTCCAAGTGGATATTTAGCGGGGATATTTGGAGCAAAGCAGATACTCGGTGCTGGTTTGCTCATCTCATCCCTTCTCACGCTGTTTACTCCACTGGCTGCTGACTTTGGGGTTATTTTGGTCATCGTCATTCGCACAGTCCAGGGGATGGCCCAGGTATCCAGATATTTTCTCAGACCGAGTAAGATGCAGATTCCCAACATCTGCAAAAGAACAAAGATCTTAATGACTTTTGTTGCAGGGAATGGCGTGGACTGGTCAGTTTACAATTTGGGCAAAGTGGGCTCCTCCACTTGAACGAAGCAAGCTCACCAGCATTGCTGGCTCAGGTGAGGATGCATCGCTCTGTCCTCCCAGGCTTGTCCTTCTGTGAATCAAATGATTTCAACAACCAACAAAAAAGAGCTAGAAAGCAGAGCAATATAAGACAATTACATAACAAAGAAGAATCACACATCTGTGTTCTAAAGCATGATGAGTATTGTGAACTAGATCAGTCAAAACTTAGCCTCACGGGGAAAAATTCTCAACTTTATAAACCGTAGTAATAAAGCTTGTCACAGCACATCATGCCTGTCAACAGTGGAGAGGCAGAGGCAGGAGGATTGTGAGTTTGAGGTCAGCTTACATTATAGTGTGAGACTCTGTCTCAAGAAAAAGAAAGAAATGCATAAATGGAAAAGCATGTTTTTATATCCACATTTTGAAAAACATAATGGAAGACAAACTAAGGACTCAGAGAAGTCAAGAGCAAAATTGACTGGAAGGAGAAGTACACAGATGATTCTACTATTCTGAGCTAAGTAATCCATATAACTCTGTGACACAGGTGCTATTTTTGTGCTTTTATTTTCAGAGAAGGGAGTTAGTGTATGTAGACATTAATTGAATTGCCCAAACACAAATAAACAATAGCGGTAGACCCAAGATTTGAGCCCAGACATTTGCTCTCAGAGCACATATTCTCCATCGTAATGCGAGAAGGACCTTGCATGGGGTGTGGTCTCACCACTCCTCATCAGCTTTATCATCGCCGCAGGTGTGTTCTAGTGATCTAGGGTGCCAGAGGGTTTTCGTGACAAACTAGATGTTTAGATTTGGTCACATAGGCATTGACGAGTCGCTGAAGAATCAGGGAGACACATCGCTACTATTTATTAATACCAATGACTACTTTATAATGTTATTGGGGGAGACTTCACAGCAGCTTGTAGACCTGAGAACACATATGTGAAGAACAGAACTGAGGTTCTATCAGCACCTTCCTCAAGGGTCCAGCACAAGCCACATCCTGCAGTCTATTCCCTCATAGCAACCCTCCTCCATCTTGCTTCTCCATCACCAGCGTCACGACTTCCTTTATTTCAAAATGCTCCAAGCTAGTCTTTCTCCAGCTGAATTTCTTCTCTTGGCATCAATGCTAACATCTTATGTATGGCCGAGGCAGTTTTGTTCATCAGCTTGAGTACCTTCCATGTGTCCCCTTACGACTACAGAATAAAGACTGACCTCCCATATTGCATCCGTAGGAAGATGTTCTGACACCTTGTTCCAACGTGCTGTCCACTCAGCTCCCTCTGCAAGTGACACTCTGATTGCATGAGTTGTCCACTGTTGTCACTTCCCCATGGGCTCTTTGCTCACAGGTTCATGTCTTTAAAAGATTCTATGCCCCTGCTCCTTTTCTCAAAACTCCGGCTATTTTACCACCCTCTTCACACAAACACTTGTTTAGGCTTCCAATCGCTATAATTTACCTTTATCTGTTTCCGTCACACGTTATAATTTTATTATCCCACTCACATTCTACATCATTTCAAATTGAAGATATACAACTGGGTCATGATATCAATTTAGTGGGAGCAAAACCTAGGATTTTAAAACATGGAAATAAGGAGAGGATGGGGGAGGGGAAGGGAGAGTAGTGTAGAGTAGGGTAGGGTAGGACAGGATAGAATGAAAGAATAGAACAGAATACATTGAGCTGCTTTCACTTTGTACAGGTGTACATGAAGCCTGGGGTTTTCACATGTGGCTGTATATGCAAGCATTTATGTACACTTGGTATTTCTGTATTTCTATGTAAAATGTGTTTCCTACTGTAAGTCTGTAAAATACATCGTTGTAATTTTTATTGGGTTTTATTTGTTTGTTGTTTATTTGAGGCTAGTTTTTACTAGATAGCTGTAGCTGGATTTGGTACTCTTGATGTAGCCCAGAATGGCTTCTAATTCATGTCAGTCCTCTTTCTTGAGACTCTTGAGTGCTGAGATTGCAGGGATGTACCACCATGCCTGGCTGTTGCTATGGTCAGTGTAGATCCCAAGGTCCAATTTTAATCCAGTTAGAGTACATTTGTGATAGTGAATTTTGCTCATTATTTTCTGACCAATTAGGCCAAGCCTTCCTTAAAGGCAGGCACTGTATCTCTTTTTGGTAAGTCTTGACTTTTCTGCACCCAGCTTCACATTCCACCACGATGAACTGTTTGAGTAAAGTTTCTCTGACAAACTGAGAGAGTAGAGTGGGCCACATTGCTGTTTAGAAGCCACTGAAGGGCTGGGAAGATGGCTCAGTGGTTAAGAACACTGACTGCTCTTCCAGAGGTCATGAGTTCAATTCCCAGTAACCACATGGTGGCTCCCAACCATGTGTAATGGGATCATTATAGATTAGTAGATGCCTTCTTCTGGCATGCAGGTGTACATGTGGATAGAGTGCTCATAAATGAAATAAATCTTTTTTAAAAAGAAGCCACTGAAGAGTTAGCGGCACCTCACCATTTATTGCAATGCTCATGATTTCACATGCTGTTGGGAGAGTCTAATGAGAAGAAATAAATCTTCTCCTCGTTACTGGGTAATCCAAGTCAGCTATCTCACTGGAGGGACGATGTCTGCAATTCAGCCATTGCTCTCTCCATAAGTGTTTCTCTCTCTCTTCTCTTTAGGGGCAGCATTTGGGTCCTTCATCATCCTCTGTGTGGGGGGATTAATCTCACAGGCATTGGGCTGGCCTTTTATCTTCTACACATTTGGTGAGTTGGCGTCTCTTAGAGCATAACACTTCTATTCGCAGACATGTGCTTTAACACATTCATCACCCACACCCTCTCTCTCCATGTCCTTTGTTAAATGGAAAATGAAGGACACCTGTCCAGAATTGGTAGCTCTCTTAATATAGTTGGTGCATCTTGGTTTCACACCTTCCCAGTTGTTTTGGCAACCCACATGTGCAGGGCAGAGGAGCTCACTCTTCCCAAGTCAGCTTTTGAGAAATCAGTTACAAAGCCTTTCCTGTCTGCCACACCCCCGCCCCCAGCATCTCCACCACAACATCTGCAGCACCTGCTCTTGTGGCTCCGTGCAGTTAAGATATTAACACTAGCTAAGCACACTTTCAGTGTGTCTTCACATTTTGTAATAATTGTTACCTTTGCCCAACATGCCTTTAGCCTGTTCTCTACCATCGTGAATCACGTGAACATTAACTCAGATGCTCCTTCCTTCATGGGACCTTCTGTGACTTATCCATCAGCTCCAGCCATTCTTTCCTCTATGATTCTTACGGATACTTCATTTTTAGGTTCTATTATGTTTCTTATCTCCTCACTGAACTGTGAAATGCTTAAATCAAAGAATCCATTATATAATGCTTTCTGGATTACTTTGGTGATCATAGTATCTGAATTTTACCTTCCAATAAAATAATAGATTAATCCAGTAATACAGAGGGATTTAAAGAGCATCAGATTCCAAAATATTTTGACATAGAATATTTTTGAAATGACAAAATCCTAATAAGGAGGCGACTTTCTACGGATTATTCTCCAAGCTTGAGCAGCTTTCTTACTAATGATGTGAACCCCAGTTGTTTTGTTTCACACATGTTAACCAGGCATGGGAGAGCTGTGGGACTCCACAAAGGAGCTATAGTTTGAATACAAACAGCAAACTCTTGCAAACATACGAGAAATATTTCTGGGCCACAATGACTGACTTCATGGCAAGTAGTTTCATGAATGCATAACTCCTTTTTCTCCAGTTCTGTCCATGTAAATCAAAACAAGACAATGATGTGTGTTCTAAAAAAAAATTACAGTTAAGGCCACATATGACTATAAATACTAGAGCCTTAAGCCTCAGCTGTGCTGTGAGTTATTCATGCTTGCATTATCTCAGAGGCTCTGACATTGACAAAAGGCAACTCCGTGTTTGAGAGCTGGCATCTAAAAGGGTTCAATAGAAGGAATTTTGTAGGATAGAAAAGAAGAAATAGGAAATTTAGCTGTTTATGGTAGAACAATCTCAAGTAGATATGTGTGGTAGAAAGGCTGTGATATTTCAAATGAAACCCTATTCTTCCAGTCTATGAATCTACCTGAAAAGTAACTTCATCCCTACTTCCCAGGTAGCATTGGCTGTATCTGCTGCATTCTGTGGTTCACAGTGATTTATGATGACCCCATGCATCATCCATGCATAAGTGCAAGGGAAAGGGAGCATATCACATCCTCACTGGCTCAACAGGTACGCCGTATCCTCCCTTTTCACCCATGGACCATGCAAAGGTCTGCAGAGTACTGTTTCTAGGGAGACCCAGTCTAACGCCAGTGTTGATTTGTTGTTTTTTTTTTTTTTTTCAGTCTAGTTCTCCTAGAAGATCTGTCCCTGTAAAGGCGATGGTCAGATGCCTGCCACTATGGGCCATTTTCATGGGTTTTTTCAGTCATTTCTGGCTCTGCACCATAATCATAACATACCTACCGACGTATATCAGTACAGTGCTCCATGTTAACATCAGAGATGTGAGTACACTCCTCTACTATGACCGTGACAATAATGACTCTTGTCCTGAGCGGTGTCCACTATGTTCCAGTGTGTAGAATCACTTAACCTTCACAATGATGAAGACAGAGGCAAGTGCCATGAATCCCATTTCCCAGCAATAGAATTGGGACTCTCAGAGGTGAGATAATTTGCCTTGGTTACGAGACTACTGCTCAGTGGAACTGCTGCTCATCTGGGTTCCTAATCACCGTGGCGGTCTGGCATGCCTACTGGTCCAGAAGTTTCTCCCAGAAGCTGTCATTGCTTTTCTCAGGCATTGGCTCTCTTATCTAAGAGAATGCTCTTCCGGTGTGGCAAAGATGATAGTCTCCCTCAAACAACTCAGAATCCTGGAGGTTAGGCTAGGATCGGTCTGTGTGATAAATGTTGGCGCCCTGTACTAGTCTGTGATGTTCTGTGTACATTTCCTTCTTTCAGAGTGGGGTTCTGTCTTCCCTGCCTTTTATTGCTGCTGCGAGCTGTACAATTTTAGGAGGTCAGATGGCAGATTTCCTTCTGTCCAGGAATCTTCTCAGCCTAATCACAGTTCGAAAACTCTTTTCATCCCTGGGTAAGGATAGGTGTGTGGATTCAGGTAACCACTCCCCTTCCTGCGTGTGGCTTGAGAAGCCTCTTGACTGTGTCCTCATTCTCCAGGGCTCCTCCTTCCATCACTCTGTGCTGTGGCCCTGCCCTTTGTGACTTCCAGTTACGTAGCAACCATTGTTTTGCTGATACTGATTCCTGGGACCAGCAATTTGTGTGACTCAGGGTTCATCATCAACACCCTAGATGTTGCCCCCAGGTAAGGGCTTTACTTGCTTATTGCCTTCATCAGACCACCGAAGCGCTGGGAGACCTCAGCTGACAACTTGTAAAGGCTGTCTGCTGTTGACCTGTGCTACATCAAGGTGAAATGACAGATAACTAGAAGTATTGGTTCACAGCCATGACCTTCTGTGTCTCATTTCTGGCTAGATGAAAGTTTTTCAAGTTTCCTGATAAGAGATTAGACTGTATGTTTTGGGAAAAGGCCACAGACATCTTCTTTGGAAATGTCTAGGGTGTGTATCGTGTCAGCCACCACACATAGACGGATCACCACAAGTCAGGCCTATGCTAACAGTCTCATAAGTCAATATATTTCATCATCACAGATGCATTAGGTAGATCCTACTATGACCTGCTAGTTTTAGAAGAGGAGACTGGGGCACAAGGGTACAAGAGATGTATCTATGGTCACCCAAGGGCAGAGCCAGGATCTAAAGGCACAGTGCGGCTTCACAGTCAAGAGCCTGTCTGTTATGCAAACTGCCTTCTGCACTGAACATTGTGGTGGGAAAAACCCTGTTCCCACAGAGATGAATTCTCTGGTTATTCTAGCTATTGATTCAGGGGGCAGATGATTTCAAAGTCGGTGAGTAGACATCTTTAGATGTCTTTAGGTAATAAAAAACGCACTGGACCATTAGAAATGTGTTTCATGAAAGCTGGACTGCTGCAGGTGTCACAGATGGTTTTCTATGTAAAATCATCTTCTCCACAGATACGCGAGTTTCCTCATGGGCATCTCAAGGGGATTCGGGCTCACTGCAGGAATCATCTCTTCCACGACCACCGGATTCCTCATCAGTCAGGTTGGGCATGTTATTGAACATCTGCGAGTGGCAGGTATTGTTTTAGGCTTGAAAATATACACTGTGCTCTCAAAGATGGTATGGTTGGCCGGGGGAAGCAAGCATGGATTTGAACACTCAGTTCATGAAGACCTATAAATCAGACCCTGGCAGGCCATGCTTCCCAGAGAAAGAAAAATAAAAGCTGAATTCTTCAAAAGGGATAGGTATTCATTTTGTGAAAATGAACTGTTTGGGTGCAAAAGAGAGTTATTCTATGACTTCCAGGACGTAAAAAGAATGAGAGAGGACTGGAGAGATGACTAAGCAATGACAGGCTAGGCTCACAGCCAAATTGACACGAGAGGGGTCTTCATTATGGTCAAAGTGAAGGAGATGTGTTAAGAATTAGTAGTGATGAAGACAGAGGGAAGGAAGGGAGACATGAAGAGTCCGTTTATTTATTATAGACAGTTTTTTATGTTGATTGTTTTTTGTTTTGTTTTCTTTTGTTTTTTGAGACAGGGTTTTTCTGTTGTTACTCTGGCTGTCCTGGAACTCTCTGTAGACCATGCTGGCCTCGAACTCACAGACATCTGCCTGCCTCTGCCTCCCCAGTGCTGGGATTAAAGGAGTGCACCACAACCAGACAGTTTTTAACCTCACAAAAGGGAAAACTAAGTTTCCCAGGGGGAGTGTAAGGGAATTAAACTGTAGATAGAAGAGAATGTCTGTGAGATTTCAGGGAGCAAGGGCTGAGAGGTTTGCTCCAAGCCTGCAGGTACAGAATAGTGAGCAAGAGGGAAGGCAGGAATGGAAGCACCCAGCTAGGATGGAAGCACTGAAGAGCATCAGCCTGAAAAGCAAAGTTTCGTTTGTTTTTAATACGGCTAGGTGTCTTGGTTCCTGGCTAATTTCTGGGTAAATGTATAAGAATTCATTATACTGATAATACCAGCAATGAACTGTGATTGGCCTACCAGGAGAGTTTGTCAAATAGGTCAAGGTATCTCACACTGTATTGAGGGGTCTGCATAGGAAGCTAAACTGATGGAACTCAGTAGCCAAATAACTAAGAAAGTAAGAAGGACAGACCTTAATGACACACTTTAGACATAATTGTAAAGCTTTACTTTTATGATTGTTTAAACCTAGATTTCTGGAAAACATCAGTATTATTTAATTTGTTTTTGTTTGAAGAAATAATTGCGACAATACAG
Organism: Cricetomys ansorgei; assembly: GCA_026225945.1. Lineage (NCBI taxonomy): Eukaryota > Metazoa > Chordata > Mammalia > Rodentia > Nesomyidae > Cricetomys > Cricetomys ansorgei. Next base: position 2,101,594 of record JAMJFZ010001043.1, read on the forward strand.
GACCCAGTGTGCTTTTTAGAGTTATTTCTTTCCCAAGAGTTTCATGACCCGTCTTGGCTGACAGGATGTTAAATCTGTTCTTTATTTACCCCTAAATTCTTTGTGATTAGAAAATTTGTAGAACTGGTGGTAAAATAATTTATAATATTAATAATTATTGTGTATTTTTGTGTTCAGGATTCTGAATCAGGGTGGAGGAATGTGTTTTTCCTGTCTGCTGCCATCAACATGTTTGGTTTGATCTTTTACCTTGTATTTGGACAAGTGGAAATCCAGAAGTGGGCCAAAGAAAGGACTCTCACCCGCCTCTGAGGATGTAAGCTTGGGGAACTAAACGGAGCACCGACTTTTAGCTTTCTAACATATTTTGCTTATCATCATTCTTTCTTCGTGCTCATGACCATAGACATGGCACTTCTTTACTTTGGCTAAGTGCCAGCTAGCATTTCCCAAAGAACTCCAAAAACATGTGCCCAGGCTACACTTCAGAGTGAGTTAGTCTGGGGCAAAGCCCAGGTGCCACTAAGTTTTAGACTCTCCAGAAGTGTTTCCAAGATGCACCTGTGGTTGATAATTGGCAAAGAAATTTGAAGTTAATTCTATTGCCTTTGAATTACTCTCCTTGGAAAGTGCTAGATGAATAAAAACCTATCTGAAATAATCTGATAAATACCTTCATGGTGACTGTTATAAACACAGAGAATGGCTTCTAAGTATTGTACCTAGAAGCTATAAAACTCAGCAAAGGCAGACCTATAATCACAGATTAACTTCATTCTTTTTATAATATTCCATGAAACATAGGTGTTTATGCAGTTAAATGCTGTTAAAATAAACATGCTAAGGTTAAACATAACATTAAAACCATCTAGAATAGGATTGTTTCTACAGTTGGAACAATATTTATGAATCCTAGCTAATTTCCAGGAAGTTGTGACCAGAAAACAGTGAGGAAATGATTCAGTGAATGAGGTCAAATGGAATACAGAGAGAGAGTTAACAAAACTGGAATGTTTGTCACATGAGAAGAACAGACACCAGAGACAGCAAGGTGAATACCCCCAAAACCCTAAGTTCAGTCACATGGTGAAAATGGAAGAGGAAAGAGAAACACCTTTAAGTGAATGGGTAACGGATACTGGGAAAGAAATTATTCAAACTAAAATGAGCTGGAGAGAGGCATGGGAAGACACCACACAAGAGAAGTTCATCCTGAGGGTAGACAGAGACCACGTGACCTGGTACCCCCCCAATGGTCATCTTCAACTACAGTAGTAATTGATCTGGGCTCTTGGTGTGTAAAATATACCTTCTAAGTCATCTCCATATAGATGGCTCATCCTGGTTTTGCCTCAATTTCTCTAGGAAAAAAATAGTATTTTTAAAACCATATTCAGAATTTTGAAATAACCACAGTGCTAGAGCCCTAAATTAATCCCTCAGGGGAAATGACTTTTCTAATCAGGTTAGGGTTAGAACCAATAGGTAACTGTGAGCAGATGTTGTGGTTTCAGGTCCTGGGGACAATGTTGAGATTATAGCACATTTGTTCTGCTGCTTTCTAAGTATTTATAATACACAGAGAAGGAGACTTTGTAGAAAACTAGAAAAATCACGGAAAGAAAGAGGTAATGTAATGAATTGGCACATTACGTATAAGGAGAGAGCTCAGAAGGAAGGACGGAACAAACAAAGGAAGAAAGGAAAGAAAAGGGGGGGAGAGGGAAGGGAGAGAAGAAGGGAAAGAGAGAGAGACTCCAATAGAAAAATAGACACATAGCAGAGATTCAAAGAAGAGAAATTCTGTTCTAAGTGGCCTATAAAAATAATTTTTTTTAAAAAGAAAAAGCTAGGAGATGGTGGAGCACACCTTTAATCCCAGCACTCCGGAAGCAGAGGCAAGCAGATCTCTGAGTTAGAGGTCAGCCTGGTCTACAGAGTAAGTTCCAGGACAGCCAGAGTTATAACTGAGAAAACCTGCCTAAATAAATAAATAAATAAATAAACAATAAAAATTAGAAAAATTTCCCATTCTAGCCTCCACCACAAACCAGTTTGTCTACAAATATATATTCTATTTCTCCTTCCTCAGGAAACTCTTCCCTCCCACAATCCTGTACTCAATACCTAACCTCGGTGGCTATAGGGATTATAATCTGAGGATTAAATGGAGGAGAGGGAAGGAAGAAGTAGTTAAGAGAAGAGATACAAGGAGGAACAGCTAAAACTAAGGGCTATTTGAGGGATCATACGAAAATCTACTGCAACAGAAGCTTCTTAAAATATATACATATATGAATGAAAGAAATCTAAAGGGAATCACCAAGTAACAGGGCAGAAAAAGCTCTAACTAGACATCTTTCACCACCAAATGAAACTTCCAGTGCCAGAAATGGTTTATATTTAATTGAATTGTTGGCTAGAGAGGTCCCAGAGGAACCCCCAAACAACCCAGGCTATTGCCAGGGCTTATGGCTGCTCTCCACAAACTGATGGATAGGCCCTATTGCTGAAGACAACACCTATCTGACTCATTGAACGCAGAAAAGTAGAAATGGTGCTTACCTGGAGTCTTTACCGCTACTGACTGACACGAAGGCACTCTTCATGTTACCAGAGGAGGAAAGTAAATATCAACCCAGCTACGAAACCTTGATCTACAGGAATGATCTACCTGCATGGTATGCTGCTAGTGAATAGTGGCACAAAAGTTGTGGGAGTAACCAACTATCCGATTGGATTTAAGATGGTCCACTCCATAACATGAAACCTATGCCTGAGAATGCTTGGGTGGCCAAGAGCCTGAGACAAGATAGGTCATGGACCTAGGGGAAAGAAAAATAATACTGTTCTGCTAAAAGAACATGGCAATAAAATGACTTCTAAAGATATTCTGCTACACTCACAGATCCGTGTCTTGCTCAACCATCATCAGTGAAGCTTCCTCTTGCAATTTATGGGAACAAACACAGAAACCTACAACTGGACAATGTTCAGAAAGTGAGAGACCTCGGGACATTCAGCCTAAATGGAATATCTCCATCAAATCCTTCTGCTCAGGACTCAGGGAACTTTTCAGAAGTGGAGGCCTAAAATTTTAAGAGCCAGTTTGTCAAGATAAGACCTTCTAGACACAATGAGACTGATGAACACAGGAGCTCACAGAGATTGTGGCAGCATGCACAACACAGGTCTAAGCCAGACAGGGTCCCAGCACTGAGAAGAGAAGTAGACACAAGCCCCCATCCTTAACCCAGAAGCTCTCTCCAACTGACACAAAGGAAAAATGTGGTATCTCCAATGGAGTCGCACTGGGGTATACAAGCCACATTTAAGAGAAAGCCCCTGGCCAAGCAGGAGATGGCCAATGCTAACGGTATTCTTGAAGGTTTTTGTCTCGATGCTTTATCTGCACCTTTCTTTTCTCCCTTTTCCTTACATGTCATTTCTTATACATTATGGTTTCCGATTTTTGTTTTTAAGTTTTTTTGATTTGATTTGTTTTGTTTTATAGGATTTCTGTGAGTATGAATGTGTCTCTACATCTGTGTTTCTTGGGCTTTTTCTTCAACTCTTTTTTTCCCTCTCAGTTTCTTTGTTTTGTCCTATTCTGTTTTTCTTTGGGGGGGGGAGTTTATTTCATTTGTTTGTTTTCTAACAAGAGAGATAAAGGGTATAGATTTTGGAGGATGGAGATGTGGGGAGGATCTGAGAGGGTTTTGAGGAGGGGAAACCATGATCAGAATATATTTGGAATATATTATACAAAAAAAAATCTACTTTTGAGAACAGAGAGAAAAAACAACTAAGTTCAACTTCATTAGTCACTAAAACCTGAAAAGCAAACAGCAAAGAGACATCCCTGAAGTCTGGTGAGTAGACTATAGGAGAATGAAAGAATGAAAATACCCAGTGCTGATGAGGGTGTGGAGCAGATGAACTCTGTATGCGGTATCAACGTGAATTTAAAGAAAGCTGCCCAAAAATCCGAAAATGCTTCCAGAGCTAGATGCACAAGTTGAGACTCAAGAGATTTCAATCAGAGAAGTACACATGTGTGAAAACAAGTGCATTTTTGGAGTGTAATTATAACAAGCAGTAAGCAATTCGACTGCCTGTTCAGCAAAGGATAAACAGTGAGTCATGATCTGTTGCTGCAGCAGTGGAGCCTGACAAACCTCTCACACAGCACCGTGGTGAACTCATAGACATAATGCTGAATGGAATAAAAGACTGCTGTGAAAGTTTATTTTTAGTTAGGTATAAAATAACTGTTTTGTGCAGTGTTGGGTGAGGGGCTGCCTAGGCCTTGACATTTTGTATTCTCTGCAGGTGTTGGATTTATGTGGGGGGTGTTTGATTGCTCATGAGCTGCACGTGATATCAGTAGAACACCTGAGGAGTTCTATATCAATAAAAATATCTGAATTCAGATGCTTGGGGTTCCACTGTCCAGTATGGCACTGGCCATGATAGTGGTTCCCTCTGCTGAGGTCTGGCAGGGTTTGCACATATGAATATGCCCCTGTGTGTCTTCCTTGTTGAGTGACACAGCAGCCTAAAAACTACACAGAACTATGTTATGGTGAAAACAGAGGTTCTTAAAGCAGGCAACACTAACATTCTGTTAAAAAATCAAATCCCTTGGGCAGAGGTGGGAGCCATGCCAGGATAGAGACTATCTAAGATGGGCTCCGGCCTTATTTCTTGATTTCATTTGATAACAGCTTATTCAGAACTTGGATCGCTACACTGATATATAAGATGAGCCTTGGTAAAAACTCCCCATGCTTTTGTGCTTTTGTGATGCCTAGATATGAGACAAAGAGGGGAGCACGCCCCCTTGTTCCCTGTACTCTGAAATGGTCAGTTAGAATGAAGTTTGGGTGATTGTTGCTGTCTGATGTCTAAAAAGCATTGATTTATAAAAACAGTGGCTGGGAGGGTTCGGGGAGACTTCTTTGATAACTTTCTGCATTTCTCTTGATGTCACTCATTTAGTAAGGGGGTTTTCTTCAACCACTTTTCACAAATTATGTTACCTTGGTGGGTTATTCACTCTATACACATGGAGAATGTGTTTTCATGCTATTCAAATGTTTCGTTAAATTATCTTTTTTTATATTTCTTTTATCTATATCAGAAATTTTAGGTATTTTTTTATTTCCAACAAAAAACACATTGTAAGGGTGATTGTTTCCGCTTCACCTGGCTATTTAATAATTTACTTACTTTAAAGACATCCAGAACTTACTTTTGTGCAACTCCTGAAGTATCTGCTGAGCTCCTGTCAGCAATGGGACTGTTCCAAGTTGTCGCCTTGAGGATAATTTGACAATACATCACTCCCCCAGTTCTGAGCCTAAGCCTTCCTCATCTGCGGAGTGAGTGTTATAAAGTTTAGAACAAGTAAGTAGCTTAGGAACCAGCTCTGGCATGTGGGGCTAAAATACTTTCTCAAAGCACCAAGTTTCAAGATAAATTTGTTAAAAACCATCAGATCAAAAACTTGTGTGACTATTTTTATAATTGATAGGTATTACATAACAAAGTAGTTAAAATGTTCATTAAACCATGTCATGAAATATTTATTCTAATTGTAGTAATTTCTCATCCAATTGCATCTTTTATTTACAAAACAACTCACCAGTATTTTAACAAAAAGCTTTAGTTATTGGTCAAATTCAAAATATTCAAGGAAGAAGCACATACAGTTTTCAAAATTATTTATATAATACACAATCAAAAGACTTGATGACGATTCCTGTATTACGTTATTTATTTTTAAGCAGTAACTATTCTGATATTTACTATTTTTCTAAAATTTTGCAATTGTATTATTTAGTTGAATGTATTAAAAGAAATAGAAGCTGCTCCAAAGATTAAAGGAAAACCTTAAAGGTTTGATAGCAGTTGGCTCCATCGCTGATATAAATGGGTTGAGCCGTGTGGTCTCCATGCTCCTCTTCCTCAGCTCACTAGTCTGCAGAGAGAATTTAATTGGTGAAAATTAGTTCAACTGTTCACTCCTTGGCTTTAAGGGAAAGGGTGGATGGACTCTGAGCTTCTAGCGAGAATTAAGTTCTTCATGATTGTTACAATGCTTCATACAGAGTAGGCAAGAAGTCATTTCCCAAAATAAAGTTGCAATGCTGACAGACAAGAGTAGAAAATAAGTTTATAGGAATCTACGTCTTTTCCTTTTTGATGGGTGAGGAATAAAATGAGTTCCTCTAAGCCAGATATTTGTGAAAACAAGAAAGATTTTTTTCTATAGCTTCTTCTTCTTCTGAGTGCTACTACCGTTCTCAGGCTCTGAACTATATATACATATAATGTCGGGGATAGAGCCAATTAATTCTTTCAGGTACTCAAGCGTGAGGAGAGAGATCAGAGTCGGTCAGTGATCCAATGGGTGAACGTGGAGTGGCTTTTCTCAGTCTGAGTTGAAACCACTTTCACAGTGGCCATATCTTGTTGCTTTTGTGGGGAAGAGAAGGTTGAGACACAGGGTCCCCTCTATGTAGCCCAAACTATCTTGGAGTGTATGCTCCTCTTTTCTCACGCTCCTGAGTGCTAAGATGGCCAGTGTATGCTGTCAGGCCCGGCTGCTTCATTGTTTTTCTGAAACCAGGGAAAGCAGGGACCAGAGGACAACCTCAGCTGTCGGTACTTGGGAACCAGCCACTGTTTTTGTTTTGAAACAGCATCTCTCATTGCTCTAGAGGTCACAAAGTAGCAGAGCTTGGTTGGCCCAGGACTTGAAGAGATCTGCAAGCTTCTGCATGTCCAGAACTGGGGTTCTAAGAACATGGCCCCATTCTTAGCATGGTTTATGTAGCTTCCAGAGACTCTAACTCAAGTCCTAGTGCTTGCCCAGGAAGTACTTTACTGTCTCCCCAGCTGCCCTGCCTCTTTTGATATGTGACTTTTCAGCTCCAGAAAGCACCTTCTAGTCTTAATGGTGAGCTATCTCCAATGGTTCAGCTTTATGGACCCACATGTAACCTTGGGGACTATCAGAAAAAAACATGCCATGTACGGAGGAACAGAGAGACTGAACGTCACAGAAATCAATGCACAGCTCACCTTCATAACTCTGTAGCCACTCGGGCCTGTGAAAACTCCTCTTTGTGGATGACTATTTAGACAATGTAATGAGTTGCATACGTGAAGCCTGCACACAGAATTCTGGATGTCAACAAATCTTTGGCCTCACACTTAGAGGAATGAATTAAAATGTGTCCAGGAGGCTCAGGATACGGACATAGAATATTATTTGTAACTCTGGTACAATAAAATAAAATAAAATAAAATAAAGTAAATGTTTTCCTTTTGGGCAGATATGATTATTATTCACACATTTCTCTGAAGTTGTTACCAAGTTTTCCACTGACTTCTTTTCGATCAGAACTCCCATTTCAGTATGCATGAGTGGTGCAGAGAAGAGACAACATGAGGTCAACTCCCACTTCTCTTGCTGGTCACTCCCATTTCTTTCCTGGAATCAAGAAAATGCCAGCTGATCTTTCACAAGGTTTCAGTAAACACAGCAAGGGCATTTGCGAAGAAGCATTCTTAGTTACATCATCCCTGTGCCCAGATCCACTGGACCTGTTTCTCTTGGTTCTGCTGGTACAGCAGGTTACTGCTGCTTGGGAGAGAGCCCCCCACCTTTAGAAAACCCCATGGATTTGACTGGCTTCTTTACTGCCAAAACCTCCACACTGGGCTTTCTCCGCTACCACTTGATTTGTTTTCTGTTTGAGACTTGGCACTGATTCTGACATGTCCACTAACTCGGCAACCCAGGGTCATTGTCCTGTTGCCTCATGGGTAGGATGTCGTCATGCCTGTCATCTTCCCTCCTCCTTTGGACTTGGATACCAACATTCTTCCTCTTAGCCACTGTGGCTTTCTTTCTTCATGTCTTGATGTCCCTCTAACTCCTGTAGGTAGGTACTTTTCCATATGTCTAAAAGAATCTGAAAATTCAAATGCTTTGTAGCATGGAACCCGAGGACCCTTCCCCTGTCATGATATATAATCCCTATTACCAAGCCAATACTCTTTCACACGTACTTTCCACCATACTTGTTTTTCTACCTGGAAAACTGTTTAAAAATCCTTTGAAATGTTCCCAGGCAGAATCACTTACCCAGTAGAGTGGTTTTTTCATTTATCTTAAAGTCCTCTTACCTTTCTTTATTCTAACTGAATATGAACTTTCTGAAAGTAACAGAATAAGAGGAAATAAGCAAAGTGAACATACTAATAGAAATAAAAGTAACAATAGACCCAACAGAATTGTCTAAGGAGTGAATCGAAGCCAGATAACTGTTAACAGACAAACCGCAGGCCAGTGAAATGGCTCAGGGCATTAAGTACCTGCTGCTCAAGCTCCATGACCTGAGTTCTAGCCCCAGAAGCCATGTGAAGGAGGAAGAAGAAAACTGATCCCATGAAGTTACCCTCTGACCTATACACACATGCTGTGGCATGTACATGCTCCATCCCATATTACACACTAATAATAAATAAAAATTATAAAAGACTTAATACATGTGTTAGACAGGAAGCAGAGCCAAACTTTAAACCTCAAGGACAAAACCCTCCATCCTTCGCTTCTTCCATCTGAACCTCAACTTCTGGAAGTCTCACAGCCTCCCCAAGCAAGGACCACCAGCTAAGGACATAAGCTTGTGGGGGGCATTTCACATTCTGCATAACAGTATGAGATGACATCAGATGCCATTTACAGATGAAGCGTCTGCCATGTTCGTAAGACTTGATGCCTTCTAGACAGGAAGTGCTGCCTTACCCGGCGTCCAGCAAGAAGATGTAGCAGAAAGGAAGCCTTGGTCATATTCCACCGCATAGATACGAGTGAACCTCTGAATTCTAGAGGTTGATTTTTGCTCGTTGTTGTATAACCTCCTCTGTCCTGAGAGGTGTGAACAATACAAGAAGTCTTACCCTGAGACAAACATGTGCATGCACAAACACAGATGTATCACATTCAGAACCATTCAGCTTGCAGAGCAACTTGGGAAGAGAAAATAAACTTCATGGCAATCTTAATTTGCTCCTACAGAATGATGAGTTTCTTAGGACACTTCATCTTTGTGTATCATTTTACATGCTCTTATGAGTATCTTCATTTTGATGAAGTGATTGGGATAAATATGTTTTTTTTCCTTTCCTTTTTTTCTTTTTCTTTTCTTTTTTTTTTTTTTTTTTTTTTTGTTCTTGCCTTTTAGCCCAGGCTAGACTTAAACTCATTACCCTACTACCTCTATCTTCAGAGTGATGAGATTGCAGGCATGTACCGTCATGCCCAACTTAAAATTTAGGTTTGTATTTTACATTTAATTCTGTGGTCTATTTTGAGCTCATTTTGTATGTGTGGTGCCAGCGTTCAAACCCAAGGCCTCTAACATGCTGAGCAAGTGCTCTAGCACTAAGCTATGTCACTAACCTTAGTAGTGTGCTTTCATTGCTAGTGGGTACATTTAACAACAACAAACAAGAAGCCTATATGAAACCAATAAATAACAGTCCAGTTTTGTATATTCAAAAGATGAAATTTCCTCTCTATTGAGAAATTATTTCTCCAATGAGAAATTATTTTTTAAATTATTTTAAAAAGTGCTAAAATTCATTTTCACGACAAGAACCAAAGCCAATGAGGGAACCACAGAATTCGTCATTTGAAACTCCCAGTTAAGTGCCCAGTAAGTTCTTTGAATTTCACAAAATGACTCAGAAAGCAATGGATGGAATTATTTGATACATCATGGCAACTACTTAGAACTTAAAATGCTACATTCAGGCTGCACAGCTGGCTCAGTGGGTGAGGCACTTGCCTGTAAGCCTAACCTCTGAGTTCGAAGCCTTCTATCCCACATAAATGGCATCCCACATGCCAGACACAGCAGCCAGTGGCACACATACCCGGAATCCTAGCACATCAGCAGCAAGATGGAAGACAGAGCCAAGAGAGTCTTCAGGCGCTGCCTGCCAGATCGCCTGGCATAAGCAGCAGTTAACAGCAAGAGATCCTGTCTTTAGGTGGAAGGAAAGGACAGAAAGCAATGCTGTTCTTTGACCTCCACACACACATCATGGCATGTGTGCACCTACATTCACACTCACGGGTATAAATGTTGCCTTGGGATGCTTATCCTTTTGTCTGATAAGGACTATGAAAACTGCTCCACTCTTAAGAATGTGCCTGTTTCCCAGGGTCTTCACATGTGACCAAGAAAATAGCAAAGGAGAGACTTCCACAAACATGGAGCCAAGGGCCACATAACCCAGTGATCTGCAGAACTATTCTGAGCATTCACAGCTGCAGACTAGTCAAGGGCTGTCCATCAGCTTCGGGGAAGAAATTTTTGCCACATCTTCCCTCTGGGACATCAGAATGTCCTTGGACAAGTGAGCCATTCTGTTCCCTACTTTTGCAGTTATATTATTTCTGTTCCACTGTTAGGCAGCGAGTCATTGGGACAGATGCAGTTTACTGATTTTCAGATGAAAAGGACTCCAGCTGAGGTAGAGATTCTTGTGGGATTCTGCACCTCATTTCCACTGCACTTATCCTAATGTGACTTTGGTCTTGTTTGCCCTTGGGACCCAGGGCACTTTACCCATTGGATCTATTTTGTGGGTAGAAAAGACCATGAAGCAAATATTTGTGATAAGAATTTCAGACAGTGATAAATGGTGCTTTTTACAAACATCTCTGCCCTTCCCTGTGTGATGATAGCATTTTCCCACCCAACACAGCATCAGGTTTTTCTGCAAGTCTTCCCATGGCCAATGAATGGTGAGTCATGACTCACACAGCTCTTTTATCTTCTCTCCATGAGGTTATCACATACACCCCACATAAAGCCTCTCCTATCAACAACGTCCTGAAAGAGGAGACACAGAGCAGGGCTGTAGCCAATCCCAAAGGATGGTGTAGAATGAGGGAGATAAATCATTGATTTTGTGAGCCACTGAAATTGTCCAGCTCCTATTCCTCTGTGCCAAGCCTTTGGACTTTCCTCACAGTCATTGGCTGCATGTCCAGATCTAACGGACACTCTCTAAGCAGAGAAATACTTGACCAAATGTGTGCCTCAGAATGCTACCAATTGCAAAGGAGACTTGAAATTTTAATTTTCTCTTCTAGAGCTTTTTATTTGCTCATTTTATCTGAGTACATAGCAGTAAATGAAGTAGGGACTTTGTCTTGGTTACTTTTCAATTGCTGTGACAAAATATCATGACCAAGGCAACTATAGAAGCAAAAGTTTATTGGGGTTTATGGTTTCAGAAGGTGAGTCCATGACTATCATGGGAAGGAGCATAACAGCAGGCAGGAAGACATAGCAGAGCAGTAGCTGAGATCTTACACCCTTATCCACAAGTAGGAGGTAGAGTTCAAGAGAGAGTTAACTGAGAGTGGGTAAGCTTTTGAAACCTCAAAGTCCACTCCTGGCTACACACCTCCTCCAACAAGGCCACATTTCTGAAGCTTTCCCAAACAGTTTCACCAACTAGGGAATCAAGCCTTCAAGTATATGAGCCTCTGTAAGCCATTTTCATTTCAATCACCACAGGTCTTAACACAGAGTTTGGTTAAGCTCACAAGCAATGTGAAGCACATATGTGACCCTTGCAAATTATCTGCATAGCTTGTGCCTTAGACGCACTGAAATGCCATTCAGAATGCATTGATATTGTGTGTGTGTGTGTGCGCTTGCGTGTGTGCCCTCAAACAAGCCTGTATGGGACATGTTGATGCCAAAAGGGAATAGCCAGGTGTCTTCTCAATCTCTCCACCCGATTTTGTGAGACAGAGTCTGTCATTGAACTAGCAGGCCAGAAAGCCCCAAGGAGTTGCCACTCCTGCTGCCTCTGCTGCCGCTCCTAGTGCTAGAATTGCAAGTACATGTGTTGCACTTGACTTTTCACATGGATGCTGGGGACAAAAACTTTGATCATCATGCTCGCACAGCAAGCTCTTTACCCATGGACCAGCCCCCAAATCCTCAGACTGAATTACTTTCACTGCCTTTAAGATATTCACATAGACCAAGGGAAGCAGGACTAGTTTAGATCTTTGTCATAGTGATAGATCACTTCTGGTAAGGTAGATGATCTACTGTTAACAAACTCTGAAATTGCAGGGCTTTAGGAAAGTGAAGGCTTGCTTCTTCCTGCCATTATTTCCTGCTCAGAGAATGTATCTAGATACGCATCCAGTGTCTGATGCTGGTGGTTCAGTAGAGGCAAAGGGACTTCACGAACTATCTCAATAACCCAAAGAGGAAAATGAGTACCTTAATATTGAAAGCTATTTTACAATCACTATAACCTTTAGAACATTGCCTGAAAGCATAGAGGAACACTTGGGAAAGGATTTTGTTATTTTGGTTTCTTTAAAAATACAAAATGGTGTTTGGATTAGATTTATGTTCCCAGCTGTGGTATAGCTGTTTACGAGTTGGATTTGGAATGCTTGATACAGGTGGCTGTAATCTGGTTAGGTGCAGTCATTCTGGCACCTGTAGCTTATTTTTGGGATTACATGCACATGGGTAGATGGGAACTTTTGGCTTAGGACATAAAAGATCTGAAGACCCAGGAGCCAGTGTGGGCATTGGTTGGTGGTTCATTGGTTGGGTTGCTGCTGTTAGTTAGTGTGATAATTCCTAAAAGAACAAAGGTTGGAGAGATTCGAGCTTAGGACAGTCAAAAAGGGGCTGTGAAGATTTCTACCTTTCTCTCTTTTCTACATCAAAACCGCTTGCAAAAGCAGTAAAGATTTCTATCTTTCCTTTCTCCTTCCCTAAACAGAGGGCAAAAGATTGTAGTGTACTGCTGAATGAAAGTTACCTATCAATTCTGTTCCTCAGTTTCCTCATCTATCACATCAAATTCAGGTGTTAGGAGATGTAACCGATAAGTTAATATATGGACAGCACTATGAATTGGACCTTCAGTATTTTAAATGATACAATGTTATGTTGACTTCTCTCTTGCTGTTAAAATGCATCTTAACCATCCTTGCACATATATCAACACTCATTTGTACAAGTGAAACTGCAAGTGAAAATTAAAGGTTTGAAATTCCATTTTAAATGTTAATAAGCAACTGTCAAATTGCTCTCCACTGAGAACTATAATTACCTTATATATACCTCAATAATGTCTTTATTGCAGTGCTTATTTGCCTACATTCTTTTAAAAAGATATTATTTGTACATGCATATAAATATGCAGGTGCCCACAGAAGCCAGAAGAAGGTATTCTAGATCCTGCAGTAGGAGTTACAGGCATTTGTGAGCCATCAGAATTGGGTGCTCAGAACCAAACTCCAGTCCTCTGCAAGAACAGCAAGCTAAGCTGCTGAGCCATCTGTCTAGACCCGTTGCCAACATTCTTATCATTGCTATACAACTTTGAAATGTCTGAAATCATAACGCTGAAAATAAGATTTCTATTTTACTATACATTAAGCTAGATAACTTTCGGAGTGGCAGACTTTCTTGGTCTTTCTTTGAGTATGTGTTAATGCTGAATTCACTTAATTGTGGCAGAGAATTCTAGAGTGCATTGTTTTGCATGAGCATTTTGAAGATATTATTCCATGGTTCTGGCTTCTTTTGTTGCTGAAGATAAGAATCATAGAGGTAATTCATGATACATATTAAAAGCTAAAAGAGTCACACGTATATTAGCAATTGCTAAATGCACATATAGTTGCAATTAATAACAAATAAATGGGCATATTTGTTTTTTAATTATAACCTGTGGTAACATGGGAGCAATATATATAAAATAAAGCTAGTATACATGGTAAAATAAGCTATTATACATGGTAAAATAAAATCTGAGATAACCATTGTGGAGTTTTAAAAATAACTTGACTAATACATAATGCATTTTATGTGGCTTAACTAAGGTAAAGAACACAGAAAAATACTCACATGGTTTATGCAGCAGATTGGCTCTGTCACAGCACCTAAGCGACGGCCAAGGTCTGCACAGGAACAAAGCACATCTACGCTGTGTTCCTCCACGGCAAGATGTCCTTTAGTCCTCTCAGAAGCAGAAGGGCAGGCTTGTGAGGAACTTTCCAAGCTCAGTTACCTTCAGTTTGATATGCAGACCAAAGGGACTTCTATTGCAGAAGGCTCCCACAGGGAAGTGTGTACCTGTAGGACGCCATTCCAAGATGGCGCAGGCTTCCAGACGGCTTAGTAGTAAACAACAGCTTTGCACATGCGCTACAGTTGAAAACAGCTTGGCTTTTAGTGACACACCCATAACTGGCCCACAAAATGGTTATGCAAACGAGGTGCTGTGAAGGTAGCCTATCAGCATGAACCACGATTCCCATAGGGTTTATGAGCGGCTTGCTCCTGGGGATCGGGGCCATTCTCATCATTCTCTCATGTATAAAAATTCCTGATTAAACTGCCTTGAGTAGGAACCAGACGTGTCGTGTTTTCCTTGCTGGTCGAGGTTGGTGTGGCACATGTACCCACCATCTGTGGTTTCAGGGAAGGAGACTCTTGCTTTAGAGTTGGCTTCTTAGTGACTGATAAACCTGCCTCCTAAGTCTTCTGTCACAAAAATTCCCAGACCTTCCTATGACACTAACAAAGCAGGAATATAACATTAAACTCATCTTGATATGTTTTCTATGAAAGCAGTGAAATATGTCATAAACTGAATGTTCTCACATACCCATGCTACAATCTAAGACCACAAAACATTTGTGCTACAATTCTAGTCCCCAAAATACTTACTATAGTCCTAAACTCCACCCATGCCACAGTCCTAAATCCCCAAATATCTGTGCTGTGATCTTAACCTCAAAGCAGTCATGCTACAATCCAAATCCCTAAAACATCCATAGTACAATCCTAACCCAGAAAACATCCTTGTAACAATCCTAACTCCCAAATATTCATGCTATGGTTCTGTAGTAGCTGGCTACTTGGTGGCTCAGCAAACAGGACAAGGAGGCATTCTCATATGTGCAAACCCTGCCAGACCTCAGCAGAGGGAACCACTGTCATGGCCCAGGCCACACTCCACAGTGGAACCCCAAGAGTCTGAGCTCATGTGTTTTTATTCATTCAGAACTCCTCAGGTGCAGATCATAAGCAATCAAACATACCCCACAGAAATCCAACACCTGCAGACAATACAAAATGCCATCCCTTTTTTCCAGCAGTGCACAAAAACAATTATTTTAAACACAACTAAAAATAAACTTCTATAACATGGTTCTAATACCCCAAACATTCATGCTACAGTTCTAGTGTCCAAAATGATAGTACTAGGAACTCAGCCTTTGGGAGAAATTAAGGCACTAAAACGAAGCCTATGAGACTGTGAATGAGGGGCTTATCAAAAGACACAGGCAGTCTGGGGAATGTAGTTCAGTTCATAGAGTGCTAGTCTAGCATACTTCAGTCCCTCCAGGTTTGAGTGCTGCATAAATCAGGTGGGTGCCACATACTTGTAGTCCCAGTATGTTGAAGGTAGAGGCAGGAGGATCAGGACTCCAAAGTCACCTCCAGCCACATAAAGAGTTGGAAGCACGTGAGATCCCGAGACAGCAAAGAAAAGAATTGGAAGATCTTCAGCCAATAAGTTCAATCAGAAAGGCACATTAATTAAGATTGTAATTTTAAAAACTAAGGTGGGAGCCAGACTTGGTGGTGAAAGCTTGTAACCTCTGGGGGTGGAGAGCAGAAAGATCTTGAGTTCAAGGTCAGTCTATATCCATATTGAAAAAAGAAAAAGAGAAAAAAATTCTTTGGTGTATGGTATCTGAATCCTGAAGAAAGAAACTCTTCGGCTGAGAGTGTGATGGCATATTTAGCAAGGAGAGTCCTGTGTTGCCTTGTATTCAGATGGAGTCTTAACGCTAACATCTCACTGAAAGAAACAGACAGAAAAGCAAGGTGTTTACGCTGGGTTGCGGCTAATTAAAAAAACAAACAAACAAACAAACAAACAAACAAAAAAACCTGATTGCAATCTTCAGCTTCAACATTAGAGGGTGCTATGCGGACAGACAAGCTGAGTCCTGATCTATCTGGTCGGGTGAACTCTGCTGCTTCCGACGGCCGGCCTGACCGGGCCCCTCTACAAGGGCATTTACTGTGGGATCCGGAGCCCGAGTGTACTTGGCAGCCGTGCAGGTGTGTGGCATCCTGTCCAATACCCAGGTGGTGCTGCTGCTCAAGGAGACGGAGAGACACTGCCAGATAATAAAGCCCAACTGCGGACCTACATTTTAGAAAGGTTAATTACCTAGACTCCGCTGAGAACTAACCAGGGAGGGGTTCATAGACACCGGACTTCACACACACACACACACACACACACACACACACACACACACACACACACACAACGCCCTACCATTCAGTAGTTACCATGACAGCCTCTGCTTGGTCTGTTTTCTTCAGCGTTAAGTACCAGTACTTTCCTAAAGCTTTGGCATTGTATTTTCATGCATATTGGGATTCTGTGCAAGGCAGTTTGGGGTGGCGTCCTGTAAAGCACTTTAAGGCTTAGACTCTTCATTGGCAGTCAAGTTACAACGAATTTTCTTTAAAAACAAAATAAAACAAAGCTGTTGCTATATTTCTTTCTCCCAGCCTAAAAGATGTGTCTAATACTTTGTATTTCATGTGTTGAGACCTTATTTGGCCTTCAAATAGTTTAACATAAGACGATGCTATGTTATCCGGTCTCTCCAAGGCTTTGCCCATGTGAAAAAAAAAGGTATGTTTTCTAGTATTAAAAAAAAAAAAAAGTTTTGTAAAATAATCCTTAGCACGTGGAATGAACAGTAATCCATTCCTTTCTAATTTAGCTTAACTTGTTTGTGATTTACTTACTTAATTATTAATTCCATTTATTTTTCTTTGATAGGATCTCAGCATATAACTCTGGTCTGAAACTCACTATGCAGATCATGCTGGCCTCTAAATTCACAGCAATCCACGTGCCTGGCTCTGCCTCCCATGTAAGTGCTAGAGTAAATTCAAGGGACACCATTGCTGGCCGTTTTGTTTACTTATAATATTCTTTATGAGGCACTACATTTATGAGAGTGACCACTTACAGTTTTAAGTGGATTACGATGAGATGAGCGATCCATCGGAGCCCTTGGCCACACCACATCCCAGGGATGGATTCAAGAGGTGAAGAACATTCTGAGCTGAGTCTCAGGAGCCTTTCCTGGATTTCTCGGATTTAGACCTTGTGCACAGCTGCTTTCCCTTTGTGAAAAAGGGGGTTTTAGAAGTGATAGCAGATTCATTTATTATTTTCTTAGAGATGGAGAAAAGTAGAAGCAGACAGTAAAAAATGAGATTCTGATACTGTGTTGGAAAAGGTGATTTGGTTATCATCTCTGTGGTCTCCAGGAAATGTTTGTCTCTGTTGTTTGTCCTGTGCCCACCCAGACCCTCCATCTTTGCCTTTTCTCTTTCCCTTTTCTTCCAAAGACATTTTGCCTTGACCTGTATGACTTGGGGATTGGCCAGGAAAGGGGGTGCGGGGTGGGGGAGTGTGAGAATGAAATCACAGACAGAAAAGCAGGGGTCTCTGATGGAGATGCACCAGCATCCCTGAAACTCAGCATATTTATCATATCCAACTGAAGGAGGAGCTAGGTAGCTAATCCTGGCAGGGTCTCTGTTGGGGGCAGCCCCAGGCTGCAGTCACCAGGTAAGAGGAAGCTGTCATTGTTATTCTGCACACACTGTTTTAGAGCTAAAGATCAAC
Organism: Cricetomys ansorgei; assembly: GCA_026225945.1. NCBI lineage: Eukaryota > Metazoa > Chordata > Mammalia > Rodentia > Nesomyidae > Cricetomys > Cricetomys ansorgei. Next base: position 2,119,408 of record JAMJFZ010001043.1, read on the forward strand.
TTCTTGTCAACATCAGTACCTGAACCAGAGGAGGGCGCTACCATCCCCCTAATAGAGAAGGCCTGATAACTGACATGTGACTGAGACATTGGAATCCTGGACATGACCAAGCTTGGGTCATGAATGCTCATCGTGTACGGTTATGCGCACTCAGCTGGACTTCTATTACTTGTAAGCATAGATATGACAACTGGGAGCCACACCCAATAAGCATAATAAAATCATAACCTTGTAGTGTAGAGGCCAGTAAAGAGGTTTGTCCCCCAATCCTTTTTACTGGCTGACCACAACAGAGGTCAGAATTACCTTTTGTCCTGATTTATTAGCAAGAATACAAGAAAAACCTGTATGGGTAGGACAAGTATCAACACATATGAACACAACCAAGACCTTTAATATAAATATTGGGACTTGGAAGGAACAAAATCAATTCTAGGGCAAACTTCTCATCTTCATAAAGGTGGCACAGGGCAAAGGAGAAAGCAAGAACAAGGAGGAGGAAGAGGGAAATAAGGAGGGGCAGGGGTGGAGAGCAAAGAGGAGAAGAATAGCCCAGGCTGGTGTTGCACACCTTTGATTCCAGCACTAGGGAAGCAGAGGCCTAGATCTGTGTGAGTTCAAAGTCAATCTCAACTGCATAATGTTTCAGCCCTGTTCCTAAAAAAATTTAGAAAAGAAGGGGAGGAAGGAGAGAGAGGAAGAGATGAATTATCCTTTGCACTTTTCTTTAAATACTGAATTAAAATCTACCTATATTTTAAGGGAATAACATGATAATAAAACAATAATAAATAATAAAATTGTTTTATGGTACGGGGAGATAGCTCCGTAGGCAAAATGTTTGCCATGCAAGCATGAGGACCTGAGTTTCATCCCTAGAGTTCATGTAAACCATTCAGGCCTAGTGGTCTGTGCTTGTAATCCCAGCACTGGGGAGGATGAGATGAATGAATACCGAGGCTTGCTGGCAGCCAACTTAGCCTACTTGACAAGTTCCAGGTCAATGAGAGACCTCGTCTCAATAGCAAGGTAGACAGTCTGTCCTGGATAGCTTTATGTCATCTTGACACAAGCTAGAGTCATTTAGGAAGAAAGACTCTCCATTGAAAAAGTGCCTCCATAATATTTGTCTATAGGTAAGTCTGCAGTGTATTTTCTTAATTACTGATTGATGTGAGAGAGCCCAGCTCACTGTGGGCAGTGACACCTTTTGGCAGGTAGTTCTGGGATGCTATAAGAAAGAGGGCTGAGCAGGCCACAGGAAATAAACCAGCAAGCAGTGTTCCTCCATGGCCTCTGCTTTAATTCCTGCCTCCAGGTTCCTGTCATGCTTGAGTTCCTGCTCTGACTTCCCGAAGTGATGGACTATTATCTAGAAGTGTAGAAAAATAACCCCTTTTCCTCTTCAAGTTTCTTTTGGTGATGGTGTTTTATCACAGCAATAGAAACCCTAACTAAGATACAATGCTTGGAGAATAGAATCCAAGATTGACCTCTGCCCCCCCCCCCAAACATATACACACATGTTCCAGAGAGCAGAGTACTCAGATTCAACATGCTAACGTCTTTTTTACTCAGTCCTGAAGCACAGCCAACCTTACCCTCCTCTCTAGGTATACCATAAGTGTCAGGAACGTAATTAACTCACATCTTAGAAATAATTGACATTTAAGTTGTGGAATATATGCTTCTACTTAGGAGCTCCAGCACCACCACTCCAATCAATTAACAAGGTTAACACAATAGCCTTGAGAAGAGAACGCCACAGTTAGCAGAAAAAAAGTATGTCCACAAATGAAAAAGCATTAATATAAATACTTAAATTTGAGTCATGTCAGGTGTGGTGACACACACACCTTTTACCCTAGCACTCTGGAGACAGATGTGGGCAAATCTCTGTGAGTTTGAGGACAATATGATTTACACAGTGAGCTCCAGGACGGCCAGAGCTACACAGTGAGACCCTGTCTCAAGATGAAAAAAGGAATAAATTAAATGTATGGATCTCATCAAAATGTCTGTTGATATATTTAAAACAAGTAGGTTCTCTACACACATGCACATACAGGCAACACATATTAGATGCAGTGAGATATAAAAAAGAAAAATAAGACATGATGTTGGGAGGAAGAATGTTGGGAGGGTGGGTTCAGGGATGGTGGGGGTGGGAAATGGTTGGTGGATATAATATAAATACCTGCTGTATTCATGTATGAAGTTCTCAAAGGAGGGGTCGGGGAAAGAGAAGAGAAAGAAGTCTTACTTGACGGGTACAAAATCTTTCCACATTACAGCTCCCAACTTGGTTTTCTTTACTCTCCATGGGAAAGCACTCAGACCCTCCGTCTACAAGTGCACTCTTGGTTTTGCCTCTATGCTCTCTGAAGATTGTATTTGTCACCATCATTTTTCTTTTCTATATTCATTATCTCTGGTATTGTATGGTGTTACAGTTTTAGCTGAATGTTCCTTGGTTGTTGGCATACTTTTCATCAAAACTGTAAAGAGCACAAGAAAATAGCATGTTTAAAAAGAGAGCTGAGGAATGTTTTCAGAGTGACAATTCAGCATAAGACTGAGCATGTTGTGTACATGATAGAAAGTGAAATCATTTTGCTCAGTTGATAGGAAGCAAAATAACAGAGACAGTCTCCCACTAGGAGCGTACGGCAACCAGTACATGACCAGGTAATAGATTAGTGACCCATGTCCATGTCCCAATTCATCATAAGAGATGGAGGGGCAAAACAGGAGCTTAATTTGACTGTGGAGGCAAGAACATTTGCCAGACATTTTAATGAGGACTCTGGTGCTGAGTAGCGATGACACAGCATTTGGACTCGTGGCTTAGAATTTAAAGTTTCAGGGAATGCCCACTGCCACTGAGCCAAGCCTCTGCGTCAAGCTTCAGCTTACTCTGTGTGGTTGCGTAAAACTGCCCCCGGATCATACGATCGCCGCTGGACTTTGTGAGGTTTAGCAGAGAGTACACAGGAACTGTTCTTCCTCCATCGGGGCTTGGCCTGGCCTTCTAGGCTAGAGATAGCAGGCTTCTGTGATCGCTTTAACTGTTCACTGAAGTCCTCTGAAATGTTGGTGAGAAACAGAGCCAGTATCCTGATGAGTTGTCACGTGGATAATCATTAAGGACAATTGTTCACGATCTTATGGAAAGCACTCCTTGGATATTCAAATCAAAGGGGGGAAATGTGCACCCTATTCTCTCTGAAGATTCTCACACCAACACATAACAATTTCAAGCTCACCCGAGAGGAAAATGTGTAATTTTTTAAAGGTGAGTATAACAATCTAAGTCAAGGATAATTTCAATATATACTCAGCTGTTTAAAAACTAATTGTAGAGATGAGGCAGAGTGGGAATTTTTTTCTGTGTAGAATTATCTTGGGTTTATTTGTTTATGAAATCAAATCAAGTAGGATGTTAAGTTCACATGGTTAAAATACACGAGCATTTTAAAGCAAAGTTAAAAATTAAATTGTGAAACTAAGTCACACATTCAAACTCAGTTAAAGTGAAAAATACTTAATTCTAAAGTTGTTGATGATTTATCCCAGAGTACAAAGTCTTTTAAAAATGACTCACGGAAAAATATTTTACACCGGGGGTAAAACTTTTAAGACTCCACAATGAACTTAGACCTTTCCATATTTCTATTCCAGACATGCACACAGGATGTGTCTGTACTTCTTTCTTTTATAGAGAATGGAACTTTAGTAAAATAACTGTGGAGATTGTATGGTATACATGCTCAAGAAAACTTTAGTTCCCTGAGACCCAGACCTCTTGATCTCAGTGACAGATCCACAGCTCCAAGGCCTCAGTCAGTGCTTCCTGTTATTGAGAAGTGGTTTGTCCGCTATAAATACTTATAGTCAAACACAAAATCAAAAGGAGATCTCTCCAGACCAAAAAGTAGGACAGGACTTAACATCACAGTGAAGATGAGCAGCCAGAGGAGCTCCGTGTATTCGGAACACAGATTATTTTCTGTGGATCAGTCCAATAGCAGTGCTCAATCTGAGTCAGAAGCCTGGGAGCCTCTGGAGAGCTGGACATTATCTGCCTACAGGAAAGAGTGGGATTGAAGCATCATCTACCTCACTTAGGAGACAAGGACAAACTCTTCACCAGCTTGGAAAGCAGTGAGGATGTTTTCTACTTCCAAGGGATTGGCAGGAGTCATCCAGAGAAATGAGCAAGCTTAGACTCAGATGTGCTGGTGTGGTGTTCCAAATGCATCCCCCCCTTATTGGAAATCAGTGTGGAGTCATCTAAAAAAGCTAGACATAGACCTACCATTTGACCCAGCTTCCTGGAAATATTCTCAAGGGACTCAATATTCTACTACAGATTTGCTTGCTCATCCGTGTTCATTGCTGCTCTATTCACAATAGCCCGGAAATAGAAACAGCCTACATGTCCATCAACTGATGAACATATAATGCATACAGCCAGTGGAATATTATCCAACCATAAAGATAAATAAAATTATGAAATTAGCAGATTAGTGCATTTTTCAACCTTCATCAGAGAAGCTTCTTTTTACAGTAAAGGTGAGACCTACAACTGGTTAGCATGTAGGGAATAAGAGACTGTGGTATGATTGGCTTTAAATGGGGATCTATATCACCCCTTTGATCATAAGGCTCAGGGAACATTGTAGAAGAAGGAACAGAAAGACTGTAAGAGCCAGCAGTAATGGACATCTGCAGCAAAACACTATTTGCCAGTCATGATAGTGCAGCTTTACACATGAGCTCACGGCAGCTGTGACTGCACTCAACCCAAGCAAGACCAAGCCAACTGGAATCCCACGGTGGTCAGGGGCGCTCATGAAGTCCCAGCTATGACAGAGGAGCTTCTGGCAAATGATGGCTGCTGGCATATGAGAGGGTCCATTTGGATTCAGACTCTGAAATGTTCTCCATGTTCCAGTTGATAGTCCTATGCCCATGCATGGACAAGCATCACTAAGTGAACTCGGTAGATTAAAAAGCACATGAACTTGAGAGGGAAAAGTAGCAGTGGGAATTGGAGGGAAAAATTAGGGAGGTTTGATCAAACTGAATTATGTGCGTGCATGAAATTTTTAAGCAATTTCTTAAGTGAGTTAGAAAATTTCCCATTGTATTTGATGGTGTGTATGCAAATTGAGAAACAAGTTCAAGTATTATTTTTATGTAGTTTCTCAACAGTATAGAAGTGGTTAAAACCGTGGGAAAAAACCACAGGGAACCATACTGAATATATTAGAGAGGGTTGTGATTTTCGTCTGTTTGCTTTGGTTAATAAAGGACTACAGAGACAAGAAAAGGTGAAGCAACCGAGTGAGGGAAGTTCAAGCTTATCTGTAAAATTATGGCTCGCTGGTTCAAAGATGAAGAAGAAAAATAAAGTAGGGGCAAAGGCAAGAAAAGGGGGGAAACGCAAAATGCATTTCATTGTAATTTATCTCTTTCCGACCTTTTAACATTTTCAAAGCAGAATAAAAGTCGTTAGAAACACTACAAAGCAATACAGCCAACGGCATGCAGGTGTTCAGGCCAGGCTGCCTCTGGGGTGCTGGGAAACACCTGACAGGCTGCGCACCCTGCAGCTACTGAAGCAGGGGGTGCTTCAGAGGCTGGAAGGGTCCTGCGGTCCAAAGGCATGACTCTTTGCAGTTCATCAAAAGCCATTTGGAAAGAAGCCCTTCCCGAGCTTCTGGTTTGATGCCTTTCATTAATGATTGACAATTCAAGGCCCGGAATGGCAAAGAGTGTGGCTGGCAAGAGGCAAGAGAAGCCTGCTCAGAGGAAAACACAGGGAGCCCTTCCTTAGGCACTAAGGTGGTAAGTCACTTGGTTTATTGTGTGGTCAAAAGCTCTGCACGGTGCTCCCTGAATAACAGAAACTTCCAGTTTCTCTATGTCCTTCCTCAAGCCTCAAATGTTCTCTTGTTGGCAAAATAAAAAGCATGTGTCTGAATGTAAAAATCTACATTCACAAAGGCAACGGAGGAGGAGGAAGGGTGAGAAGATGGAAACTGGAGGGAGAGGGGAAGGAGAAAGGGAAGGGGAAAGGGGCGGAGAGGGAGAAGGGGGAAAATGGCTAATGGAGGAGAGAAGTGAGGGAGGAGATGGGAGGTGAGGAGAGAAGGGAGAGGAAGAGGAGGAAAGGCATAGAGAGACAGCATGAAAAGAAGAGGGAGGAAGAGAAAGAGAAGGAGAGAAGAGACTGGAAGCTGAAGAACTTGTGCCAGATCACGGTGAACTTTGATGCCAGCTGGGGGAGGCAATGGCCGCTGTGGAAGACACAAGCAAGAAGCAGACACTACGAAGGAGTGTTTACAAACTTCCATATAGTCACATAAAATCATGTACGTATGTCGAAGTGAACTGTCTGAGAAGCAAAGGAGGTTAATGGGAGTTTGGTAGAGAGGGGGAAGAAATGGAGTGGGGAGAGAATGAGGTGGGGGTTACTGTAGTCAACATATAACACATACCTATGAGAACTGTTTTGGATTCATTTATTTTTACTTCATATGTTTAAGCATTTTGCCTGCATGTGTGTCTGTGAACCACATGTGTACTGGTGCCCAAAGAGGATAGAAGACAGTATCAGATCCTCTGGAACTAGAGTTACAGATGCTTTCGAGCCACCAAAAGGGGGCTAGGACCCAAACACGGGTCTTCAGCAAGAGCAGAATGTGCTCTTAACCACTGAGCAAGCTCTCCAGCAACACCCCATCCCCCTTCAGACAGAGCTTCACTTTGTAACTCTGGCTAGTGTAGAACTCACAGAGATCTGCCTTGCCTCTGCTCCCAAGTGCTGGAAGGAAAAGTGTGTATGAACTATCATGCCCACCAGAAGTTTTGTAATTAAAAAAAAAATAATATTAAGAAAAAAGAATGTTAGGGGCTAGTCAAAGTGACTTTGAAGAAACAACAGTTCTTTTGCTCCTGAACTGGGTGTCTAGAAGAAAAGAGTCAGAGAGTTCTCCAAGATCTCTAAGAAAAAGCCAGTCGGAGAGTTCTCTGGGGTCAGTGAACCTGTTCGGGTCCTAAGCTTACAGTGGCGAAGGCAGTCAGTCTTGTTAGCCTGAGAGCTGCTGGGGAGAGGACGGAGGAGGCAAGCACCTGTGAAACCACTCCAGATAAAACAGTATTAGCAATTGCTTCTTTGCCTGTGACATTATCAATACTAAAAGCACACAGCTCTCACCTTACAGGGAATGTGAGATTGCGCTGGGGTCATGTTTGAGTGCCCATGATCTAGGAATGCAGATTTTAGTTACCCTAAAATTCCATGTCACAACATAGAAGCAGTTTCATCAACGCTATAGTTTTACAGAACAAAGAAAGTCATAAATCAAGGCAAGTTCAAAATATATCGGAGGGCACACCGGGGAGACAGATATAGTGAGGTGGGGGAAGTTTTCCCGTAGGCCTCAGCTGCTACCTGATGATATTCTTAGATTTGGGGTTGGTAGAACCTAGCAGGCTGCTAGGTCAATAGATTTCAAAAAGTTTCTATTGATTGGCCACAAAATGTTTGTTCTGACACAGAGGTGGGCAAGGAACGGCTGATGAGGTGGCTAAATCTACCCCAAGTTAAGATAAATAGCCTCCAGACCTATAAAGTTCCAACCTTTCCACATCAGTGCAGTTCTAATCAGTCAGTCAGTCTTCGCAGACAGAGGTGCTTTCCAGGAATCCTCATCAACAACATGATGCTGTATGCCCTGTGCCCCAGACTATATTGGTCTTTCTCTTAGACAGCCATGCTTCAGCCATGTGGCTACCACAGTGTTCTAAAGGAGTGCAGCACAGCCTTTGGCAATCGGGTTCATTGCCTTAGATTTCCATCCAGAATAATTAGGGGGCAGAACTATAGCACAAGCAGTTCAGCTTATCACTGCAATAAAATAATAATAATAATAATGGTAATAATAATAATAATCCAGGCAATAACACAAGGCTTTGAGACGATATATCAATAAGTCAGCTTATCACTGCAATAATAATAATAATAATAGTAATAATAATAATAATAATAATAATAATCCAGGCAATAACACCGGATTACGAAAACTAATGAGATGATGGGAACTTTAACCAAATTAAAATGTTTGAGAAGGGACTGGGGAGATGGCTCAGTAGGAGACTGCTTGCTGTAAGAGGATAAAGACCTTAGCTAGATTTTCCAGCACCCATGTAAAATCGTAGGTGCCGTGGCATTGTCTGTAATCCCAGCTCTCTCGGGAAGCATGTGGATCCCTGGGGCTCCCTGCCCGGCCAGTCTACCTGCATCCTTGAACTCCAGGTTCAGTGAGAGATCTGATCCCAAAAAATAAGGTGGAACATGACTGAGGAAGACACTCAACCATGCCTTCACATGCATGAGTACAGACATCCATCCATATATAAACATGTACAGCCACATGTACATGCGTGCAAAGAATGGCTGGTGTACAGTGCTGAACTAGAATGCTTTCGTAAAATATATAAGGGCCCGGGCTTGATCCACAACATCAGCAAAAGGAAAATGAATAAAGTGGCTTCAGATAGAAGAAACGGAGAGAGGAGACAATAGTAACAGTGCAGGGTCATCAGAAGATGGTGGGCGGCCCGAGGGCAGTGAGAAGCCATCATCACAGAATCTCAAAACTGGCATCAGGTCTCACAGCTGCATTCACAGAGACTGACTTAACAGAAGATCGCAGCACTGGGTGTAGTTTTACTCAGTGGAAAAAAGGTTCGTGAAAACAGGACAGACCTTGCTCAGCCTGGGATAGCCAAGCTGTATTACCACTAGGTGCAGGTGGCTTCACTATTGTCTCTCAGTAAAATAATTCCCAGTTTTTGAATGGAGAAGCAAAGCACTTCCTCTAGAAATCGGAGGCATATTTTTAAACTTTTAACCACATTTGTGTATGGCGAGGGCGGGGGTGGGGGAGCATATGCTTGTGCCACAGTATGCATGGGAAGGTCGGGGAACAACTCATCCTATCCTGTGAGTCTTGTGGATCAAACTCAAGTCATCAACCTTGGTGGCAAACACCTGTACCCACTGAACCGTCTTTACCAGCCCAGCAAAGGCTGATTCTTAAAATGGCATGGCACATGATGGACATAGAATGTCTGATGTCACGAGGAGTCAGATATATTGACAGCACACAATGCCACGAAAAGTTGCCCAGTTTCATTAGAGTGGTGTAACTAAGGCCAGGAAGAAACATACTAACTGCCTTCTGAAATGCCTCAGATTTCAAAGGCTCACCATACCAACTGATGAGGTGGATGTGTCAGATACTGTTGGTGAGAATGTAAAATGACACAATTGAATTGAAAAGCAATTTGCTATCTTCCTATGCAGATCACCAATAACAGGAGAGGGTGAGCAGGGCAATAGCAGGGGTGCTGAGACATGCTATAGGGCTTTGAGATGATATATCAATAAGTCAGCTTATCAATGGCATGGATAAAGTGTCTTTCTTGAACTAACCCACAAGTAAAATCGAGCACTGAACATAATACGTGTCTTGTAGTTCTACACAGTGAACTACATAGCAATTCCCTTTGTCATAGAGACCCTAATATGCCACAGCAATGAGCTTTTACATGAGAAAAAGATGAAGTTTGTTAGTTATTTGAGAAACTCTATAGTCATGGCATCAACTTATGGACAGTACCAATATGGGATTTGAATTGTATCACCTGTTTATGCAGACTTGCTCCTCAGTTAACCTTGGCACACTCATTGTGGGTCATATAGGATAGCAGCATGGGAATCCTTGGGGGTAGTAGAATAGAAGAAGCCAGTATATCAGATACAGGTAGAAGACTCTAGCAGAGCACACCCTGAGATGACCAGGATCTCTGTTTGCTATGGTTACATCTTCTAATATACCTTCTCGCTAGTACTCTGGGACAAGCTATCTATATCAAATATACAGGAACTTCTTCCAGGACTTTCTCATTAATAGCCGACAGAGAAATGGGCATGCAGGTTTGCCCCTGTATCACTTTTGGAAAGTACGTAGACTATGAACCTGTATTTGAACTGAGGAGAGCTGGCTCCCAAGCCAGAGTTCTCAGGCATTCTATGGTAGGTCTATAAATCCTGTGATAGATAGTCCCAGGCTTTAGCTGCAGGATGCCTATTATGTTGAAATGGGAGATGGTGACCAGCTTTATCCCACTCCATGGCCCAGTTAAATGGAATAGGCCTGGTTTTGACTGCTTGGTGCCCACTCTTCAAATGTCCCATAGATATCTCTTTTAACTCACAATTACGGGCTAGATACTGCCCTGGAAACTGTTAGACCACAGACCCTCTAGCTGTTCTCTGTCATCTTAGAAATCAGCCTCCACTCTCCTGTTGCTCTCTGGGATAGAAAGGTGATATAGCCTTCATTTACAGTCATGAACAAACCCAGCTCTCACACCCCTTCCAACCCCTAAACTAACAACCTTGAATTATATTAATCTTATCACTGACTTCTTGATGTCTGGTACATAAATCAAGGCAAACCAGATCATGTGGTGTGGAACTTGCTTATCAACCCGAAAACCTCTAAGAGTTAGAAACTCCCTTTATTGTCTAAAGTCGAAGCCCTACTTCCATTGCATGAAGCTCTATCTCTTCTAATGCTTTCCCACATTAGAGTCCAATCATTGCAGCCCATGAAGCTCTCTCTCTCTTCATAAAATTCAACTGAAGAGTAATTTTATGTCAATTCTTTTCTATGAACCTGCTTTCTTTTCTTTCTTTTTTTTTTTTTCTGACAAAAATTAGTCACCCAGAAAGAAAAAATCACGATGGCCACGGTGGTAGAATTGAGCCCGACAAGTGAACAGCGGGAATACTCTCTAGGCATGCCCATGGACAAGAAGACCCCTCCCCGGAAAGGTAACCTGTGCACCGCTGCTCACCCATTGACTGCATGGTGTGTTTTCTTCTGTAACGCATTCATATAAAACGATGGATCCGTCACTTTTAAGTTTTTGATCCTTTTTGAGACACGCTAACATTAATGAACACCTCACAGTTATGTGAAAGAAGGATGCATATTTTTCTAAAAATAGTTTTTCTCAGTTACTTTCACATCTTTATCCACTTGAGTTTACTCTTTGTGATTGTTAACAAAGCTGTCTGCACACAGCTTCACAGCCCATTTCTTTAATATTTGCATGGACAACTACAAACACAATCATGTTGTTTGATTAAAGTAACAAATTATATAAATTTATACAATATATAATTTATATAATAACATAATATAAATTTAATATAATATATAATACTTAATATTATATATAATATATTTAATATCATATAATATTATAATATATAATTATATAAATTTCAAAAATCAAGAAATGGAACTTGTTTGTAAGCTTAATCTACTCGATATAATTTTGACTGCATTATTCTGTATGATTTTTACATAACTCTGTAATCAATTTGCTGTATTTTAACTTAACATATTTTTCAGTGTTGCTTTATGAGACTAACATTTATTTAATTTTTTATTTTATGTGCATTAGTGTAAGGGTGTCAGATCCCCTGGAACTGGAGTTACAGACAGTTGTGGGGTGCCCTGTCGGTGCTGGGAACTGAACCTGAGTCCTCTGGAAGAGCAGCCAGTGCTCTTAACCACTGAGCCATCTCTCCAGCCCCAAAACTTTATTCTTTTATAATTTTATTAATTCTTTAAAGTTAGCACACCAAGTAATGGACTCAGTGGATCTCATTATGGCAATTCCATCCACATGTCATAACACTTTGTCCTCTTCACCCTCTCTAGCCCGCCCTACGCTCCGCCCACCTCTGGCTCGTTCCCTTCCTTCCATCAGATGGAATACTGGTGGTGTGAAGGCAGAAGGGAGGACTGTCTGGAGGAAGGAAGGAACAGAATGTTATACTTCAGGCATCCTTAATGCATTCTGACAAGCCCAACCTCCACGCTTACTTACCTGAGACGCCTTCCTGCGGCTGACGTTTAAGCTGTGCCCTTTGGTTTTTGGTACTTAGTCATTATCTACCTCTGACATGCATGTGATACCTGGCTATTACATGTGATTGAACTATACATGAGAGCTCTATGTCATATATCTTATGGCAAAATACCACAACACTTGGATAATCGCATTTGGATTATTTTCTTAGGCTTTGAGATGAAAAGACAAAGTTTATGACTATTTTACTTCCAGTGAAATAGAGGCTTTGCTTCTCAGTCTCAATGTGGATGAAATTATGTGAAGGATTGTGAGCAGAAGAGGAGGTGATTTGTCTGCAGTATGACGGAAACCCTCCAGTGGCTCCATCAAATAAAGATTGGCTTCAGGAAGCCATTGTGAATGAAGATTAAGACAAAAATCCAGACACACACACAGCCAGGGAGAATTTGAACCTTGCCTCGGCCTCTGAAGTGCTTGGAGACTGGGTTTGCACCACCATGCTTAGCACCTTTTTTCTGTTTTGTTCTGCTTTGCTCAGTTGATGAACACATCAAATTTAAGCCGATTAACAAATCAAAAATAAACCCTTGAGCTCTGACAACTCTCCCCTGAATTTTTCCAAAGACCTTTTCAGATTGATAATAATTTCATTTTTCCACACTCTGAAGTTTTCTCACTTTACTTAGTATTATTTGGGGCGGGGGTGAAGCTGGGTTCAAATCTAGGACCTTGTACATGCCCGCCAAATACCCCACCATTCTGATATATGCCGTCTATAGTGTTCTTTAATTTCTTTTTTTAAAATCCTCTTACCCAGTCTACCTGGAACATACTGTCTTTTCACATGAGATATACAAGAATCTAACCACTCCCCATACTTCCTCTTCTGGTTTGTGGCTATTCTACCTGGCTGTGTATGTATACATACTATACATGTACATGCGTGTGTGTGATTTACATATAATGTATTATGGATCGTGCAATTATATATATTTGCCCTTTCCTGTGTGTTTTACATTTACTTACTGTGAATCATTTCATCTGCTCTAAAACTGAATGACTCAGGTATAGGGCAGACCAAATTACAGGAAGGACAGGAAGCCCCTAAGGAAGCCAGACTCTCTAAATTTGTAGTACAAAATGTTCCTTGGCTTAATTCAATCATCTGCTGCTTTTTATTCTCCCTTTCTTGACTCTAACAGAAACAGAAGAGTCATTTAAGTCATCAGATAATGGTCAGTAGTGACTTTCTATGTTATGTCTTTTTTTTTTTTTTTTTTGAGACAAGGTCATATTTAGCTGACCTCACACGGCAGCCAGTGATGACCAAACCCCCACCTCCGAAGAGCTGGGATTACAGGCTTACACCACCAAGCCAAGTTTTCTGTTATATCTTGTGAAAAAACTAATGCTAGCTCAACAGAGCAAGCCATGATGTGATGTCCTGTTTCCAGTACCGACTTTCTGTTCCATACGCTACGGAATAGCCTTCGTCGCACATCTCTGCAACTTCGCATTGATAGCACAGAATTCCGTCATAAGCATCACCATGGTAGCCATGGTCAACAACACAGACCACCCACCCCAGCTCAATAGCTCCACCGAAGGGCTTCCTGCTGGTTTAAATGGTAACCAACACGAAGTCTCAAAGCATCTTTCCATAAAGGTAGGCAATGCAGAATTTAAGTTTGTGCTCCCATTTGCGTGTGTAGGCATGCACACAGGTACACACACGTACAGCTGTTTACATGTATGTGAAAGCCAGAGGTCAAATTTGGGTGTCATACCTCAGGAGCCGTACACCTTTGCTTTATGAGACAGGATTTCTCACTGGGACCTGAGACTTGAGTGTTAGGCTATGCCGACCTGCCCAGTGGGTCCCAGGGACTTTCCTGTTTCTGCCTCCGCAGCAATGGGATCACAAGCCACAAGTCTGGGCTTTTTATGTGGGTTCTGGAGAATAAAAGGAGCTTGCACAACAAGCGCTTCACCGATAGAGCCATCTCGCAAGCCCCTGCACTCAAATTTTTGCAGTTCCTTTTTATATTTATTTTTCTAGGGTTTATATGTTCAAAACCTCCCTTTTTATAGTTCTGGGGAAAGAAGCCAGGCCCTTCCACATTCTAGACCAGTTGCTCCACAACTGAGCTACCGTCCAGCCCTCTCCCTATTCTCTTACTTTCCTTATATTTTCAGAAAGGGTCTCGTTACGTTGCCCGGGTAGGGCTTGAGCTCACTTTGCAGCCCATGCCGGCTTGAATTTGTGTTCTTCCTGCTTCAGTCTTTTGAGTAGCTGGCATTACAGATCTATGCAAGCAAGTCCAAATGGGTTCAAAATCTTAATTGAGAAAAATGCTGATTTGATGAGGCTTCGTAGAGTAGGTAAGTGCCTTCCAGCATGTGACTCACAACAGCATTTTGTTTCCTGAAGGCCCCTGTGTATAACTGGAGTCCTCAAACCCAAGGAATCATCTTCAGCTCCGTCCAGTACGGCATGATGCTGATGCAGGGTCCTGGAGGATACTTGGCTGGGAAAATAGGAACAAAGAGAGTGGTCGGAATTGCTCTGTTTGGCTCTTCACTGCTCACTCTCTGCATCCCACTGGCTGCCGATCTCGGACTAGCTTTTCTCCTAGCAATTCGAGCAGTTCAAGGCTTAACCCAGGTACCAAATATTTCAAGTATTTCCTTTGCTCCCCTCTCCTCCCCTCCCCTCCCTTCCCCTCCCTTCCTCTTCCCACTTCTCTCCTCTGCTTTCCTTTCCTTTTTCCCTCTATCTATCTATCTATCTAGCTAGCTAGCTAGCTATCTGATGTATGTAGACCAGGCTGGCCTCAAACTCACAGAGCTCCACCAACTGCCTCTGCTTCCTGAGTGTTGGGATTAAAGGTGTTTGTCACCATACTCAATCCCAGATGCTGAGTACTTTCAAACTCTGAGCTGGATATGAATCTCTACGTGGCGCCATATCAGTATCTCTAAGCATTTATAATTGTTTCAGGGTGCTGGATATGGTGGCCAGTTTGCACTCTGGCAGAGGTGGGCTCCTCCGCATGAACGCAGCCGTCTCTGCAGCGTGGCTATGTCAGGTAAAGGTGGGCAGTCCAGATGGGTACCTAGCAACCCAACGCTTTCCACTGGGCTCCTAAACAGTTTTTCTGCTGAACAATTCTTCATCTTTTGCTTGGTGTTAATGAAGTATTTATACAAATTAAGGAAAGCAACCTTTCATTTGAGACATAATTTGTGGCATAACTTTGCTTATGATATGATCTCTGACATTTAAAAATATTTTAATTTTTATTTAATATTTAAATATTTAATTTTAATATTTATTTAGTATTTTAAATTTTTATTTCATTTTATTTTATTTTTAATTGCTAAATTAATTGCTTTTTCTGTGGAATTTGAATTTCAGTTCGCCAAAGGAAATGTTGTAAAAGCAATTATCCATGTTTTTACGACTTTGTACAGTTTCATTTTATACCTTAATCCCTTACAGTCATCTGAAGCTTCTATTTGCATTCAGTGTGACATACGGATTCAACTTAATAATTTTTGGTATTGTTCTAAATTGTTCTGAGAACATCTTTCCTTCAAAAAGTTTTTATTACATTTATGTGCTTACTGTGTGTATGTCACAGTACATATATTGAGGTCAAAGAACAACTTCCAAGAGTCAATTTTTCCCTTTTCTCCATTACCGTGTGGTTTTAGGAATCAAACTCATGCCTTCAAGCTCGGCAGCAAACACCTTTACTCACTGAGGATCTCACTGAGAACCTGAGAACCTTTTTTCTGAAAATGACCTGTCAGCTCAATGCTCCCATAACGAATATTCTGGAGGCAGAAGCCTAAATTAAACCAGGGAAAGTGGAGACTAGATGGTACAAATTAACAATGGCCACTGTCAAGACTAGCACTAGGTAGGAAAGGGGCAGTGCAGGTAACGGAGGTGTTCAAAGGTAGTCAAGAACTCTACAAGTCTGAAACCACGAGTTATCCACGCGCTTCACAGGAGCCTGCTCCAGTTGAGCAGGGCTGAGTTATCCACGCGCTTCGCACCCGCCCCCTCAGGGTCCCAGGATGGTGCTATCTAGTGTTGTGGGTCATGAGAGTTTATCTTAGCTGACAGAATGGAAGCATCCAATTTAGAAAATGGAAATTCACCTCAGTTACCCAGCTGTGAGGTGACCCCAGAACACAAGAGAAACCAGGGAACGAAGAGCATGAGAAGGTGGGCATAGCAGCTGTGGGGTTCACCCCGACAACAGGGGATAAGATGCATGAATGGAAGGGGATGCGATGACTAGCACCAGGGCTGAGATCGGAGTATTGCCGCAAAGGCCGGCCAGGGATATGCAGTGCATTGCAAGCCCATGTCTCAACCAAACAAACATAAAACAAAAAACAAGTTAAAAAAATTTTTTTTTTCAAACTTAGAATAAAGACAGTGACCCGGAAGGCACAGTAACTCACTTTTCCTTTCGTGGGCGACTCTGCAGGGACGTAGAAATAATCAACTGACAGTATTAAGGGGGCGTCTCTAGAGTCCACCAGCTGCAAGTTCCACGGGCTTCCTTGTCTTTGGGGTTGAAGAACTGCTTGGGAAACTGTGGGAAGAAATTCTTTTCTGATTTCAGAAAACACAGGGAACCTGTCTTCCTGAGGGCAGCACAGAGAAAGCAGACGGAAAATTGTAGTAAAACAGAGTCAGCTGAGCCCTCCTTTCTGCCTCAGTAAGACTGACTTCACTCCCAGTGATGTCTATGTAGAAAGACATCTACCCAGAAAGCTAGAGGACACCCCCACCTCCAAAAGCACCTGCCTAGAATCAAAGGGCCTGGGCAGCCTCCAGCACAAAACATACATGTTCCTCGAAGGTCCGACCTTTGACATTGTCACCCTACATTGTCATCCACAGAGTTCACACTTGAGAACAAAGCATCATCCAATCTTATCCCAAACTAAAGAGCAGAGCCAAGTTTTCTTTAACGATGTGGCCCTGGTGTGTTGACTACCCTCTAGGGAAGCCACACATCCAAGAGTATACAGGCAGCACAAATAGGTTTAAAAATAACAAGGCACAGTGGTGTGGGGTGGGAAGGGAAGGATGGATGGATCTGATAAGAATTAAGGAAGGAGGGAGTAAATATGATCAAAATAGATTTCGTGATTTTCTCAAAGATCCAACAAGATGAGAAAAATAATCATAGAATATCTCATAATGTTTAAGTGAGTTTAAGATTTTGTTTTGGGCTGTATTCATAGATATCCTGGGCTGTAGGTGGTCTGTAAGTCATAGACTGGGCACGCTTTCAGGGACTACAAAAGATACATATAGATAGGGAAATTTGCAGCCACTCACAGAGCCTGGGAACTAAGCAGGTCAAACAGGACTGGTAGTTCATTATTAAGGATAGTAGGTAATAGCAAGGAGAAAATGTCTTGTTAACTTAGCCCAGAGCTCAGAGAACAGACAAGTTCTCAAAACAAATTGGGTGACATCATTGCACAACTTTCTGAGTGTATTTAAAACACAGAATGAAAGGGGGTGTCAGGACGGCAGAATTATCTCATGAAGAATAGGAGGCAAGCATGTGGAAGGACCATATGTGCTCAGATGCCAAAGTATCCTTTCTCTGTCTCTCTACTGCCTCAGCCATCTCACCAAGGGTGTGGTTATAAAAAACAGAGGTATGGTTCAAGCAAGAATGTCCCAAGAGGGAAAGCACTCAGGACCAAAGACACCTACTAGTTCTATGGGAGGGACACAGGGAAGAGTAGATCAGGCCTGAGAATCTCAATAATTGCTGTGTCCTAGTTCTTGGATACCCGAGGCAGAATGGGCATTATCATAGGATGGCTCATCTAGGCCTTTGCATGCATTGAATCAGTAGTGTGCTGATAGCGGTCCCTTTAAGGGTAGGGAGAGCCAATGAACAGTACTTATCAATTTCTATGAGAGGCTCCTGAGACACCAGTCTTAAGATACAGAATTAGGAAGAGATGGGTACAGTTAAATGTCACGGACCCCAGCACTCCAGGGATATGCCTCTTGGATGTTCAAGGTTACAGCCTCTGGGGAGTTTTCTCTCTTAGACAGACAAACATCAAAATGCAGAGGGGACTCTAAAGATGCAAATATTTATTTTGTTTTTACTCCTTCTTATTTTCTAGAATATTGAAAACTATTTTAACTTTTAAATCTGTGTTTAATTGACACAAAAATCATATATATTAATGCCATGGTGCCGTGAACTATTTCAGTACCTGTGAATATTCACTGATGTTCAAATCCAGGTGTATCTGTCTCCTCTAACATCGATCATTTCTTTGTAGCGAACTTATTCAAAATTCTCCCCTTCGGCTTTTTTGAAATGTAGTATGCTATCATTATTTACAGAATACCAGAAACGCATGCTTAGTTTCCAACATGGAACCTGTGCTATTGGTATTACGTGTAGATGCGAAAGAGTCAAGAGTAGAGAAGAAAGGGAGGATGAAGAAGTGAGAAGATGTGCACTTAGGAGCCCAGGCTTGAGGTCGATTGGGAGGGGGAAAGTCAAGGGAACAAGAAAGGACATGACCTTAGCTGGATAGAGGAGCCTGTCCTCCATTATAAAAGAAGTAAAGACACACATTTATGAAAAAGATACTGATTGGGTGGACCTACCTGGTGGTAGAAAAGGTACATGCTTCCAGCTTTCTTTACATGCACCCTGGAACTGGTATTCTCTTTCAAATGCTCCCTTCCCCGTTATTAAAGGGCCGACCTGGGGCAGTTTATTTACCTGCAGTTGTACTTGATCAAATACAAGTTTGATTGCTAGTATTTAAATGAGATAGCACAGACAATAGGCTTCGATAAACATGTAGAAAAGAAAGAGAAGATATAAACAAGTATTTCTACATTGGGGTGTAAGTTAAAAAGAAGCCCAAGCAAACAGGTATATCTAGAGGCCATCGACCTGATTCCACAAATGTCTAACTGCTGACTATGAAATACAACAATGTAAACAAAGTTAAAGATGGAAAAACAGTCACCAGGATGCCACACAGGGATCAGTCACAATGCACAGAGAACCTGTAACTTGAGACTGAGGGAAACAACTAAGAGAAACAGAAAAAAAGTCAACAAACTATTAATAAAGTTGGCAAACACGAAAAAATTAAACTTCACTGTTAAAAAAATTAAAAATGAGGGTTTTTTTATTATTTACACTGGAAGAAAAGTACTTAAAATTTCTGAGGAAATTAGATGCTATCAAGGAGATGAGAAAGAAACGAAGACGTTGGCACTTTAAGTTGATACAGCTTTCAACAAAGAGCTTTGGCGGTGTTTACCAAAGTTTAAGCATACACAGCCTTTGATCTAGCCAGTCTACCTCTGCTACTCTATTCCTGAAAACAAATAGTGTTTATATTCAAAAAAGAGTAATCATGCCCGGTTAGAATTGAAATCTACATGCAGTGGAGATCTTTGTAAGTTCAGTGAAGATGGATGCTGCGGCTAGAGAGACGGTTCCGTGATTAAGACCTCGAACTGCTCTTGCAGAGGAGCCAAGTTTGGTTCCTAGCACTCTTAACCTGTAGCTGCAGCTCTAGGGATCTGACATCTTCTGGCCTCCACGAGCACTTCACTCCTGTGCCAACACCTTCCCCCACGTACTGCACACACACATATAGCATGATAAAAAGTAAAAACTAAATAAAAAAAAGATGACTGCTACATAAATCCCCTGGGCCATTATGTTCTCATTTATTTTAAAATAACGTCATACACAGATGGAATTTGATAAGTAGACGAACATAAACATGAGATAGCTTAGAAATATTTGAAAAGCTATGAAATGGGAATATTCCGACCACATATCAGAATGCTCTGTGAAGTTATAGAAATTAAAACGGTAGCATTAGCATATTCATGGAGAAAACAGCTTCCTGTAAACCCATTTACAAAGAGAATGAATGTATGTATAGCTATAAATAGCATGTAAGTGCACAGAAGAGAAGGTGAGTGACTGTTTCTTGTACAATAAATTGATGTGATGTCTGCCTTCAGAGGGCTGAGGGGGTGGAATCGGAGGGTGTGCAAGAACCTTGGCTCTTTGTGGTGCTTTACTTCCATTATAAATGCATATGACTTAAAATTAAGACAGCATGAAAGGTAGTATGATAGTCACCTGCAATGTCACTTGGGAATTTTGAGGGGGGGAAAGACTCCCAATAAGTATATGAATGACACAAATGACCAGTCTGAAGGTTTGACATTTGCATATGCTTATTCTGTGGTTTGGTGGCACTTCTCTGTGTTCCTCTGCCAGCCTCCAATATTTTTCTGGTGGAAGGCTGGGGTCCCACCACCTTCTTTTTTGTCTCTCTGCAGGAATGATCTTAGGAATCTTTGCTGTCCTCCTTGTGGGTGGCATCATTTGTGAAGTTCTTGGGTGGCCTTTTGTCTTCTATATTTTTGGTAAGCTGCTGGCTTCTGAGATACTCAGGAATGTTCTTCTGAGGTTGTGCATCTATGTGTATTTTTCTGAAGGAAAGGAGTCAAAATGTTCTGGAAACAGAATATCATAGTATATTTTCTAACCAAGATATGCAAATAAAGTGCTTCATAAAAAGTGCTGCTCTCTTGCCATGAGGCTCACGTGTCATGCTGTCATTGTGCCTTGCAGGCAGGAAGGGAAGGGCTGCAGAATTCCAGGGAATAAGTGTAGCTATGGGACCTGTCTTTGGTTAAGCATAGCAAGGGGTCAGGGCTCCTGGGCAAGCCTCAAGTTTGCCAAAATAAAAGAGGAAATACCAAACACTGAGAGTAATTAATAGTAACTTCACTGTTGAGCCAAGACTTCCATTTAGCTGGCAACCAAGGAAGTACTGCTTCACTACAGTTTCAAACTTTCCATCAGTTTGCTTCGTTTACACACCTCTCTTCATTCGGACAGTGAGTGTCTCAAGGGCAGAGATGGGTCACTGTCAGTTCTTGAGACTCTGTAGAGTTCAAGAAACATGTAAACACCAGCCAAGAGATAATTGGGTGGATATATTAAACCAGACAAAGATAACTTCAGAAGGAGTATTGTCAACTCACCAAGAAGACACAACAATCTGAAATGCTCATGAACTCAGCAGCAGAGCTCTCAAATGCACCGTGCAACGACTGAGCAAGGTTGTGCTGCAGCTCAGTTGGTAGTATTCTTAGGACGCATGAAGCCATGAGTGCAGTCCCCAGTGCCACAGGAAATTGGGCATTGTGGCACTAATCCCAGTACTGGAAGGCAGAGGCAGGAAGATCAGAAGTTCAAGGTCATTCTTGACTCAGGAGAGAGTTTGAGATGAGCCTGGGCTATGTGAAACAGTGTTCTGTAGAGCAGGAGGAGGATGCAAAAACAAAAACTTGAAGAAATATTAGCCAGCTGCCCGAGCCAAGTTTGCAAGCTCCAGAGTCAGAGATCCTGTCTCAGGGGCATAAGACCTCGGAGAGCGATCAAATGAGACACCGACATACACCATACCTTCACACACACACACACACACACACACACACACACACACACCATACTTACATATGAAATGTGGGAAAATTATTCTTCTAGAAGAAGAAATTCTTTATTCTTTAATTAACCAAAGAATTCCTAAACATGACACCAAAAATATGAGCTATAGAGGAAATCGACACATACATGTGTATATATATACATACATATATATACACATACATATACATATGTGTGTATATATATGATTCTTCAAAAGATTTGCTAAGATGATGAAAGGACAAACTGGTTCAAGGAAAAAAACACCTACAAAACAATTAGGTGTTTTGCTAAAATGTGTAAATGATTTTCAGTACTCAGTGAGAATATAAAACCCTCAGTTGAAGAATGAGCAGAAACATTTCACAAAATGCGCACAGAGAAAACATAGACCTGTGACCAGACATTTAGCTAAGCCCCCTCTAGTCAGCGTGGGCCATGAAAATCAAAATCACAATGAGATATCTCCAAATATCTGTTAAAATGGCTACTAATACAAACAGTGACACTAAGTGTTATGCTGTCCCTAAGGCCTGTGGCTTCCTTCCCACACACACATAAATAAGAAGTGTAAAGAAAAGTGTGCTAACCGGGTAGTGGTGGCGCACGCCTTTAATCCCAGCATTTGGAAGGCAGAGGCAGGTGGATCTCTGTACATTCCAGGCCAGCCTGGTCTACAGAGGACAGGACAGCCAAAGTTACAACAGAGACCCCTGTCTCAAAAAAAGTGTGAGACAGCTTGTCTGAGAACTGGGAAGGACTCATAATGAGCTCTGGCCAAGGCTTATCCTAGAAAATGTCCCAATATGAGAACAAGCCATTCAGTACATTCAGTGTACAGACAGGGCTCTGAGGCAGCCCAGGACAGAGACATTTTCACATCCGTATTTATTGCTGCACTGTTCACAGTATGCCAGGAATGGAGCCAGCCTAGAGGTCCCAGCAACAGAGAACGAATAAAGGAAATGTGGTACAGACACACAGTGCCATTTGATTCAGCCGGAAAAAAGAATGAAGTTTTGTAATTTTCTGGACATTGATGGAACTGGAGATCATCATATTAAGAAAAATAAGTTAGATGCAGAAAAACAAGTCACGTATTTTCTCTCATTTGTGGAAATTAAAATGTCTTATAAATACACATCTACTTACGTATGTACATATAGACATGGGTCATAAAATACATGTACATACACACATTGATCATAAACATACATATACATACTTGCATATACACATACATGGATCATAACGTACATATACATACATAAAAGCAGACGGGCAGCTAAGTGAGATGGTAGGTAGGAGAGAAAAGGAGAAGAGTGACTGGGAAGGGAAAGGAAAGAAGCTGACATGCTCAAAACATTTAAAAGAAATTATTAAAACCCAACATTGCGTACAATGACTATTATAGCAATTAAAGAAGAAAAAGGATGTGAAATCCAGATGAAGTTCAGGATTTATGAACTGTTATGAACTATTCAGTATTAATGAGTGTTGACAAAAGTAACAATGGGTTAAAAATGGGTGATAACAATGGGGAAGCGAGACAAGTGTGTGGCGACTCTGGGCTATCTCTGCAATATTTACACAAACCTAACATTATTCCATAACTTAAAGTCCACTTTAAAAAATAAAAATAAGGCAGAAATGAGCTCCCTGATGAACTCTTCCCTTTGCTTGCAGGAGGCATTGGCGGTGTCTTCTGTCTTCTCTGGTTCATTGTGGTTTATGATGATCCTGTCTCTCACCCGTGGATCAGCGGTCCAGAAAAGGAATACATCCTATCCTCCCTGGACCAACAGGTACACGTAAGGACCCAAGCTGCTGCCAAAACCTTGTATTCACTTCTGGATTCCCAAGGGAGGCTGAGACTGAGCCTCATGTTGCTCTTAGTGCTCAGACCAATGCATTTGTTTTCAGTTCAGCTCAGAAGAAGAACCACTTCCTATTAAAGCCATGCTCACATCTCTGCCGCTCTGGTCCATGTGTCTTTGCACTATGACTCATCAGTGGATCGTTAATACCTTTGTAATATACACCCCAACCTACATCAGTTCTGTGTTCAAAGTTAACATCAGAGACGTGAGTAAATTTCATTCCATTCCTTCCTTGTGTTTGCTTGACTCCACAAACCATT
The DNA here is from genome assembly GCA_026225945.1 of Cricetomys ansorgei. Classification (NCBI taxonomy): domain Eukaryota; kingdom Metazoa; phylum Chordata; class Mammalia; order Rodentia; family Nesomyidae; genus Cricetomys; species Cricetomys ansorgei. The sequence continues at coordinate 2,143,060 of JAMJFZ010001043.1, forward strand.
CTATCTGTAGGGCGCTACCTCTCATTACCCAAAATAATCTGATATTTGAAACCAAGGACAGGAATTTTGCTGGGAGTATGACTTAAGAAGTTGCCATGTTTTCCAAGAAAGAATGGTTTCAGAGTCTCAGGATTATTAGGGATTTACCAATAGGTTTTCTCACTGCCTTTATTATGGTCATTCATTCATTCAGTCTTCTCACCTTAGAATGGATTCCTATCCTCTCTCCCCTTTTTGCTTGCCTGGGCCATTGGTATCCTGGGAGGCCAACTGGCAGATTTTCTTCTGAGCAAGAATTTTAGACTTGTAACTGTAAGGAAAATCATCACAGCTTTAGGTAAGAACAGGGTTGGAGAGTTGAATGACTTATAAATATTCAATAGTCAAAGAATGCATCTCACTCTTGAATTTGTCTGTTCCACATTCCCTAGGAACTCTTCCCCCCGTAACCCTCATTGTGGCTCTGCCCTATGTATGTTCCAGCTATATCACAACTATTGCATTTCTGGTGCTTGCCTGTGGACTAAGCCCTCTATCTCAGTCAGGAGTCTACATCAATGCTTTAGATATTGCTCCAAGGTAGGACTCTTACGTCTACTCTTCATTTCACATTTTCTGGAGGAAAAAAAACTTGGTCCATAGTGTTCTAGGATCCTCAAAGTTTGGAAAACCATAAATCGTGAGCGTGGATCATGGATGGGTGTGTTGGTGGAGAGGTATGGACTTGTCGTATCACTGCCCTTGAATATACACAGCCCAAGTCCTTTTTATTTAATTACGTGGTGGAGTCACGCATAAATTAAGGCTGAAAGATACTGTCAAGTATGCCTGGATTTAGCTTAAGACATTCCTGTCACCCACAGGTATGCCAGTCTTCTCATAGGGACATCAAGAGGATTGGCACATTCATCTGCTGTGCTGGTACCCACTGTTGGTGGCTTTTTCCTCAATCAGGTAGATTTCATTCCAAGACAGACTTTTTAAAATACACTCCTACAACCATTTGTAAAAACAATGGCTAAAAAGTGTATTCAAAGGTTGGGAAATAGTATCAAATTTGTGGTAACCATGAAGTACAGAATAGAATGAACCACAGTTGAGGTCATTCTAGAGTCAAAGAACTAATCACAGATCTATTCATATCTGCTATTTGAAATGGGAAACAACCCCATGGGTGTCTCAGGATAATGTTTCCATGCTGACCTGCCAAGCCGCACTCTCATTTGTGTAAACACACATAGGGAAGGAGAAGAGAGCAAACATGCTAAGTGCTTGATGGAAGCTGGCATTATGACAAACATTTTATATGTCACAACTTGTTTAACTCTTCTTTCTCACATCAGTATGAAATTAACATTATTACCCTCATCTCCTAATGCTTAAGCTGAAAATCTGGTCAAATGAGCCTTTCTGCTCAAAGGAAATAGCTTTAAAGCCTGGTATCTTTTCACTACATTGTGACACTGATGGAAGAATCTTAGAACCAGTTTTAGCATAGCTTATGTAGGCAAGCTTGGGCAACAGAGAATATGTATAACACCTGGATGATGACAGACACAGCTCTATATATAGGTCAATTGTGAGGTTTTCCAAATCTCTCTTATTTAGAATATTTTGAGTATATTTTGGAGTTTCTTTCTCCAAATATCAGTCCACTTCTAGGAAATGAATCTCAGCATGGAAACCCCCTTGGAGACCATTGTCTGAATTAGTGATTTAGTTGCATGGAGAAAGAGATGAAAGAAGTAATATGTATTTTGGCTCTTGTGTTCCCAGGACTCTGAATTGGGGTGGAGGAACTTCTTTTTCGTATTGTTTGCCATTAGTCTATTTGGATTAATCATCTACCTTGTGTTTGGGAAAGCAGATGTCCAAGAATGGGCTCAGAAAAGGAAGCTCACTCGTTTGTGAAGGTAACAGAGAATGATTTCAGTAGAGTTACAGTCACAGAAATAGGACTTTGAATTGTTAATTTCCTGTTGTTTTCCCTCCTCAGCTGTTCCACTTCCAGTAAAGAAGTCATCATACATGCTGTTTCCTATGTGGGAAGATTTCTTTAAAAAATGACACCAGTTTTTCCCCTTCCATAGACTTCTTTTGAAGAAAATAGAGGATGAATAAAAAAATCAATAAAATGATAACGAAGGACCAGTTTGTCATCTTTTAACCGGAAATGTGGGTACCAGCGTGGTAGCTTCACAGTTGTTAAATAAAAGAACCAAAGTTTTTGAACCCTTAGTCCAGAATGGTAATCCTACTACAGCAATTATTTTATTTCTATTTATCATATTTAATATTAATTTGTTTATGCATGTGGTACTAGGAGTAGAGCAAGCACCTACTACTGGTTTACACTCCTGGTCCGTAGTTTCTATTTCCTGGGTTGGCCATTGCTACATGTTCTACCTGTGTCCTATTCTTCTTCACTGTGCTTATGCTACTGGAAGGTGAGTTGCGTACTCCCTAGCCCACTGGTTTCAGCCAGATTTTTGATAGAGAAAGAAAAATGTAGTCTGAGGAACTTAGCACAAAAGGTCAGTGCAGTCCCCAGCGCTAGCAGGCAACCCTCTTCATGTATTCTGGTAACTTCCTCCCTCCGTCCATTTGCTCCTTTTTTGTCTTTGTGATAACTCCACTACTCTCTAGAACCCCTAGTGGTTTTCTTGCCCTCTGCCTGATCCTGTGTAAATTATCTCTTTTAACACTGTCCTGAAACTGCCCAGTGTGGCTGCTTTCTTTCTTTTTAGGTGGGATCTGCCTAATTAAGTGGTTAAATCGCTTTAACCACTTTTAAAATCATTTTTAAGTGCTCAAAAGTAAAACTGGCATAGTGTTTTTGTAAAGTAATGGTTTGTTGGTATCAGTGAGTCAGACCAAGCTCAGAGACCCAGGGAAGCATGGAGGACTATTTGCTGTTCTCTACTGAGATAGAGATCACTGTCCTCAAGTCATTTCCTATAGAGGCAGTGTAATAAATTCTGAGTATAGATCAGCAAGGATAGAGAGGCCAAGCATGAACAGAGCAATGACTGTGAGCTTGATATGAGTCAAATGTGTCCGTTGGGACACTAGACTAAGTTATATACAATTTTCCTTCTAATGTGCCTGGCAATCGCTGTCTTAGGTACAGTGGCAGAGGGATACACACGGGACACAGATGAAGTTTGCAATCTCATGCTGAAAGGCACAGGGAAGTTTTCCTCCACCAAGCAATTCCTGAGGCCTCAGCAATGATAGGTAAAAGAAGAGGGCCTTTCAAATACATAGAAGACTAAGAAATTGGTGCCCCAAAGAAATTGGTGCCCCAAAAGTATTGATGGAACTTTGTCATGAGAGGGTCAGTAAGGAAGAGAAGAGAATACTCCAAGATGCAAACCTGTAACGACTTAGGCAGAGAGAGGGCTGCAGTCTAGGCACACTGAGCCCCAAGCACTTAATCTTCAGGTCTTTTATTGAGGAAAGGCACTGCCCACAGATACAAAGGCCTCATTTTCATTAATGTACAGAACCTTGTAGTCTAAATCCCCCAATGCCCGAGCAACTGGCCGACCTTGATGCTGTTAGGTGACGGTCAGAGCTGAGAGACATAGATGTTCCCATATCTCATTGTTAGAGGGAGGAACCACAGAATTCTTTCATTAAAACAAAACCAATCAAATATCTTTAACATTGAGATAACAGAGGGCAAGTTAAATTTAAACATCAATTGCTTCTTCTAGGAGTATTGAGCAGACAATTACTGGTTCTCTAACTAACATTTTTTCTGCATTTCAGAAAGCTGTAGCTCATCCATGTTGGGGTTCTGCAACAAGCAGAATCCACAGTAGGGCTCTGAGCTGGAGAGCTCTGCCCCCTAACCCCCACCACCAACCACAGACATAGCCCACTGCCCAGGGCTCCTTCTGGGGGGTTCTTGCCCACCCCCCAGTCTACAGCATGGGGTTCCCACTTCTGTGGAGCGCTCCACCCCTGACATGCCACTCCACAATAATCTATGATCAGCCTACACAGCCTGTGGAAGAAGCCTTAGCCCAACCCCTTTGCCCTAGCCCAACATCCCCAGCTGTCTAACTGTCAAGTAGGAGGACCTGATTGAGGACTGCACTGTTGGCTGCCTGCCCCCACTCCAAGATGGAGCCTCACAGCTATTTATGTTTCTGCCATGGAGCAAATCTGACTTTCCCAACACACCTAGCCCCTTCTGCTGTCAACTGATGTTCACAGCTAATGCTTACCTCTCTCACTACCCTGTTGGGGACCGCAGGGATCTGGCCACCATCCCTTGTGCCCACCAGGAACACCAAATTGTGCCAAGGACCACTGGGAAGCCAGCATATTTCCCTTTTTGGGGAGTCTGGCTCTGCAAGGCTGGGGAGCTCTGGGACTTGAGACCCTCCATAAGAAAGCCCCCCTCCTGGGACTATCACTCACTCTCAGCCAGCTGCAGGGTTCCCCCAACCTGACAGAACAACACAGAAGTGGTCCCAACTAACACAAATGACCCTAAGCTTTAAAACCTCCCATCCCTCTCTGGACTATGGGCAAAGAATTCTACCAATCACAGGCCACTCTAGGAGGCTCCACCCCCTCAGGGACTATAAAGCATAGCCTTCTTCTTCTGGGAAAGAGCAGGGATAGGGTGCAGCTTTGGCTGCTGCTTTCCTTCCAAATGGAGGCAGCCACTGAGAAGCATGAAGAATACCTCAGCTGGGCCAGAAGAAAGAACAAGTCAGCCAGGGATATTTCCCTTCAGAGCTGCAGCATTCACCTCAGCCCTACTGAGCTGCGCTCCTCAGTCCTATTGGGATATTCTCCCTTCAGGACTGCACCTTCTTTACAGCGAAATTTCACCCTATGGTGCTGTGTGGCTCTCGGGCTCCTGAAAGCCAGGCCACTGTTTCATCACAAAAGAGCTCCGCTTTTCCATCTATTCCAGCCAAATAAAAACAAAAAATCATAATGATCCACACCTGCAAAACTGGTTCTAACAGCTGAGGAAAGTGATCTCCTAGCAGCTTCTGGTGCAGGACATGCAGATGTTTTAAAGCTCATTTTACTGCAGCACATACCTTTATCATACCTGAGAACTAGCTCAAATATTCTTTGAAGTATTAAGATAATTTTTGCATGAGGGCATTAAAAATGGATAACATCATTATAAATTAAAACTGACTTTCCTAAGAGCCACATCATCATCAAATCCAAGAATTCCTTAAAAGTGTTGGTGCTGACTGTGGCAATGCCATCATTTGTTGTTCGGATGTGAGACGGCTAAGGCAAGGACCAAAGCTGAGAGCTCATGCTTCCCCACATGTTATCTAATCATTTATGATATAAAAACAAATTTATACCAGAATTTGCTGATGAAAACTGGCTTACAGATGTAGCATTTTTAAAGAGCATTATTGGCTCATTTAAATTAAATCAAATTTCATAATTCTTGAAAAAGTATTTTGATATATTTGCAATTCCATTTTTAGTCGACATAAATTATGTTGCCTGGCAGTTTTCAAATAGAACATGATCTATCCCGATCTGAGCTGCAATCTGATAGTCCATTTAAAAAAAAAAATCTTTGATTATGCCTTGTCTAAGTCTCTAAGTCACATCATGACCAAGACAATTCTTGTAAATAAATAAATAAATAAATAAATAAATAAATAAATAAATAAATAAACAAAAAATTATTTAGGGTTCAGAGGGTTAGTTCACCACCACTATGGCAGAGCATGGCAGCAGGCAGGCAGGCAGGTGCTGGAGCAGCATTTGATAGCTTACATCCTGATCTATAGGTAGCATGCTGAGAGGAGGGGTGGGGAGAAAGAAACTGAGCCTAGTATGGGCTTTTGAATCCTCAACGCCCAACCCCAGTGACATACATCCTCCAACAAGGCCACATCTCCTAATCCTTCTAATCCTTAAATGGTTCCACTTCCTGGTGACTAAGCATTCAAATATAGGAGCCTCTGGGAACTGTTCTCATTTAAACCACCACATGCCTCTTTTATTAGACTTTTATAGTTCCACCTTCCCAGGGATGAGTATCTTTTATTTGTGTCCTAATTGCTTGCCAGTGCCTACATTTGTGAGAAACTGTTTTCGAGAAGGAAGCACAGTCTGAGTAGAATGAGATGTGAAATATCTGATGAGCACTGTAAGAACACACCGGTACAGCAGCTGTTCCCATTGAACCAGATGTTGAGTAAGTAGCTTCTCAACTACAAAGTCAAATGGCCCAGTAGTTTCATGTTGCCTTCTTTTCTTTTATTTGTACAATGCATTTTTAAATCAATGAGTTTTATTACTTAGATGGATTCACTTTCTTTATTATTGATCTCAAACTTGGAGCCTTCTCATCAACTCTGAAAGACTCTCCTGATTAGGTAATATAGAATTGGGGCTACTGTGTAAAAATTTTGCTGATCTGTAATGGCAGATACATACAGACATTTCTGTCTTTTATTGCTTTTTTGTGGGTGTTCTGGTATTTAATGTGTGGCCCAAGGAAATTCTTCATCCTATGTAGCCCTGGAAAGCCAAAGCATGGGACACCCCTGGTCTACGTAGACTATGGTCTCCTTCCCTTGACTAGGTGTGCCAAGAATGATTTCACTACCAGGTATGTCCTCAGCTTTCATATGATCCTGTTTTAAAATACTGGATCTTAATATGCATCTCAGGTTGACCTTTGGGCCTTTGAACTTTCTATGTAGTTCTAGTTCACCTCAAACTCCTGGTCTCCCTGCCTTAGTCTCCCGAGAGCTGAGATTATGAGCGCCACACCTGGCACAAGACAGCTATTTTTAACATGATTGATTGATTGATTGATTGATTTATATAAGATCTCAATATGCAGTCCAATTTAGCCTGGAATTCCACATGTAGCTCAAGTTGGACCCAAATTCATGATCTCCCCCACTGCCCGCCCCAGTTTCTCAAATGTTAAGATTTAAAGCATGTGCCACCATTCCCAGATTTAACATGAACTTCTTACAGACATAACTCGTGTGGTACAGGGAGTGACTTGTTTCAGGGTAAAACCAGTGATCTATCTCATTAAGGTGGTAAGTTTCTCAAGTGATATTCAAGAAATAATGACATTCAGGACCTGGAGAGATGTGTGCAGGGGTTAAGAATGCTTCCTGCTCTTCCAGAGGACCCCAGTTCAGTTTCCAGTATCCATGTCAAGCAGCACACAACCACCAGTAAGTACCTCTAGCTCCAGGGGATCTAACACCTTCCTCTGGACTCTGAGGGCACCCCCACTCATACACACACACACACATATATATATACACACACACATATATACATACATAATTTAAAATTTTTTCAAAGAAATAATGCCACTGGCTGGGGGTGTAGCTCAGGTTATAGAATGTTGGGCTATCACGCACAAAAGCGCAGCACTGCATGGAACCTGGCATAGCGCCACATGCCTGAAATCCCTGCAGTTGGTGAGTAGAGGCAGGAGGATTGGAAATTCAAGATCATCCTTGACTACATCATGACTTCCAAGTCAGTCTGGGCTACATGAGACCCTGTCTCAAAAACAAACAAATAAAAATCAGTCAAATATAAAGAAGACAATTTTTTAAAAAGATTATCGTTTATTTACTAGCGTTTCCAGCACGCTATGTTTTAAATTTTTCTGTTAAATTAAGTTTCCATGCTTTTTTTTGTAGAAAAAAATTACATAATGTCTGAAAGTTGCTTTAGAATACTACAGAAACAACTATTGAACAGAGAAAATCAAATGCTAATAATAGTTGAAGCTAGTTAATAAGTCAGTGGTTACACTAGACTGCTCTATTTCTTTTGTGTGTTTGAAATTTTCCATGATAAACCACTAAAGTAAAAATTTAATAAGCGAACGCGGACTCCAAATGAAGCAACTTCAGAGCTTCACGATGCAATAGAAAGCCCCCGCAGAGCCAACAGGAAGACAGATCCTTCTTATGTAAACTCCACCTAGAACTCACGCCATGTGGGAATGCTGTTTATTCGAAATGTGGACATTGAACAACTGCTAACTTGGAGCTTTCAATCATTAAAAAGCCCCTTTCCGGAAAGTACCAGATACTGCCAGCTGTGGTATGGAGCAGATAGTACACATGGCCTGAGGCACAGAAACGATCAACACCTCCTGGAATCACAGTTCCCACAAGGCTCCTGGGCAAAGGGTTTTCAACATTTCAGTTTTCTTCCCCTCCCCCACCCTCCACCGCTTCCTTCTCTCCCGGCTCTTCCCTTTTCTGACACCGGGTCTTATTGTGCATGGGCTTGTCTAACACTTGTTATGTAGCCCAGACGGTCCTCAAACTCATGATCCTCTTGCCCTGGCCTCCAGTGCAGGGCTTAGAGGCCTGTACCTCCTCTGCCCTCAACATTTATTTAGGCGGAAAAAGTCGGGTTCAAATCATGGAGCAAATGCTAAGTGTCGATATTTAATGGGCATTGAAAAGCATAGTGAAAATAAAAATGCTTAAGTATATTAACAAATTATCAACTGTGGAAAACATTCTGATTCAGGGCTTAAATGTTCCTAACTGATCAGTAGATTACAATCAGAGAGTTCCAGCTCTGTGGTTTCAGAAGAGCCAGGAGGTGAACCAGGAGGAGCCACAGAGCAAGTCACAGCTTTCAGAAAGACGCCGCCGTAAGAAAACAGCTTTCCCAGCATGTCAGATATTAAACAGGTACGATCTCCGAGGGCTGGGGAAGGAGGAAGGAGCGGAACAGCTGCGAAGGGGAAGAAGGCAGCACAAAAGGAGGAAGACAAAGGAGGAGAGAGGGAGGAGGTGGGAGGGAGGAGGAGGGAGGGGAAAAGGAAGGGAGGAAGGAAAACAGGAGTAGAGGGTAGAAAGGAAAGAGAGGAAAAGAAGGGAAGGCAGGAAGGGGAGCAAGGAGAAAGATAATAAAGCTAAGAGGATATGGCTAAAGCGTAGCATTTCTGTGACAATCCATGAAATTCCAAAGGCCTCCTCTATTGACTCATCCTGGGAATCCTTTTTGGAAGGCATTCTCCCTCCAGGGTAGGTTGTAGGCCATGAGATCTGTTTCTTAAGTCCTGACATTTCTGATCAGTCCTCAGAAGGTTCTACTCCAGTGGATGATCTCAAGACTCATGCTTCTCCTCAGAAGATGCAAAGCTAGGGTAAAAGTAAAGTTAAAAATTAAACACTGCCCTTGGTAGGATGAGGGCAAAGGATTTGGTATAGGATTTACCAGCAAGTAGAAAAATTCACGCTTAAAGTTGAGTGGAAAGTCTTCCTGGAAGGAGGAAGGGCTGTTTTGTCCTAACCAGGTCAGTGCGACTCTAGTTATGTGCCAAGTGAAACTGGGTTTAGTTCTCCAGAGGGCTTCAGGGGTCCTTCCCTGGCAGAGAATTTCCTAGGGTGCTTAGCAATGTAGGGAAATTTTAAAGAAGAATTTGCTGATCTTTTGAGGTTTTCACAGGGAAAGGGGGAAAAAAAAAACCAGACATATTTTTAGAAATGAGTGTGAAGTGGGCATTACTCTCGAGGACCCAAGGAAAGAAAAGGTGTGGACTGTGTGGTGAGCTGTCTGAGTGTGTTGGGGTGTAGCAGTCATGGAGAGAAAGGCTAAATACATGTGGCCTGTGTGGTACACTGGGCTGTAAGCAGGGATGGTATGTGGTGTGTGCAGTTGGTGCACAGATATCATTATAAGCTACAGAGATAGATGTAGGTTTGGTTTGTGTGTGGAGGTATTTCTGCTGTATTTGAGGAGAGTTTGTACTATTTGTGTGTTTTTATGTGTGTGTAAGGTATGCATTTACATGTGGCTGTATATGCATAGTATGTGTGTATGGCATGTGTATACTGGGTTTGTACATAGTGTTTATGTGTGATATGTATGTAAAGTGTTCTTGTGCATATAGCTTGTGTGTAGTATGGTTATGTGTGCGATATATATAGTGTATTTGTGTACTGTGTTGTGTGTATAGTACGTGTATATTTTTTTCTCTGTGTATAGTATTGTGTAATGCTTCTAGTATGTATGTGTAGTATCCATATATTGTGTTGTATGTGTAGTGTATGTGTCCTGTTTCTCTGCATATGTATTGTTTGTGTAGTATTTCTCTGTATATATATTATACGTACATTGTTTAATAGATGCATAATGCTACTCTGTGTGTGTGATAGTCCCGTACTGTGTTGCACATATATAGTATGTGTGTAGTGTTTCTCTGTGTATAGATCTGTGTATTGTTTGTGTGCATGTGTCACATATGTGTATTGTTTATGTGTATGTAGTGTTGCTGTATAAAGTACTTGTGTATTGTGTTGTATGCATAGTATGTATATAATGTTTCTGTGCGTATTAATGTGTGTATAGGTTTGTGTGTGTATGTAGTATCTGTGTACTGTGTTCTATGTATAGTGTTTGTATGTGTAGTATCTCTACTGTGTTATGTGTTGTTGCATAAGCAGCAGATCAAGAGGCTCCAATGTGTGAAAATTCTGGTTGATGCACCACTACTACGGAAAGATTTCAAATATACAATCTTAGTTGTCTTGGGGACAGGTGGCGGTCATGTGAACTGATGAATTCAGGTCTCAAAGTCTAGGCTCACAGCACATGTTTTAGTTGAATTCTAACTCGTCCTTATCACAAATCTTCCCTCCAGTGGATGCAGGCTTGGCTGCAATAACTCTGTCTTTCCAGAGAAACTGAGGATACAGACAGGTTTACATGGGGCTCTGAAGAACAGTCCCTCTCCAGAGAGGGTGGCATTAATAAACAGAGAGTCAGATTTCACCTCTCTTAAGATACAGAAAATGAGTTTTATTTGTATTTACTCCTCTTCCAACATTTGGCCTTTATGTGAATGTAAGTTTCCAACCACTGCAGCCTCTGCCTGCCTGATGGCCTTCTGTCTGTCTGCCTTGCAGGGAAAGCCTACTGGCAACAGGTATCCTCAGTTTTTGTCTCTTTAATAAAGTATTTATTTCTCATTAAATTAAAAAAAAAAAACTTGGATCAAGCAGGTTGCTTGTTTTTTATAGCTATTAGATTTTCTATATATTTTTAGTGAACCAAAAAAAAAAATCATGAAAGTAGAATGTTAAATAAGGCCTCAGTGGAGGTGAAAGGGCATTGGTGTGATGGAATGAGTCATCCTTAGATCCTGATTTCCAGTAAGAGAGGAGTCTTGGGTGTTTGGTCAGTTGCTTCCTGAATCATGCTGACCAGTGTGTTTTGCGCCCACAGTGGATGGAGGCCAAACCCATCAGCAAGAAGATAAGTATCAAATGGAGAGCCAGTGCCTTCCCAAGAAAGGTAGTGCTGCCCCACTGCACAGGGTTCCACCTTCTTACACACAACACCGCTGTTGAAATGTGAGAGAAATGTTCTACGGAAACATAAACTCAGAAGTGTTCAGGAAAGGCAATAAAAGTTTTCACATGGTTCTTAATGTTCTTCTGATGTTCCATAACTATGATGCAACTAACAATGCTTAAATATTTATATTTAACTAACAGGTCTCTCATCTTAAATTGTAAAAACAAACTAAGAGAAAGAAAGCAAAGAAATTTGCTTAATTCATGTATGTATAGATGCAAATATGCTCTTAACAAAATAGGGAAGAAATCCTCATGATGATCACCATTGCTTTTTCTGGCCTAATGGCATGTCACATCTGGTATTTATAAATATGTTATATGTCTCAGGTGATAGTTATAACTACCATCTTCTCCTAAAACTTTGCCTTCATCAAGCACTTCCATGGATTGTGGTCCTTTGCCTGATGAGATATCTACAGGTTGATTCCTGAATGTCCGGGTTGTTTGCAGTCCTGTTCGAATAGGGTTGTGACTGGGTCTCATTGACCTTAATCACTAGGCTGGGAAACACAAAGAGAGACACTAAAGGACCTCCTGTGTTCTCCATACTTTTCCTTGTCTAGTTGTTTCCCATTGGTAGCCAAGATGTATCACCCTACTAATATTTTAACTCTGTTCATAGCCCATGGACTCATGGGCTGAGGACCCCAAAGTCCCCCAGGGGAGACAACTTATCTTCTAGCTCAATGGGGTCCTTGTTATGCCATCAGTGTCAGAATTTCTCCCCCTGAAACTCATATGAGGATGCCAGCAGAGCAGTAGTTCCTGAAAATAGGAAGTGAATTGCTGCCAGATACCTAGAGGTAATGGTTTCTATTCCATCCTGTGATTACTGGTTTCATGAATTCTGACTATGGGAAAACAGCATCGTATGTTGGATGCCGATCTAGAGTACACACAGCCTTTAGTGTGTATCAGAGTATCACCTGCAGAGTGTCACCATAAAGCCGAGGCTATAACTGTGTCTTCAAAAGGCCATCCGACCACAACCATGGTCAGACCAACGGATTCCATGAACACAGACCCTCTGCTGCGCATCTCTGGATGCGAACTGAGCTCCTTTTAAGTAGAATTATGCAGAACACCATGACAGGGAATAAGTAATTCTTGGAATTCAGAGGTTGTTTCAGAAAAAACATTACATAGAGGAAGGAGAAATTCATTTTCAGAATAAATACAAAGCACTGCCCCATCCATGGAAAGAAATTGTCCGATATAATCAATCTGCCATCAGCTTGCTAGCTGATCACCTACAGAAACTGCGTTATTGTGGGCTCAATGTTGGTCTCTGCTACTGCTAAACTGAAGGTTGATCAAGAACCATAGGTAAATGGGGCTTGTTGAGTGCTGTGACCATCCATAGCTTCTGTCAATCTTCCAACCCTGTGTTGTAAGTTAGTTCACAGGGATGTGTGATTCCACAAGGTATCACAGTGATGTTTATTATGGTTATTAGGCTGCATGAGAGGTAGCATTACTATGGACTTGCAGGGAAAAAAAATACTCATCTAAATAAAGAACCAGATTCCAACCCTTTATAGAAACATTCTCACAACAAATCCAGAGCTCTGAGTTAGCATTTTTAATAGTTTCTCACATAGTCAAGTTGGCAACCAAAATGTCCCCTCATGGCACCTGGATTTGATTATCATGCTCCATACCATTTTACAATTAAGATAGAAATTCATACGTTAAAATCCAATCTTTGTTTAGCTAAGCTTCAAAATCTTTGTAGATTCGTGACTTTTATATTTTAGAATTTTAATGTTTGTAGTTTTACCCCATGCCTGGTGGCAGTAGTAAGCGGACATATTTTGCCTCTTCACCAAGTCCACAGATAGATATTGTGTCCCAATTGGATTGCTCCTATAATGGTCTTCTGGGCCTGATTTACATGGTGAAATTCTGAAGTAATGATCTTTTGATGAATTTTGGGCTTAAGCTAATATTACAATAAAATTGGGGGTTTGGGAAACATAAGATGGGCTGTGTTTTACCTGTGTGAGAAACATAAATGTTTAGGGGCCAGATGGGGAACCCCAGTAGGCAGAGCTCTAAGATCATCCCTAAGATACCTTGACCCTGGGTACTCGAATATTATTTTCCAGCTGATAGGGAAATGAGCAAGGTGAAAGGAATTGAATCACATGAGCCTTTAAGTTCATGTTTAGAGGTCACAGACAGAGCAGGCAGACAGATGCCGGATGTGAGATAGACTCGGCATGGTGGAGATTCTCAGTGCTAGCTTTGGAAAGAGGAGAGGCCATGCAGATTATTTTTGACTGTTAGGGGATTTTGTAACGATAGATTTCTATATCAGACAACCTCTGGTAGTCTGTTGTGTTGAGATGAATCCAGATGGCTGAGCCTATCAGTGTCTCCTTCCTCTTTGATTCGGAATAGTAGGTTTTATGTTAGTATAACACAGTATGTTCATTCTTTCTAAACATTCTGCTCTTTTTAATAAAACCGATACAGACATTTCTCTGTCTTATTTTGTGAGCATATATTAATTTTATTAGCAGAAATGTTTTTTCTTCCAAGCAGACATTGTTTTTCTTCATTGAATTACATTAGTCCATTTATCCCCAAAACGCTTAGCAGCTGGGACGATGTCTCAGTCAGGAAAACATCTGAAGCACTAGCCTGGGGACCTGAGTTCAGATCCCCAGCGCTCATAGAAAAGACTGGAGTGGCTGTATGTCCTGTGATCCTGGTGCTGGGGAAACAGATATGGGACTCCTGGGGCTTGTTGGACAGCCAGTCTAGCTTAACCAGAGAGCTCTAGGTTCTGTGAGAGACACTTTCTCAAAAACGAATGTGGAAAACAATGAAGGAAGATACTCAACACTGACTTCTGGATTTCACATGTGTACAACCATCTTCCTCCAATATGAGTATGCATACAAACATGTAACATGCAAACACACACACACTTAGCCATAAATGCATATATTTCTGGACTTCCTGCTTTCTTCTGATGATCATGCTCGGTTTTATGCCAATATTACATTCTTTATTACAGCTTGATACTGTCTCAGTAAGTTTATTCTCTTGGGAAAAAAGAAATTTGCAATGTGAAAATATGAGTTTTTCAACCAGAGTAATCATACCAGTTTGAAGTTTCAAGTAGTTTCTTTGAGAATCACCACTGATATCATTGAAAGGACCCAAAGTGTTTTAAAGTGTTTTGAAATAGACTTGAGTCAAAGTGATTACAAACTGGATTAACTTTCTGGGACATTCCAATTGGAACTATGTCTTAAGGTAATAATGGACTGTTATATCAGTCCCACGTATTCCTATTATATGGTAATTTCTCGAAAGATGCTTTTACAATAAATGTTTAATCTCTAGAATCCAAATGTCTGAATTTTCACTTCAACTGTGTTGCTAACTGAGATGTTCTTTTTTACTTCCCAGTTCCAGGTTTCTGCTCCTTTCGCTATGGACTGGCTTTCCTTCTGCACTTCTGTAATATTGTCATCATGGCCCAGCGAGTGTGCCTTAACCTCACAATGGTAACCATGGTGAACAGCACGGAGCGACCCCATTTGCCTAATGAATCTGCAGTGGAGACGCCAAATGACACAAAGGTATAATGAAAGTATTCAAGGTGTAAGTTTAAAACTTTATCTCGTTAGCTAGTTTCTGTAGAGGCCAGATATTATTGGCAAGATAATAGTAATATTAATTGGAAAATGAAGCTCAAGTATTAGTCTACCAGTAAGAACCTAAATAAGCATATTTCTTTCTTAAAGACAGCTCTAAGTCTGGAAAGGTGACTCAGTGGCTAAGAACACCAGCTGCTGTTCCAGAGGTCCTGAGTTCAATTCCACATGACAGCTCACAATCATCTAAAACTGTAGTCTCAGGGGATCTGATGCCCTCTCCTGGTGGGCAGGCAAAACACCCAAATACATAGACAGACCTTTAGATATGAAAAAAAAAAAAAAGAATAGTTTGACATTTTGGAAGGGCATGTTGTATGACTTCTACTTAAGGACTAACAAAATCCAAGAATTAGAGATTCTTTAGAGTAAGAACTTTGGAAAATAGAAAAGAGCAGAAAGGAAGGTACCTCACAAAGGAAATGAAAGTGTGGTTAACATTGATGTAACGTGACAGGAGCTAAGGTTACCCAGGAGACAAGCCTCTGGGCATGTCTGTGAGAGAATTTCTAGATTGTGTTGACTGAGGTTGGGAAACTCACTCTAAATGTGGATGACACCAGTCAGTGGGCTGGGGTCTGAGAGTGAGCAAAGAGAGAAAGCAAGCTGACCGTCAGCTGACCTCTGTCTTCTTCCTAACTACGAATGCAATGCAGCCGACTGCCTCACCCCTGGCGCCATGACTTCCCTGCTGTGATGGCATTCATCCAGGAATTATGAGCCAAAAGAAAACTTTCCTTTCTTAAGTTGCTGTTGTCAAGTATTTTATTAGATCAATAAGAACAAACAACACAGCATAAATAAACATAAATAAACGCTCCATGTTTGGGCTGGTCACATCCTCAAGATATAGGACTATGTATATGATAATATCTCCAAAAGGATTTGAAACCTCTCTGGTCCCAAGAATTTCAGATAAGAGATATTTAACTTTGTGAATGAAAATATCAATTATGAAATGTAAATGCATATGCAATGTAAAACGTATGCGATGTAAAAATATATTCAAAGTGACGTAAGATAATAAAGTTGTTTTGTGACAAAAAAGAAAAAAAATATATATATATATGAAGATGTGTGCGGGAGACTGTTTTACCCAGACTAAGTTTTATACAGACTAAGTAGGAAAACCACACTCCTGGAACTCATAACACCAGATTACATCTCCAATGCAGAATCGTTAGACCTGTCTCCTTTTTCTTTCTTTTAGAACCCTGTGTATTCCTGGAGTCTTGATATCCAAGGACTTATTCTCAGTTCCGTCTTCTTTGGTATGGTCATGGCTCAAATCCCTGTTGGGTACCTGTCTGGAATATACCCCGTGAAGAGAATGATTGGGTCTGCTTTGCTCCTCAGCTCTGTGTTGTCCTTGCTTATCCCACCTGCGGCACAAGCTGGAACAGCTTTGGTCATTACGTGTCGAGTATTCCAGGGAATAGCCCAGGTATTAAGACAGGGTTAAAAGGGGCATAGGGTTTGAATTCAGAGTATTAATTACTGTTTGAAAGTCTTCATCTTTTCTTTTCAGGGGACAGTGTCAACGGGCCAACATGAAATATGGGTCAAATGGGCACCTCCCTTGGAAAGAGGCCGACTTACCTCTATGACTTTATCAGGTAAGTACTTAAGCCGCGAATGGCTGAGTCCCATTTTCACCTTCTCACGTCATGTTTTTTTCTGAGAGCCACTTAAAATGTGTGCTTTGGATTGCTAGGTGCTTCAGAATCATCCCCTGTAGCATTCCAGCTTTAATTAGGGGTAGGGAGATTGCTTAGTGGATAAAGTGCTTGTCACACAAGCATGAAGAGCCTAGGATTCATGCAAAACACCAGGCATAGCCACACACACGTATAACTCAGCACAGCTATAGCAGAGACAGATGCAGGTCAGGGGCTCACTGGCCAGCCAGTGAAACAGTGAGCTCTAAGTTCAGTGAAAGACTTTGTCTCAAACAATAGAGAGAGTAAGAGAAGAAAACACTGGATATCAACCTCCAAATGAATGCACATGGACACACACACACACGAGGAAGTTGTTTAGAATGGAGATAAGGTGTCTCTAACCTCAAACAATAGAAAAAGAGAAAAGCAAACACTTTCTCCGCTCTTCCTGAGCATTATGAAACATGAACTTCTTTTACAGGAGATTTTTCTTTACAATACAATTTTCTTTAATGGCCCTATTTTCAGATGCCTTTGTTAATTTAACAGGGGTTTCTTCTATATCTTTTGATTAGGGTTTGTAATGGGACCGTTTATTGTCCTACTTGTGAGTGGATTCATCTGTGATCTTCTGGGATGGCCCATGGTTTTCTACATTTTTGGTGAGTCTCTTTTTATAAAACCTCAGTAAGGCATAGAAATTTAAGAATACACAAAAATCTACCATAAAATACCAGTTTATATGAAATTCCTATTTTAAAAAACCCACTGTCTTCACTGGGGGAAAGATAAGTCAACATTCAAGAGGGCCGATGATCAGAAATGCAATCCATAATCTCATACCCAGTTTAGATAAGTACGCGTTACAATTTGGTACATCTTATGTGGAAAAACTCTCTGGGGGGACAGACTATTATAACAGTTACCCATACTGATTTCTGAAAGGTCATAGGAAGGGTATGTTATGTATAACCCACACCTGCAGTACTAGATCATAACCAAACATAGTAATATCTTCAGGGAAAACTACACCACACAGATTGGAGTAAGTAAACAGAATAGAGAACTGATCTCATTTTGCCAAAGGAATTACAGAATTTCAGGTGTTGGTTTTAGATCTGTGAATAATGGACAGTGAGTGGGTGGATATTCTTATGCCCACTTACTAGGTGAGGAACCTGACTGAACTTAAGGAACTTGCCTGTATTTGTTACCTTTCTCATTGCTGTGATTGAAAGCCACATAAAGGGGGAAGGGTTGGTGTTGTTCACAGGATAAGAAGGATGTCCCTCATGGTAGGAAAGGCATGGGGGCAGGATTGTGAGGTGGATGGTAACATTGCAACCTTCTGCAATCAGGAAGCTGAGAGCTGACAAGAAATGGGGCCCATTATCAAGCTGCAATGTCTTTCTCCAGTGACTAAATTCCTCCAGCAAGACTCCATCCACTTTCCAAAAGCCCCACAACCATTCCCAGCTGTGCCACCAGCTGACGACCAAGTGTTCAAATACAAGAGCCACTTGGGCTAGGTCACACTCAAGCCACATTGCCAAAGTCATACTATGGCAAACATGGGTATTATTTACTGTCTTATTAACTTTTCTGTTGGTGATAAAATACCACAACCAAAGCAACTTATTTAAAAAAAAAAAAAAAAGAAAGAAAGAAAGAAAAGCATTTAATTTGGAGGTGTACTTATAGTTTGAGAGGGTAAATTCATGACCACCATGGCAGGGATCCAGGCAGAAGGCAGGCAGGTATGGCACTGGGGCAGTACCAAGAATTTACATGTTGACACAGCAACCATGAGGCAGAAAGGCTGGCACAGTGTAGACTTTTGAGACCAATAAGCTCACCCTCACTGACACATCTCCTCCAACAAGACCACTCCTCCTAATCCTTCCCAAACAGTTCCACCAGCTGGAGAATGTAGGGGTACGCTGCAGTGGTGGCTCAGCAAGTAAGACAAGGAGGCATTCTCATATGTGCAAACTCTGCCACACCTCAACAGAGGGAACCACCGTCATGGCCAAGGTCATACTCAACAGTGGAATCTTGAGTATCTGAGCTCAGGTGTTTTTATTGATACCTAACTCCTCAGGTGCAGATTATAAGCAATAAAATGCCCCCCATAGAAATCAACACATGAAGACAATACAAAACGCCAAGGCCTAGGTAGCCCCTTTCCCAACAGTGCATAATCATTTTAAACACAGTTGAAAATAAACTTCCACAACAGGGGTCCAAGTGTCCACATGCATGAGCCCATGGGGGCCATTCTCATTCAAACCACATTTCCCAAGAAATTACTTTGAAAGAGACTGTAGAATTATGGGGACAATGTCATAATGTAAAGTTAGGTTACAAGAGCTTCCACCATCCCCGAACCCCAAGAAAGCAAGTGAGCAAGAGCTATCAGAACCCATCAATGGGTTCTGCTTGAAGAACGGCCCTGTTCATTCACAGAGGAACACATATAAGGAGGTGTCTCTAGGAGTCGGGTGTTCCATGTTTGAAAAGAAACCATGCTCTCACTAGCTTTTCCCCTCTCGTCACTTGCCAAGCAGACAGATAGAGAGCCTATTGATATTTTTTCAAGCCATCTATGGCTAAGTCAGTAGGAAGGGGACCGACTAGGTCAGAGGACCACAGAAAATACCAAATTCACATAGTGTGCAAAAGACAGAGTCATAATAGGCAAACATCCACCCTCGCAAGCCCACTGCCCTTCCTCACCACACCTGTCCTCAGTAGTAATGACAATTAAAATTGTGTGGCTGTCTCGCCCTGTGCAAACTCAGCATGGCATGCTCTTGATGCGGGGACCCATTACAAATCTGAAAAGATAAACGCCCAACCCAAAGAATCCTAAATGAGTGGAGGGATTCATTAGTTCAGGATATACTATAATGCTCACTGACATTCAGCATTTCAGTAAAATTCGTTCCACAGCAACAGCCAGCTGTAGTTACAAAGAACACTGTCAAAGTGTGAGCCTCATAGGGTTTCAGAAAAGAAAGGGACCACCTACATTCACAGACTGATGCTCTAAAATGTGTCCTCTCCAGAACTCCAGGTAGAACTTCCCCTTGTAACGTGTGATTCTTTTGTAGGTATTTTTGGCTGTGTTCTGAGTCTTTCCTGGTTCATTCTGTTCTACGATGACCCCAGGGACCACCCGTATATGAGCAACAGTGAAAAGGACTACATCATATCCTCTCTCATCCAGCAGGTAGAACCCCAAGCTCCTTTTGGGAAGCTTCTAGATTCTGCTCCAAACAAAACACATTCCAGCTGATCCTCACGCCAAATGATTCTTGATTTATTTTCCAGGTCAGCTCAGTCAGACAATCTCTGCCAATTAAAGCTATGCTTAAGTCTCTTCCACTCTGGGCCATTATCTTCAATAGCTTTGCTTTCATATGGTCGAACAGCCTCCTGATTACATATACTCCAACATTTATCAGCACTGTGCTTCATGTTAATGTCAGAGAGGTAAGCATACTGTTTGTTCTCATTTTGAACTTTGTGAAGGACTCTCTCTTTATCTCTCTGTGTCTTGAGACTATAGTACAGCCTTTGCCTGCCTTTTGCACTGGCTAGTGCTCTTTACCTGGAGACACATGGTCGCCCACATGTGAACTCCGGCCACACAAAGGGTGCTGGTATAAACACAGTGCCTGGAACTCTACTATAAACACACACGCACGGTCCCACACGGTCCTCCAACTCCTTTCTCTTTATTATTGTCTTAGCATGTCACTTAAGATTCTATAGGAGTTAGTATTGTGGGAATTGCCATTCTTCTCAACACTTAGAAACCTGAAGCAGGCAGATTGCTCTAACTTTGAAGCTAATCTGGGCCACAGTGTGAGATTGTTTTTGTCTCAAAAACAAAACTGCAAACAACTTGACATTCCCTTCAGGGAATAGAGTCCTAATCTGAAAGTTACGAAGCCAGGCCTTGCCATTGTGCCCAGATCTTGCCAATTCACTATATCGGAATAAAGCCACGACTCCTGGGCTACAAATCCAAGTAAGACTTGGGTCTTCCTCTGAAAGAATTCCCATTGCTCATCTGACATTGAGAATCAATTATTCTTGGAGCTCCCCATCATTTGATATCAAAGTAATCAGAAAAAACTCCCTTAGAAATGGAGTCTGGTCTCCCAACTTTGGAGCTTCCTGTAGTGCACCGATAGGCTGGTGGCCAGCATAGCCTGGTGGTCATACAAGCTCTTGCTGATTCAACTTCCTCTTATTGAAACCATAGAGTTATTCCTAGAATTAACCCTGGCCAGTTAGAGTAACACACAATTATCTGTCATCAGTTATTAATATCATCTCTATCATTTTCCTCAGGATGGACACTTCCTGTTTTCAGGAGTCTTCTCTTGCAGTTTTCCAGGTTCCATGACAACTAAGAGCAAAAAAATCTATAGAGGATCGTGACAATTATTACTAACCTCAAAACTATATTTCTTTTTGCATTGGAACTCATGGTCCTAGACACAGTTCTGATACACTATGTTCTTGGATGGTTTCCTGTATCAGAGTATACATTTAATCCATTTATGAATTAGATGGGACTGAGGACTGAACCCAGCACCTTGTGCATACCAAACAAGAACTGTACCACTGAGCCACATCCTCAAGTCCAAAGTCCACATTAGTTACTGAATTTCAGTGAAAGCACTGACTGTACCGGACTGCTTCTCCACCATATGCACTCAGAATGATATTTCCTCCTCAGAATGGGCTGCTGTCCAGCCTCCCCTACCTGCTCGCCTACATCTGTGGTATCGTAGCAGGTCAGACATCAGACTTCTTCCTGTCCAGGAAGATTTTCAGCACAGTTACTGTCCGGAAGCTCTTCACCACACTAGGTAAGGAACAGCCAGGACAGACAAATGCTTGGGGAATCCTTCAGCCTTGAGTTCAGAAGCACCTAAATGTATGGTCTGGATCACTCCGCAGGGACTCTCTGTCCTGTGATCTTCATCATGTGCCTGCTGTACCTGAGCTCCAACTTCTACAGCATTGTCATTTTCCTGACACTCGCCAACTCAACTCTCAGCTTCTCCTTTTGCGGACCACTAATCAATGCCTTGGATATTGCCCCCAGGTAAGGCTCCCCTAAAATTATTCATTTTTACATTCATAAATAAAACTGCATTCATTTACTGTGCACAGCATGATGTTTTGGAAAGGATGCATTATAGAATGATTAAATGGAGCTAAGAAACACATATATTATTCATACAGTTCTTTTTTCTGGTGAAAATGCTTAAAATGTATCACAGTAGCAGTTTTCAAGAATATAATGCATAGCTGTTAACTACAATCGCCATGTTCTATATTAAATTTCTTGAACATATTCCTTCTATCTAGTTGAAGTTTTGTACCTTTTAGCCAGCATCTTCCCAAACATCTCCTTTCACCTTTAGACTCTGTTTACACCAGTTGCATTTTCTACTTTAATAAATTCAATTTTCTTATTCCGCACGCACGTGAAATCATGCAGCATTTGTACGTGACTTGCTTGTCTCGCTAAACGCTGAATCCTCCAGGCTCATCCATACTGTCAAAACTGCCAAGATGTCCTTCTCTTAAAGGAAATAACGTTCTATCATGCAGACAGACCACACAGTCTTTAATCATTGAGTGCTAGTGGACATTGGTATTTTCTATTTTATCTGTAGTGAAGAATGTCATAATAGCAGATTACTGCACGTATGTCTGACAGACTGACTCAGTCTATTTTTGACATGTGTCTAGCAGCCAGAGTGCTGGGAAATATGCTGACACACATTTATACTGTTTCTTTTAGTGGCTGCACTAGTTCAAATCTCTACCTCTCATCAACACTTCTCTCTCATCTTTTTTATAATAGCCACCCTAATAGTAAATACAACTTAACACATCACTATATTTTGACTCTCCATTTCTTTGATGGTTGGTGATGCTAAGCCATATACATATATATATGTGTGTGTGTGTGTGTGTGTGTGTGTATACACACATATATATACACATATATACATACATATATACACATATATAGATATATAGATATATATGTGTGTATGTGTGTGTATGTGTATATATATATATATATATATATATATACACACACAGTGTGTGTGAGTGTGGGTGTATTGATCATTTTAAATCCTTTTTTGAAAAATACCCATTTGGGTTCTTTGCTCATGCCTAATTAGGTTGATACTGAAACATGTTTCTGATGTATTTCTGATAATAATGTCCTGTCAAATATATGGTTTGCATTTTTCCCATTGCATAGGTTGTTTGTGACTCCACAGATTGTTTCCTTGACTTTGTAGAAAGTTTGTAGTTTGATATTATTCCATTCTTCTCCTTTTGCTTTTGTTGCTGCTTAATATTTTTTTCAGTCATATATAAAAAAAAAAAAAAAGCATTGTCCAGACCAATGTCTTGGAGTTTTTCTACAGTGCCTCCTGCTTATAGTGTTAGGCCTTACCCTTAAGTCTTCAGTTACTTTTGAGTCAATGTACTGTACTGAAAGAAAGGCACAATTCTGTGTTCTTCTGTAAGTAGATACACACTGGTTCCAATTCTATTTATTGTTCTTTTTCCATTTTCTGTTCTTGACAATTTTGTTAAAAGACTAATCTTGCCATAAATACCTAGGTTTATTTCCTGGCTCTCTAATTTGCTTCACAGGTCAATGTGTCTGCTTCGATGTCAGTGCCAGGCCCCTTTGACTGTCAGACTTTTTGGGGTATATTTTGAAGATAGGTAGTTCATGGCCTCCTGCTTTGATCTTTGTCCCTGGGATGGCTTTGCCTACCTTAATGGGGCCATGTATATTTTAACAATTGCTTTCTATTTCTGTGAAAAGTGCCATTTGGATTTTCACAAGGCATGAATAGAGTGTTTATATCACGTTGAGAAACATAGATATTTTACCAATTTTAATTATTCTGCCTCTGAACATGGGATGTCTTTCTCTTCTGCATTTCTTCAATTCATCAATGTCCTTTAGATTTAGAGTACAGATCATTCACTCCTTGGCTAAATTTATTCTTGACTAATTCTTTTTCTAGTTCTTTTAAAAAGGATTATTGCAGTTTTTTTCTTAGTTTGTTATTAAGTAATAATTTTAAGGTTCTTTCTATTACGGTGGTATGTTTGTAATGCTAGTTCTGGAAATAAAGGTAGGAGAAGCAGGAATCCAAGGTCAATCTCACCTACCTAACAAATTTCAAGCCATCTTGGGCTATATGGGACCTTATCTTAACTGCCCCCCCCAGAAAAAAAGGGAAAAAAACACCTTCTCTTTCTTTCCTGAATCCTGATCTCAGGGCACCTTAAGATTTCAAATGTTGTAAAGTTCACAAGCAGAAGAGTAACAATTCTGAGGAAAAAATTGTGTAAGTCAAATATAAATAATGACGTAGATAATTATACGCACAGACTGTGCGCCTCTCACAGATCTATAAAGAATAGCTCAGAGACAGCAACTGCCTATTCAGAGAGAGATTATTGGTCTATGTGGCCATTACATCAAGCAAACCTCTCTGCTGGTATCCTTATCTACAAACTTGGGGTAATAAAAGAGAATGCTTACCCCATCAGTTGTTAAGAGTATTAAGGAACCATGAAGTTTGGCACATATTTATAATCTTAGCACTCAGGAGGCAGAAAAAAAGGATTGCAAGATTGAGGGTACTTGGGCTATGTTAGAGTGTCTGACACACACACGGAAAATGGAATAATAAAATGGAGGCATCCTGAATAATTTAGTATAGGTAAAATATACACAGTAGTGCTTTGACAGATAGCAAATGTCACTGAGATGATCTACTTCATCATTCCCGCTGTAATGTGCATGTTCAGATGCTAATCTCATAACAAGTTATTTTATATAAAATATTGTCTATTTATTTTATATTTTTCTATATTTTTCTATTATGTTATTTTATATATGATTATATATAATTATAGTTTATATGTTATGTTATATATTATATGTAATATATATTATACTTATTTTACTCTCAAGGCAATTTACGTTCAAATACTTAATTTTTAAATTGTGACCTCTGGCTTGGAACTTGTTATAGTCAGCTTTCTGTTACTATAAAAAATATTTGAAGAAAACCTATTTATAATGAGGAAGGGATAATTTTGAGTCACAGTTCAGGGTACTTGAGTTCTCTGTGGGTTAGCTCCATTGCTTTAGGCCCATGGGGAGGCAGCACCTTGTGGCAGAGTGCATGTGAAGCGAAACTGCTCATCTCCCTTCTGGGACATAAAATAAGAGTCAGAAACAGAAGAGCTGCATCTCCTTTGGGGGCATATCCCTTAACAACCTAAAGACCTTCCAGTAGGTGACACCCTTCTACCACCTCCTGTAATACCAACCTAGCAACCAAACTCCTACCAAACAAGCCTCCAGCATACACAGAGAAACCACAGCAGGGTCTTACCTAAGATTCTAGTTCATACTTGCGTGGCATGAAAACTTTGTTTTCTGTTATTACATGTCCTTTGAGAGGTTTGTGTGACTAACTGAAACAGTTAATGTAAACAGCTCTGTAACTCACATCAGCTAACAGATAACACTCACGTTGGACTGTGGGACTAACATGCCATGGAGAACACAGACAAAATGTTAACATGATATTCAAACCAGAAGCCTCCAGTGAAGTAAAACAGAAAAGCATTTATTACAAATTTGTAAAGAACCTTGCAAGGTCCACACAAAGTAAGTGCCATAAGAAGGAACAAATACATCCATTTCATAGATTTAGTTTCAAGACTTGGCCTTTAAAAATACCAGCAAGAATCCTAATTGCTGGAATTATATAAAGACACAACATTTATTTGATAAAGAAATGTGTAACATTAACTGCTTCTCAGCCTTTTGGCTAAGATCAAGTGCAGAATTTCAATATCAATTCAAATGTGTTCACTTAAAAATTAAGACTATATCCACAAATTAAACATATCTGTAAAATTGTAAGTAGTTATCATGATAGTAGTTATATCTTACATGCCTGTCATGCCCCAGTATGAATGTAATAATCTTATCCACGTGCTATGGGTAGACAAACAAAGGACGGATGCCGTGAGGATCCATACCTCAGTATGTCTGCCTGCAAATTGTCTGAAGAGCTGTAGTCAGTCACTGCCTTGGTGATGCTGGCAGCATCTGGCAGCATGTAAGATACCTAAGCAGGTAATGACTTGGGTGACATCTAATTTGGCCTGAGCTGAATCATTCTGTGTTATAGCAAAGAAAGGTTGGAAAGGAAGAAGGGTTATATAGATGTGGTTTCCTGAGAATGTGGCTTGAGAGAACAAGATTGTGTGATACAGAGAAAGCCTGGGGATGTAGTAGCAGCCATGTCTTTGGGGAGTAGTAAGAGCAGATGTTACTAGCAGATTCTTACGATGCTCTATAGCATAGTAAGACAGCAACGCCATCCTCTTAAAGCAGCTGTAACAACGATTTCAATTGCTTTCGTAATTTTAATCAGTAAGTGGATCGTGTGCCCTTGAATTCTCCTTCCATCCCGCAGTGGACTGTACCACAGTTCAGACATGTTAATTTTGTTCAGTTTTATTCAATCATTTTACACTAAAAAGCGGCTGCAATGTTTCTTTTTTAAATGTGCTTACAAAATATTTTAAACCAGCTAAAGATAAGCAAATTGCAGCTTAATATTGTACAAAAATTACTGTCTTGCATTAAAGTGATTTAAAGGTTCTCTTGGTTTTCTGTATCAAATCCCTACTGTTAGGGACCTGAGGGATGTGAGATGCAGGATAAAGATCAAACCTGCCCAGCCTGTGGCAGGGAGGTGCTCCATCTCATGGGTGCATAATGAATTTCAGAGCAAGTGTCCTAACACAGCCATCCTGCCTCAGCGTCCCATACGCTGGGGTTATAAGTTAAGTCATGTGCCCAACTTCCTGATTTCTTGCACAGGTTAAATTACATCAACTAGAAATATCTGCTGCCGAGACACTTATTAAACAAAAGGATTGAAAGATGAATAGAATAAAAAGAAGCCTGGCATTGCTATCATAATACCAGATAAAAGACATTGTAGTCCAAGAGGCAAGGCTAGAAACTTTAAAATATATCTCATAATGATAAAGAGAAATATATCAGACTTCTACTTTTATTCAAACACATACTATACCTGTGTTCACTTATTAATGTGTGTTTGTGTGTGTGTGTGTGTGTGTGTGTGTGTGTGTACACGCGCGCGCGCATGCACATGCACACTCATGTGCATGCATGTGGAGAAAAATCTTTGTAAAGTCAGTTTTCTCCTTCCACATTTATCTGGGTCGCAGGAGTTGGACTCAGGCTGCCCAGCTTGCACAGCAAGTGACTTTACCCACTGAGTCATCTTGCGAGTCCATACATTTTTATTTATATTCATCATGCACCAAGGGAATTCAAAGAATTAAGAGGTTCATGCTCTATCGACTGAGCTAGCCAGACTCTACACTCAAATAATTAGACACAGTTCCAAGTAAGGGAGTTCTAGGGATCTCAACAGATCATCCACAATAAGAGGTAAACAAAAACTTAGAAATGATATTGATGATTAGAAAAACAAATGAACGTACTTGAACTAATTGGCATAGATAAGACAGCACTCATTAAGGACTGAGTTTATGTAATTTTGAATGGTCCGTAAGACTTGACTGAAGTTGGAAAGCATGCAGGATCGTAAAGCAAGCTGCAGTTAATTCAACATAACTGTGCTCACCCAGAATGTATTATTCTCTGGTTGCAGTGGCATATGGTAACCATCGAAAGGAAAATAAGAAAGTCCATAGCAAGCAATGGCTTTAAGAAGTTCTCACCCTCTCTATTCAACTCCAAAAGCCAACTCAAATTTAATTCTGGAGCTGCATCTAGCTGCAAGGGATACTTGAAATGTAGATATATCTGAACAACAAGTTCATACCAATTTCCCAAAAGAATTGGCTCCAGAGGACCTGCACTAGTGTGTCCATTTAATATGGAACTAAAATTATCCATATTTTAAGATTAAAAGGCAAAGTATAACCTTTATGGTGACAGGAAGTGACTCAATATATAATGTTAGTGTATTTGTTCTTCCACCAGAGCAGTAAAAAAATATAATCTAATATTTTTATGGCTCCCATAAAGACAGGAATAACAAGGGTTCAGAAAAGTCATAACTGGCTCCAATTCCATCCAGGGGTTCTGTTGCTACAGCAAACAGATGAACTGTGGAAACTGAGGCCAGTTAATGGTTCCTGCCACCATCAATCCTTGTGGCAGCTCATGAGCTTAAGTGTTCTTTGCACATTAGGGTACACTGTCTACCTCCCCCAAGAAGATTCAGGTCAAAATTCTAATGGGAGACCTCACAGTGTTCAGGGTTCGGCTGTAATCCTTTCTGAGGCTGGTAAGTTAACAGGCAAGCTCTATGTTCCTCCACATTGAACAGGTAAAGGCAAAGAAAAAACAGTACAGACCAAAGGAAATAAAACAAAAGAATCTGAAGCCTCTTTTACTCACGAAGGGAAAGACCTTCTAACACAGAACCTCTAATGCTGGGCTGAAGGGCCCAGGCTCCTAGGCCTGGAACAATCTGCTCTTGACTAAGCACTCAGTGCCAATGGACTAGCTCGCTCCTTGGTCTATGACTTTTATGGCTTCTCACTCATTTCCTGCTAAGGTTTGTTGGGGCTTCGCAACATGCAGAGTCCACAGCAGGGCTCTGCACTGGGGCTCTGCACCTACCCCCAACCACAGACATAGCCCACAGCCAAGGGCTCCCTCTTAGGGGGAGGGTTCTGCCCTCCCCATTCAGTCTACAGCATGGGGCTCCCACTTCTGTGGAGAGCTCCATCCCTGACATGGCCCTCTACATTGATCTATGATCAGCCTCCCTAGCCCTTTGGAGGAAGCTCTGCCTTAGCCCCCCCCTTGCCAGGCCCAACCCCCCCAGATGTCTAACTGTCAAGTAGGAGGACCTGATTGAGGACTGCACTGTTGGCTGCCCACCCCACCCCCCACCGACTCCAAGATGGAACTCTACAGCTATCTGTGTTTCTGCCAGAGAGCAAATCTGACTTTCCCAGCAAACCTAGCCCGTTCTGTTGTCAACTGATGTTCAGAGCTAATGCTTGCCTCCCTCACTACCCTGCTGGGGACCACAGGGGCCTGGCCACCATCCCTTGTGCCCACCAGGAACACCAAATTGTGCCAAGGACCACTGGGGAACCAGCGTATTTCCCTTTTGGGGGAGTCTGGCTCTGCAAGGCTGGGGAGCTCTGGGAATTGAGACCCTCCCCCAAGAAAGCTCCCCCCGGGACTATCAGGGACCCCACTCCCAGCCAGCTGTGGGGTCCCCCAACCTGACAGAACAGCACAGAAGTAGTCCCAACTAACACAAATGATCCTAAGCTGGACCCCCCGCCCCATCCCTCTCTGGACTTTGGGCAAAGAATTCCACCAATCACAGGCCACCCTGGGAAGATTTACCACCCCACCCCCCCCCACAAAAAAAAAAAAACTACATAAAAGAGCAGCCTTGGGGACTCTGAAGGAGAGCAGAGAGGGGCATAGTTTTGGTTGCTGCCTTTCTCCCAAATGGAGGCAGCCACCAAGAAGCATGATAGTACACCTCAGCTAGGCCAGAAGCAAGAACAGCTCAGCCAGGGATATTTCCCTTCAGAGCTGCAATATTGGGGATACCTGGCCAGAAGCAGAGCCGACCACCTCACCTCACCCCGCTGGGCTGAGCTTCTCGGTTCTATTGGAATATTCTCCTTTCAGGACTGTACTACCTCTGCGGGGAGATTTCTCTGTGTTGTCTCAGGCTCCTGAAGGCCAGGCCACTTTTCTATCACAAAAGATCTCCATTTTTCCCTCTGCTCCAGCCTAATAAAAATTAAAAAAAAAAAAAAAAAAACCCTCACAAGGTTGTTATGAACATCCAGGATCAGCCAATCATAGCTGCTTATTAACAGCTGTCTCACGTCCTCATCAGAGGATTGGCAGGTATCCTTAGGGTCAGTACCTCTGAGCCTGTGTGATTAGGTCAAGTGAACAGAATCAGCCAATCAGTCCCAATCCAATTCCCACGAGCAGCCATACCACCCTCTGAATTTCTCAGCTGTACTTGGAAGTCTCAAACACTGCTGGTTTTCACTCTAAAGGTGCTCCCAGTTTTGTAATACCGTAGATTCTTGACTCCTCGGGTCAACCATTGTGACACAGAAGAGCAATGAGAGTGCCGCTACCGGGCATGCGTGCGTTCTGCCCTGTTAATGAACTTAAGCAATAGGAATGGGTAGCTGTGGTGTCAGCCATTCTCTCTGAAGCCCCAGTGAATTGGGAGGGCTTTGCCTGAAGCATTCGTACTACTTTTCATCTGTGTTCTTGTTCCTTTTTGTACAGATATTATGGATTTCTTAAAGCAATTACAGCTTTAATTGGAATGATTGGAGGTCTAATTTCTTCAGCTATAACTGGTTTGATCCTTAATCAGGTAAGTAGGATGCATAGTTATTTTTCTACTATTAATTGTGTAAAGAAAGTTGCATATACACAAAAGGACAAATGCCTAAAAAAGATGGAGGAGGTGCCAACAGCAGGTGAATTGAGAGTTTCCACTCCATTTAAAGACAACTTTGGTTAAACCAGGTGGTCCTCTGAGTCTACAGAAATATATTCTTTCTCGTTGGATGTCAGTTGTTAGTGATGGGAACTGTTTGCTTGCTGGAAAGGAAATGGGTCTCTGTGGTTTTAACAGGGAGCATGTAGCTTTTGAAACAGGATCTGGCTGAGTGAGGGTAGTAGAAGCCATAAGATAAGCTTCATCAGGAAAGCTAAAAACAGGACAACATAGAGCTAAAATTTGAGGGACTTCTACCGAGGCAGGCACTGCATCTGCAATTGTCACAGGATTACTTAAAAACTTCTCGATGGATGTAACTAAAATACTCTGCCGATTTAAAGTTACTTAAAATACATGCTTCAGGGCGGTGAGACAGTTCCATGAATAAAGCACTTACTGCACAAGTCTGATAACCCTGTTCAAACCCCGGAACCCAGGTAAAGGTAGAAAGAGAGAGCTGACCCCACAAACATTTCCTCTGACCTCTACATCCATGTTGTAGCACACGTGTGTCCTCACACGCACACATCCTGAGACTGACACAAACAATAACAATGCCAGCAGTTTTAAAATATATGCTTCATCTTGAAAAAACAAAACATTTTAGAGATTCAGAAAAATTGATTGCAGAGACGTGAATGACCATAGGCCCACTGGATCAATGGACAAACATTTATCCAAAAATGAAGGGTCAGGATGAGCTTACGTGTGTAGTGAGAAAGGACTGCACACTCATTCTGCATCCACAATCCTGGAGCTCACACTAGCTGCCACCACAAAGGCTGCGAGCAGAGGCAGGAATCACATCTTTAAGTGGCACTTTATTCAGAGTGTTGGATTCGGTGATCTGAGAAGGCAGCACTTAACACCGTAAAACGGCAGCCAGGTGGCTTTATAGGGAGGGACAAAGGCAGTCAATCATTCTGAAGGTCTTGCCTCCTGGGTCAGGTGATCAGCAACATTTCTGAGACTTGTGATGTCTGTGTCTCTGGGCATTGTGCTTTGCACTTTCCCTTCATTCTCTAGGCGCCTGAAACCAGTCACTTTCTCGAAATGCTGAATCTAATTAGTGTCTGCCTATATCAAGCCTGAGCTCCTCCACCTGGGCTGGAGCGGTAACAGAACAGCCAGCTGCTAGAACTATGTGCATTCTAAGTTATTAATAACATGCACTTGCAGATTCCTTTCTACAGTGTGGAGGATAAAGGTGTCCTTTGAGGTATAGAATATAAATGGGTCTTTATCTACCCTAACCCCATCCCCTATCAATTCCAGTAACTCATAAACTGGTTTGTTTGGATGAAAGCTCCAAAGTGGAGAAATTGTGTTGGAAATTCCTTCAATTGTTCCCCATTACACAGTACGGGCCAGGGTGAGGTGGTCAGCACACACTGTGGCCACATGTCCATAGAGGAGCCTCCGACAGTCCTGCTTCACATATTTGTGGTGTCATAAAGGCAGAAAACACAGGTAGAACCACAGAAACTCCCTGGTAGGAGCACTGGTCTCACAAGAAAAGTGCAAATTCAAAGCAACCAGGATTGGTTCTCTTTCTGAGCATAGAGCCAGCCACACCCTGCTCTCTCACCGAGTCTCTTGAATACCTTGAGCTGATTTCCAATTATTGTCAGCTGAGCAAAGTTCTCTGCTAACTTCTGAAAGCTGTGAGGAAATATAATTCCAAGACTTTCCAAAGTTATCTCTGCCCAGGAAGGAGACTTGTCTGCCTTTGTCTGTGTGAGGGAAGAGAAACATTGAATAAAACATCCACTGAGCACATGAAACAGTAAACCAAAAAGAATTTGAGGCCCACATTTAAATCCTGTTTTTCCTATTTTTTAAATTGTTTTTATTTTATGCGTATGGATGTTTTCCTGCATATATGCCTGTGTACCATGTGTGTGCCTGATGCCCACAGAGTCCAGAAGAGGACATCATATCCTCCAGAACTGAAGTTACAGTCCTTTGTGAAGACACCATGTGCTGCTAGAAATAGAGGAACCCCTTCCTCTGGTAAAGCAGCTAGTGCTCTTACCCTCTCAGCCCTCTTTCCAGCCCCATCAAATCTCATTCCTGCTAAATATCACATGCTGGGAATTGTTTTTCAAGACCTTAGCTGCCTAGTTGGAGCAAATTAAATTTTTCTACAGAAACATCCTGAATTCATGCTTAACAGGGGCGTCGATAAATATGGTGCAGAATTGAAAAGTCACAAAACATTTGGAGAAATGCGACAACAAACCAGAAGTAGAGCCTCAAAGACACCGGGAACAATGTGCATGTTTAAAGAAGTGAAAGGACAGACTGAAGATGCAAGACACGTGACATACAACCCAAAGTCTAGCTCACCTCCTTGTAATCAACAAGATAGAAAATTAAAAATGGAAATATCAGGCTTAATGTAAACAAAGGGAGAACCTGTAAGGATTCTGCTTCCATCGATGGGAGAGTGAGTGGTTTGGGTCAGTTTTCTTAATGGAAACAGTTCAGGCTGGAAACTAGAAGGTGAGTTTTCTATGAAATTTGAGCAAGTGGAGACATTAGCAAGCAGGACATTAGCAAGCAATTCTGCAAGGAGCAGAAACTCAAAGAACTGAACCAAAATGCCTGGGGTTCTTCTCGTTGGGAAGAGGACTCCTGATCTGAGGGATGCTCTTCAGAGACTGTAAAGGACGGAGACCCTGATAAAGAAAACATTTAGCTGAGACTTTCCAAGGGCTGCATCACAGGAAAAACGGTGACCAGAAAGAATTAGCCAGTCCTTGGAATCTGCCTTGCATCATTTGGGTGACAGAAAATATCAACCCAAATGTGGGTACTTCAAGAGTGCTGAGACCGCTCAGTGAGCCTCAAAGAAGCAGACATCTAGGTGGAAGTGACATCATCGTGAAACCGTCCCTAATAATTTCCTATAATTATAAACTACAGTTTGAGGATTTATAAAAACTGGCCACATGTAGTTATAAGGCTGCTGTGGGGCTCGGCAAGGAGACAAGGAGGCATTTTTCATAAGTCTGCCAGACCTCAGCAGAGGGAATCACCATCATGGCAGCACCACCCCAGTAGTGGAACCCCAAGCATCTGAGCTCAGGTGTTTTGATGGTGCAGAACTCCTCAGGTGTTCTACAGACAGCCATGCAGATCATTAACAATTAAACATCCCCCACAGAAATCCAAAATCTGCAGACCATGGTGAATGCCAACTCACCCGACAATGCAAAAAACGATTATTTTAAACACAAGTAAAAATAAACTTCTACCGCAGCCACACACTGCACCCGCTAAAGTGCTGTGACTGTGATTGTAAAGGACAGGGCCACACACAGTGTACCCTTTCAACCAAAGACCAAACAACAGTAATTGGAAAAATCCACACATCTGAGAGCTTGTTTGGAGGTTCCAGCAGGGGAGCACAGCCATTCGTATACCATGGCCGAAAGACCGCTCCTCCTCTGTTAGGGGAGGATCGTCAGTCCTCTTGGCCAGACTTGCAGCTTTCAGAGGGACGCACATGGAGTAGTGAGAGAAGGTGACACCCAGCTAGCCATCAGATCAACCAAATAAGCCCTGGGGATCAATGGGAGACATGTCACAGCCAGATAACCCTCGCATCCACGTTTGAAAATAAAAAAAATACACTGGCAAGCTCAGTCGTTTAGCCCAGTTCTCCCGTTGAGAAGAAATGGATTTGTGGTTGGTGCACCCGTAAGTTTTCTAGTTACACAGAAGTTGTGACAATGTAGTTAGAATGAATCTGTATACCTAAAAACTGTTAGCTCAGTGGGTAAAGGTGCCTTTCACCAAAACTGACTACCTGAGTTTGATCTCCAGGAGCCTCTAGGTTGGAGGGAGAGAACCAGCTTCCTGAAAGCCATCCTCTGATCCCAAATCTTGTGCCCTGACACCCACAGTCATGGACATGCATACACGCAGAGTAAATAACTAAATGTAAAAGAAAATGTTTTTAAGAGATATCAGTCTGGCGTGTTAGCTACATTTTCACTAAGAAATACCTCTCCCTAGAATAAACTGACAGCTCAGAGGTAAAGAAGTCGAACCTAGCTTTCCATAGCAGGAAGGGGTGTGGACTAAAAACTGCAGCTCCAATTCTAGGTTAGATCAGAGGGGCCCACATCTAAGAAGAGGGTGGGATGGGAGTTGGCTGTCCCTGGTCAGAACATGGTTACTACAGTTACTGCAGCAAACAGTACACATGTCAGTGCAATGTGAGACAGTTTTTCTTTGACACTCTTAGCAAGAAGAGGATGCAATGGCCTTAATAGCTTTGTACTGTGTTTGAGTGAAGGTATGAAAAAAGGAAGAGATGAACAGGTGATTATTCAAAGATAATCAAAAGACTACAGTGAAAGTATGAGAATTAATGATTTCTGATATAGTTTAAATATATAAATAGCATAAATCATGGTCTGTTTGAATTATTTTCTAAATATCTGAACAAATAGTATGAAAATACTTTTAGCCCTAACATAAAATTTACATATTTAAGAATATAATTAATGAATGATTTACATATCTAGGGAGAAAATCAGGAGATAGTTTTTACAGAAGTTTTTAAAAATCTAATAAATGGCAGAGTACACCAATTTCTTTTATTAAAAGACTTGAAATTATAAAATTCCTTCTAATTCTGTGATAAGATCTGTTGGTTCAATTCAATTCCAGTCAGAACCTTAAGTTAGTTTTGTGGGAACTGGTAATGTTTTATACAACTTGCACGTGTTCACAATGGATAGGAATAACTGAGGGTGTGGGGGCTTTCTTTGGTTTTTGTTTGGGTTTTGCTTTTGAGACAGGACCTTACTATGCAAGCCTGGCTGACCTAGAATTCACTATGGGATCCTAGGCTGGCCTCTTATTTGCATCTCTCCTCCGGCCTCTGCCTCCCAGTGCTGAGATCACAGGTGTGTGCCACATCAGACACTGTGAAGGCCTTGAAGAAGGAAACAGGAAATGCTTTCTCTTAATTGTATCAGAATACTGATATAAGAATATCAGAATGCCGTGGGAAATGTGAAATAATATGAGAAGAATTGGAGCAAAATAACAATGTTTGTGCATAGAATGGTTTAAAATATTAGTTATAGTGCATAGAAATGGGTTAAATCTGCCAATTGCATTTGAAAACACACTATCTCTCTACAAACTTGTCTATACACACTTATCTGATAGAATGTTCTTTGTTGTCTTTGTAAGATATCTTGAAAGAGGGAGGAAGTTTTGAAATTATCATGAGAAAAAAAGATTCATTGATTATAAGAAACTGGTATAGAAAAACAAAAACAATTACTTGTGTAGAGTGAAATGATGAGTTTCTTGGTTATTTATAAGTGTTTTGAATGCCTAAGTGACCTGTGTTGACTCTATATATTATTTTAATACAATATTTTAAATGTTATAAGATTCAAAATCAAGATCAGTCACTCATACTTCTTTTGTGTTTTAATCCCTTAGGATCCAGAATACGCTTGGCATAAAATCTTCTTCTTGATGGCTGGCATTAATGTGGCATCCCTAACTTTCTACCTTATATTTGCTAAAGGAGAAATTCAGGACTGGGCTAAGGAAACAAAAAGCACACGACTGTGAAGGTGAGACATTATCAGATTAAAGACAGTTCTGAAACTGAAGATGCAGAGGAGAGAGCCGATGGCAATGAGTCTCTGGGACATAGAGCAATGAGAGACCTGGGCTGGGGAAGGGGGAGCATGCTAAATCTGAAGCAGCATCACTGGTACCACACCGCCCAGGGATGCACTGCTCTGGAATTATGGGGTGACATCAGAGATGCTCTATACCTTTGGGAAACTGAACTTCTCCACAATGAACAGCTAAGAAAGATGCAAGAGAGATGAGAAAGTGCTTTTGGGAAAGTAGAATAGGGGCTGGGAAGTGTGGAGTGCTTGAGGTGAAAGAGGTCATACCTATGGAGAGTGCCCTCTGGGGCGTAAGCAGCATCTAAAACCTTGTCCCTGAGTTAGGCAATCGAGTTGTAAAGAGGACCCTGGCAAAGCCAACTTTCGAATAACGAATAACAATGAAGACAGGAGGCCAGTTACAGTGCGCCCAAAGAGAATATGGCTTCTGGTTTTCATCTAAACTGTGAATGGGGAGGAAACAGAAGAAATGACTCCTAAGAGCCCTGTTTTTAAGCCCCACTTGAGTCAAGAGACCTTTGTGATGAATGTCAACAGCTGTTAGTGTCTCACCAAAGGCGAGACAAAAACAATCTACGAGCCTGCTTTTTTTATACATGGGGGAAGAGAGTGCACGAGTTTCTGGGCTTATACGAATACACATGCATATGTGTATGGAAGCCAAAGACAACCTCAGGTGTCATCTTCATGCTTCCCACCTCTTCTGAGATAGGTCTTTTATTGGTCTGCAGCACAGCATTGCCGTTAGGGTTTTTTATTTTTATTAAGCTGGAACAGATGGAAAAGTGGAGCTCTTTTGTGATGGAAAATGGGCTGGCCTTCAGGAGCACACAGCACCAAAGGGAGAAACCTCCCTGTAGAGGTGGTGCAGTCCTGAAGGGAGAATATGAAGGGAAATATCCCTGGCTGAGCTGTTTTGATGCTTCTCAGCAGCTGCCTCCCCTTGGAAAGAAGGCAACAGCCAAAGCTGCATTCCCTCCCAGCTCTCTCCCAGAGTCCCAAGGCTGCTCTTTTGTGTAGTCCCTGGGGAGGGGGGAGGGGCGTGCAGCCTCCCAGGGTGGCCTGTGATTGGTGGAATTCTTTGGCCTGTGATTGGGATGGGGGCGGGATCCAGCTTAGGGTCATTTGTGTTAGTTGAGACCACTTCTGTGCTATTCTGTCAGGTTGGGGGACCCCACAGCTGGCTGAGAGTGGGGTCCCTGATAGTCCCAGCGGGGAGCTTTCTTTTGGGGGGTCTCAAGTCCCAGAGCTCCCCAACCTTGCAGAGCCAGACTCCCCAAAAAGGGAAATACGCTGGTTTCCCAGTGGTCCTTGGCACCATTTAGGGTTCCTGGTGGGCACAAGGGATGGTGGCCAGGCCCTTGCAATCCCCAGCAGGATGGCGAGGGAGGCAAACATTAGTCCTGAACATCAGTTGACAGCAGAAGGGGCTAGGTTTGCTGGGAAAGTCAG
Source organism: Cricetomys ansorgei (assembly GCA_026225945.1). Lineage (NCBI taxonomy): Eukaryota > Metazoa > Chordata > Mammalia > Rodentia > Nesomyidae > Cricetomys > Cricetomys ansorgei. The sequence goes on from JAMJFZ010001043.1 coordinate 2,180,555, forward strand.
ATTTGCTCCCTGGCAGAAACACAGATAGCTGTGAAGTTCCATCTTGGGGGGGGGGGGGGGGAGGGTCAGCCAACAGCACAGTCCTCAATCAGGTCCTCCTACTTGACATCTGGGGGGTTGGGCCTGGCAAAGGGGCAGGGCTAAGGCAGAGCTTCCTCCAAAGGGCTAGGGAGGCTGATCATAGATCAATGTAGAGGGCCATGTCAGGGATGGAGCTCTCCACAGAAGTGGGAGCCCCATGCTGTAGACTGGGGCAGGAGTGGGTGGGGGGGGTGGGCAGAGCCCTCCCCCCCAGAGGGAGCCCTTGGCTGTGGGCTATGTCTGTGGTTGGGGGTAGAGGGCAGAGCTCTCTAAGGCAGAGCCCTGCTATAGACTCTGCTTGTTGCAGAGCCCCAACAATTACATGGACCTGCTGCTAGTCAGACCTACTTCCTGTCTCTTCTTCCCCAGTCACAAACGTGTGCCCCTTCCCTGTGCATTTTTAGATGGATTCAAGGAATCCAAGTCAGGTCCTTGCGCTTGCAAACCACTGAGCCAAGTATTTGTTTTCTGCAGCTTTCTGTTGTCTGTTCTATATGTAAGGGGAGAAAAAGAAAATATGAAATGAGGGAATAGACAGATATCCTGGAAAGGAAAAGAGAGAAGTGTGGAATCAAAGAGGGTTTTGGTGTTGCTGGTGGCTGCTTATAAGCCAATGATATGTATGAGCCAGTGCTCATGGGTCCTCAATGTTGGTGTTAATGCAACTTTTATAAAATCTGTTTGGGTCTGAGTGTGTTACCCAAGAATTCCTGTGTCGGACCTTGATCCAGTGCGTGATGGTGCTGGAAGGACTTCAGACTTGCTGTGGAGCCCAGACACACTAACCCAGAACTTGGGATCCTTCTGCCTCAGCCTCTCAGGCACTGAGATTACAAACATATGTAACTGTGCCTGGTTTCTAAATTCTATTTTAGATGGAACTATTTTCTTAGTTTAATTTTTGTATTGAATGCAATAGGAATACAATTGACTTTTGTATGTCTCCTGCTCTACATGTAGTTTTGTTAAGCTTATCCTACTAGTTTTTAGTGGGTACTGTTGGATTTCTGCATAAATAATTTTGTCATCTACAAATAGAGATAATTTTACTTCTGTTTCTAATCTGTATAAACTTTTTTTTCTTCTCTAATTGCTCTGCTTAGAACTTCTGGTATAAAATTGAATGCAGGAACAAGAGAAAACATCTCATTTGGTGTTTTTCTTTGTTGGTTTGGCTTAAAGGTTTTTGTTTTATTTTGTTTTTTTTCTGGAGTGAGTGTGTGTGTGTGTGTGTGTGTATGTATGTGTGTGTGAATACAACATCTCAGCAAGTATAGTTTAAACTAGCCTTGAACTTTCTATATAACCTAGGATGGCCTGAAGCTCATAATTTTTCCACCTCTATTTCTGAACGCTTGAGTTACATGTAAGTGCCACCATGACCAGAATTAAGGATGGGCATACCTATATGGTTCTGACTTTCTGATAAAAATGGAAAATGTTAAATTGTTGCAAAGCTTCTCTCCACCCTAACTCTCCCAGGGCTTCACTGTGGGTTATATATCTGCTATATGTTCCTCCACTGCACTGATTGTGATGTCACAGTTCAGTCTGTTATACAAGGACCCTCCGTGAATTGCTAAAACCATGTTACCACAGATAGACCACCTCACAAGAGGAGAACAGAAATGAACTATTTAGACAAACTCTATTGACTCAAGGCAGTGTCAATGTTGTTGAGTGATGTTCAAATACCTGTAGCACTTCCCTTCCTGGATAGAATGCATGGTGATCACCTGCAGCAAATGAATGCTCTGCACAGCCTACAGGGTGCTAATAGGCAATCTATAGTTGAAATGTAAAACTTCAAACACACACACACACGACAAAAAAGTCTAAGTGAAAACCATATATAGGACCTTAAAATCAAAGCAAAACAGTCTAGGGAAAAAACAGGAACAGGTTGGCATGGAGGAAAATATAAAGGGGAGGCAGGCATGGAAGGAGCGCACTCAATGCACGCTGCCTGCTTACATGCAGCCATTCTTGTTTAGCATGGTGCCACATACATTGAATATACACAATGAAATTTTTAAGTTAAAAATAAATAAAATTGATTTAAAGAATACTAGAACAGGGCTGGACACGGTGGCACACACCTTTAATCCTAACACCCATGAGGCAGAGGCAGGCAGATCTCTGTGAGCTTGAGGCCAGAATGTCTATATAGTGAGTTCTGAGCCAGCTAGGCTTACATAGCAAAACCATGCCTCAAAATAAGAAAAGCAAAAACAAAATCAAAACAACCAAACAGAAGAACCCAACCACAAAACCAAAATAAAGCAGAATGACGTGTGCCTTCTTCACTGTTGCTTAAGTGAGGACACTGGGTAAACTCTTTGGTCTAGCATCTTGACTTCGACCTCTTTCCAGGTTCTAGAGAGGATTTACGAGTACAGAGGAGTTGATCTGGATGCCTGCCAGCAAAGGCCAGGCTCAACCTCTGGACCTCTATAGGTGGCGGCCACGAATGATGGTGCTTCATTGCAGGGACACAGAAGTCGGAGTGCATGCTTGGTGCAGAACCACCAAGGAAGAGTTTATTTTCATTTTCCTAATTACAAATTAGTTTATTAAGAGCTGAAATTTGGGAACACAGAGAATGTAGCTATTGTTACTATAAACACAGCGTGCTATTCCGAGAGCAGCTAACTCCTATAGTTAGCACCACAGGAGTGCTAACTCTGACAGGGTGAGTTGTTGTTTGCTTGTTTGGTTTTCAGGATGCAGCCTCAACACATAGCACTGAGTATCCTCCTGCCCTGAGACTGAACCCAGGGAAGCGCTGCAGCCACTTAGATATTCTCACATCGATGTCCAGGGGTGGGGAAGAGGAAGGTGGGGAGTGTGATCCTGGTGGTCATACTTTATGTCAATAGGGGAGACGTGTGAAAGTGTCCTGGATAAACTCTCACTGGACAGGAAAGATGACTTTAGAAAAACCCTCTAGACCACACTAGTTTCTCTGAAGCGCTGGAACGCTCTCTGGGTGCCAGGACTCTCCAGTGACACCCCCGTGTCTTTTGTTTTCCTTTTTCTACAAAAGTTAGTAGAAAAGTGAGCACCTGTGAAGTGTGAAGCCAGCGTCCTATTGAAGGAAAGAGGAGCCTCCGAGAGACTGCAGTCCCGAGGAGCCGCCAGCGCCAGGAGGGGTGACCCTTGGATCCTGAGGGACCAGTCTCGGGAGCAGCAACTTTAGTCTGTAGGATTCTTTTGCACTGTGTATGTATGTAACAAGTTATGTGCCTGAGTTTAAAGGTGGATTTATTTATCTGTCTCCCTCTACCATCCAATAAACAAGCATAAGATGAAATTCTACTCTACAACTTCATAAAAAGCCTTCTGACTTGGGTTTGCTATTGTTCAATTTGCATTTACCATTCAACGATTGCTCCTCTTTGTTGTAAATACGCGAACCATTTGAAAAATCTTAAATTATTGGTTTTTTTCTTTCTGGATGACCTGTTTTGAGAAAATTATATTTACACAGTTTCTTCTTTGGTGGGCCCAAGAGGAAATGAAACTGCAAATAACAATATCCAGCACTTAGGATGATTGATTGGCTAACAAAAATTAGGGACTGGCAAGTTGCCTCAACAGTTAAGAAGACTGACTGCTCTTCTAGAAGACCTAGGTTCAGTTCCCAGCATCCACATAGCAGCTAAAAACCATCAGTAACTCCAGTTTCAGGGGATCCAATGCCCTCTCTGACCCCCATGGGCATTGCACACACATTGTGCATAGATATACATGCAGGCAAAACCCTCATAGAAATAAAATAAAACTAAGTACATCTCAAAAAGGAAAAAAAGAAAGAAATAACAGAGTCATAGGAGGGAAAAGAGCTGGATTAATGAAGACTTTGGATAGATGATTCTGTGACCTATTTGGCAGTACCTTAATGAGACTTGGATCAGTTCCAGGATTGCCAAAGAGTGTGGTGGTGTCACACCCAGGTCCCATAAGAAAAAGAGTCTATGGGATCTGAAAACAAGGCATGTAAATTTGGGGCAAAATTGGTTCCTTCTCTCTTGTCCTCATTAGCTTTACTGTCAACTCGATATAGCCTAGAGGCGCCAGAGAATGGGAGTCTCATTTGAGGTATTGGTCAGATCAGATGGGCCTATGAGAATGTCTATGGGGGACTGATGCAAAGGGTCCAGCCCATGGTGGGCAGTACCACCAGGAAGCAGTTAGCCCTGGGCTGTATAAGAAAGCTAGTGAAGTATGAGCCTGTGGACCAGCCAGCAAGTAGAAGCCTGCAAATGGACTGGCAAATGGCATTCCTCCATGGGTTCTACTTCAAGTTCCTGCTTGAGTTCCTGCCCTGACTCCCGTCAGTGATGGACTGTGACCTAGAAGCGTAAGTCACGTAAGTCCTCTCCTCCCATAAGTTGCTTTGGTTGCGGTATTGTCACAGCAACAGGAAGGAAACTAGAGAGCACGTTCCCATTCCTTTCGTCTCCCTAACTGGCCGTCTGTACCATCCCAGAGTCACTCCAGTCAGTGACTTATCAAACATATATTGGCACTTACTGTAAATGGAATCCCACACTTTGTTGAAGAAGTGCCAGATAGTGCCAGCCACGGTTCCTGAACTTTCTGGGTTTACCTTTAGGTTGGGTAGTGGAAACTGTCATAAACAAACCAGAAGAGGAAGAATGTAGGTGTTCCAGAGATTGCATGGGAAGCAAAGACCTTGCCCGGCCTCCTGCAAGGGCGGCTCTGCTACATCACTCTCCCGAGGTCTGTAAGAACCCTGTAGCCTTTGTCTGACTCACAAACCACTATGCTCCCTCTGTACTTTCAAGTAGAAAGAAAGATGCTAAGAATGAAGCCTTTCTTGGGTTTCTCATCAGCGAATGTGGACATGACCTTGGACTGTCAGTGAAAAGGCAAGGCTGCCTTCATTTCACCTCTTGTTACATTTTTAACTTGGCTTTGGGTCACAGTGACCCTTCTGACCCCCCCCCCAGCAGCTTTCTATTGCTTATGCCACTTTATTCTCTCAACTAGCTCTGCCTCGGGGCATTCCAGAAGCCTCCTCCAAACTTTCTTTGATCCTGTATCCCCTCCTTCCTCCCCTTCCTCCCCTCACTCCTCTTCCTCTAATGTCTTAGGAATGAACTCCTGTCTTCTCACTCTGCTTTCTCCTCATCTGCCACAGCTCTGCAGGGTTGATGCCAGACTGACTCTTCGCTTCTTCTGTAATCTGGTCCCCTTTCACTTCTCCATCTTAATACCACGCCCCCTTCACTCTCTAATCATCATCTAGCTGACCATTAAACACTGGAATTTTTGAAGGATCAGTCATAGGATTTCCCTTTTTATGTCATACTGTCTTTCAAGGCAAGCTCATCCATACTGAAAATTTTAATCATGACCTATGTTTAAATTGACAGGAGCCTAAATGTCACATGTGCCATCCAGATCTGTGTGTCTGTTTTCTTCTTATGGTCTTTATTGGGTATGATGCTATTAATTGTGAAGGATCCCCATTGATCTAACAACAAAAGAAACTGCAAGTGTTGCTGTGGCCATCACCCATTCTCCCAGAGTATTAGAGCATAGCCAGGCTATCCCTTTGATTATCTTTCAGTATCTCTCACACTCCATGCCATGGACCACCGCTCTCCTGGGCTGCACTGGGAACTCCTAACCAATTCCCTAATCCTGTGTGATCACTGAAAATCAGAACCCTGATTCTGCCCTTTCCATTAAAATGTTGGTTTCAAAGTAAAGACCAATACTTTTCACTGGGTCCACAATGTAATGTATGTTCTTGGCTCTGGTGCTTCTATAACCCTCTCCCAGCCCATTCTGCTCTTACTCACTCTTGATTTTTCTCTCCTGCCACCAAACCTTTGCATCTGTTGTGGGTCTTCCAAGAGGGTCTTCCTATACATCTTCTCATCAGCCTCCTACACCCATTAACCTTCAGATACCAGCTCAGTTGATGCTATTGGCCACTACTCACCCTTAAATTCATGTATGGCATTTACCATGCAGTGTTCTCACAAGACATGACCCTCCTATTCCATATTCCACAGCTGCCCTTGCACACTCGTGATACTTTTATTAAAGTCATCTGTCCTCCTGTGACAGTGAGCTCCTTCAAGCTGTGTGTAGTTATGAGTTCTGCCATGTCTCCATACACACTAATGTATTCATTAATATGAGTTTATTGTTTAAATGTTTCTGTTCTCTTTTGTGGTCCCCGTGTCACACACATGGAGCCTTAATGAAATCAGACACTATACACACTCTCTGGACATTTGAAATGAACCGAAGCAAGCATGGGTCTTACATATATGTTTAGACGATATTTTACATTGAATGAGGACCACTGAACAGTGTCTGAGATCACAAGAGTCAGAGAAACAGGCAAAGGGCATCCTTGGGGAGACAGATGCTGCAAAGCTGTACATGATAAAATCAGAGACACACAAGGCAATGTCTACTGACAAAGACTAAGACACAGGATTTACACAGATCCACATCCAGGTGAGGGAGGGCCCCAAGCCAAAGTAGCCAGGGAAAGGTAGCTGCGAAGAGTCGACTCTAGAGAGTGCCTGAGTGGTGTTTATATTTTTGAAGCGGTTGTGATCTAAAGCCAAGAACCACAGACAGAAAACTGTCTGGAATTGTTGGATTCTACTTCTCCTCTTATGTCCGTTGGAGAAAGTTCATTCCTTTTCTCATCACAAATTTGCTCTTCATTGTTCTTTACACTGTCGCTGTCGGTTAGACATCCTGTACACACTAAGACTCACAATGGCTCTGTAAGCCCGTCACCTAACATAAGAACAACTGTCCACTTTGCCCTATGGCTCTAGGACTTCGACCCATAGACAGATTCCCTATTTTCCAGGTTGCCACATCTCTTTTGCTGACAACTTACAGAGTTCATCTTCTAAATATCTGGGTACCACTCTCCTGTGGATCCAACTAATCACTTCTGTATTTCTGGCTTCTTTTTTAGCTCTGGTGCAAACTGCCCTCCAGCCCATGATACTTTTACCATGGCAACAGGGGAAATTATAGAGGATTCGTAGAAATTCAGACATACCTGTGCTTTCAGGAACACATAGTAATAAATAATCAGTCTTTTCCTTGTGAAACCTCCAGTTGTGGGGGAAAATAAAACAACTTTAGTATCACACAGTCAGAGCCTCCGAGATGATCCTGGCAACAAAGCCTCTTCCACCTAGATGGCTTTAGCAGTCAAGCAGGCACAAAAATAGATCTTTGAGGGAAATGTCAGTATTGCACACATGGTTAGCTCTGCTCAGAGATGGGTGAATGACTGTTCCTTGGCCCAGTCCTGTACTTCTGCTCGGCCGAAGAAGAGGTAGAAGACAAGACCTACTACATCAATAGCAGCTGCAAGCAAGAAGACATTTCTCCAGCCAAACTCTGAATCCTGGAGGCAGGAAACTACCCGTTAGTAATGGTGGCCTATTTCTTGTCCCCTGGTTCAAAAAAGCTGTGGTTCTATGCCCTGATGTTCCTCCCAACTCAGCTTAGATTCCATGGCTCCCATCATGCCCCTGGAATATATGAGGTATGTCTGTCATCAGGCCAGCACACCCTCTGCCCCTCTGCTAGAAGGCACTTCCTAACAGGCATTCATTTGGCTCAGCCCCTCACTTCTCTGCAGTACTTGCTTTCTACCCTCCTCTCAGCACTGACCACCATTCAATGTGTCTATAATTTACTTTAGTTTTCTGTCAAATTCTTTACAATACAGGAAATATAGATTTCATGGGATGGGGTTAGGGGACTTTTTGTATTTGTTTGGTAAAACGATTGGTATAGTACATACTAATATTTAATAGCTTTTTAATAAATGATTTTCCAAGATGGGGTTTCTCTGTTGTAATCTGACTGTCCTGGAACTCACTCTGTAGATGAGGCTGGCCTTTAACTCACAGAGGATCGCCTACCTCTGCCTCCCGAGTGCTGGGATTAAAGGCGTGCACCACCACTGCCCAGCCAAGAATTTTCCTTTTAACTGACAGTATGTTTTTGGAGACTAAAAAGGAGTGGAAGCTTTGAAAGCAAGAGGGGACTTGATTTCATTAGGACAAAAGTCCTTTCCTTGTTAAGCTCCTGACTTTTTCCTGAGTTGCTGATATAAAATCATGGGAAAGTTAGAAATGAGATTTTTTTTTTCATAAATGTCACAGACAAGTGAAATTTATACCTAAATAATTTTGGGGCAATGCTCAAGTCAACAAGTTTAATTATTTGTTTATTTTTACTTTTTTCTTCATTCAGGGTTTGGTTTGTGAGATAAGGTCTGACAATGTAGTCTAAACCGGCCTCACAGGTGCTGAGATTACAAGCCCACACCTTGCCCTGCTTATTTAAACTAAGTCAGAGTGCCCTTCAAGGATAGGAGCCTTCAGAATGGAAAAACACCATCCCGGCAGTGGGTCACAGGTTCTGTTCTGACCACTCAGATCTTTAAGACTTGTTAGCTTCCTAGATAGAAAAGCCCAGAGCATTCAAGGTATTAACACTGAGAACCTCTCAGACATCCTGAGGCCTGTCAGTTTAAGATAAACCACAACACGGCAGATGACCATACTATACTGTATGAGAAATGCCATGAATATTACTGGTAATTTTGGACTTTTTTTCCAAGACACAGCATATATATATATATATATATATACACACACACACACACACACACATATATACACATACATACACATTATTTTTATATAATATATATATATTCTGTCTGCGTGTGTATATATGTATTCTTTATAATAGCCCTGACTGTCCTGGAACGTGTAGACCAGGCTGGCCTTGAAATCACAGAGATCTGCTTCCCTCTACCTCCCAAGTGCTGGGATTAAAGATGTGCACCATTGTGCCAGGCTGGAAAATCTGGGTTTTAGCATGAAAAGCTCATCTTGTAAGAATTCACAAACCATAAACTCACTACACTGAGTGTTCTCCCACACACCACACCCGTGGAATTCAGAATTTCTCTACATAAATTGAGCTGGGAATGAAGGTATGTAGGGGGCCTCCAGACTCATGAGTTGTGAGTTCTGCCTCACAATACTTTATACTGACCTCCACTGACCACCACCATCAGTTTGTCTTATGAATATTCCTTACAACTTCGACCTTACCTGACTGATGAAAAATCCAGCAACAGTAGGAGCAATGCCTCCAGCTATGTAAGAAAAGACTTGCAATAGTCCTTTGAGAAAGCCAGCATACCTGCGAAGGGGGCAGATGCATGTAAATAAAGGGTTCATCTTGGTTGCACGGTGGTATCTCTGTGCTTGTCTCTGGGATGCGTAGGGTGGTATACAGTAAACCTGAACAAAATATGCTAACTAATGATCCTTATAGTCCTGTGCTGCAGGCTCAACCTTCCAGGGGTGGTCTATACTACCATGTCAATTTCTTGGTTCTTACTATTGAGCCCAATCTTGTATCCCTGTTTAGGGACACAAAAGCCTCCTTCTGAATCAAGGACCTTCGTGTGATAGGATGCTTATCCTCTGAGAGCGGCCTGCCTCCCACAGGTCGCAGCCGCACACCGTGATCGTGTGTAGGTGACATATGACGGCCTGCTGCCTGATTTAGACCCGGGGACTTTCATGTCTGGTCTCAGTTCTTTCTGGCAGCACTTGTACCAGAGGTAATGATCTTTCCTCTGATCTGTAACTTTCCCTTTTATTGTTGTGGATGCATGTGTGTTCACGTGTGTGCTGCACATGGGGCCTGAGGGGACCTTGGGTGCCATTCTTCAGGCGTCATCCACATTTCCTTCAGAATTCGTGCCTCTCACTAGCCGGGAGATTTCCCCGGAGGTCGGGCTGGCCGGCCAAGCCACAGGGTTCTCTGTCTATTGCCTCCTCCCCAGCACTGGGATTACAAGTGTGCATGGCTTTTTTGAAATTAAATTTTATTTCATTTTGTAATATGGGTCCTGGGGATGGAACTCAAGTCCACATGCTTGCCTGGCAAGCATTTACCGACTGAGTCATCCCTCTCAACCCCTTTTCCATTTTTTCAAGCCTCACACAGGCCTCCCTGATGGCATCTCTGGAGACGTTTTCAGTAGCTAATCCAGTAGACGTGCTGCTCTCCTCGGCAGAGACGGCCATGCAAGATGTCTGCATGGCCACAGGCTGCTCTTGTTTCGGCTGGGAAAGGCTCCATTCACAATGGCCGAGTAGCCCAGGGACTCTTCCAGGAATTATGGAGATGAAGAACTGACGTTACTATCTCCTGTGACCCAGTGCGCACACTACATTTTACTTTTGCGTCAGAGCAAGTGTAGGTAGGGTTCCTGGACCCAAACTGAGCTCCTATGAGGGTAAGGAAGGGGTTCCTACCGTGGAGCAATATCCAAGAAATTAATGAGGGCTCCTGAATCACAGAGGCTGCTGAAGACAGAAGATAATACCAAGAAGGCCATTGTGGTGCTGCGGCTGGAGCTGACCCAAGGCAGGGGCACAAGGATCCCGGATGAGACAAGGACCCCTGCACCAGAACAAAAGGCATCAAAAAGAGGCTCCTAAGCTCCCACAACCACCTGGTAGCTAGCCTGACCCTTACCTATGGTAGTGAAGAGCTTCCTGATAGTTACAAGTCGGAGGATTTTCCTGGAGAGGAGAAAATCTGCCAATAGACCCCCAAGGATAATGCAGACACAGCCAACCATGAATGGCAGGGCCGACAGGATCCCACTCTGGAGATTGGAGACAGGTGAGTACAGGTATCCTCAGCACTTCGCCATCTTGCCCTGACTGATCCTGGGTAGATGCCCATGTCTGTGACTTTGCATTGTGCATGCATCATTTTCAGTGTGAATTAAATTCTGTTTCTGGAATTTTAATTTAACTTTAATCCTGGAGAGAAAATATTCACATAACTGAATCTTCTTCCCCTCCTCCTCCTCCTCCTCCTTCTCCTCCTCCTCCTTCTTCTTCTTCTTCTTCTTCTTCTTTTCCTTGACAGAAGGTCATGCTATGTAGCCCTAGCTGACCCAGGATTCACTATGTAGAACAGGCTGGCTCAAACTCACACATATCCTACAGCACCATACCTGGCTTCAACAATTTTTAAAGGACAAATGCTCTCTTCATATATAAAGATCACTTAGAAATAGTTATTTTAAAGATTCTGACTAGGCTTGGAGGTACATACCTGTAATACCCACAGTGAGGAGGTAGAGATAAGAAAACCTGGATTTTGGGGTTAGCCTCTGCTACATAATGAATTCCAGGCCAGCCTAGGATACTTAGTGAAACCCTATCTCAGAAAGAAAGAAAGAAAGAAAGAAAGAAAGAAAGAAAGAAAGAAAGAAAGAAAGAAAGAAAGAAAGAAAGAAAGAAAGAAAGAAAGGAAGGAAGGAAGGAAGGAAGGAAGGAAGGAAGGAAGGAAGGAAGGAAGAAAGAAAGAGAGAGAAAGAAAGAAAGAAAGAAAGAAAGAAAGAAAGAAAGAAAGAAAGAAAGAAAGAAAGAAAGAAAGGGAAAAGAAAGAGAGAAAGAAAGGAAGGTAGGAAGGAAGGAAGGAAGAAGGAAGGAAGGAAGGAAGGAAGGAAGGAAGGAAGGAAGGAAGGAAGGTGGTATTGAGGAAGAAAGGAAAGAAAAAAGAAACCTGACAACATCTTATTTGTAACATAATTTATCTTTTTTAAAATTCATCCTGCCAATAGAGCAGTATAAATGTTTATACTTCATTAACTATAAAATTTTTTCATAGGACTTTTTCAAAAGTATGACACCATGACCTGATTTGGAACCATAACTCTTCAAGTAAGCAGTGGATCACACTGAGGTGGATGCGAATCCAAGTTAGCTGGTTGCATTTCCTGTGAGGGGTCCTGGCCTACCCCTCACCCCGGCCCATCACACAAAGACAAACACAACAGCTGCTGCACTTTCTTTATACTCACGTCTCTGAGGTTCGCTTGGAGTACGGAGTTGATATATGTGGGTGTGTATGCCATGATGGTGGATAACAGCCAGTATTCACAGAAATAAGAAACTACAATGGCCCAAAGTGGGAGGGATTTGACCATGGCTTTAATGGGAAGAGACCAGCCTGGCGAACAATCCTATAAGAAAATACATGTGATTATCCCCTCCACCACAATGTGGGAGCTCTCCCTGCTACGCTCTACATCTGAGACACCCCAGGATAGGGAAATGACAGGGAAATTCCTCATGTACCTCTTGAGCCAGTGAACACACAATGTATCTCTTCTCACCAGCGCTGATAAAGGGGTGATTCTGTGGGTCATCATAAATGAGTGGGAACCAGATCAGGCAACAGGCACAGCCAATTCCACCTGGGATAGAAGACCCAGTTCAGCGCTGAATCGGCGTTGTCTTTCAGTTTGGTGATTCCTATTGCTGACAGAATGACCGGTGCCATACCCCCACCCCCCATCCCCTGCATTGCACCATTGAATGGCTCTAAGTGGAAGTTACTTCCCCATTCTTGACTTTGATCTTGTTCATGTAACTTGCTTTTGCCTATGTCGTAGGGTAGCTGCCAGCTGAGGCATTAAGAGACACAGCCTTTCTTTACTGTCCTCTAGGGAGGAATGTGCTCCAGTGAACCCATGGTCTGAGGCAAATGAGAGAAACAGGGAATAGAGCCCCCCAGCTGCCCCATGGGTCTTTAGGAAGAATGACAGCCACTTCAAACCACTGAGTTCACAGAGGCTTTGAAACACACACTGTTACACTGAGAATCCACACATCACTTTAAGCTCTTGGTGTGCTTCCCTCACAGCTGAGCAACAGTCAGCACGCTTCCTGGTAGTTGTACTGCAAAGGTCTCTTCTTCATTGAACCTTTTCTGCTTTTCTTTTATCTTTCTTGTTTTATATGCAATTGATTACCTAGACCATTTCCACACATAGAATGAAATTAATCATCATCAAAGAAAATGTATCTACTGTATCCTTTATTACAGTGTATTACTCAATATCATCATGATGGGTGGAAATGTGGCTAATCATATTTGAGTGTTGTGGTACCATCCTGTATCTGTGTATTGGTCGCGTAGCAGCTGTGGGTTGAGGGTGCTTAGACCTCAGCCCTCCTGCTGAGGAACTGGCAGGATCCTGGCCCCTCCCCTTTGCAGCCTCTGACAACCATAAGCCACAGCAAAACTCTGCCCCCTCCCAAAGGTGAGTGAGGCTGATATTTGGCAAACCTGCCTACCTTGAGTCCCTATTCCTTGGAATATAGCCAAAGGACCCCAAAATACAAATAGGGCTATTCCAGCATGCCTGTCTTAACCAATGGTCCTGTCCCTGGGTACCAAGGACCTTCCCCCACCTGTAGCCTATAAATGTAATCACCCTTGCTTTATTAAATTGAGATTCGCTATCGATGGCTCTTAGTCCTCTGATCTGGGACTTGCCTGGACACATCGACCCGGATCTATGCCCTGTGCTTCCTTTCCTGAGGCTAAGCTAAGTGGCCAATAGCTGTGCCACCTGCCATGGGAAGGAAGCAGAATCCCACAGGAGAGAGAGAGAGAGAGAGAGAGAGACAACCCACAGGGTGTCATTCCTCAGGCGTCATCCACCTAGTTTTTGGACACAACATTTCTCAATGGGCTGCGACTTACCAAGGAAGATGGACTGGCTGGCAGCAAACCTAGGGGTTCTGCCTGTCTCTGCCTCAGCAGTGCTAAGATTATAGATGTGTACCATGATACCTAGATTTCTTACATGGGTTCTGAAACTGAGACTCAGTTCCTTATGCCCCACATGGCAATCACTTTAACAACTGAGTCATCTCCCCATCTCAGAAAGGCATATGTCGAGGTCCTTAAAGTTGTAAGGTTACTCAGCTATATATCGAGACTACTAAAATTCATACTAGTTTTTTTTCAGATCCATTTTTTAAATTTTATGTGTGTGAATGCTTTGCTTGCATTTGTGTATGTACACCTGTATAAGTCAAAAGAGGACATTGGATCCTCTAGAATTGTCATTATAGATGGTTGTGAGCCATTTTGTGGGTGCTTCAAACTGAAACTGGGTCCTCTGCAAGAGCTTCAAGTTCTCCTAACTGCTAATCCATCTCTCCAGCCCCCAGACTACCAAAACTTAAATGTTCTTTTATAAATCAGCAAGATTCACACCTTGACTAGTTTTACACATTGCAAACTTCACAAAAATGCTGTTAGAATTTAGATAAGCAGAGATACATTCATCACAGATGCCCAGCATTCTTTGTCATAAAGATACATTTGGAGATTTTAAAAAAAGAATAAACTCACCAAAGATATAGAAAATATAAGGCCATCCTAGGGTTTGGCAAAGAAGACCACCAGAAATGAGGACAAGGAAGGTCCCAAGCATTGACCCTGAGCAAGATACAAGGATGCTATGGGTGAGAGATCTTGCCTTGATATTTAATCATTACACTTCTTCCAGAGTTGAGTGACAGAGGTCGAGGGTGTGGGCTTCCATCCACACTACCACAGTACAAACCCTGCCCCTCACTCAAAGGCTGTATGATCTCAGACACTTATCAGTCTGTTTGTGTCTTGGATTCTCTACACTGTGTACATATTCCTTAACTGATTCATAAGGTTCCTGTAAGGGTAAAAGAGACGAACATATACAAAATCAAGAATGTTTGGTGCATTGTTAACATTCCATTCTGATAAATAAATTTTTAAAAGTCTAGCTCTTAAAAGCAAGGATTATGAAAACAGAATAGCTAGGATATAAGACCTTAGCTCTCACAACAGGCCACTGCTTAGAGTTCTTGAACAGTGTTTATAAAATGAGATTAAGATACCAATTACCTGATCCAGCGATGGTGGTGAGCTGACTCCTTTCCAATGGGGGAGCCCATTTGACCCATATTGAGTATTGACCTGTTAATACCATAACCTAGGGGGAATTTTCATTCTTAGACATATGAGATCATTCTAGAACATAGATACAGGGCAGTTAAACTTGATTAAGATCTTGATACCTGAGCTATGCCTTGAATGACTCGAAGGACAATGAGCAAAGCTACTCCAGCATCAGCCGCCAGTGGAATGAAGAGAGTCAGGACTGAAGAAATGAACAAGCCCACACCAACCACGTATTTGGCTCCAAACACTCCAGCCACATAGCCAGTGGGGATTGGAGCTAAGAACGATCCATAGTTGAGGGAGCTGAGGAGGATTCCCTGGATCTCAGGAGTCCAGTCATACACCGGAGCCTAGGAGACAGGGGGAGGTCCTCGATGTTTGACTACACAGGGGGCTTGTTTCATTTAATTTTGTTTCATTTTGTGTTTGAGACAGATTCTCACCATCCCATGCTGACTTTGGTCTCTTACTCCTTCTACTTCACCTCCAAAGTCCTGAGATTACAGCTGTGCCTCACACCGGGCTCAGCTGTTGACTATTCACTGTAAAGACTTGAGACACAAAGAGCAATTTGGCAGCTCATTTTAGTCTCTCTCCAATTCTCTCAATCCACCAGTTTCATAAAGGAAACAGAAAACATATGTATGTGCACATCATACTCTTTCCTATCACCCTGACACGATTAACTGACCAATTAAAATAAGAGAGCCCATGCTGGGTGTGGTGGTGCATGACTGGAATCCCAGCACTCAGGAGGCTAAGGCAGAAGAATAATGTGTTTGAGGACAGACATAGAAAGCCTCTGTCTCAGAAAGGAAAACATTAGATAGATAGATAGATAGATAGATAGATAGATAGATAGATAGATAGGTAGGTTGGTAGACTGGTGGACGTTTATATATATATATATAAACTCATAGAGCTAGATACAGACAGAGGGAAAGGTTCATAAAGAAACATCATAGCTGAGGTATTGAACATTATATAGAAGAGAAAGTGGTAATAATCCATGAACCTGGCTTTTTGGTGATTTTTATAAGAGAATTTATTTTTACTGAATGATTAACCATGCTTCATTCTGACATAGCCACGGTTTCACTCACAGACATTAAGTAGAGAGAGGTGAAAATCTCCTCAGATATGCACTACGTTTTCATTTGCTCATTAGATGGCCCTTGAATCAAAGAAATTGTTCAGAATTTCACAAAACATGCTCCTGCCTTGGATTCCTGTAGTGTTGCATTCCAGGAGCCTTGGAAGTCTGTGGGGGGTCCTTCTGTGGAAGCATTGTGCGGGCTGGATGCCACCGTGGTGTTCACCATAGCCGTAATGGCAATGCTCAAGTTCATTTGTTGGGTATAAATCGAAAAGTTACAGAGGTTCAAGATGAGGGCCAGACCATGCCGCAGTGAACAGAAGCCTAGGAGGGGAAAGGAGGAAAGTCAGGCAGTTGGGCTGCTTTCTTCTTACACTTTCTAAGTCTGGAAGAGGCCAGAAGACTGGTGTCTGCTCGAATCTCAGAAGGGAAGCCAGACACTGCTCTGTGGCAGGCTCTGTCCTCCTGAGAGAGAGAGAGCTAGTCTCCTTGGAAGCAATGCCTTGAAGAACGTATGCAGAACTAACCTCAGAGATGGGGTTTTCAGGGCTCTGGGATGAGCCGTCAAGGGCAAGATCAAGTTTAGAGCAAGAACTGTCAAGAAACTGAGAGTCCTTGTGTTGGGGTGGGGGGTGGAAATGACTCCCAGTTCCCTGCTTGAGCAGCTGAGATCAGGATCATATACAATTAGCAATAAATAGGATATTTAACTTGTTCAGGCTCTGAAGGAGAAGTATGAGTGGCAGGCTAATGCTAGGTTGAAAATGTGTACCTTCACTTTAATACTATAATCTAAGCTTGCCCAAAACTTGCCTGTGTTCCAGTCACTTTAGTTTGACCGCACCTGGGAGACAGACAATCCAAAAGTAACATGTGATCAAACTCTGAGTTTACAGCTTCTGGCTTCAGCCAGGCACCATTGTATGTAGAGATACACTTGTTAAATTCAGGAATGACAGATCTCACCTTTGGCCTAAGTCTAGGACCATTTAACTTTGAAAGCCTCTTTCCACTCTCCGAAAAAATTTACAGTGAAATTTTGATCATTGTTATTTTGATATGTCATATTCCATTAAGAAGGACAACCTGGTTGTCTTCTCTGTGATTCAGCCAGGTACTCAAGGCTTTCCTCTGCCCAACATGAAACTGTAATCATCAGTTAAGCCCCAAGTAAGTTTTATCAAGTTCTTTGTGTTGCTTCTGTAACTATATTATTTTTACTATTGCAGTGTTTATTTATTGAGACAGGGTTTCATTATACACCCCAGGCTGGCCTCAAAGTGAAGATCTTATTACATCAGCCTTCCGAGAGCTGGGATTACAGGTGTGACCATGCCCACTGCCTGTCATTTACATGTTTCTTCTTCGCCTTGAGCTTTGATTGGATAGATGATAGACAGATGGGCGAATAACACATACACATTTTATATACAGATCACTGGGAAAGACAATTCTTTTTACTATTTGCAACATTGAAATCATCTTTTCATTTTGTCTGTGTGGCATGGTAGGGAGAGCACTCCTGCTAGGTCAGAATTCACTGGAAACAGTTCTTTATGTTGCTCCTTGTGAGTGTAACATGTACTTCAAACACACTAAACTATCCTAACTCCTATTTTAATACTCCTTGTGGGTTTTATCAAATGACTTTTCATCTTGGAATCAGTCACCTGGATCTCCACCCCAGATGCTCTACTAACAGCAAGTTTCAAGTCTCCATGGCTTCGGCACTTCACAGAGGTTGTAAAAGAATCTGCATGTCAGTTCTGTGGTGAGAACTGAATCATTCACGTGAATGCACTGTGATGATGATGGCAAACATTTCACTCTCCTCACATTCATGGAATAGTCTCCTCTTAGTCACAGGTTGTTTCTAATGACAAAAAAGTTTGTTTCGATACTTTATGTAGAATTTAATATACAAACTGAGTTGAATTTGTAGTTCATATACGTGTCTATTATTATAAATTTGAGGCCTTTTGCTAGCTTTGTGGGGAAAATCTTGACAGTGATCTGAAATGATTTAGAGGATACTAGACCCCAGTCTTAGGCAAGAAGCCAAAGGCCACGCTCAGTTTTCTGTCTAGAATGTGCTCTGGATTGATTAGTGTTGGTTGGTTAGTTGATTTTTATGAGTGTTTTGTTTTGTGCTTTTGTTTATTTGTTTGTTTTTGTTTGTTGGATTTGTTTTGAGTTTTTTGTTTTTACCTCCAAATAATGGCCACATGATTCCCACCTGTTCTGTAGGCCTGTGAGAAATGAAATAATTGGGAGTAAAACTGCTTTATCGCTACTTAGCACTGCTGGCCATTGGCAGCAATGAGAAAAATGCTGTCTATCAAGAAAAGGAAGTTGGGATGACACATATGCTATTTTTCTCTTAACCACAGCTCTGTGTGTGATTTTTACCTTTCTTGAAGGATTGTTCCTGGGTCATGTTTAAATTGTTGCCATTGGGAATGTCTCCCATTCTCGCCTTGATGTCTGCTCCAGTAGACATTTTGTCTCTTTCTTCCTAAGGTTCAGCATCTACTTTCTGAAATAAGTGTACCTAAGAGCAAACACAGACAGGAAAGCATCTTGGATCTTTTTTGTCTTGTTTTGTTTTTTAAGACAGGGTTTCTCTGTTGTAACTCTGGCTATCCTGGAACTCACTCCGTAGACCAGGCTGGCCTGGAACTCACAGAGATCCACCTGCCTCTGCCTCCCAAGTGCTGGGATTAAAGATGTGCACCACCACCACCTGTCATAGTATCTTGTATCATATGATGTGGTCCCCATCATTGGCTCAGCTAGTAAACAAATTTGAGGCCGTGGAAAATATATAGCTACCCCAGTTCTTACTAGCTCTATCTTTGAAATGGGAAATCTAGAAAAACAAATAAACAAACAAAAAAACTTTAGGATTCTTTTTATGTCTGTGTGCTCCCTGTTTTTAAACTGCTCTTTGTAGCACTTGTACATGAAAACTTGACAACTTATTTGAAGTTTTATCTGGAAGATTCCAACAGGTTACATTTTCTGTGGTGGTGGAAACGGTTCCTTAAAAATACTTAGGTATAATATTGGGTAATAAAATACTAGATAAAATATGGTAAACAATTGTCCTTTTAGGCACATTGCTCCAAAGCTAGAAAGAGCCACCTCCATGGCAATGAAAAGTTAGAGTCATGCACTAACTCTTCTTGATGTGGGGGGGGGGGGGGTCACAGGGGCAGGGTCTGTTTCAGTGGTCCAGGAGAGTGGCCCAGTGACTGTGAAGGATGAAGCCAGGCCCATGTCAGGAATGAGATTATGAGGAAGCTCCTAACACACACCCAGAAGCCCCAGAGGCTCCAAACTCAAAGAATCTCTGCTTATTGTAATACAGCAACCTTGTCTGCACTGCTTCCAACTTCTATTTTAAATACTATAGCTCAGCGGTGGTGGTACATGCCTTTAATCCCAGATCACAGGAGGCAGAGGCAGGTGGATCTCTGTGAGCTTGAGGCCAGCCTGGTCTACAGAGTGAGTTCCAGACAGCCAGTTACAACAGAGAAACCCTGTCTAGGAAAATCAAAAGAAAACCAAAGAAACAAAGTGGGCAGAGGGGAGACTGTGCAAATTCCTGGAGAATTAAGGCTTTGAATTCACACTGTCTGTATTGTCTGAGGACTAAGACCCTAACGAAAAACCAAGAGTTATAGCTAGGTTCTTTTGATAGACACATGTCACATCAAGTTACTACAGGTGAAGTTCTACTTAATATGAACATGAGGATCAAAATAATAAACATTTTGAGAAGAAGCCAAGTCCTCAGACTTAACACACAGAAGATGGATGGAAAATTCTTCAAATACAATAGACTCATAAAGACATTATATTACTATGCTTAAAATGATTAAGAGAGGGCTAGAGAGTCAGTTCAGTGGTTAAGCTCTTGAATTTTGGAGTGATGGAAGGTTCTATGTACACTACGAGAGAAAAGTGGTCATCAACCTTACCCAGCTTTAAACTCTTCAAGCTGCAATAACTACTGGCCAGGCCATACATGCTGCATTAGTCAGTTTGCTTTTGTTGTGATAAAACACCACGACCAAGGCAACTTGTAGAGGAAAGTGTTTATTTTAGCTTACTGTTCTAGAAGATTAGAACCCACAGCGGTGGAGCGAAGGCACGGCGGCAAAGGCAGGGAAGCTGAACTGCAAGCACCAGGCACAGAGTGCACACTGGGAATTAAGCATGACTTTGAAACCCCAAAGCTTGCCCTCAGTAACCTACTTCCTCCAGCAAGGTCACACCTTCTAAACCTACCCTTTAGTGAACAGAGGAAGTCCTGAACAAATGAAGTCCTGAATGATGTGTATTGTTGACATGGACACAGCCATGACAAGGACCAAGGTCTCAGATCCATGAGAAAAAGGCTTTCCGCAAGTGGGTGAGGCTTGAAATTGGCAAAGCCTTTCCCCATGTGGGTGAGGCTTGAAATTGGCAAAGCCTTTCCCCATGTGGGTGAGGCTTGAAATTGGCAAAGCCTTTCCCCATGTGGGTGAGGCTTGAAATTGACAAAGCCTTCTTCTTCCTCCTGTCCAGGTACCAGTATTTACAGATAATTGATAAGTACGTACAAAAACTAGCAACTGTAGCTTCCTCCTCATGGATGTTTACAGCCTGGGATTGCTCTCCTACAAAGATTTCCTACCAAGACTAGCTAACTTGTTCCCCCTGTGCTGGACATAATAAATACCCTGAGGTTCTGGGTTGTAGGAGAAGTAGGTGCAGCTCCAACAGAGTGCACACACCCAACCTGACCCTAGCTTTTCTATATGTGTCTGTCATTTCTTCATTCCCTCATTGCCCATAGTCAAAGTTGTAGAACCAAGCCATATGGGGCATATGGCACCCAACAATGCCAGCAACTGAGGATCAGGTATTCAAATACTTGAGACTATAGGGTCTTCTCATTCAAATCAGCACACATGCCCATTAGAACAATAGTGGCATAAACATCATGGGTATAACCGTCCATTCTCTGCTTGTATTTAAGGCCCACTCTACAAGATGAAATTCATACCTAGCACCATTATCCAGCTAAGAACTTGTGGCTAGATAGGTCATATTGTCCTACTACTATTATTCTGTTGAATGGAAATATTACTAAACCAACTCCGAGAGGTTTAATATAAAATTAATATATCTCACAACCCTAATCAAAGAAACTTCTATTCGTAGAAAGATAGAGACACACAATTGGTCATGGCGTGGAGAATAAGAGACTGCAGAATGCTCTGTCCTGAATGGGATATATACAGGTATATAGATATAGACAGATATATCCCCTCTTCACGAGACTCAGGGACTATTATGGAAAAAGTGGAAAGGTTTCAGGAGCCAGAAGTGATAGATGATGACACAGAAACAATGCAATGCTTTCCAGACACAGCAGTAAGTGGCACATATGAACTCACAATGGCCATGACAGCACACGTAGGACTTGGGCAAGCTCAGTCAGACTAAACTCCAGCATAGAGGGAGAGGTGTCCACGGAGCCCCGCCCAGCTGGGGAGTTACCGGCAACTGAGAGCCGCTGGGAAAGAGAGAAAGAGGATACAAACTTGGGTGTAGAGAAGGGGAGTGGATCTGAGAGCAGTTGGAGGAGGGCTGCATATGCTAAATACACACTGTGCGACCTTTTCAAAGAGCTAATTTTAAAAATCAGAAAACAAAGTTGTCAGGTAAAAAACAAGTTGCAGAAAAATAAAAATTAAATGAGACAAACTTACATGAAGACACGCTTTACTTATTTTATGTGTACGTAAGTGAGCTAAAAGTTATAAAAGAAATATTAAGATTCATTTATCTAATAAGTCTTGACATCTCTGTAGAAGGAGCAAGACAGGTAAAAATGGTCACACAGAAGTTTCACTTTATCCCTGGTGTCTAATCAATGTTTGTGAAATGTTGCTGTGATTGAAAAATAAACTTAAGGGTCTGGAGAGATAGCTAAGTGGTGAAAAGCACTTGCTGCTCTTTCAGAAGAGGGCCTGAGTTGGAGGAGGCTTACAACCACCTGTTAATCCAGCATCGAGGTATCTGATACCCTCTTCCAGACTCCTCAGGTACCCACACACAGGTCATATGCATACACACACACACACACACACACACACACCATAAACATATATGAATAAAATTTAAAGCAACAGCAACAAATATTCACCACAAAAACTTTGATTACAATCTGTAGAGTGTGGACATTGTTCCTTCTGATGACATCCTCGTGTGTGTGTGTGTGTGTGTGTGTGTGTGTGTGTGTGTGTGTGTGTGTGTCTATGTGTGTCTCTCTCTGTGTGCAATGGGACTCTTGTCTCCACTTTGAACACATACTGAGAAGAAAATAGTATGTAATTACTGCTGCCAGAACCTGGAAGAGAGCATCCCAGAAGTTTCAGAAGAAAAAGGCTACTGAACTAAGCTCAAGGGCACAAACCAGCTGAGATGGACCAGCGGAGGGAGTGTCTTATTCACCCATACTTAATTAAAGAGGAAGAGGGGCAAGGCCAACTCATAGTGGCTACCTGCAAGGGGCATTTATAGGGCTGCACATAAGCTCCATAGAGTTTGTTGGGGGGAAGGATGAAGGCAGAGAGAAGAAAACTGGCGAGTTCACATGAATTCGAATCAGAGGGCCCAAGCTGTAACTGTGGGTGCCTGTTACAGACAGGAGCAGGCACTCACCCCATGCTGAAAGCTTGTGATGCCTTCACAGTAGTGTAAAAATGCGGGGGCAAAGACCCACGCATTGCATGTCAACCAGATGGGGATGACTTGGGAGAAACTGAAGTCACAACTTTTTAAAATCTGCCCCGGAGCACTGTGTTGGTGTCATGTGACTACACAGCAGAAGTGGACTAAAAGTTGCTTTACAGCTGAGGAAGGAACCAAAAGGCATAAATCATCCATGACAGGGGAAGGATCACTGAAGTCCACAGTATGGAATTATAAAGACACAGCATTGATTATCACCCAACCAAAAAGACACTGCCTGCTTCATATCATCCTCTGTTGTCCTAGCCTGACCCTGGAATGTAGCTGAACACACACAGTGTCATTCAGCAAGGAAGACACGAAGACATATTTGTAGGTGCAAACCCTGCCAGACCTCAGCAGAGGGAACCACTATCATGACAAGTGCTATCCTGGACAGTGGGTTTTTATTGATACCTAAGCTCCCCAGGTGTTCTATTGATAATACATGCAGATCACGAGGAATCAAACATCTTTAACACAAAGCCAACACCTGCAGACAATACAAAATGCCAAGGCCTAGGCAGCCCTTCCCTCAACAGTACACAAAACAACCATTTTAAACATAACTAAAAATAAGTTTCTACAACAGTGGAAGAACTAGAAGCTTCAGCTAGCATGAGAGGAGAGGGGAATGGCTGACAAAGAACGGGAGCAAGAGGCTATCCAAACAGCCCCCTCCCTTCCCTTTGTGCTCTCTGTTGTATTAGGTCAATGAGATTGGGATTACATGGAGTTTGAAAACGGCACTCTTACTACCTGAGAATGAACACAGGTGTCAAGGGACCAAGCAGATGAGAAGGAAAGTAAGGGTGACAGGAACTTCCAGTGAGGCAAAGCCAGTCCTTATCCACTCTCTGGGAATTATGAAATCTGTTCATATAAAAGATGTGTAGTGTCCATAGGGTTCTGGATGATTCTGTGTTTCACTGCCATTGCAAATGTTACTTAACATCCAGGCATGTCACTACTAAAGCCGTAGGTGAACAGTCACAGACAAGATTCCAGCTTACACCATCTGCTGTCAGACCAGTGAGCTTGTCAGCCTACGTTAGAATTCAGAAATAAACTGACAAACAAATTAAATCCAAACTAACACTGAATGGCAGGATCACGTACATCAAACCTGGGCATTCTTCTGGAAAAACTAAAACGATTTTTTGACTCTTGTTTACATCTTAGGGAGACAGGTGAACGCTCATGAAACTGAAGACAGAATTCAGGGTAGTGTTTTTCCCTATAGCTTTACAGACCCTCCCAGTGAAGCAACGCCTCAGAGTTCACTGACCGATGGCTCATTCACTGATTCAGTAAACATTTGTGGAATAAATGGAATGCTGTGCTCCTATGGCTTTCTCCAGCGTGACTGAAGGTCTTGACTTTCCCTAACTACTCTCTATATATACTTAAACAGAAGCGCTTATGCCTCACAATGGGTTGTTTTGAGTCTGTGAGATAAGTTGAGCCTGTCAATTAGAGGATGAGCGTGGGGCAAAGCTGATGGAGGGAAAGAGACATGACTGTGAACTCATGCTTTGGTGAATCAGAGGGGCCAATATGACAAAAAAGAACCCAGGGACAGCTGGGAAGGACGCAGAGGAATGTGGATGATGACGACTAAGGAGCAAACACTGACAGGGCATCTGCTTTGCCTGTTCTAACTGCCTAGTCTGTTGGTACCCAATGGCTGTCTCTGAGCTGAGAGGGAAGTCCAGCTGCTCATGAGCAGAGCAGCAAAAAAAAAAAAAAAAAGCAGGTTTGGTATGCTTTTGAAGGAAGAAGGCATCTGATGTAGCTAATGCAGAAAGTACAGTGAGAAAGGAGATTCAAGGTGAGAGCTAAGATCAGAGCAGCAGCCAGAGGCCACACTGCGTGGGACTCTGGGCCTGGCAAGCGACTGGAGTTACATTAGCCAGTGTGTGATGAAAGGCTGGAACAGCAGACATGGGCGCAACTGCTCCCACCCTGTGTGCAGAGTTGACAGTGGATGGGCTGGGCTGCCTGTGCTGAAAAGCCCACATTCACGTTGTGTTTAGAAATAAGCCAGTAAGATGCTTAAGAGATGGATGTGGAGAGGAGAAAGCTAAGGCAGGAGCCATTGGAGGCTCTAGGGGGTGGCTCCAGGTGAGAACGAATCAGAGCCTGTGTCCATTCTTGGAGGTGTGGAGACTGAGGGAGGGGGTGTCCGGGGGGGCATTTTTACTGAGAGACAGGAAGGGTTTCGTCCTAGCACAGAGAAAGGAAGAAGACCTCCAAGCAGGCCTGAGTCTCTCAGGACAGAAGGTTAAAGCAGAGCTATAAATTTGGAATTTATCAGTCTTATCTATTTCTTTTCAGTGCGGGTAAATTAAAAAGAAGATCTAGGTATTAGGTGGTAGTAGCTTTAATCCCAGCACTGGCAGAGGCAGGTGGATCTCTGTGAGTTCGAGGCCAGCCTGGTCTACAGAGTGAGTTCCAGGACAGTCAGAGTTACAACACAGAAACCCTGTCTCAAAAAAAAAAAAAAAAAAAAAAAAAAAACAAGCTAAGCCAAGAAAGCAACTGGGTCAGCTGATCTTAACAGTTTTTCTTACCAAGATTGTTTCCAGGTGAGCTGCTGCTGTTAAGCTATTTCCCACCCCTCCCACGGTAAGATTAATGCTCTGATCTTTACCCTGAGAATTTTCTCCCCGTGAGAAACATGGAGTAGCTCTCATCCACAGCTCCCAGCAAGTCTTCCGGCCTAGGCTCTTCACTCTAATCCACTGTGCAAAGCCCTAAGGAGTTTCCTTTGTTCTCCTCCTCCCACTGTGTAAATTCTCCGTGTTTTCTGTTCAGTTAATTTGATCTT
This sequence comes from Cricetomys ansorgei, assembly GCA_026225945.1. NCBI lineage: Eukaryota > Metazoa > Chordata > Mammalia > Rodentia > Nesomyidae > Cricetomys > Cricetomys ansorgei. The sequence goes on from JAMJFZ010001043.1 coordinate 2,206,222, forward strand.
TGAAGCCTGTTAAAAAAATATTCTTTAAGATCTGCTTGATGAATGTTGTTTCTTCAAATTAGTGTAACTCACAAAATGAGTGAGTTTAGGCCCAATTTTCTAGCATCAGTAACCCTTAGAAATGTAAACTCTTAGTTTACAATTGATGTTCACTTGTAGTTGCTTCAGAGGATCGTCTCTTTCCCTCTCCTCCTTTCCCTCCCTCTCCTGCTCACCCCTAATCTTCCTGCTTCCCTCCCTCTCTCTCTCCCTCCCACTTCTGGAGTTCCCAGAGACCTCATGTGTTTTAGGCAAAGGCAGCATCCTGTCTCTCACATTGCAGAACTATCTCCCAAGAGAGACTCAGTCTTGCTCAGCTCCTACAACCTCCACAGGAAAAGGTCCAATCCCACTTCTCAAAAACAGAGCCAGGTCTTGAAAGCAAACCTTAGGAAGGTGTAGGGCATGATTCTGGTTCCGGTCTCAGTTCCTCGGCTGGCTGCCGCTGTCTATCCCGTGGGAGTAAATGATTACTCGGAATCTTTAGCCCTTATCTTACCAAACGGAGGGTTTTATTGGCTCAACCGTTTAATTTTTAACTTTGTTTTATTATTTAATTGATAAGCAGATTAAGTTCATTGAATCTTCCTCATACTTTGAGTTCATCTGAAGACACATACATCCTCCCTGATTCTCTGAGGATCCAGATACTCTGCCTGTCTCATTTTTAAAGTTACATTTATGTGTTAACTCATGTATGTGTTGGAGTGTGGGTAGGTAAGCGTGCACTTGTCAAGGTCAAAGGACAACTTTCAAGAGTGGGTTCTTTCCTTCCACTTGTGGATCCCAATGATGAAATCCAAGTCAACAAGAACAGTGGTACAAGTCCCTCCCTGCCTGTCAACCCTCTGAGCAGCTCACTGATGGCACTGTCACCGTCTACGGTCTCAGAGGCATTATATCTTCATAGGATGGGGTTGACTCCTATGTGGCCATTTTCACCATATCCATGGTTAACAGCACTAATTTTACACAGATAACAGCTATAGGCCTACTGCCCTCATCAGACACATCCTCAATCTAGAGGCTTACTGCTCTGGGGTTAAGCTAGCGGTCCTAGCACTTGGCAGCCATTATACTCCCCAGCTTCCAGCCGCTTCGGAAGCAACCGCAGCCGGAAGCACCTTCAGTGTCGCAGCTCTCGCTCAGGCCTGGGCCGCGGCATTACAGCGTCGCCGCTTTCAGGATTCCGAGACCTTGACGGAGACTGATTTACAGCTTATGGACTATGGTGTCTGAGACCCTTTGGTAACTCTCTAGAGTTCTTTCAGCCACCTCATTTTCTTGTTTTCGGCTCGTCACAGCTCTCATCATCCCTGCCACCTCTGCCCCAGCATCGCTGCGCCCTTTGTCACCTCCAGTGTAACCGAGGTTATTGCTCTGAGTTACAGCTGTCACCCTCAAATCCTTTTGTCCTCCCATCTTTTCTTCCTCTCACCAACTCACCCTGACCTAAAAATGATAAAGAACAAACACAGGTAAGAATAGACCACTCTAAAATAAATAAATAAATAAATAAAGCCTGGTGGCAGCGGCGGCGGCACATTTAACCCAAGCACTCGGGAGGCAGAGGCAGGCGGATCTCTGTGAGTTTGAGGCCAGCCTGGTCTACAGAGTGGGTTCCAGGACAGCTAGAGCTACAACAGAGAAACCCCATCTCGAAAAACCAAAAAAAAAAAAAAAAAAAATAGACCACTTGAGAGTTCTTCCTTGGGCTGGGCCGCACCTCACCACATCAGGATGATGTCTCTCATTAGAGTGACAGAGTGAATCGAACAGCCTGCTAGTGTAGACAAACAGAGTGCAGCAAGGGAGTCTGCCCGGTATGCTTTCTCCAAAGGAGGCCACATTTGCATACTCGGGAGGGGCTTATGCAAATGAAGGGCGGCAGGAGCCAACCACAGATCTTTTAGTAGTCTGGGACATATTAGAGTTATACTCAACCAGTTGGCAGCCCTGGTTGCTACCTTACCTTTTCAGTGGCCTTTGAGGTGTTCAAAACAGCAGGACTGGCATGGAGAGAGGGGTGCAGGGTGAGGGGCTGACAGTCCTATCAAGGTAACAAACACAAAAAAGAGTAACACAGATGAATCTACAAATCATTCGTTACACAGTCACGTGGCCCTCGCCCGCAACACGCTCGTTTGTTTAAAGAAAAAAATATTGTAAGAATCGCTTACAATAAAAGCTTGTTGTTAACATTTAACAGTATGTTACAGTGTTTTAACAAGGCTTAACTCCTGTCCCAGTAACCCAGGGAGAGGTGGGCTCTTCAAATCAGTCTCATAAGCAACAGTGGAACATGTGTTGCGCTGGAGACAGGAGAGAGGGAGAGCAAGCGGAGAAGCAGCCAGGTATTGTGGTGATGAATTCCGATAATCCTAGCACCCAGAATATGAAAGCTGGAAAATCATGAGTTAGAAGCCAGCCTGGGCTACATAATGAGTTCAAGGCCAGCCGGAACTACGTGGTAAGAAACTAAATCAAGCAAGATCTGGGATATTGCTTAAGAATAGAACATTTGCCTAGCATATGCAAGGTCCTGGGCTTAATTCCGAGCTGGAGATAAGAGGGAGGAAAGGAGGAAAAGAGGGGGGAGTATGTTAATGAGAAAAATGAATTCTCATAAGATTAGAAATAATCTGTCTATACTACACAAAATCAGAATATGTGATTATGAAGACTAATACATTCTACCAAATGAAAGCGAAAAATATCTTTCCAGTTTAAAAATCTCAAAATAAAAACATAAGAAAGAATTGTAACATACAATAAGGAAGTAATTTATTGAATAAAAGAATCTCAGGGGATGAGGTGGAGAATATACAGCAATAGCCCTATAGATATTTGGGTAAAGGAAATAAAAAATTATAAAGAATACAGATGGATTTTATACATATGAGATTATAATAAGAAAGAAATTAAAACTGTGAGGCAGTTTTCATCACTGAAATTTAAATGTTCAAAAATTTGATAGAATAAAATTAGAAGTTAGGGAAATATGTGTTCAGATGCATGACTAATGGATATTATAAACTGAATGTCTGTGTCCTAGAAGTTTATGTGGAAGCTTTCACCTTCCACATGATGGTATTTGGAATTAGGGCCTGTCAAATATAATTAGGTTTAAATAAGTGTACAAGACTGACACCCCTTCCCCAGGCAGTATTAGTTCTGAGAAGCAGGGACCAGTTGGGGGAGGGGAAGTGGGAGGGGCAGAAGTCACTCTATCTACACCCCACCCCTACCCCCACCCCCACCCCCCACCCCACCCCAGCCTTTCTCTCCACACTCTCTGTCATGTGAGGTAACCGAGGTAACAGCTAGAACACAGGAAGCGGACACCAAAAACTGAATCAGGCCAGACTTTGACCTTGGAATTCTCAGCCTTCAGATCTATGAGAGTTTAAATTACCATCAGTTAAACCACCCAGTCTATGGTGTTTTGTCCTAAGAGCCTGAGGTGACCAATCTAATGTATTTGCAAATTGTTACAGTCACTATAAAAACAGCAACTCTGAGAAGTCTACTAATATTTAAAAGCCCAAAATACTTTGACACAGTCATTCAATACTCTGGTTTTTACCTGTAGCTATACTTGTGAGTGTAGAGTGTATGCGAACGGCTGTTGTTTGTACAGTGAGTACAATAGCAGCCTTAATATGGAGCAGGCTCTGTTCAAAGGACTTTACATATATTGGCTCATTGACTCCTCTGATCATCATAAGAAAGTACACTCTCCTGAGAATTTTTAAACATTTTGTCAATTAAAAATAATAAAACTTAGAGGGATCCCTGAGTAGATTGGTAAACACGCTTGGAATTACAAAATAATTTGTAATTCTCCTGTGGCTGACAAAGGTCTGGGATAGGCAACTGGCCTTCCCTCAGCCCCTAACATACACACACACACACACACACACAGAGACATGCACACGCACTTGGACATGCAGATACACGTGCACACATACTCACGAACACCACGAAGACCAGATGCCCAGTAAGTCCCACGAAATCTCAAGGACTCCTCTGCTGCCTGGCAAGCCTCACTGAACCTCACTGTGCTCACCCTCCAGAAAGGCCAAGGTCTGGGTCTTGGCGTTCTTCTTAGGCTGAAGGGTGGCAGCTCCTCTTTACTTCTACTCATTCTCATTCTTTAAGTTCTCTATTGTTTGTTTGTTTGCTTGGTTTTTTTTGTTTTTCAAGACACGGTTTCTCTGTTATAACTCTGGCTGTCCTGGAACTCACTCTGTAGACCAGGCTGGCCTCAAACTCACAGAGATCCTCCTGCCTTTGCCTCCTGAGTGCTGGGATTAAAGGTGTGCCCCACCACCATCAGACTCTCTCTTTTTTTTTAAACTTTTAAAAATTCATGTGTGTGTGTGGGTGTGGGTATAAGTGTGGGTGCACAATTGTGTGGGTGGGTGCCTTCAGAGGCATCTGGAGCTGGCTTTATATGTGTCTGTGAGCCACCTGATGTGAGTGCTGAGAACTGAATTCTAGTCCTGAGAAAGAGCAGCCAGCCACCGAGCCAGCCTCTGTTCTTACTAGCCAGCTACTGGACTTAATAATCTCTATAGTAAGCTGTCTCTTTTCAAAAATAATTGTGTCATTTCTCACTCTTTTTAAGGTGGAGCTGAAATTGATTAAAAGAGCACATGCTCAGGAAGAAAGAGACACCAACAATGAGCTTCTCAAAACAGTTACCTAATTTCCCACTGTGTGCGTGTATGAGTGTGCATGTGTGTGTGTGCGCACGTGCGTGTGCTTGTGCAGTTGGAGGCCAGAGGCCCATTTCAAGTGTTGCTTCTCAGGAGCAGTCTATCGTGGTTTAGACAGGGTCTCTCACTCTGGGGCACAGATTAGGTTATGTTGGTTGGCCAGTGAATCCCAGCCCCCCACCCCCATCGATGCCTTCACAGAACTGGGGTCACAAGCATGTCAGCATCCTCTTTATAGCCACAGCACCCAGAGTTTTTCTGTTGGTGATGCTTTTGGAAATTTGTTTCGAAAGGTCTTTGTTTTCAGTATCAAAGGTTCGTTTTAGTACTGTGAACTTGAAGGTGGTGAAGAGATATCTCTTTATTAGCAGTCTATTGCTGGTGAGTGAGTCACCTGCTGTGTTGACTCTGTTTCTCATTTTATGACTGAAAGAAACTACAGTAACTATTATGAAGCAATCTCCAAGGGATGGACAATCACTTCTTCACATCTGCATGTTCTATTCCCGGGGACACACAGCCAAACTCTAGCACAGGGGAGGGGTAGCACAAGATGTAGGAAACATGGACTTGGAAACTGGCTATCACACGAGATGGGTGTGCAACTCAGTCACCCAAAAAGATCCCAGGGAACTGGGTTTATTGTGTTAGATTTTGTACCTAGAAGTTTTGTCTAGTATTCCAAAGCATGTGTTGGTGATAAGAATGCTTGTAGGGTCAAGGTAATGATTCTAGTGACAATAAAACCACTTCATTGTTAAACTCAGTCTTGGAATTATTTGGGGATGTGTCTTAAAGGTTTTAGAATTTACACCAGGATCTCAAACCTACTAAGATTTTTAACTTTGAGGAAGCTGTAACTAACTCCTCCTTCCATTCCTTCCTTCATTTCTTCTTCCTTTTCCTTTCCTTCCTATTTTTTCCTTCTTCCTCTTTCCTTTCCTTCCTTCCTCCTTCCTTCTCTCTTGACTTTTAATCTTTCTTCCCCTTCCTTCCTTCCTTCCTTCCTTCCTTCCTTCCTTCCTTCCTTCCTTTCTTCCCTTCCTCCACCCCTCTCTCTCCCTCACAGAGACTTGCTCTGAAGTCCAGACTGTCTTCACATTCATGGCTGTCCTGACTTATCCTCTTAGGTGCTGGGGTTCCTGGCATGTACCATCACACCCAACGATGGCTAGCATTTCAGTACCTGTTCTAATGAATACAGTGTTTTAAAGATCTCATCTTACTTACTGAATTACTTTTATGGACATCCTTTTGTGGGGATCATTCACAGTTTATACTCTGAAGAACAGTCTCCTGAGACAATTATCCAGGGCTCAGGCTACAAACAAGCTGCTTAGATCATCAGAGATCACTTTCTAGAGGGCTAAGCTTCTAAACTAAGAACTCTGTTAACTACCATCTCCTCATGCACCTACTCCTGTTATGAATCACACAGTTAATTCCATAAGACATAGGACATCTTTGTTGAATTTATTTACAGATATAATAAATGTTTAAATTCACTAGGTTGAGCCCAGTCGTATTTTTTGTTAAGGTTCCAGAATTTGCTCTTTAGTGATATATGCTGGAGTCAAGTATGGATTTGCTTCCGAGTGTATCTATAAAGTCTTCTGGAGCAGTCTTATGCAGTGGCATTTTTTCTTGAGAGTCTTTAAGGACATGTTAACTGGACATTATATCCTGGATATAGGAAGAAACTTTTTTTTTTCCAAATAAAGGAGGAATATTGCAGTTTATTTTTAGTTATGTTTAAAACGGCTGTTTTGTGCACTGTTGGATAAAGAGCTGCCTTGGCATTTTGTATGATCTGCAGGTGTTGGCTTTATGTAAAAGATGTTTGATTCTTCATGATCTGCACATGCTATCAGTAGAACACCTAAGGAGCTTCTGTGTCAATAAAAGCCACTAAGGTCAGATAATCTGGGTTCCACTGTCCAGTATGGTGCTTGCCATTACAGGTAGTTTCCTCTGCTGAGGTCTGGAGGTTTACACCTATGAAAAAATGCCTCCTTGTCTTCTTTGGTGAGCTACACAGTAGCTCTACTACAGAGAAAAGACAGAGACATGGCTTAGTTGGTAAAAGCTCTTGCTTTGCAAACCTGACACCCTGAGCTCAATCTCCAGAACCCATGGTGGAAGGAGAGAACTGACTCCTAAAAGTTGGTTCCTGACTACCACATGCATGAGGGCACACAAACAATTAGGTTTGCTCGTGTGACACACACAACTCACACAATAATAAAAAAAAGTTCTAATTAAAGAAATAAAGAGGTGGAGCTGTAAAGACTCAAGAAATAGGGCTGGCAAGATAGGTTAGAGAGTAAAACTATTTACTGCCCAGGCTGGTGATCTGAACTGAATTTCCAGGTTCCAAGTAGCGGAGAAAACCAAATCTGTAAGCTACTTTGTCCTCTGACCATCACATGTGTACAATGTCATACTCATATACACAATAGATGTTAGATAATAGATGACTGATGATAGAGAGAGAGAGAGAGAGAGAGAGAGAGAGAGAGATGATAGATAGATATAGATAGATGTAATCTTTAAAATTTTAAGAGTCAAATAGTGACTGTCCCAATCTGTTGCATGGTTTTGGTCTCTAGAGCTCTCATTCAGATCAGTGTACTATAAACAGCATCAACCTTTTTTGGAGAGAGGCTCATCACCGATTAGTTATCTAGATGATGAACTGGCATATGAATCTGTAACAAAAAGATGTAGTGGGCAGTGGTGGCACGCACCTTTAATCCCAGCACTTGGGAGACAGACGCGGGAGGATCTCTGCCAGTTTGAGGCCAGCATGGTCTACAGAGAGTTCCAGGACAGCCAGAGTTACAACAGAGAAACCCTACTTCGAAAAACAAACAAAAGGATGCAGAAAAGCTGGAAAACTGCTCCACCTGGGGAAAGTCTTTTTTTTTTTTTCTTCACCACAGGGGGAGCTGTTCATCCCATGCTCTGGCCTTGTGGCCCATAAAACAATTTCTGGATTGAGTAGATACAAATGCTTCTGTGAAACTGTCTGTACCCTCTGTACACATATTCCACTTATGAACCTCTCTCAAGTATATAATCTCTAGGCTGTAATATACTAGTGAATGTTTAACAGCTAGCTATGGGAGAAAAATGAATGCACACGCACACACACACACACACACACACACACCTGAAAAGCACACACACTTTCAAAAAATTCAAAGTCCTACAAATCTTAACACAAAATATTTTTTTTTTCAGTTTCTTAAATTCATATTTATTATTGTGGGCTCATGGTCTGTGGGGGCGGCATACGTGCCATGACACATACGTGAAGATCAGAGGACAACTTTGAGGACTCAGTTCTTTCTTTCCACCTTTATGTGAGTCACAGGGCTCAAACTCAGGTCTTTAGGCTTACGAGCAGATGTTTTTTTACCTGCTGAGCCATCTCATCAGCCTCTTAAGTATTTCTTATATAATTTTTAAGATAAATTTTAAGTTAGAATGCTTCCTTGGCTTTTGGTTTAGACCTATATATCCTTACAAGAATTGACATCTGGTTGAAATCTGCTTTGCACTTAAAAGTAATTTTTGTTGTTGTTTTCCAAACATGGTTTCTCTGTTGTAACTGGCTGTCCTGGAACTCACTCTGTAGTCCAGGATGACCTCATACTCACAGAGATCCACCTGCCTCTACCTCCAGAGTGCTGGGATTAAAGGCTTGTGCTACTCCTGCCCAGCTTTAAAAGTAATTTTAATGCCAATAATAGTGCAGAAAATCAGCCTGAAGAGCTGCCTTGCTGGCACTTCATTATGGTAGTGACTCACAGTTCCACAGTTGATTTGGAAGAGGCGGTCCTCAAGTGGTGCATTCAGTCAATCCACTGGTGGACTCCTACACTGATGGAGTACTGGGAAGTGGTAGGAAGTCTCAGAGGTAAGGTCTAGTCGGGAGGAGCACATCACAGAAGTGTTCTCGGAGTCACCTCTTGTCCCAGGTGCTCCCTCTTTCTGCTTCCTGGATGTCATGAGATAAATAGGTCAGCTCTACTACACTTTTCTGCCAGATTCCTCATGAAGCCAGATCACTCTACACAATGAACCAGATAAACCCTTTTGGTAAGCACTTCACTACTGTCAGAAAAGTGCAAATGCATTAACTGAGCTCAGTCCTGATGCAGGTACTGGTACAAGAAGGAAAGAGAGGAAGAAAGGAAGGAAGGAAGGAAAGAAGGAAGGGAGGGAGGGAGGGAGGGAGGAAAAAGGGATGGAAAAGGAAGGAAAGGAAGAAAGGGAACTCACCACATACAATGAAAGTGCGTCAGAACTTAGCTTAGGTATCCGTGCAGAATGAACAACTCCCTTGTCAAATCAGCTTACTGTTTTTGAATACTAAAAGAACATTCCCTTCATATTAGAGAGCATTCATAATATAAGTGTAGATACATCAGACTTTTAAGGTTAATCAATGTTTTAAATACTTCCTCCTAGATTTTCATGGGCTTAGACAATTAAAAAAAAATAAGGAAAGGTGTGGGTTTGGGTTCCGATTTCTGGGGTGGAACAAAGTTCTTGCCTGGTTACCACCTTCTGAACCATCACTCACGGTGTGCCCTTCAGCAGCATCTCCCATTCAGAGAGAGTCATTGACACAAATAGCCTCAGAGCCTGGGCAATAAACATTAGATGCTGGCAAGCTGGAAGTGAAGAGCATTCTCACTGAGTTGAATCTGTTCTATTGAGTTTTATGTGGTTTAATTTTTAATAATGATGATGCTTACCAGTCAGCATACACAACTGTGGCTCTGTGACTGCTCATCAGTAGTAAGCATAGAACCTATGCTTTAGGGGAAGCCAGATTTCTGGCATGAGCAGAATGATGCTGGTGGTAAGTACACTTCCTCCTCCTGGATAAGTCCCCTCCCCCCACTGTCAGCCCTCCACATGGGTCTTCAGTCCACATGAGTGCCACAGGCTTCCTAGACCCTCACCCATCTGTTTTACCCCTGTACTCAGGAGCTCTGTCCATCTCCCTTCTTGATTACATGTTCCAAGCTCCTTAGCCATCCAAAGCTTTGCATCAGCTGCCCTCAAGCTGCTGCCTAGATTCATCACCCCACTGCGCCCCCATATTCTCTGGTCACATTAGTTTACTTTTTATTTCTCAGAGCAGCCGTCCCTGACCACACCACAGTGTTAGTGACTCTCTTCCATGTCCCTCAATGAACCTTGCCTTTCCCCCTGAATGCATTTTCTGACACTGTCCTCCAGATCCTGCTCAAATACTCCCTTCCTAAACATCTTCTCACTCTCCAGTCTCTTCAAATCAGAATCAGATTCTCAACACGCCCACACTAAGCAAGCTTTATACACAAACGTTTTATCAGTAGCTTTGCATTTGCACTGAGGATTTTTTAAAATCCATAGTCCATTTGTTCACTTCTTTATATATAAACTCCTTGAAACATTGCCTAATATGCAATCAATTTTTAAGTGCCACTTGCTGGGAACCGTGCAAGGGAACAGCAGCCAGCTTTGGAGCTTCAGGAGTCAGCCTAGTGTTTAGCAGGAGGATTGTAGTTTTTTACCTTTGCCTCCAGGGGATATTATCTCCTGAATGTCCTTTGCTGCTCCTGGGTCTTATTGTTCTTGTTGCTATCATGATCTCCTTGTCTCTCTTGTGGTAGGAAAGTTCTATGGGGGTCTCTAACCCCTCACTGGGCAGCGTTGCTGGCACACATAACAATGGTGATGATTTTCCCTCTACCAATGTCACCTGGGCAAGGCAGCGCAGCTCAGCTGAATTGGTGACTCTATTGAAACACCAGAAAGAATCACTAAAAAACATGTACAGTTAAAAACAGTAGGTGTTTTTCACACAGAGTTACAGGGTTAAATTAGGATGTTTTGCCAGCTGCCTTATAGTCAGTAACCTAAGAAGAAAACGTATTTTTTTCTAGAGACTTTTTTGGTCAGTGTTAGGAAAGCTAGAACAAAGAATGCTTAATTGCTAGGGCCCACAAGTTTCACCTATGAAAAACAGACCCATGATCGGGTAATAACAAATGAGTTTCAGTGCCCATTGTTAGGCTTGAACTTCCTGGTCTCTATAATTAAAATTTGCCAATGGGTTTGTTGTGCATCTTAAGGATATGAAGCTGTGTAGCAGATTCTCCTTTTACCTAAAAGAAACAATACGACTTAAAGTTTTCTAGTTAACAAGAAACTCGTTTCATCATGTTAACCAGATAATCACTGTGTAAGGTAGGGTGCTATGACGTGTACTCGTTTCCTAGTAACTGCAATAGAAGCCGGCTGTGAGAATATTTGGCTTGTTTAAACTCTGTTAATCTATAATAACAAAATTACAGTTTCTAGAATATAGATATATTCTGGGGGAAAAGTACATGTAAAACTGGGTGTTCATGCCTAATCAGGTGTGGGTGTTGGAAATAACCTGCCTTTTAAATATGTAACTTTTAATCATTTATTGGGAAAAATAGGATCTGTGATTGTATTGTGGCTCCTTTTACACAAGACATTTTACTAAAAGTTATATAAGGCATATGAGAAGAAATAAAGATAGAGATCTTGCTTTGACCTGAAGAAGAGACACATGCCTGTTTTCTTCACCGACTTCACACCTCCCTCACACCCGCCGGCCTCCTTGCCGGAGCTGGTCTCCAGAAGCCACTCTGTGTTCTCATGCTCAATAACCCTTGTTCAGTGAGTGGACAGGTGGACAGTGGACTTTTAAGTGTATTTTCGTGCTGTGTTATTTTAATGAGATGCTCGAGTGTTGTTTGGCTTTGCATTTGTCCCTTAATTGCCTTGTAGTCATTCATCTAGTGCTTTAGCTCTTGGCACACGCCTATACTCTGAACCAACACTGGGGGGCCGGGCGAGTACAGTTCCTTTCCTGACCAAACCGATGTGCTGAGAGACGTTCCTGACAGGATGATACACGAGAGAACAATCGGACAAAACAGAATAACTCACCGTGACAGTGTTAGGATCCTTCCACTGTGGTACATTGTCCTGGAAAACGATTTTTCTTTCTTTTTTTACCTGTTACTCATATGCATGTATTTCTGGGCCTTAGTCTTAGAGTAAATTGTATTTCTTAGATTATATAGTAAAAACAATTTTTACAAACTTCTCATCCTTGCCATACATTGTGTATGTTTGAACTCCATGTGCTGTTGCCTCTGTCCGAATTCTTCCCCACGTTAGGGTTTTTCATTAAATGCATTAGAGATACTTCACCCGTAATCCCTGTGCTCCTCAGTCACCCACGTTGCAGAGTGATCAGACATACTTACGCTCTCCCCTCGGCTTTAACATCAGGCCTTATCTGCCCTGATTTCATTCATCTTTAACCCCCTTCTCCCCATGGCCTTCTTACGGGACAGCGCTCCATTTCTTTCACTAGTTACCATATGCTTTCTCACTCTTTAAACGAAAAGCAGCCGATACTCACTAAAAATGTTTTCTTTACCAAAATTTCTCCCATAGTATAATTTTTATGAACTGAGGAGAAAGCAACGCTGGCATTTTGAAGTGGACACATGTTATTTACTAAAATAGTGTTTTTTTGAAACCCAGCCACAGCTCTTCTCAACAAGCGTGGATGCCTCTGAGGGGGACGGTTGACTCCAATGTGACTTTTTATGTTCTGTGTGGCATTACCTCAGAAGTCACACAACTAAGCTATTTTTGCCTTCTAAGGGGCTACATATTATTAATGTCAAGGATTTGTCTGATGTGCTGGAATATTACTAGCGACGGGGAAAGTCCTTTAATAACTACAGGTTTCTATCCTGTGTGTTAGTTAGGGTTTCTATTGCTGTGATGAAACACCATGACAAAAAAGTGAAGTTGGAGAGGAAAGGATTTATTTGGCTTACACTTCCATATTGCCATTCATCATCGAAGGAAGTCAGGACAGGAACTCAAACAGGGCAGAAACCAGGAGGCAGAGGCTGATACAGAGGCCAGGGAAGGGTGCTGCTTACTGGCTTGAATCCCCTCACTTGCTCAACCTGCTTTCTTATAGAACCCAGGACCAGCAGACCAGGGATAGAACTCCCCACAATGAGCTGGGCCTTACAGCTGGATTGTAGGGAGGCATCTTCTCAGTGAAGTTTCCCTCCTTTCAGATAACTCTAGTTTGTCAAGTTACATAAGACTAGCCAGCAAACCCAGTAAGAAAGTTATCGAACTAAGCCTGTTTATCAAATACCTTGTGAACATCTACTGAGTCTGGCATAGATTTGTTTTCCTTCAATTTTCTGAAGTGAATTAAGTTTGCATCTTACCCAATATTCAAGTGGCCTCATATTCCTTGATGGATGCTGGTTTGCCCTTGTTAACTTTTCTATGGGATTCAGAGATTGCCGTTCATGTTAAATGAACATTTGTGGATTCTTATGAATTCTTATGGCTGTCCTGTGTGCCACGGCATCTGTGCTCTGCAGCTCTCATTGGATCTCACATATTTCTAAAACAACAAAATTTTGTCATGATCTGGAACCGCCTGGCTGGCCACGTTTGACCTTTCCTTAAACCCTTGGACGCTGACATGAGGATGTTAGCCCACCCATGCCTTCAGTTTCCCGCCTGCCCATCATAATCCTCCTGCTTTCTAGATCCATGTTAAGCATTTTATATTTTTTGAGAAACTTACATACTGTCATTGTTTTTTAAATATGTTCACATTCTTTAAAATTATACCCCTAGGACTTTAAAAGCAATCCCCAAATTCATGCTCTAGTTCTATCTACATGAAGCTCTCAGATTTAATCATTTCCCTCAAATGTGTCTTGTGTTCAGTTCCATAAGTTTGGATGTCATTTTATGGACATGAGTTTTAACACAATTGTTAACTTGGTAAATTTTAAGGGGATTTTTGTACCCTGTCACGGCAGTTTTGAAGTCTGCTTGCTGCTTGACTGTTTCTGTGGCTGTTTACTATTGTGCTGGAGAATCACAGAACATCGTGTGTGGCTCCCACCCCTTAGTCTTCAGTGTACAATGTTGGCACTACACAACCTGGCACTACAGCTTCCTGTCATGCCCATTTCACTATTAAAATGTTTTTCTTGAGATATAACTTCTATAAAGTATTAAGAAATGAAATTATTTTACCAAATGACTTCATGTGTCTTTCATGCTTTTATTAATGTGGTACAATTATAGATGCAGGATGCCCTTTTGTCCCTGAAAAATCCTGGCTAGAAGACACTAAAGACAGCATGCCTCCCAGTGCTGCACTGCATCCACAAGTGTGGATGTTCATCTGCAGCGTGCTGATTTGAAGTCCCAGGGTACAGCTGAATCGCGTGGGTGATTCCACTTTTAGATCTTTCAGGAAACTCCACACTGCTGGTAGTTTACGCTACCATCAGCAGTGTATAAGTCTTCATTTGTTCCACATTTTCTCCAGCATTTGATGTTATTTGTTTTCTTTCTCTTTCTTTTTTCTTTTTCCAGACAGAGTTTCTCTGTTGTAACTCTGGCTGTCCTGGAACTCACTCTATAGACCAGGGTGACCTCAGATTCACAGAGATCCACCTGGCTCCTCATCCTGAGTGCTGGGATTAAAGGTGTGTACCAATACTGCCCGGCTTTTCTACTTTTTTGTTTGTTTTGTTTTCTTTTTTTTTTAATATTTTTTTTAAATTTTATTATGTACATTGTTGTTTTGCTAGCATGCATATCTTGGATGAGGATGCCAGATTCCCTGGAACAGGTCTTTCTTATCGAGAGCAATTATGACTATGGTAAGAAAACTATAGTTTTGCTCTGCATTTCTCCAGCGGCTAAGGATGCTAAACATTTGCCCCATCTTTATTTGTGATTTGTATTTTTTCTTTTGGTAACTATCCATTTTATTTATTTTTCCAATGTATTGATTGCATAGTTTGGTGCTGATTGTTAGTTACTACAGATTCTAGATGTTAGCTTCTAGTTAGATGTCCAGTTGGCAAAGATTTTCTATTTTTAGACTGTCTTCATTCTTCTGATTATTCTCTATGTTTTTAATTTTGTGCAATCACTTTTGTTAATTCTTGCAATTATTTTCAAAGTTATTAGACTTTGTAGAAATTCCTTGCCTGTGCCTACATTTCAAAGTATTTTGCCCAAATCTTCATCTGGTGGTTTTATATTTTCACATATTAGAGCTAGGCCTTTGATATATTTTAGGTTGAATTTTGTGCAAGATGTTTTATTCTTCTACTTGTGAGAATACAGTTTACTCGGTGCAACACGTTAAAAGAAATTCTCTTTTCTAATGTATGTGGACATCTGCATTAAATATTAGGAGGGTTTAACTGTGTGGCTTCCTTTCTGGGTCTTTCATTCTATTCTGTTGGCCCACGTGCCTGTTTCATGCTTGCTGGCACTACACTCTGCAAAGCCCATTAAAATTTCATGGAAAACCCAGGAACACCTGCCCTTCAAAATTCAAGTGCCTGGAAAGCGAAATATCTATCCACTGCTTTGTCTCTACTATTATATACTATTACTAAAGCTTCTTCAGAATAGTTCTGAAGAACTATTTGCTATTGAACTGGGAAAAAAAGAAAAGGGAGGAGGAAGAGGAGAAAAGGAAGCAACCGTGCCACCCAGATGCTGAGAGGTGCTTATCTGAACATCTGCTCTCCAAAAATAAATTAACAATTTATTTTCGTTTCTAATCCAATCATTTGCTATCATTTTCCCTTTGGAATACCCAGAGCCCCGGATCAGGATCTTACACAATCGTTCACTTTTCTAGTGCAGCAAAATGTCCAGTCTAGACCCTTTCCTTTCCCCAATAACAGCTTCACTACGGGGACCTGCTCCAACCACTGTTTAACCTGCCTCGTCCAGTACCAACCAATATCGTAAATTACACCCTCAGATCACTGATCACGGGAGGGGGAACCCCTTCAGAAGCCCCGGCCGCCAGTACTAAATTCTCCCCACAGTCCTGTTATTGTGTAAAAGCTGTGATCTCTTAAACTTCTGGCTGACCAATCGAATTCTCTGTGATCCTGAGATCCTGCTACCCTCTCTCTCTCTGGGAAGTGTTCGCGGCTCTGGCAAGAGACTTTGGTTTCAGCTTCAAGCTTTTCCTTCTCTAAGTCCAGGCTGCTTTTGCCACGAGGGAGAGCTCACTTGCTTGGAACTGTGTGCTGACCGCTTAGTATTTGCTTATCGGGGAAGGCGCCAGTCCTAGCAATGTTCTCTCCTCCCAAACAGCTTGAGTTTGTACCCATTTCTGCGAGTTAAACGTAGACGGGAAAGGTGGCCATCTTCTTGTGGCTAGGTGCCTTTCAGGCCAGCTCCGGATCTCAGCCTGGCTGTGCGCCTAACGGCTCAGGCCTGCATCCCTGAACAGAGCTGGTCTTGCTGAGCACAGCTTGGAGTCCAAAGGCCCCTCACCATTGGTGTGGCTTGGCCTGAGCCTGTGTCTTTCCCAGCTTCTCCATGGATGTAGCTGTTATGACAAAAACAGAAAAGGGTGACTGTTAAGGCACATTTCATGCCCACTGTGACACTAAGCCAGGATTCGTGGCTTAGTGGATGCTGTTAGTCTCTCAGCAACCCAAGGACCTTACCTTTGCTGTCCTTCCGCAGCCTCGCAGTCTCGTGCCAGCCTTGCTGTACTCGCCCCAATGTGCTCCAGAAGGCTGCCAGTACTCAGTAGGGCCAGGAAGCACTAGGATTGCCCCCAAGTGGCCGGTCGGAGTCTGTCCTCACGGTAAAGGGCCTTACCAGGATGCCAAGCTCTCGTCCACAACTACTGTATCACGTGACATTGTGTCTGGCACATTTCCATAAGCTTCTCTCTGCAATGGCAGGAGGTTTGTGTGTGAGGGGGTTGGGGGAGTGGACACAGCCTTGCCCCTGGCCCAGTAGCTCATGTCCAAGAATGAGAAAGTGCTTGCCAGGACACAGTGGCCAAGTGAAACTGGCCGACTGCCATATCGAGTTCACAAGCCAAAGACTCTTAAGAGCCACCCTCACTCTAAAAGAGCTGCATGCTTTTGACTTCAGTGGTTGGAACCTCGCGGCTTGGATAACAAAATTGGCATTTTAGCAGTGACACTTGCTGTGATGGGCTCACCAGGCAAAACTGCTCCCTAATAGGACTGTATCTCTAAATATCCAACTGAACTTTGTATATTTTTTGAGGGAAAATCCCGATCCCACATAAATCAGGCTGGTGCGTTCTGCGTGGAGGTGGGGCTTGCCTTTTTCCTGACCTTCTTTTAGTAATTAACATCACCAGAGACATAGGGCAGACCGGCCCAGAGCTGCAGGTTTGGGGAAGATTTTTTTCTCCTTTAGCAGTGTGTAGGGAAAATATAGCCTGTATGTCAGCCCCCTTGGAGCTACTGAGCCTGGGCTCCAGGATTCTAAGGAGAGAAGACTGTGCATTCGTTCAGATCTGCTTACAAAGCAGGTTGAAGTGGGAATGTGAAGATCTCGTTTCAAATCATTTATGTTGGAAACCAACAGTTTGGCCACTAACTGAGTTATTGTTCTTTATAATTTGTGTTAGGCTTACATTTATAACAGAATCCCTTCACATGGTGTTTATGTTCTTCAGTACCTATGGGAAAGGGTATATACTATCCCATATTTAGTTAGAGGATTCTGAATGAAAGAGTCACTCTTCCTCACCTGAACTCATTCTCCAAGAGCAGATCAACATTAAAGAAAAAATAAATACACTGACTACTTTGAAAACTTAGACTCTTCAATTTGACTTACATTTTCTTCAAAAGAGCTAAACTGTTCATATATGCTTTCATTACATTAAAATAATACTTAGCTTGAAATAAAGTATACAGTTAAAAAAATCATAGGAAGGGCTGGAGAGATAGCTCAGTAGTTAAGAATGCTTTCTGCTCTTCCAGAGGACCCCAATTCAGTTCCCAGAACCCACACTTAAGTGTCTCATATCCACATTTAACCAAGACCCAAGGGATCTGATGCCTCTGCCCTCCTAAGAGCACCTGTACACACACACATGCATGCCCACATTCTGCACATACATACTTTTAAGAATATATTTTCTTAATTCATAAGGGGAAGAAGTCTTGTACTTTTGTGCACAGTGAGACACCATGAAAGGAACTCCCAAGTACTTGAGCTGTGAGCCCAAAGAGGCAAGAAAAAGGGCCTTGTATCTGAAGGTACATTGTATGGAGGGTATATGTAGAAGAAATTAGACCTGCCACTGGGCAGAACAAGGCCTGAGACCTACCTGGACATGCCCAGAGATGGACCTTCTGTTTGTTGGTTTGTCCCGCTAGGCAGGTACATCGGCTTATGATTTCGGTTCACCTGGCAGCTTATGCTTTTGGTTCACCTGGCATTTCCATATGAGGGCTGACCCCCCAGGAAATGGAACCACGATCAGTCTTCCAGAATGGCTTTTCGAAACCAGACACACGGTGTGGGCATACGGTCGTGGTGTACAAAAACCATGGAAGTCCCCCATTAAGCACAAGACATTCAAGTCTAATACATATCTTTCCTTTCTCTTTGTCTTTTCTCTAGTTTGTGCGTGTGTGTGTGTGTGTGTGTGTGTGTGTGTGTGTATGTATGTGTTGTCAAAAGCAAGGGCCTGATTTTCCAGGGGACGCCCTGGAGGTTGAGAAGGATTGCCAAACTAAACCTCCACCCTGCCTTGCTCGGCCTTCCTTGGGGCGCACTACTTGTATCCCCCGGGAGCTTATGACTGGCCAGAGCTTGGAGTGTGGCGTGCAGCATCGTGGAACAACCTGTTAGTCACCAGAGAAACAATACCCGCAGAGGGGGAGGGCCGGATTGGTGCGGGTTGCTTGTCAATGTGCCTGCCAAGCGCTGAGTGGCACACAACACTAACACACCTGTACAGTCTCCGGCAGCTACCAGGTCAGAGACTGATACTGACCTAGCCGACGGCTTGAGCCTCGGCAGGGGAGCTTCACCGCTGTTGATGCTGATTGTTGACCCCACGGGTAGGGGGGGGGACGGGTGCGGCGTAAGGCTACAGCGGTCGGTACGGAGCACGGCGCGGGGTTGATCAGAATGAAGTCTGGAGGGAAGGACCGGCTCGCACGGGGTCAAAGCACCTGCCCCCGCTGCCCTACGGCTCAGGGCTGCAGGCTTTCAGGGCGACCGGAGGGGTGCGCCTACCGGGCCGGAGGCTGGATCCGGCTTGCTGTCAGGTGTGGAATGAGCCTCCCACGGAGACTTGCTCCTAGGCCCCCAATGCGCCACTGCGTGCGGGTCGTGTACACTCGACCTAACCCATCAAAACACGCACGGACTGTTCCTGGAGCGGACCTCTCGCCCAAACCAATTGTAGGGGTGTTCTGAGAAGCTTGACCACCGGGCCAGAAGCACTCTACCGTCCGCGGTCGGGGTCCTCCGGTAAAGCCTGGATGCCAGCTCTAGGCCACATGCTGGTCACTCACATGCCCAGGAGGAGGTTTGTGTGGGGGTGGGGGGGTGGGCCCCCTGCCCACGGGGTAGCTGTCACAATGCGTGCTTGCCAGGACACCGGTGCCGTGAGGTGCCGACCCGATCGAGTTCGAGCCAAAGACTCTTAAGAGCCCCTCACTCTAACTCAGCGATCCTGCTACTCCACTTGGACTCTGCTTGCCCTGGAGCTCCGCTTTTGGGTGGGCACGCGTGGGCTCCCCTGCGTAAAAGTGTCCTTAGGTGTATCCTTCCAACGCCGTGGTCCGGGGGGAACGTCCGCATCTCCTTCAGGCTGGTTGGGAATAGCTTTCCTCTCCGGGGCCCACCCTCGCATGAGTAGGGACAACCTACCCCAGCGCACTCTGCTTGTGGACATATCCATTCAGCCCCCTTGGAGCCTGACCGGCAGGACTCGGGAGGCCGCATTCGGGGATCTCACCAGGAATGGGGGGATCTCGTTTCAAAGGGCACAGGGCCTGATTTTCCAGGGGACGCCCTGGAGGTTGAGAAGGATTGCCAAACTAAACCTCCACCCTGCCTTGCTCCCCGGAGCTTATGCTGGCCAGGCTTGGTGGCGCACACCTGTAGTCACAGAAACCGCAGAGGCCATGGAGCTTGCATGTCCTGCCAAGCGCAGTGGCACACACCTACAGTCTCAGCTACCAGGGAGACTGATAGTGACCTCCCGGGAGCAGGGGACCACCAGGATTGCCTAAGGGAGGGTGAACCAGCCCAGGTTGGAAATGGAGCAGGTCAAAACTCCCCCGCTGATCAGTAGTGGGAATACACCTGCCAGGTGGGCATGAGGCTTCTGCGTGCTGGTTCTACCATCAAAAACTGTTCTAAACAATTTAGGAGGTGACTTAGTGTCTACAGGGCCTCTGCCCAGCAGGCTCTGGCACCTACAGCTCAATTAGGCAAGGTAGGGGCCCTCAAGTACCTGGTGGGAGCTGGGTGTAAAAGTGTGTGTGACCCTCCGGTGAGGTTCCTGGTGTGGGAAAGGGGCCCGCCCCAGGCCCTGCAACTCTCCTTACTCCTCACAGGAAACAGACTTAGATAAAGATGTTAGGGGGCACGCAAAGAACCCTGCAGGTGCTCATGGCTCTGGAATGCCCAAACCACAGTCCGCCCAAGGAAGTGATTTGTGCCTGGCTCTAGGAAATCCGTGAAGCCTCTGTAATAACAATTGTTTGTGGTCACACTGGGTTCACAAAATTTTTCTTTGCTAAACTACAACCCAAGAAGCTACATCTTAAGTTTTGCTTCCAAGACAGTTATTCAAACTAAAAACTCATGTCTCTAGTAAATGGTCAGAGCAAAAGAAAGTTTTAGGTCTAAGGGAAAAAGCATGAGGGTTTGAAAGAATGTTCCAAGGTTTAAAATGTGTAGGTTTAAAGGTCTGAGGATGTGAAAGCCTCCAATATAATTGTTAGACTTTATTAACGCTGGCCTCCAGGGGAGGGAATGTTTATTTTCTATTCACAGGACCCTGGCATGCCACCCTGAACTCCGGATCCTCTGATATAGCCACGTAGAGAGCTCTGCTTTTTTCTCTAAATTATAACTGAGTACACACCTATCTCTGAAGACTTCCTAGTGCCTCTTATTTCTTTTTTCTCGTGCCTGATTAATTTTTGTCTTGGTGATCACCAGTGTCTTAACTTTGTTGCTCTGTTTCATGTGTGTGGATGGTGTTTAAATGTATGAGAATGTATATATGTTCTGTGTTCATTTAAATATCACTGTCCTGGATGCTTGCTGGCCAGATCAGAGGCAGAATTACTTGGAAATGGGTCTTCCTACAGGCTCAGAGGGGAGACTTGGAACAGTTTCTACTGCTGGTCCAAAATGCCAAAATGGTTCCAGCTGCCTGCCCCAGCAGCCTCTGCTGCCCCGTGCCATGTGCTTGTATGGCTGTAAAGGTGGCCTTTTGGAAGGTACAGTGCAAAACCTGCCCCAGGTTTTTGCTTGTGTCTTCTCAAAAAAAAACAGGCAAACTTCTGTTTTGTTTTGTTTTGTTTAAAGAATTCTGCTGTTCTTCCAGGCCTGGTTTTCTATGTCTCTACAGGTTTGTCTGTGTGTGGATGACAATGTGTTTTCTGGGTAGCTACCAAATGCTTGGTTCGTGTAACTGAATATGCTAAGTGAATGTGCTCTTTGTTCTATGGATATGGGTATAAAACCAGCAAAAATTGCATAATGATTATTAATTTTTCTATGTCTCCAAACACTTTTATTGTTAAATAACTTCCTTATGTTTTATTGTCAACAATTTGTCTTAATCTCTGTATGATGACCCTGCTATGTAAACATTGATACAAGTTCTTAAAATTTACCATTTCAATTGTTTGCCACTTTTGATGCTTTTGTTCTATAGGAACATACAGTTTATCGTATGGTTCCATATTTCAAAATGCTTATTTGACACTAATTGGTAATGTATCTGCTATTAATGCTTTTGTTCAATACATACATACAGTTTAGGTTCTTATTTTAAACTCATTTGGCTACCTCAGTACTTGTCCTGGGTTTTGTGTTATGATAGGCATATCTCTGCTTCCTACTTTATGGAAATACTTCCTCAGCTCCTTTTTACAGGTCCGAGCAGGCTACAGAAGGCCACAGGCTTCAGGCTCAGCTTTGAGCCAATTAAAGTTTGACCTCCCCTTGACAGAGGCTGGTTAGCCAATGATGGGTTAGAGGAATCACTTTTTAGCCAACCTAAGACAGAGCTTTGATCTTCGCTATCTCGGTGACAGGTAATGTTAGATCCTCACCTAAGACAGGAACAGTCATCTGGTCCCTTTCAAGATAATAAAGGGGAATTTGTGAAGAGCCATTGGCTAGACTGCAGCCATGTTTGCCTTTAGCAATGACCTTGCAGTTTCTAAGGAGCTTGCCTATGCAGGTTAAAATTTCAGTGTGGCTTCACAGCCCACCCAACTTGGTTCCCACAGAGTTGCAGAAAAAATAGAATAAAGTGAAAGGGATGAATATGTAGGAGAAACTAGACCTGCCACTAGGCAGAACAAGGCCAAAGACCTGCCTGGACATGCCCAGAAATGAGAAGAACCAAAGCAGTGACCCGCAGTCTGGCAGCCAATGGGGCACTGGGCTGAGAGGAGGGTATAAAACGGCTTTCCCTTCCTGCAATGGTTTGCTACTTGCCACTTACCTGACTCCCAGAACCTGTGTGTCTTGGCTTTGTGCCAACTCTACCCCTGCTCCCCAAGGGTCCCGTGGATGGGCAAACAACAGATATAAGTAGGGGTCCCAACTGCCATAATAAAATTCTTGGAGACAGCAAATATCTGTACAGCTTCCAAATCTGTTGTCTGCAGCTGAAACACTGGTAAAATTTTCAGGCTTGTTCTTTCACTTGGGAACATAATTTAAAATTCATTTTGTTATATGCTACAGTTGTTTGGTTTTCCTTTTTAATCTCACTGAATAGTATTATATGGGCATACCAATTGTCCTGGTTGGTTTTCTTTGTCAACTTGACACAAGCTAGAGTTGTTTGGGAAGGACCTTCCACTGAGAAAATTTCTCCATAAAACTCATCTGTGGACGCAAGTTTGTGGGGCGTGTTTTTGATTAGTGATTGATGTGGGAATGCCCAGAATACTGTGCCACCCTCCCTGGGCTGGTGGTTCTGGATTGTATTAGAAAATAAGCTGAGCAAGCCAGTAAGCAGTGACCCTCTGTGGTCTCTGCTTCGGTTTCTACCTCCAGGTTCCTTCTTTGAGTTCCTGTCCTGCATTCCTTTCACGATGAGCTAACTACAACTGTAAGATGAAATAAACACTTTTCTCCCCAAGTTGCTTTTGGTCAGTTTTGTCAGAGCAATAGAAACCTTAGCTAGGACACCCTTCTCCAAGAAACAGGGCCAAAGGGGCTATCCATCTTACCCAAGTGCACACTGCATACTACACTGCAAGCTGACATCACCTAAGAGACAGTATCTGATCCAGACAACTCCACTCAGTAGTGTTCTCCTTATTTTCCTTTCCATAAAAGTTCTTTTTAAAAATTGTGTTCCTTTCTTCCACTCTCAAAACATTTGCTCCCTGAATGGAGTATGTGAGGATGCATGTGTGAGAGACTGCACAAAAAAGTCCCAGTAACATAGGACTTCTGTAGCCAAACATAAATGAGAAAGTTGTCTCAATCATTTTTGAATAAAGGAAATGACACAAAGTTTGGGGTAGGTTAATTTATATGACCAAAGAATACTTTGCATTGCCTGTGATTTATTGTAAAATACACTTGATTCCTGTGACCTGAATGCTTTTTATGAGATACTAAAGCCTCCAAGGGCTGGTTTAAGATGTGAAGTGTCATGGGTTAAACTATCTCAGAGGGAATGCTTATGCCTCACTCTCTAAGTATGGCCATGCTTAGAAATAGTATAATTTTAAAAAATATTGAAATGAGGTCATCCTGCATTATGCAGTGGACCCTTGTAATGGTTTGAGTCTGAAATGTCTCCCAAAGGCACATGTGTGTTTGAACTCTTGTTGCCCTGTGGTGGTTTGAATGAGAATGGCCCCATAGACTCATATATTTGAATGCTTAGTCACCAGGGAGTGCAGCCCTTTGAGAAGAATTAGGACTAGGAGGTGTGGCCTTGCTGGAGGAAGTGTTCCACCGAAGGTGGATTTTGAGACTTCAAAAGCCCAGGCCAGCCCCAGTGTTTCTGCCTCCTGTTTTCAGATCCAGATGTAAGGCTTTCAGCTACTGCCTCAGCACCATGCCTGTCTGCTTCTCGCCATGAGACCATGGACTAACCGTCTAAACTGTAAGCAAGCTACCAATCAACTGATTAAGAGTCGTCATCGTGTCTTTTCACTGCAATAGAACAGTGACTAAGACAGTCCCCAACGAGTGGCACTTTGGGAGAGTCACGGAAGGCAGTAAAACAATTAACTGTTTTCAGGTTATTACAATCTATAACATAAAGTGCATTCTAGGATAAAGATGGAGTCTTGGACAGACAGAGAAGACTGGACAGCTGGACAGTGGAGCCCATCTTCCCGGTTGGACCTTTCTGCCCTTACTGGTTCTGTCCAATGGGAGCATTAAGCTCAGCATACTCAGCTAACATTTTCTATCACTGCGGCCACATATGATGTAAAAGCTGCCGGGTTTGGTCAGCCTTTTCCGGCTCCTTTTCCTAAACAGTCCTCATGATCCCTAGTAAGAAAAGAAAAAAGAAGGATCTGGAAGCTGAGCAGCTAGACCCTCTGATGAGAGAAGGTAACGCCCAACAAGGGCAAAGGCCGAAGCAGCCATTTTGACAGGAGCACGAAATACCGTTACTACCGTTTACCAGCTGACACCGACTAACATCCTGACTACAAAGGCAGGATGACCGTTGGTGTATTTCCCGCCAAGCGGAAGCCATCAGGACAGGTCCGCCTCTGAAAACCATTTGAAAAGCTCAAGCGAAGCTCCCTTAGCCACAGCCTGGACCAGTAACAGCCCACACGCCCGACCGCGGGACCGCGAGGGAGCGAGCACAGCTCTCTTGCCAGAGGAGATAGGTGGCTCTGAAAAGAGCCTTTGGGTTGTTGAGGAGACCAGCGTTCACTTGGAGCTGGTGTACTTGGTGACAGCCTTGGTGCCCTCGGACACGGCGTGCTTGGCCAGCTCGCCCGGCAGCAGCAGGCGCACGGCCGTCTGGATCTCCCGGGACGTGATGGTCGAGCGCTTGTTGTAGTGCGCCAGGCGGGACGCCTCGCCCGCGATGCGCTCGAAGATGTCTGTCACAAAGGAGTTCATGATGCTCATGGCCTTGGACGAGATGCCCGTGTCGGGGTGCACCTGCTTCAGCACCTTATAGATGTAGATGGAGTAACTCTCTTTACGGCATCTCTTCCGTTTCCGGCCCTCCTTCTTCTGAGTCTTGGTAACCGCTTTCTTGAAGCCTTTCTTGGAAATGGTAGTGCCCTTTGCTGACACCTCCGGCATCGTGAAAATCGTCTTCCTCACCACCAACGGCTCTTGAGTTTCAACTGTTGAGAGAGCACACGCCAGTTAGAGTCGAGAAGAGTGGTATTTATAGGCGCGGACCTCCAGTGACGTATGGGCACATGTTACCTGATTGGATAAAAAGTGCTCTGTGAATGCAAATAAGGGGACTCGAGTAGTGCTTTCTGATTGGCTAGCTTGTCATCAATCAGCCAATCAGGTGGCGATTATAACAAGCCATCAGACTATAAATAGGCGTGGAAGCAGAGGCTTACTTACGGCCGACTGAAACTTCCGGAAGAATTATGTCCGGCCGTGCAAAGCAGGGTGGCAAGGCTCGTGCCAAGGCTAAGTCTCGTTCTTTCAGGGCCGGCCTGCAGTTCCCTGTAGGGCGTGTCCACCGGCTCCTGCGCCAAGGGAACTATGCAGAGCGCATCGGGGCTGGCACACCGGTGTACCTGGCGGCCGTGCTGGAGTACCTGACGGCCGAGATCCTGGAGCTGGCGGGCAACGCGGCCCGCGACAACAAGAAGACGCGCATCATCCCGCGCCACCTGCAGCTGGCCATCCGCAACGACGAGGAGCTCAACAAGCTGCTGGGCCGCGTGACCATCGCGCAGGGCGGCGTCCTGCCCAACATCCAGGCGGTGCTGCTGCCCAAGAAGACCGAGAGCCACCACAAGGCCCAGAACAAGTGACTCCAGCTAGCCGCTTAAAACAAAACGGCTCTTTTCAGAGCCACCTACGTTTTCAGAAAAAGCTGTGCACGTGTGACCATTGGTTTTTCTCTTGGGCAGAATAACCCATGGCGGTGCACTTCAGGCTGTGTTGCTGCCGTCTGGGTTTATACCATCTACTAGGTTGTGTTAGCCTGTGACGTTGGGAAGACCTTCCTTGGGAAGGTATAGAGCACTAGGTGGGTATGGTAGTCTGAAGGCAGTGCTCTTTGAGCGATTTAACAGGTAACTGCCACTAAATTGAAAGTAGGCCACTAATTCTGACCCTCAGGGCTCCAAGCAGGATGACCAGGTCCTGCAACTTCACAAAGTGCTTTGGAAAACCTCCAGTATTGTAGTGTCACTATTACGAGCCCTTCTGATGTCCCGAGACGAAGGTCAGTCCTAAGTGAACTAGAACACTGGTCAAGGAAGCATCACACATCACACATTTGGAACACTGAGGTACTCCTGTTACTTTAAGGGGATGGAGTATGACAAGGCTTAGCATGTGTGGTATGTACACCACGGGCATACAGTAGCTGCAGAAGCCAGAGATGGGATTAGATCCCTTAGAACCGGAGCTACGAGCCATTGGGAGTTGCCATGCTTTTAAGAGCTGTGTCATCTGTCCAGCCAAATTGTCATAATTTTTTGAAATCCAGGAATGGATATTTCGGAGGTTTTGAGTAGGAAATAGAGCTGATTTGTTCGTTTTGTAAACACCAAAAGAAACTGGTATGCAATAGAGTTTATCATATCTTCATAATCGATGTTGACCAATTCATAATGTAAAGTTCCACTTGGTGCTTTGTTCCCTTGTGAGAGCTTTCATATACCTTTGTTTCAGAGTTCAAGACCACCAGGGAAAGAGCCCACCAGACAAAACTTCAATTTAAAAGATAAAATACAAGTTTATTGTATTTACAGAAATGTTGTGACAACTGTCTCCTTTGTTAAACTGAAACTGCTGTAAAGGGGAGGCCGGGCTGGAGTTTCTAAAGCTCAAACCACAGTTGTCTCAATGCTGGGGATTTTTCTGCTATATGAGACATTATGGTTTGTTTGGGTTTCTTTTCTGAGTAAGCAGTGGTTAAGTAAGATCACAGAAGCAGTATGAGTGTCTGGTTAAAATTTTAGGAATACAATTACCAATAAGGGGAAAGAGGAACAATTTTGGGAGATGTCCCAGGTGACTGTGAGATCAGTCTCCCTTTAGATTGCTGCCAAGACTCAACTGCTGGTGGAGTTTAGGCACCAACCTAGTCTGGGCACCCCGGGGTGAACAATAAGGTCCTGCTGACTCCTAGGTTTGTTTTTTGTTTTGTTTTTTTTTACGTAGTAACTCAATTTGAAACTTAGTTTGAAATAGAGCTAGTTTTTAATCATTACATTCCTTAACATTCATGGTGAATGTATTCCTATATAGTTTTAATATTCATTTGACTATGACAATTCTTGAGACCAAGTGAAAAAAAAACTTAGGAAAGAGGTAGTTTTATCAACTCTGCAAATGTATGAATATCTTATTAGGGACCATTGAAGTCAAAACAATTGAATGCTATCTTTAAATTATGAAGCAAAATAAATCTCAATTTAAAGTTCTGCCCTCGGATTATTTTTGTATGAGAATGAATTTTTTTTAATTAAGACATATCTCCCTGTGCAACCAGAGCTGAACTGACTACACAATTCAGCTTGAACTGACTTCTCCTTCCTCTGCCTGCTGAGAGCTGCTTTACATATGTTTACCTCCAAACCCAGCTTTGGGATTATAAAGCAGTAATTTTATGCCCCTGGTTTAAATCACTGGAGAACAAGAATGGCCTCTTTCTTAACTGCAGCTTTTAAAATCCTAAGGAGTTTTTTCATTGGTCCAGTCTGTTAGACATTGTATTCCCCTGGTCCAGAGAAAGAGTAGTGGTGTGAGAAACGGTTCCTATGGGAACTGTGTGGTTGCATGATGGAGGAGAATATCAGAGATCTTTGACCAGAAGGAAAGTTGTAATTCGGTGGTACCAGTGTCAGCCACATGTACATTCAGGAACCATTAGGAAAAAGCCTGTCTTGTTTTATAACTTGTGTAGTATGTGTGTGTGTAGCTTTTTTTTTAAATGTGCTTTAAAAGATTCTGACATACAGCTTCAGATACAAGCAAGCTCACTTTGTATAAATGTATTTTACTGAACAAGCCGTGGGAATATGAACTTTAATAAAATACGGCCTCTGCCTGCCACAGTGCATGGCGTGTATTAGAAGGAAGGGAAAGAGGAAGAATGAAGGAGGAAGAAAGAGGGGGGACAGATGAAGGAAGGGCAATCTTAACAAGGAGATCACAGAAATAATGGCCAACTCGGGAACAAAGGGCATCATGATATTTGTAGTCTAGTGAAGGTGCAGGAATTCCTGGTGGGGTGAGACCAGAAGATATTTTTTCCATCTTGATTCCTTAATACGTCATGGTGTTGACTCAGTGGCTCTCCTTAAGTTACCAACTGCTGGTCAGTGGCCCTTTCCATCCTTATAGCCCAATGATTTTTTTTTGTTTTGTTTTGTTTTGGGTTTTTTTTTTTGTTGTTGTTGTTTTCTTTTGTTTTTGAGGAGATAGCTGCTATGGGATAGTGTATAGTTATGGGATCATACTCCTGTAGGCTGTTTACGGGAAGGGTGCTTCCTGATGCCTTGCAGCATGTAAAAGCCTTGTTTCCTACCGGTTAATACCTCTGTGCTAAAAACAATGGAGCAGCCACCAGATCCCCACATGAACATGTTTACCTTAATGCAGATGAAGGTTCCCTATCACCATCAATGGTCTGCAGCCTGGAGATCAGAGAAGACTCTGACTCACCCCCAGCTTGGACCACCACCACCCCCAGTGCTGGGATAGGCTGTCTACGTGTCTGCTGGGAGACCTTGGGAAGTGTTAGGTTCCATTTATTTGTATAATGAAGGCCTGTGTGGGGAGAGGGAGTTGTGGAAAGAATAAAGGACCTGGGAGGAGAACCAGGAGGGGAGTGGTGTGAGGAGGCGGTGGAGGAAGGTCTCTGCCTGGGCATTGGATCCCTGAGAGTTGTCATGACTCGTGATTAATATATTGATAACGTTTTAATAAATAGTTTTATAACAATTAGCAATGGATATTTATTAACAGATAGCATTGATTTTCTGATTTCCTCATCAGTGCTTGGCACTGAACCCAGGGCTTTGAACATACTGGGCAAGCACTCTCCAGCCCTAATTTCCAACTTTTAAGAATTAGTTAAAATTAAAATTTCATAGTGACATTTCCCATGCGTCTATCTTATACCTTGCTCACATTTAACCTTATTCACCTTGTTTTGAAAAGCCCAGCGCCCCTAGTGGTAAAGGCTCTGACCTCTCCTCCATTTAATGTAAGTACTCACTATCCCATAAACCTCTGTTTTCCCAAAACTCCTTGTTGCCAACGAGCCAGTCCAGTGCCTGGGTTCTGACCAATCGGAGAGATTCCCTGGTCCCTTTTAAAAAGTCTAGCGGGAAGCTTCTCCAGTTGGCTCCCCTATTCCGACTTATAGGATACGTGAGAGTTCACCCCAATGTGTTGGATAATAAAGCCTCATGCAGTTGTCGATCTGGAGTCCCTTGCCTTCCTTGGAGGTCGACCCTCGCCTTGAGACCCCAGGCCGGCACTAGCCATGTGGGTC
Source organism: Cricetomys ansorgei (assembly GCA_026225945.1). Taxonomy (NCBI): domain Eukaryota; kingdom Metazoa; phylum Chordata; class Mammalia; order Rodentia; family Nesomyidae; genus Cricetomys; species Cricetomys ansorgei. The sequence goes on from JAMJFZ010001043.1 coordinate 2,235,805, forward strand.
CTTTCAGTTTCTCCTTCCTCTTTCACACACAAAAGGCTACCAGTAGAGTCTGACCTCATGAGACAGGTCTACATCCTGGCTGCTCCAGAGCTAAAGCAGAAGGATCACAGGTTCAAGTCCCACTTGGGCAGCTTAGTGAGACCCTCACTAACTACCAAATGTACAAAATGGGCTGCGTTTTTAGTCCTGTTGTAACATTAACCTAACACAGGTGATCCTGAGAGAGAAAGGAACAATTGTCACAGTGAGCTGTGTTTTCTTGGGGCTGCCCCTCTATAAAAGATGACACACCTCACTGGAGGTCAGGCTCTGAATAGTTCAGCTCTGTCAGTGTCCTAAGACACTGCAGCCAGGCTTGTCATGGTTAATTCTTTCTGATGAAATAAAGGCCTTGCCTTGAGACAGCAGCAACCTCACCCTGAGCCCATCCTGGTTTGAGACAAAAGTAGCCATTTTCTTAGGCTATTGTGTCCTGGAACTGCATCCATGGTGAGAAGCCCTTTCCACCAGGGGGAAGATCAGGACCAGACAAAGGGCTGCGCACATATGCCTCTAGTGTCTGTCTCCTCCCTCCCTTCCCTCTCCCTTTCCTCATCTCCCCTTTCTATTAAGTTCATTAGCACTAACTAGATATGATCAGAGTCTGTCTTTCTAGCAAGAAGGCCTGGACAGGTTAATTTAACTTCATACTCCGCCCCACCCCCACCCTTGGCCTTCTGCCTGAAATACCTTTTGTGTCATTAAAACCTCCAAGTTCAAGCTGAGTCATCTCCCCTTGATTGTTCCCCATAAGAAAGAAAAAAAAAGAAAGAAAGAAAAAAAAAAAAGAAAGAAAAAAAAAAAAGAAAGAAAAAAAAAGAAAGAAAGAAAAAAAAAAACTTTCAGAGGATTACCCATCACCCCCTGGGGAGGAATGCACCAGGAATTCCACCGGAGTTAGTGGAATCGGCTTTGTGGAACTAGCCCCACAGTCTCCACTGAAACTTCTTGATCCAAAGCAAGAGGGGCCTGCTGAGCTTTAAAGCATTGGAAAAAACTGTCTTAAAACCAGAATACAGTTGCCTGGGAAACAGGGCTGCGGTGAGTTGCCTCTGGAGGAGGAGGTTTCAAGGCAGATTCTCCCTACCGCCCTGACTGCGCTCCTGCCGCTCCCCCTGCACCAGCTGTAATGAGAGGTGCCTGGTGGGGTCCTGAAGATCCCCGCACCTCCCGCATGACCCCACGAGGAAAACAGTGTCTCGCGTGCAGATATCTACTCATGACTCCACATTCCTGAATTCTCAAGTTCTGAAAAAAGTATAAATTGAGGTAAACATCCTGCACCATTGGCATTAGTGTATCGGGGAAACTGAGTTCCGGTGTCTCTTACCTAAAATTTATCTCCAAAAACTCATGATTTTTTTTTTAAGTGTTTCCAGAGAGTGCTTGAAGTAAAACAAATAAACTGAGCTGGAGACATAGCTCGGCATTATAACCCTGGAGCGGTTATAACCCAGCACCTGGAGCCTTGGGTCGGATCTCCAGCACTGCAGTAAAGGAGTAAATGAACAGCCTAAATTGACCACATTCAGGGCAGTCAATACCTGCGTTTTTCAGCAGAGACTCTTATCACACATTTTGTATCACTTAGGATCATTCACCTTTTCTGAACTCACACAGTGACATTTGTCCCTAAGTTTTAACAAGAAGAAGCATTATACAGAGTAAGCAAATGACAAGGTTTTTTTCCTTTTTCATTTTTGGACCTGTCGTGTGTCAGTGCTTTTGCACATTTGTAGTAAATGCCACAGACATAATCTCTCTCTCTCTCTTCCCACAAATATATGCATACTGTATATGTGTGTGTGTGTGTGTGTGTGTGTGTGTGTGTGTGTAAACCTAAACATGGGGGAGTGGAGAGACCACAGGCTCTTCATTGAAGTGTCTCCACAGGATGACAATGATGGCAGCAGACCCTGGGCTGGCACCAGTCAGAGGACCAGAGTTTAAACAGCACAGAAATGGCAACAGTGGCCACATGGATGAAAATGGAGAACATTGCTTAAGAAACTTAAACGAGGCTCTCATCCTTAACCTTCCGAGGACTCTGAGTCCTGTCCCAGCTCCGGGTAAGTAAACTAGGAGGGACTTTCCAAGGACTCTGTGATGGGATAATTATGACTTCACAAAATTCATATATAGGAGGCAGTTGAAATGGCTCAGTGGGAAAAGATTATTGCCGCCAAGGCTGGCAACCTGAGTTCAAACCACGGGACTCACATGGCGGAAGAAGAGAACTAATTTGTTCTTTAACCTTTACATGCCTCCCCGTACAAAAATATAATTAATTCATTTTAAAAATTCGTGTATTGAAGTCCTGCTATCTTGTACCTCGGGATGTGAATTTATTTGAAAATAGGATCAATGCAGATGTGATACTTAAGATGAAGGCATACCAGCTAGCAATACACCAGGGAGGAAAACTTTGTGAAGATGAACAGAAGAAGACAGACTGGGTGATTCTTCGACAAGCCGAAGAACACCAAAGATTATCTGCAAACCATAGGAAGCCAGGAGAGACACCTGGAACAATTGCCCTCACACCCTGCAGGGGACTAGCCCTGACCATGCTCCCTCCTAGACTCCAGCCCTCACAGTCATAGATCCATACATTTTGGTGTTTAAATCACCTAGTGGTACTTGGATATGGCAGTACTAAATACAGCTTTCCAGAGGGTTCCTAGCAAAGCCGGGATCCAATCCTGGGACTTTTGGTGCAGTGCTATCTCTTGAAAGCGAGACCAGCTGTCTCCCTTTCAGTCACTTGTGCGTTGATAATCAAGGCTAGCCTTCTGGAAGAGAAGTTGTATACTTTCGGGGTGGCTCACCAAGGAAGATAAGGAGGCGCTTTCATAGGTGTAAACGCTTCCAGAGACTGAGCAGAGGGAATCACTACCTTTGCCAGTGCCATCCTCAACAGTGGAACCCTGAGCATCTGAGCTCAGGTGTTTTTATTGATTCATAACTACTCAGGTGCAGATCATAAGCAATCAAACAACCCCCACATAAATCCAATACCTGAAAACAATACAAAATGCCAAGACCTAGGCAGAACCTCATCCAACAGTTCACAAAACAATATTTTAAACACAACTAAAAATAAACTTCCACAACAGCTAACTTCCAAATTTTTGATATGGGAAGGAGAATGAGGAGTAAGATTTCTAAAGTTTCCCAAGTAGTCTGGATGGACCAGAAGATCCATACAAGAAAACCCTGGGCTAAAGCTGTCTGTTCCCTGAATCTTATAAACATTCTTGTACTAAATATACAAGAGATAAAATCTGTATCCAATAAAGAACAATTTAAGATTCCTCTAAATTTAGACATGGCAATAATCAAAGACCAGGCTTCCATAAAAGCAGGTTTGCTCTTTAGCTTGCTGGCAGGGAAAGGATGGGGTGGGAAAGGAATACACTCGGAGAGATACAACAAGTAGACCAGACCTGTGGGTGAACCTCTGTCTCCTGAAACTACCCACTCCTTGGGTTATTTGAAGCTTTGTTTTAGGTGTGATCAGGCTGTGTACCCAGATAAAGTATGAAACAATAATCTCTGGTCAAAAAAATATTTAAATGGGAGACAATTCAAAAAAAGGTTAAGGTACTAGCAAAAGTGTGCACCATTTTGGGTTCAATTGATCTCTGGGATCATCAAATACAAATGAATTTGGCTCTTGACTGCTTTAAGAGATCTGAACAATGACATTTGGAAGCCCTCCCTGCAGTGCTTATGAAGCAGAGACAAAAACATGAATCAGGTGGCTACAAAACTCGGTTCATTTTCTGCTCCAGTCTCAAGGGTCTTGGTGTTGAGACTCTACATCTGTTAAAGGTCACCCTCAGCCCTCCAGCATGTGAAGCAGGCCTGCCAGCCCCTTGATGGCAGCGTGCATAATCTAATTGCAGGCTGCCCTCTTTGATGACTGAACAAATGCTGCCTTTTCCGTTTCTGGAGTAATTTGGAGCTACACAAATGCTGGAATCCTGATGTAGCAGCTGAGAACGATTCTCAGATGATTGCTCGGCAAAGCAGCGTCATTGCAAAACTAACATTTGCTCCAGGATTACTATAATTGTGCATGAAGTACACAGTGCTGACTCAGAGTGACACAGATTTGTAAATGACACAGTGTATACTAAGTTAAGGATTTACACACAACCGATTCTCCACCACCCTTTGTACAACATTCTATCACTCAATTGTTCGCCACAAACTAGAGACGAGAAATGATTCTTTAATGTCCTGGTTGAAGTGGGAGTTATGTTTCGATAATGGTGATGACTACGATGATGACACTGCTGCTGTGGTAATGCTAGCGATGCGAATGCTGATGTTAATGATGCTGCTGCTGGTGATGTGGTGATGCTGCTGAAGATGCTGCTGCTGCTGATGGTGATGATGTTGAGACTGTTGCTGCTGGTGATGGTGATGATGGTGAGGGTAATGCTGCTGAAGATGCTGCTGCTGCTGCTGGTGCCGATGATGTTAATGATGAGGATGATGATGGTGACGATGATGTAAATGATGAGGATGATGATGGTGATGATGATGGTGACGACGCTAACGCTGCTGCTGCTGCCTATGATGATAATGTTAAAAATGGCGTGGCTGCTGATTGTGGTGGTGGTGGTGGTGAGATGGTAATGACTCTGCTACTGGTGTTTGAGTCTCCTGGCTCCTTGCTTTTTCTTTGCCATACCTGAAACACAGGGAACAGTGAACCCTCGTGAGGATACGGAAGATCCGAAATGCCTCTCTAAGTCTGTGCTGTTTCTGTGGTGTTCTTTCACGGAGCTAGCTACCATTCTAGTGCTCTGAGGTCCAACAAGCTTTCTCTGTTATTCCAAGCCAGGTCTGTCTGTATTCTACTTGGAAGGATGGAGCTCAGCTGCTCTCCCGCTTCTCCAAGGTCCTCTGCTTTCTCCTTTTCTAAATCTCTCCTCCCCTCTATGTCTTCTCTGCAGACTAAATCCTTAAGCTTCTGAAACAGAAAATTCTGGAAGACTTATGTAGACCAAGGAAATGGAGATGATGGAGTCTGCAAAATTAATAACTTGGTGATTAGCAAGTACGTAGAGAGAGCTGAAAAGATGGCTCCAGAGTGGAGAGCACATACTGTCCTTCCAAAGGAGTTCCATTCTCAGCACCACATCGGGTGCCTCATGCCTTTAGCATCCAGGGAATCTGATGCCCTCTTCTGACCTCTGTGGGCACTACTGCAGTCTGTGCGCAAACCGACAAGCGCACATGGAGGGGGGGAGGGGTCGTGTGTGTGCCCGCGCACGCGGACACAAATAAAATAGTAAACGTAAAACTTTTTTGAAAAAGAAATAAATTAGAAAATGCAAAGTTGACTCCTGAAATTAAAACTTCCCAGTAAGCACTTGTCACCAAAGGTAAGCCTACTTACTAATGGAGCCTGAAACAAAAATGAGGAACACTGGCCCTGTCTTTGTTTAGCCTGTTGAGATATTTCTCATGCTGAATTTTATATATCATGACTTGCTTAAATGTTGCATTGGGGTTTTTGTTTGATTGTGTGTCTGTTTTCTTTCTGTGGTATGGAGTCCACACCCTCACATATGCTAGGTCAGGGTTCTACCATTGAGCGACATCTTCAGCTCTATTTTTAATTTGTATTTCGAGACATGGTGTCCTTGAGTTTCTCAGACTGAATGATCTTAAGCTTGTTACATAGCCTAGGCAGGCCTTGAACTTCCAGTCTCCTACCTCAGTGTCCTACGTCTCTGGGATTGTGCTCTTGCATCGCCACCCCAACTCAAATTATCTTTATTATAGAAGTTCTTCCTTATGATCCTCAGCCTTTGCCCCTGGAGTATCTCACTCGTTCAGTGACAGTTCCTGTCCTAGCTGGAAGTTACTAGTGTTTAAAAAACACCACAGTTACTTCCTCAATGAAAGCAAATAGTGTTTCAAGCCATTGTGTCAAAGCCACTTAAGCCCTGGACCAAAACCCAGAGGTAAGCTGTGTCATTTCCTGGCTAGGAGACCTTAGAAGTCAGGTTACCATCTTTCATCCCAAATGTTCTAGATTTTAAAAAGGAAATAGCAATGACATCTTCAGCTCGGCTCCTCCTTTGTTGAAAATGTGGTTCTTCAACAAATCGATAGCCTTTTCCTGCAGCTTCTACACAGGTGCATGTCCCAGCTGTCCCTGGATTCCTCGAATTAAGCACAGATATTTTGAGATATTTTATTATTTCAAACTGGGGAATAAGAACAAGCCTAAGTGAAGTGAATTGAAGGCAAGCAGAATAGATTTCTGAGATGATGATGACGACGTGAGGATATTTGAGTACTCTTGCCCTCTGGTTTTTCGTTAGCATGTTGAGATGCCAAACCCCTCATCCTGAAATCCTTGTGCAGAAAAGACCCACTATTTTTTCAAATCTGGGAACATGAAACATGCCTCAAAGATAAACAAGTCAAACGCAAGAATGAACTCTGAGGTGACCACAAGCATATAAAGTCAGGACTTGTGGCCAAAAAGAATGTTTGATGTCCTGTCCAGTGAGGAACTACTGGCTGGCTGCAGGGGAGCACACCCAAGGGGGATCTGAAGCAGGGATGGAGAAAGGGAACGAGACGGTGGTAGATCAAAGCCATGCTTCTTTTCAGTGATCTCTCACCTAGTGATTGTGTAGAGCACTATACCTAGGAAATGCTCACACTCCTCCCATAACTGTGCTGACTTACTGCTTCTGTGTATGTGCACTTGTGGGTACATGTGCATGTGGGTGCCGGAGGTCAACATTAGATGTCTTCTTCTACCCTCTCCATCTTATTTTGAGACAGATTCTCTTACTGTACCAGCAGCTTATCCATTAGGCTGGGTTGGCTGGCTCTAGGAATCCTCCTGTCTCTGCCTCCCCAGCATGGGGGTTACAGGTGGATGCCTCTTTGTCTAGCTTTCACATAGGTGCTGAAGATCTAAACCCAGGGCTTGTGCAGAAACATGAACCATCCCTCTAGCCCTATTTTTGTTTAATAGAATGAAGAACTGACCTGTCAAAGGTTGTACATGAGTATACATGAATGAAAGTACTATTATGAAACTGGTGCCTGGTGGGCTCAGAATTTAACCATGGTTCCTAATTCTAGGATCACAAGTTTTTCTCTCATTTACATTTTTTTCCCTATTATATATTTCTTTTGGCTAGAAGTAGCCAAGATATTTTAAAATACTATGTGCATTTGTTTGGCCCAGCGACCTACCTTTGTCCTGGTGTTACAGAGAGGCGCTTAAACTCATAACCCTACCACCTCTTAAAACAATTAGGAAACAGAAATTTGACACAGACAGATTTAATTTATTTACAATTTGGCCAAGCTGAAGGGAGAAATACTCCTAATTTCTCTCCAGTTTTTCTGTATCAGTGTTATAATTTCATAATAGAAAAAGATAAAAACAGGAAAAGCCAGGAAATCTGCCTCTCCTAAGTGGTCAACAGCATGTGGCTCTCTTGAGCAAGGCCCTCTTCTGCTGGGCTTCAGTCCTTCTCTTTCCACAGCCTAGACTCCAAAGGAAATCGTACTTCTTTGGGGTCCATTGCTCCACTTTGACAACACAAGCGTCTCTATAGAATGTGTCCCTTCCTGCCAGGGTGACAGTCCTATTGCCTTGAGTGTACACATTACCCCATAAAGCCCTTTAGTTCTAGCTTTGAACTTTCTTTAGGGGAATGGTCACTAATATTCAAAGTAATTTTAAACAGTGAGGTTGATGATGAAAATGTCAAAAAAAGAACATCTGCCACTCTCCCCCCAGAGCACACATTTGCACAGTGCTGAGGCTGATGGCTCTGCCAACTTACAGATCATTGTTTTCACTGATGATGACATTTGGTGTTGTGCTAGGAACCGTGAATGTTCCGGCAAGAAAGAAGGGGGGCATCAAAGCTATGCTGAAAGGCTGTCTTGGCTACTGTTCCAGTCACTGTGATAAAATGCTCTGACAAAAGCAAGGGTCTATTTTAGCTTACAGTTGGTGGGGAGAGGATGGGGGGGCAGTTCACCACATCCACAATTAAGAAACAGAGAGGGATGGATGCATGCTGCTGCCACACTTCTCATCTCCATTTATATACTCCAGGACCCCAGTCAGGGAAGGGTGCCACCCAAAGCAGGTGTGTCTTCACACCCCAGTTAACCCAGCCAAGATATTACCTCTCAGGCATGGTCAGAGGCTTGTCTCTCAGGTGACTCTAGATCCCTATCAAGTGGACAATTGAGATACCCATTGTTGGGTCTCAAAACAGCTCAATTAGACACTGAGATATATGCATAGCTATACAAAGCAGTTCATTTCCGTGGAAATTCTGGCATGCCAGGGCCAGCCAATTAAAGAAAAATGACAAATCTAAAATTCAGCTTTGTGGGCCTTTTCAACCAAACAGGCAGTGTCTAGGGGATCTCTCTGACTGGTCAGGATCTGAACACTGGATTGGCTTGTTATATCTCACAGGGAATTGGAGATTTCTAGGATAGCGAGGATTTTAAGGGGAAGCAGAGAGCCGAGGCCAGTGCTGCCAACCGCTAGGGGGCGCTGGTCCTCACATCATCACAGTGGGCTAGGAGTACGCAGAGAAGCCCATCAGAGGCACTGGAGTATAAAAGCCTAAGGCTCCCAAATTTGCTGGAAGATACTGTTGGACAAGAACAGGATGGAAGAGGTCAGATGCTTGGGTAACCATGGATACATTTTATCTGGATTTTTTGAAAACCACTTGTGTCTGTTAGTCTTTTGTCAAACTTGAAACAAAGTAGGATTATCTGGGAAGAGGGAATTTAGGTTGAAAAAAATGCCTCTATCAGATTGGCCTGCAGGCACTCTGTGGGAACATTTTCATGATTAATAATTAATGTGGGAGGGTTCAGCCCACTGTGGGCAGTGCCATACCTGGGCAAGTTGTCCTATAAAGAAAATGAAAGGTAGCTGAATATGAGCCTAAAGAGCAAGCCAGTAAACAGCATTCCTCCATGGTTTCTGCCTCAGTTCCTGTCTACAGGTTCCTACCCTGCTTACGTTGCTTTGTTGCCTTCCCTTACTGGTGGACTGTGATCAAGATATGTACCATGCCAAATAAACACTTTGTACCCAAGTTCCTTTTGACCATGGTGTTTATCAAGCAACAGAAAGCAAGGTAGTAATACTCACCTACCTGAGCAGGTGACCTCATCAAGGTCTTAATAAATAAAACCAAAATGGTGGTTACATGTCTGAAAGCCCAGAATTCCTCAGGAAGCAGAGGCAGGAGGATGGATGCTAGTTGGCATCCAGCCTGTGCTGTATAGCAAGATGCAGATAGCCAGAGCTACACAGCAAGACACTGCCTCAAAAAAGAAACAAAACAACGAAAGCCAATCCAGAATGCTCTGCTTTTCCATCCAATTAAAAAAAAAAATTATTTGGGGCAACTGCTAGCTCCCTGCAGCCAGTGTCTGCTTTAGAATGATGCCGCTTACCCTCCCTTAAGCCTCCCCCAAACCATCAACACATTTCAAAGTTTACACCTCAAACACATCTGTAGCCATTTATTTAATCCGGAGTTGTAATTAATCATATGTGACGTGATAACATTTAAGCCTGAAAGACCACAGCAGAGAGCACAGCAGGTATCTTCCACCCCCAACTGATCCTTGAGCTGACAGTTTATTCTTATCTTAAAAGCCCCTCCTTGCTCTCTCTTAGAAGTCTATTTGCATGATCAAAGAGATACAAAGGTTTTACCCCTCCCAAACCTTTGGCCACCGGGCATGTCCACTTTTATAACCGGGCATCGCCAACACAAAAGGGGCCAGGCCACACCTGTCTGAGCCATGCCACATTTATAGTGGGGTAGTCACAGGCCAATAATAAAGACCAAGCCATGTCTAATGCTGTCTCCAGCCTGGTAGAGAACCCAAGTGACCTCTTTATCAGCAATTCTGTTTACATTGAGCTAAGAGAGAGAACAGTTTGTATTTACATTAGAAAGCAGGCCTTTTCAACTATAGAAATAACATGTCCTGCCACAGGCTTCAGGCTATCATTACAATGGTTATCTTACAAACTACTGTGGTGCACACAGAAATCAGTGAATATAATATCTGGAGATATGTTCAAATATGCTGTGACACACATCTTTATTCATAACTACAGATTTATTTCAACATGAAAACACATTTGTAGAAGTGACATGGCACAGATGACACTCTATTTTTGTAGAAAGCTCAAGGACAGATAGGAGATGGTAGTTGGGTTATCCTATTCACAGGTAATAGGGAAGGTTGAACAGAGCAGGCCCAGCAGGTAAACTGAACCCCTGGAGGAGATAGGCCAAGGTCAAGGAGAGAACATAGAAGAGGCTATGTGGGGGCTTCCTGTGGACGGGATCCTGCTGCCTGAGGAAGCAGCACCCTAGGGTCCCTCCCTCTGCCCAAGAGTACCACACCATCAATGAGAAGGTTTGCTGACCAGGTCCCCGAGAGCAAAGCACAAACACACTTCTTGCAGCAAGAGCACACATACACATAAGCAGACAGCAGAGCAGTTGGGGATCAGGGGTTTATTTTCAGCCCAAGACACAGTGCCAGCTCAGATTTCTGGATCTTTCCATCCTTGTTCACATCGCAATGGCGAAGCAGAATCTCCCGGAACTTGTCAAGATCCACACCACTGATGCTGGGCTGAGGGCAAGAGAAAATGGTCATTCAGAGGGCCAGTGTCAGTCCAAACTCTAGTGCCCTCCCTGAGTCCCCTCAGCTTTGAGAGCTTGACAGGGGTAGGGGTGGGGCCACGGGATGGGCTACAGGATGGGCCCCAGGGAGGCAAGGGACCCTATGGTCTCCTTATTCTACCCAGAGTCCCTAACATTTGCTATCAACGGCTTGATTTCTCAGCCCCTTCAGGCAAGGTAAATAAATGAACATTTTTGAAGTCTTATTTTCACATTGCTCCCCGAAGTTGTTCCAGAAAGCCTGCCTTATTAGCAACAGGTTTGAAGACATTTTGCCCCAAAGCAGACAACTGCAACAGGAGTCTTGGTTGTTTATGCTAATGGGGGGAGACATGTTTTATTATTGTCCATGGGACCTTCAGTGCCTCAAGTCTAAAGAGGGTTCAAACACAATGAAAATCCAGTTTCCATGTTATATATCATACTAGCCACTGAGGATGTATTCCAAGTGTCCTTCCAGACTAAGGAGGCATAATGACACCTGTATTCCAGGGGAGCATTTGAAGTTCCCAGGCTGCACATGCCACACTGCCAGAGTGACCCCCATCCTCACAATTGCCCAGGGGGAAAGTAGTGATGGCCTATATTCCCCTTGGCTTCTTAAATTTTGCTCTGTTTTATTCTTGATAATTTTAATAACTTTTAAGGTTGTATTTATTTTTATTTGTGTGTGTGCACGAGTACATACGCACACACTCACGTGCAGGCACATGTGCACAGTGCCTAAGGGCAGAAAGGGTATCAGATCCCCTGGAGCTGGAATTACAGGTGACCGAGTGATGTGAGCCACCCAGTTGTGGATGCTGGAAACCACATTCTGTCCCTCCGCAAGAGCAGAGAGTACTCCTAAGAGCTGAGCTGTCTGTCCAGCTCTTCGATATTTGTATATGCAGTGATAATTTAAAATCCCAACAGGAAACAAACACTTTAAAACTGTGGTAAGTCAGTCGCCCTTGTACACATCCTTCTTCAGCAGAATCTGTCTTCGAGATTCTCTCGCGTGCCTTCTGCACACTAGCGTTCCAGACGGAATGAGGTGGTATTCACTGAGCTGAAGATTCCTTTTGGGAAATCCTCTCCTACATGTTCAGAATTTTTCAGCTCAGAAAAGCACTCTAGTGATGACAGCCAGTTTGATCTAAAACGGTGACAGAGACTGTTACTTCGGGAAGTCTTTTGTCTTCAGGGACTGTGGTATGGTTACCACCCAACCTTGGGAGGCAGGTCTCACTGGGCACGTCTTATGGGTAACGGTAAGGCAACAGAAGATTTGAGAAACCTGTCTGCCACGCCATGGGCAAAAACTTGGACAGGGCAGGAGTTGAGGGCGCTAAGGAATGCCCCCCACCCCCGCACCAGGGTAGGAGAAACTGAGGCCCCTCCTCCCGCCTGCGTCATGCCTAGGTCCACAGCCCACTGCCCGCCCTTACTGTGGAAGGTCCTGCAATCCGTGCTCTTGTTTGGCAAGCAGACTACCTACCCACCCCGCCCCCACCCACCCGATCTATCCTTTTGCCTGCCCTGAATAAAGTGACCTTTGGCTTCCACCAGGAGCGAGTCCTGGGGTTTTTCTTATACCTCCTACGGTTCTCAGCACGGCAATCGAATTTGTACCAGTCCGGCAGGTCCCCTTTCTTTCCCCCTAAACCCCTCTTCCGGAGTTCCTGCCCTGATCTCTGTGCCTGACCAGTGTGGAGAACCAAATCCGGTAGGCAGGCGGCAGTGGGGAGAGAGAGGCCAGAACACCAGGAAACCTACACTTGTCCGGAGACATAGAGTTCATAAATTGCTGATCTGGAACGAAAGCGCTAATATATTGGACGACAGTGCACTGTCCATCATGCAATACGTCTCATCAGAAGAAACATTTCCAAGCAAAGAAGAAAGGAAAAGAAGAGCAGATGGCAGATAGAGAGAGAGAGAGAGAGATAGAGAGAGAGAGAGAGACAGAGACAGAGACAGAGACAGAGACAGAGACGGAGACAGAGACTGAATGCCTGGAGAATGAGTTCCAAGTTCAACACAGAAGAGGATTTCAGCGCAGCTCTAGTTGGGTCTCCAATTGTGTGGGGACCATGGGAGAAATACCAGAGCAAGTTCTCTGCCTGATTATGGAAGCCCCAGGTCTACACTCAGTCAGAATCCTGGTTCTGTGACATAGAGGAAACCAGACAACTTGCCCTCCCATTCAATCCATCAGAATAAACTGAAACTTCAGTTGGGCCATGTGCCGTGGAACTTTAACATCCCAGAGATGTTACCCAAACCGTTAAAGAGGTAGTTAACAAAATGGAATTGTCCTTTATCCATCAGTTCAAAGGAAAGCATCACACAAATATCTGTCGCTTGTTCTGGTAGGGAAATGCCTGTGGAATCCCCCGCAGGAGCCACGGGGCAAGGTGACCAGCAGTTGAGGGAACACTTGGATGAGTATGGTAAGTCAGGAGCCACAGAAGATGTGCCAGTGACCTGACTGGACATCAGACAGATCTGTGCCTGTGTCTGCTCAGCCAAAGAATGCCAGCTTCCTGGAGACCTCTGCAAAGAATGATAACGGGACCTCTTTCTGTTGCAAAGTTTCCTAGTTTTAATCACATTTACAAATAATTCCAAGACTTCAAAAGTAGTTAATAGCTGTTACTCAAATTTGCTGCGATCTGAGACAACCAGGGTGTAATCATTGCACAGCTAATAATGTACTTCAAAATAATCCCGAAGTACATAGACTATTAAACCCACTGTCTACACTGCTCCCTGAAGAAAAAGAAGCTGGAATTGTCTGCATAAGAGATTATAAACCAACACAGAGAATGAAGTTCAAAGGAAAGAGATTACCTTTTTAGAAACATTGTCTACCCTACAGAAAACAGATATGTGATATAACAAAACCTAAATTGCCTCAAGCATCAGCAATGCCATAACTGTAACTGTCCTTCCTAGGCTAGAGGTTAAAAAAACAAAAACAAAAACAAAACAAAACAAACAAAAAAACTCATGATAAAAGAAAGCCAGACCCTTAATAAAAGTATGTTACATTAAATTTAAAATTGTAGTCATTGTAATAACCAAGTCTTAGGCGAGTGGAGAGGAAAAAGGACTGAAAAATAAAACAATAAAATACACAGTGACGCTGGGCTATTTGGATAAAGTAACTGACCTTAAATTGATGTTTAGAAGGTACTTCTATGGCGATGATGCATTATTTTAACTCATGTGATCTTAAGAAAATGAAAGGGATTTGTTGGGTCTCTCAGAATCTCAGTGGTTTTGAAAGAGAAAATTTCTCCAGATCTTTCCCTCCAGTGTTAATCTTCAGCCTCACTCATTCCCAGAAACAAATAATGCAATTTGTCACAGTGTCAACCCCAGCACCTGATGGGAATAACCCTTCCAGCCTCGTGAACTCACCTGGACAAGCTCTATCATGTCTTTGACAAATCCATCCACCTCTGGGCCTTCCAGGGCTCCAGTTTTACTCTAAAAAAGATAAAAAGATCCAATCACTCAAATAGCATTTTCTTAATTTGAAAAGCTAAAGAATGAATTTGACCAACTGACAAATCAGAGTTCATTTGTAAATGCCAACCAACTTAGAAATGGAGTGTTCTGCTTTTTATTCTCACAAATTGTGAGTGCCCTGCATGAACTAAAAGAATCCGTCATCAACAGCTCCTGCCCCCAAACCGTGAAGCACAAGCTGCTCAGCAAATAGCGCTGACATGAAACTTCCTGGCATCTGCTTCCCGGGTACTGGCTCCCATTCAGGTAATTGTTCACTGCACAGCCATCGCTCTTAGAAGGACAGGTTGAACATTTACAGTGTATGCTTTATGACTGAACAACCATGTGAGGATTTCTGACAGTGTAAACTTTAAATAGAGGTAGGCTATGCTGAATCAGTACAGTAAACCTACTTTTTTTTCTGTATGTACGACCCCTTTTTCCTACTCATTCTGTAATCTACATAAATGTGAAAGTAAAATGAAGCAGAGACATTCAAACATGTCCATTTTTTACCCCTAGAGTTCCTGTTATAGTTATGCCTTCCACCCCACAATGTTTCAAAGGTGTTATTTTTATTTTTTGTATATGGGTTTGGCCTGCCTGTATTTTGTGCACTATTTGTGTGCCCCGTGACTTTGGTGGCTAGAAGAGGGTGTCAGATCCCCTGGAACTAGAGTAACAGACTGTTGCAAACTGCCATGTGGGCACTGGAAATTGAACATGGGTCTTCCAGAAGAACAGCTATTGCTGTTAACCACTGAGCCATCTTTCTAGCCCCTCCTACTTCTTAATTTTTGAGACAAGGTCTCACTCTGTAATCTGCCCTAGTCTTGAACTCTCAGCAAATCCTTCTGCCTCAGCCTCCTGAGTTCTGGGAGTAGAGGCATGGACCAGCAGCCCTGGATCCCACCCATTCTCTCTGTGTTTTCTTTACCCTCAACTTTAACATGTTTTTTTGAAACTCTGCCTCCTTTGGTGGGTTTACTAGCAGGTCATGCTGCTCTTCTGTAAAAGCTTAATAAAAAAGCTTTATAAAAGCTTCACTTCACCCTCAGAGCTGCATCAGGTCCATTCTTATCCTGATCACCCTAGCTTCATAGATAGGGGTGAAGCAGTGAGAATAAAAAAGTTGAGGTACCGACTACCCCTAAGTCACATGACTGGCAAGTCCAGATAGAAAGCAGGGCAATAGTCACAAAGCAAGTACCTAAGTTCTGCCTTGCCAAGGCACACTGCTTCTGCTCAGATTGCAGCCTGGGTGTTCTGGGACATTAATTTCATGGAGAGGATTTTTAGAACCTTCCTACCATTTTCTTCATTTTCCCTCTTTCTCATATTATCCCACCTTGATCTCCAGAAATTCAACCCTGTGCCATTTGGTATTCTAGAATGATTTTTCCCACCTGAAGAATGACCGTACAATTACTCTACAAGAAAAATTGTACATCATTTTACATCAGGCAGGAATGACTTTGCCTCAATCCTTTGGTCGGATGGGGGGAGCTTTTTGTTTGCTCATAATAAATGGCTATCTTGACTTATAAGGAAAAATTTTCTCACAGTTTTATGAGCCACAAAAAAAAAAAAAACCAAGTTAAACAGAGTTTAACAGAGTTAAACAGTTAACATGAACAGAGCTCCTCTCTGTCTAACTGTAAATCACCTTTGCCCATTCTTTATTTAATCATCTGAAGTTATATAAAGAAGCTCTGGGCACCTTGACCTAACAGCACACAGCGGGCTGCCATTCACTGTCTCCGTTTAAACCTTGTCAGTAGGGTGGTACCACACAGGAACTAAGTGAGCTTGCTGCCTAGAGATGGCCTCACAGCATGAGTAGCACTTACAACATCGTAGTGGGCGAAGATTTTCTCAAAGTCCCTCTTCCTTTCTTCAGTAGAAGAAGCCTGGGTGTGAAGAAAACATTATGTCAATCCAGCCTTAAGTCAGCCCATAGGGTTGAACCTGCGACCCTTAAAGTTCCTTGATTCCACCTTGAGCCTTGTCAGCCTCTAAAAAAATTAAAAGACAAATGAGTGTCTTTTGTTATAGCTTGAATGGGAATTGTCCCCCACAGGCTCGTGTGTTTGTGGTTAGTTGCCAGCTGGTGGCGCTGTTTGGGAAGGTTGTAGAACTGGTACGTGATGGGGCCCTTGATGGGGCTGGAGAAAGTGAGTCACCAAGTAGCAAGTCTTTAAGTTTCATAGCACAGCCCTGCTTCCTACTGGGTCTCTGCCTCCTGATCCACCCAAATATAAGCAAGCTCCAATTTCCATAGCTACAAGCTGCTCCTGTCACCATGCCTCTCCAGCAGAGATGGCTGCAATGGATTGTATATTTGTAACTGTGAGCCAATATAAATCCCTCCTCCTTTCCCCTACTTTAGCCAGGCATTTTACCACAGTGACAAGAAAAATAACTAATTTACCTTCGTTTGCTTCATTCTTTCCAGATATATACAGAAACAAGGGTAGCCCTATCCCATCAAAAGAATTGTCACCACTTACATCCATTTTAAATTGGAGAAGGAAATTTTCCTGAAGAGCCAGAATCCTAAATGGGAAAAAGAATAGAATCCACATGACCCTCTGTAAGCCCTCCCATCAGTCAGCAAATACACAGCCCCGGGGAGGGGAAAAGGTTGATGGTTTCCACATTACCCTAAAGAACTGTACAGGTCCTCAAACAATGGGAATTCCCACATCACAAATGCCAGGACAGTGATGGGCAACCTTCCCCAGAGATTAGCTTTTGTAATATAAAGCTTTAAAGACTCTTCCCGGTGGGAAATCATACAGCATGGTTTCTGAAAGTTCACCCCACAAAAGCAATGAGAGAACTGGAACAAATAGCCAGGGTAAGGTTTACAGGACTCTGAAAAATCATTAAAGCCTTCAGCAGCCTGAGGTGTGCTTATTCTGTAAAAACAGTGAAATTAGCATGGTGTGGTGGTGCAGGTCTGTAGGCCCAGCACTCTGGACATTGAGGTAGGTGACTTTTGAATTTGAAGCCACCTGGGCTTCAAAGACACCATCTCGAAGAAGAAGAAGAAGAAGAAGAAGAAGGAGGAGGAGGAGGAGGAGGAGGAGGAGGAGGAGGAGGAGGAGGAGGAGGAGGAGAAGAAGGAGAAGAAGGAGAAGAAGGAGAAGAAGGAGAAGAAGGAGAAGGAGAAGGAGAAGAAGAAGAGGAAAACAACAACTAAAAAAAGCCAGCTATATTTTGCAAGAACAAGGAATTTTAAATTTCCCCACCCATACACTGAGCCCCTGAGGAGAGACAGGGAAGTCATTGCTCCAGACATTTAAGAAAGCCTTGGACTGGGAACTTGGTTTAGTGGTAAATAACCAGCCTAGCATGGGCAAGGCCCTGGTTTCTATGCCCAGCTCCCACTTCATCCATTAAAAAAATCAAAACCACCTATTTCTGGTCATTAATTGACTATTTAGCTGCCCAAAAAGAGACTTCATTAGATACATACTGTGAAGAGGGTAGACTATATGAAAGTAGTTCAGAAGTGACCCCAAACGTCAGAGGAACTGCAGCCAGTGTTGGAATCTCAGAAGTTACAGCTCAACCTTTTTTAAAAAGTATCAAAGAGTTTTATCTACAATTTGCAAAGTCTTGGTGGGGGATTGCCTTCTGACTGGCCCCTTCTACTGCTGCGGCTAGTGGGCTCTGTCTTGTTGACTGCTCTCATAGTCATTTTATCTCCCTGCTAGTACTATACACAACAACAGTGGGGTTTTCTAAAAGGCAATGCCATTCAGTTAAATTAGTGATTCAGCTGAAACTCCAGAAAGAATAACTAAAAATTCAGGAAATTTTGGTTAGGGAAATCTGGGGTTTTTCATGTATAGTTACAGGATCAGATTAGGATGTTTGTTCCAGGGTCCTGGCACCCAAACAAATGAACAGAAGCATCACCACCAACAAATGTGTCCCATATGGAAAACCAAACAGAGTCCTCAGTCTGAAATGAGAGGACACTAGACAGAAACTTGAATCCATGTGAAGAATCAAAAGCCCCAGAGGTAAGTACAAGAGCGATTTAGAAGGCAGTGTGACAGGCTGGAGAGACAGCTCGGTGGTTAAGAGCATGAGCTGCTCTTGTAGAGGATCCAGTGGCAACTCCCAGTCCATGACAGCTCACAGCCTTCTGTAACTCCAGTTCCTGGGGATCTGATGCCCTCTTCAAGCCTTCGAAGGCACCTGGCGTGCAAGTGGTACACAGACATATATGCAACCAAAACACTCATACATACACATTAAAAGAGAGAGAGAGAGAGAGAGAGAGAGAGAGAGAGAGGCAAGATGAATGCCATTTTTGTTGTTTATAATGTTTTAGCCTCATCAGCAATTGTTCAAAATGTGAGCCTCAGGCACCTGATGTACCAGGCGCTCAGAAGGCTGAGGCAGGAGGATCCCTTGAACATGGTAGTTCAAGGCCTGCCTAGACAATACAGCAATACCCTATCAAGAAAATAAAGAAAGAAGAGGGAGGAAATAAATAGGTATACACAGCATATAATAATATGATTTGGAGAACATAAAGAACATAATGTTTGAACTGTAGATTGGAACTTTAAGCAAGCACAAATTTGCTATAATACTGAAAATAAGCTGCTATTAATCCAATTTGTTAGTGGTAAGCCCCAAGAGAACCACTAAGAAAACAATCTGAAAGATGTAAATAGCCAAGAAACAGTAAGAGAATATAAATAGTTCATTAGAAAGTATCTATTTAACACAAGATAGAAAGGAACAACAACAACAAAAATACAGATAAAACACAGAAAAACAGCAAACAAAAACCCTTACATCATCAGTAATCACATTAAACATATATGGGCTAACAGTTCCATTAGAAGCAGAGATTAGCAAAATGTAGAAGAAGAAATAGACTATTGCTATTTGCAAGTGGCATAATCTTCAATAAAACCCAAAGACCAAACAAAAACCTATTCAAGCTACTACACAAGACCAGCGCAGTCACAGGAGACACACTCTCACAGAACATTCTGTAGCATTTCTGTACACTAGAGATAACCAATGCCAAAATTCATGCCTGTAACCATAGCAATTTGGAGGCTGAGGCAGGAGCACCATGGGTTTAAAGGCAGCCTGCCTGGACCACAGAAAGAGACCCTGCATCAAAAACAAAAAGAAATGGAAGGAAGCAAGTGATGAGGGAGAAAAGGGAAGCAGGAGGGAGGGAGGTTTGGAGGCAGTCCTAATGTGGAACCATGAATGTCTGGCCTCTGAGGGCAAAGTCCACTCATGACTCATCCTTGAGATTTAAAAAAATGTGTATTTAGGCAGTGTGGAGCTTTGATTATCTTCACAAAGGAATCTGTTACCCAAAATGATTCAGAAGCACCTCAGTTGGTTTAATAAGATGAAGCTGGTCTCTTAGACTCCAAGCAAGAGTGGAACTGAGATCTCAAAGGATGTGTGTGCGTCACCATCAGACCCTTGGGCAGAAACTTCTGAGTTCGCCACCACTGCTACGTTACTCACCTCGCCAAGTCATTAAGATCCAGACGGCCATCTTTGTTCTTATCAAAGATCTTCATCTGAAAGGCAGAAAGGACCATAGATGTGACAAATGTGACAAATGCTAGTTCCAGAAATTGACCTTGAAAGTTCCTAAGGCACCCCTGTCTCTAAACTGGCTGAGTTGGGTAGCCCACCTGTCTAGGGGAAATGAGTGTTTGCCACCAAATGATCGGCAGCTCAGCTTCTGGTTGGCGTGGATCACAGTGACCAGGCTTTGGTGTGTTATCACAACAGGTACATATCTTGTTCCTCTCATAGAGAATGCAGGGCTGGCTGGCAGCTCTACCCTCTCAGTAGCTAATCAATGGCAACACTCCTGGTTGCCATGACAGAAAGAAAATGGCAGCTCATTTACTGATTAAAATTTTGTTATTCCAAAGCAAGCTACTGGCCACATCTGACTTCAGAGGAGTAGAACAGTCAATCCCACTATGTGCTTGGAAGGAGACATGCAGTTATTTGGTGGATGACGGAAATAACTGCCATATTCCTGGTAGGTGAAATAAGACTCTGTGTAGTGACTGCAACTTGTTTTGCTTTGGGTTGGGGTTTTATTTAAGTATTTTATATTCCCTTAAGTCTTGGGCAAGGGGCTCTTAAGAGGACATCTCATTGAGTAGAGGGCAAAAGACACCCAGCATTGTCCAAACAGCCCATTTGTACTATTAGCCTGTACAAAAATTTAGATGAGACAGTATTAAGAGCTAAGACTTTTGTTCTAACTTCAGAACAGAAGACTACCCTGAGTTTAGGCAACATAGAGAGGGCACACTTCTTTACATGTATGAGGTGGAATGTGACTTCACATTCTAGAGCTCCAGAGCATCTGTGGACACACCATTTGAGGAGGCTGCACAGGCAAAGAAGGCATGAGCTCACCTGGAAACACACTGGTTTCAGATTTAGATTTTAGATTTTAGATTTTTTTCTCCTTTTCCAAATTCAGTCTATTTTTTGTATTGGAAGTTAACTTGAAAGCCCGTTCTCCCCAAACTTTGATATAAAAGTTTTCCTGTTATAGAACTTACTAAAACAGAGGTGAACCCATGATCCCCAGCACTTATGAGGCTGAGGCAAGATGATTGGTGGAAGTTCAGGACCAACCTGGGCTACATGATAAGATTATGTCTTATAAAGCAAACACCAGAGAAGTCACAGATGGTACAGTAGCATCGTGGGACTTCTTACATGTCCTATCAAATCCTTTAAACATAAATACTATGTCTAGTCAGATAATGACACGCTTTTTGAGGGTGGCCCACAGCTCACCCTCTATGATACTATCCTGATAGAGGGTTCTGTCTTAATAGAAAACTCGATTAGCCTGAGCCCTAAGCAAGTAGTAACCTCACCTTGAAAACATGGGCCTGACGCCATTGCTGGGAAAACTGAAAAGGAAAACTTTCCATACTGAGAAGTGCTTAGGAAGAACTGGGTGGGTATGGTCAACTAGACTCCCACCCATTTGAACACTGGCTTTGAGATTCACCTCAAATGAGAACTGGAGATCTCAGTTGGCAACGTGTCTGTTGAACAAGCATGAGGGCCTGGATTCATCACCACCACCACCCCCCCAGCACCTATGCCAAAGCTGGGCTGGGGAGTGCACACATCTGTACCCCAGTGCTCACAGAGGCATGGGAAGCAGACCCAAGAGAATCCTCAGGAGCTTGACAGCCAGCTAGCCTGCTAAATGCAGCTGTGGACAACAAAGAGATCTTGCCTCCCACAGGGTGGAAGGTGAGGACCTGAGGCTGGAAGTTATCCTGGGACCTCCATGTGAGCACCATGGCATGGAAGTACCTATGGTTACACACTAACAATTGCTCACCCGTGCGTACCCACGCACACACGTGCACGCGTGCACACAGAGACACACACACCCCACATACACAGGAGATTTAGAACATACAGACACTCGCAGAAGCTTGACTCCTAAGTGATTATAAGTTGACAGTGATGAACCTTCTCAGCATGATAATGGATAGCGTTAGTGAGAAGGCAGCTTCTTAAGCAAAGATTGGAAAGAAGTGAGTGAAAGTCATATGTAAATCTGGGTTAAGGACATTTGGACAGAGATGAGAGACATGCAAGCCAATGGCACAATACTTAGCTGGTGAGCCTATTAGAAAGTGGCATTGGCCATAGTATGGAAAAATCAGGGTGGTATGGCATAGCAATGTCCTCCCATATTAAGCCTTCCATCTCAGAAGGAAGCTCCTTAAGACTCCGAAAGTAACAACTCAATAGCTTCAGGAAGTCCCTGAAACCAGCTAGATTCACAAGACCCATTTCTCCTCAAGATTATATAAGCAGTGGGGATGCTGAGACCCCTCTCAGACTAGCAGTGCTACTTAGAGACTCTTAGATGAGCCAAGATGCCTAGAAGATGCTGAGTCCAGCCAAGCTGGAGAGGAGAAATTCTCAGGCTTTGGAATTGACTGCAAACCATGCAGAGAGCCCCTGGGTTGTGGCTTTTATGAGTCATCATCCATGCTGAAGTGGGCTTTTCAGTGATGCAGCTGTCTTTGAGTCACCTCTGCTTCTTATAAGCAGCCCCTCACCTATACTCTGTTAGAGTAAAAACTCATTGTTTAGCCAGGTTGGACATTTGTGTAACAGGTCATAGGTTCCCTTTCTGGAGTGAGTGGATGTGTGTTCGTCTCCCCAGGAAAAGTCTATGCACAACAGATGGATAAAATGAGATAAATTGTGAGGTGATGGTGGTGCACGCCTTTAATTCTAGCACTCAGGAGGCAGTGGCAGGTGGATCTCTGTGAGTTCGATGCCAGCCTGGTCTACACAGTGAGTTCCAGGACAGCCAGAGTTATAAAAGAGAAACCCTGTCTTGAAAATAAAAAAATAAAATAAAAAAAAAAAGAAGGAGATATGGTGGTGGCTTGGTGACCAGGTGGTAATGTTTTGTCATTTTCTCAGAAAGACAATAGTCATTGTAGGGTTTAGTTTAAGCTGAGCTGTGATCTGGCTACAGCATAATGCAGGCTACTGTGCTCAACAGAAAGCTCAGGAGGTAAGAGTGGAGGTAATAGAACCTCTTCAGTCACCCATTGTTGTGGCTTAGAACAGAGTGGGAATGGCCCACTCTATATGCAGTTTGAATATACTGCTATATTATGAGTCTTCCCTAAAAGAACACAGGCTGGAAGCTTAGTCTTCAGGAGGCCCTTGAGATGGGAAGGTTTAGTTTGGACTCCGTTGAGATAGTGTTGAGTGGAGGAGAGTTTATGAGGTGGGGCCCAGGGGGGAAATGATTTGATCATCGGAGGGATTAGTGTAGGTCTGTGTGACTCAGTTCCAAGGAGAGTGAGTTGTTATGAGAAAGTACGGCCTTGGACCATCCTTCCACTTCCGGTCTCACTCGGTTATGTTTCACATAGCTTTTCCTGCCGTTGGGATGCATCTGCCATGACTTCCTCACCAGAAGTCAAATCGGTGAGGAGCAGTCAATCTTAGACTCTCCCTAAACTGTCAGTTAAATAAAACTCTTTTCTTTACAAACTACTGTGCTTCAAATATTTTGTTATAGTGACAGAAACTAAGTCAACATAGTCATCGATAGGATTCGCCAATTAGAGGTCGAGTGGCAGAGACGGCGTCCAGACGACGCCTTGACGCAGCACTGGAGACGAGGGAACCACGAGAGGAGCACGTTTGTGAGACAAGGTCAGAATTTCAGTTTTGGTCATGCTAAGTTCGAGATGTTGGGTATAAAAGTGGAGTGCCCAGGAAGTTCAGAAGAATGAATGGTTCGAGTCAGATACTCGTGTCTGATTTTTAGTTGTTGTTTCGTAATAGTAACTCCCAGAGTCGTTAGCTTACAGTCAGTAAAATTAAGTATCATCTAGTGATATTCTATCTAAATTACCCAGTCTCTCCTCCTGCCTTTAGCTGGTAGCATCTTTTCCTTCCTTCCTCCTCCAGAACATTAATTAGGAATCAGGACAGGACATGGTGTGCAGATCTGAGCCTTTCTCTTCTGATTGGTTGTTCACCCTCAACTCATTTGTTAGCCATGCTTCACATAGCCCTCAAAGGTAGCCATCATCATTAGGGTCAATTTTAATTCATCTGATAGGTTACATCTCTTAAGCAAACATTTCATGCTACACCTCAAAAGAAAATTTTCAATGCAGCTTTGCAACGATTGTGATTATTGCTCAATAGAAGTCATTAAAGAAACAGAAAAGTGATTCACCCACTGGGGAATTGCTCAGCACTCAGGAGGCACACAGCTTCCTAGGCTTGGGACCCCAAGTAAAACTAGCAATGAAGGGTGGATAGGAAACTTGAGCTCAACTTGATCTCAACTCCTCTTCCTGGTTGGTGCTCTGTGGTGCTGACTATCTAGTTCTTTCCTCTGCCTCTCCAGACTTCCCTGGACAAAGGCTCAAAGGCAGAGGCAGAACTGACTACATCTTCCTTCACAGATCTTCCCTAAATATCTGTCTTGCATGAACTGATTTCCCAGATCAAGTTTAACCATAGCAGGACAAGAATGACTTAAGGGAACACATCAGCACAGTGGCATCCCTCTGTGGGAAAGGACATTTCAGAGTCACTTGGAGGGCTGTGCGATCATCAAGGAAAGGAGGACATTTAACACCGTGGCCCCGAAACACTCCACTGCCATTCAAAGGTTCTTGCCACTCAACAGGATTGTGAATGTTGGAGAACTCTCAGATGAAGGAGACCTGGAGGACGACAGACTTCCTCTAACACTTAGGGGCTAAGGCAGACTAGAGCAATCTGGAGTGTGGACAATAAGTCATCCATTTCTTAGAATGTGGGCATAGGGACAGAGTAAGTTAAGATAATGATGTCACAAGGCCTTCCCTGTGGATGGATTCAGTGTATCCTATCTATCTGTATATCTATGCCTCTTTTTCTCTCCCCTTAGCATCTTGCATGCCTCCCTATAGTGGTCTATTTCTGGGAACATATTCCACTCTTGCAACTTGACTATGGACATGACACACACATAGTCCGAAGGAAGGAGCACAGATTCAATTCAAGGAAACAGTGCGGTATGAATCCTAGTCCACAGGACATGTCCTTAGCTCTCTCCTTCTAGCCAGCCCTGCCCTAGGGAGTCATCAGGGTAAATAACCAGTGCTTACAATTCTTCTGCTTAGGAGTCTTTCTGAAGTGAAGGACCCCAGCAAGAGCCATAAATAGTAGGTTTGACCCAGTCAGGTGTCATATCTGTGTTGTGGGATATTTTATAGTTATAGATGATATTCCTGTATGCTGTTAAAGAGAAAGGGTACTTTCTGATGCCTTGCAGCATGTAAGGGATTCACTTCCTACTTCTTTACACCTCTGTGCTAGCCATCCAGATCTCCATACAAACAGGCCATTTGTTTACCTTGAAGCAGATGAAGGTTTCCTATCACCATCAATGTCTGCAGCCGGGTGATCAGAGAAGACTCTGACTCACTCCCAACTTGGACCCCCCACCGGGATAGGTGGCATGTCTGCTGGCAGACTTTGAGAAATGTTAGATTCTGTTCATTTGTTTATTGAAGGTCTGTGTGGAGACAGGAAGGAAAACACCTGGAGGGCAGAGATGGAGCAGGAAGGAGCAGAGAAGAGGAGAGAGGAGAAGAGAGGGGAGAGGGATGAGGAGGCAGTGTTGGAAGGCAATGGAGTGAGTGACCTCTTTGCCTAAGCCACTTGGGTATTGGATCCCTGAGAGTTGTCACAGCTCGTGATTAATATATGGACAATGTTTTAATAAATAGTTTTAGAACTATTAACAATTGGCTCATATTATCATATCTGCTTGACTCTAGAGTGTTAAGTTTAAGGGAAAGGAAAGAATTCAGATACAGGGCCCTGCTTAGGGAAGCATCCTCTGAGTGAAATGTGCAGAGTCATGAGAAACATATGCAACGGATATAGGAGGATCTCCAAGAGAACCATTACTTATTCTATCACGGTTCTTTCATAATCAACTCTTAGGTAACAACTGAAAAGTCAGTTTAGTTTACATCAAGCAGCCTGTTGTATGTCAGTCTCATATGAATGGAAGAACTTGAAGATGAGATGCTGCTTTGGGCTAGAGAGATGTGAAGTGATGGTTAGCTTTAATTGTCAACCTGACACAAGCTGAAATCACCTGGGAAGAGTCTCAATGAGGAATTCTCTATATTTTGGTTTTTCTGGGGCATGTCTAGTAGGCATTATCTTAAGTTAATTGGTGTGGAATTATGGCCCACTGTGGGTGGTACCATTCCCTAGGCAGGGGTTCTGAGCCTATATAAAAAGAAAGGAAGAGATAGGAGATAAAGACAAAGAAAGCTAAAGAAAAGCAAGGAAGTAAGCATAGAAGCATAGTCATTTTTTCTCTCTGCCCTTTATTGTGGACGTGATATGACTAGCATTTTCAAGTTCCCTGCCCAACAATGTAACCTGAACCTGTAACCTAAAATAAGCCCCTTTCTCCACTAATTTTCTTTTTGTTAGAATATTTTATCACAGAAACATAAATGAGACTAGGATACTCTCAGTTCTCTGCCATGCTGGCATATCCCTCTCAATTTTTCCACTCATTTATCATGTAACATAATTTATTATTTATTGTATGTATTATCTACTGCCAAGCTCCTCTTCCATATTTTTCTCATTGCTGAATCCCCAGTGATGCCTGGGGCATGATAAGCACTTAACAAGTACGCGTAGGATGACTTAAATGAGTGACTGTAATGTTAAGGTGTTGTTTTGCACAATAGGCTAGACAGAGAGTGGTGCTGGGACTTTGTGAAAGATGTGGTAAGAATTTCCTAGGGAAAGATAACATCTAACTGAATCTTGAAGGATTCTCGAGAGCCAGAGGAAGAAGAGTGAAAAAAAAAAAATAGCCAAGCTATATTACAAAGCAGAAAGCAGAGATTAAAATTGTTAGCTGGAGATGGGCAGAGGCCCTCTGCTCAAACAGCTTTATGCAAGAAGAAATGCCAGAAAGCTGCTAAAGACTTAAAATGTAAATATATTCATAGTGTAGTTCATGTTTTACAAATTAATTAAATTGAGATAACAACAGACAGGCTAACCTTCTGTTCAACTGATGTTTAAAATATGTTCAAGGCCTCTAGACTAGCCCCCTGAACGATGCAATCTAATTCCCTTTCATGTTTATTCCATGACAGAGCTCCACTGGTGCTGAGGTCAGAGGGATCTCAGAGGCTCCTGAACTGGACAGCGGTCTCCTGGGAGACCCTCACCCTCCTTTCAATTCTGATCTGTTTGCTCTGGATTCCCATTATCATCCTGCATTCAGTTAGAACAAAAAAGTATTATGAGAAGCCAAAGTGCTTCCTTGACATCGTGTCCTGGGATTTGGTTCTCTTTTAGGGACCATCTTTTCTTACTTACAGGGGATCATGCTCACCGTAGCTTTCATTTTCCGCTGGGAAGACTCACTTGTCCCAGGCCAGCACTCAGAGTGGCCAGAGTCCAGAGTGAGATTCTCGAAGGATCTAGGGCTGACATCCAGGAAACTGAGCTTTATGGTGTCTTTAGCTAAGAAACTTAGCTTTACTTGGTTAGCTGATCTTTAAAATGAGTTTCAGTATTTGAGCAATCCAATTCAAAGCCTATTTGTGAGCCTGGGGAGATAGATCAGTAGGGACAGTGCTCCAGCAAGCACAGGGACCTGAGTCTAATCCTTAGAACCCACGTTTTACAAGCCAGGGATAGGAGCACGTGTGGAACTCCAGCACTGGTAAAATAAACTTGAGGATCCCTGATGATTGGTCCATCAGCTTAGCCAGCTAACCGATAAACCTCAGGTCGGTGTCAATGACAGAGCCCTGTCTCTTATGGGATGGCGCCTGAGGAATGACACCTGAGGTTGACCTCATGTGTTCACATGCGTATACCTGACCCCCCAGAAGCACACACACACACACACAAACATGTGTGCCAACCCAGTGGCCCACATTTTAACAGAAACACACGTATTGTTCTCAGTTGGATATGCTCCAACTTTTTAGAGGTTCTGCTCAAGAGTTCTTTGTGTATAAAAGTAACATAGAGACATCGGTTAAAAAATAATGTAAATATAGTACTAATGTATGAAATTCTAAAGAGCATTAAATTAAAAATATAAAATAAATGTGACACTCCTACAGTACACAAGTAAGATGGCGTCTGTAAGTCACTTGCTTACTGATTAAGAAATCTGCAGGTATGATGAGAATGAGACCCAGCCCTGGAGACAGGAAGAGGGTGGCACAGCAACAGGTGTGATTCAACCCGAACTGTTGAGAGCATTGAGTGAATACTGAAACGGAAAGTATTGATGAGCCCACCTGCAGTTTTTCCTATGGGGAGCTCCATTTTCCAAGGAGCTTGACACTGAAATCATCTCATGGGCATCTGAGTCAAGAATGCCTTAAGAAGAGGATGAAATAATGACATGAACCGCAATAAGAGCTAGCAACTATAGGGCACCTGTGCTCTCCACGGAACGCAAAGTGCTTCACAGGCATCAACTCACTCTGCCCAGGCACTACGTAAGTGCCAGCATATCACTTTCCTAGGTTATGGCTGCAGGAAGCATCTACCTGAGTTTCCTCTGCTCAGGGCCTACAAGCTCAATGAGTAGAATCACCACTGTGGGGAGAGGCCATGTCCACACCTGTTGGGTCCTGATGGTGCAGGTCCTCGATTACTTATTTCTGTGTGATTTCGATGACTATTGAGTTTGCTGGCAAGTACTTAAAAACGTAATGTTTTCTGGACACTCCAAAGACATCTGAACAGCTCTCTCTCTCTCTCTCTCTCTCTCTCTCTCTCTCTCTCTCAAATGCACACATCTGTTTCTAAGAAAGAGGCTACAATAGCTCCGTTTTAGCCACTGTTCCAGATCCAGGCTCTTCTCCTGCAACAAACGTTTCCTGGGAAAACAAGGAGAACGAGTAGATCCCCCATAGGGCTGAGACTCACCATGGTGCTGGTGTACTTTTCCAGTTCAGCCTCTGAAATGGCCTTTTGGTGGTGGCAGAAAAGGTCTCGGAGGAAGTTCTGTGACACCAAGAAAAGAGTGACATTGAACACAGTGATCTAATAAGATATTAACTTGTTTAGGATCTTTTCCACTGGGGTAAGGATTGTGATTTGTTTCATGGAGAAAATAAAATGTTGTTAATTAAGCATTAAGTATGAGTGGAGGTTTGCCATTGAAGGGTGCTCTTGGAAGCCAGAGAGGAATTCCAAGCACAAAACATCATAAAATCTCCATCCAACTCTTTCCCAAAGACAGCAGTGTGACAAGCTGCTAACTTTCTAAACCTTTACCTCACTTATTTATTGATTTTTAAATTTTTACTTATTATTGTGCTGTGTGTGCGCACACATACATGTGCATATAACATGCAGGAGTGGGCGATCGTATGTGCAAGTCAGAGGACAACTTTGTGGAGTTGGTTCTCTCCTTCCACCTTTATGTGGGTCCCAGGTTCGAACTCAGGCCGTTAGGCATATGCATTTACCAGCTGAGCCATCTTGCCAGTTCACTTCCTGAATTTTAATGATATAAATGTGCTCTTTTTAAAGTAACAAATTCAAAGCTGTGTGTCTTGGGCATATATATATATAATTTCCCAAAGATGAACAAAACAACCCAGTGTTACTTCCCCCTGACACTCACGGAAAGCTCTGCAGCTGAGATGAAACCACTGCTGTCCGCATCATATTTACGCCAAATCTGAAACACACAAAAGCTACTTGTCTCAAGTCTTCACCACCTCATTTCTTGTTATCTGACAAGAAGCAGTCTAAGGATGGTTTATTTTGGCTTGTGGTTCAAGAGGGCATAGTCCATCATGGCGGAGAAAGTTTGGCTGTGGGAGCTCAAAGCAGCCCGTCACATTACAGCAACAGTCAGGAAGCAGAGAACGGACACAGAGTAGGGCCAGGCTATGAAACCTCAAGGCCCAGGCCTAGTGAGCCACCTCCTCCTGTCAGGCTCCACCTCCTCAGCAACGTCACCAGCAGGGACCAAATGTTCAAACGTATGAGCCTAGAGAAGACATTTCACATTCAAATCATTCTCAGATATTTCAGGGTTGACATAGACTGGGTTTTTGTAGTTCAGAATCTGAAAATGATCCCTAACTGAATGCAAATAGACATTTTCATGGGAGTTCAAGGCTTGCTGTGGTGGCAGCAATTGTTTTGGTAGAATTCGGCAGATGCACCACTGAGATCCCTAGGAGCCACTCAAGAGTGTAGTTGAACACCTACTGTGGCAGCTCCTCAAGGAAGACACAGAGGCATTGTCATAGGTGCAATCCCTGCCAGACCTCAGCAAAGGGAGCCACCATCCTGGCAAGTGCCATACTGGACAGTGGAACCCCGAGCGTCTAAGCTCAGGTGTTTTATTGATCCAGAACTCCTCAGGTGTTCTACTGATAGCACATGCAGATCATTACCAATCAAGCAGCCCCCCACATAAATCCAACACCTGCAGACAATACAAAATGTCAAGGTGTAGGCAGCCCCTCCCCCAACAGTGCACAAAACAATTATTTTATATGTAACTAAAAATAAACTTCTATACACAAGAGGACCATGCCTCCATTGGAAAACTCAAAATGGAAACCTAAGACAAGAGGCTTCTGTTAGGGACAGTGCAGAAGGCAGAAATATCTTTTCGAATTAAAAATCTAAGAAATGCAAGATACTATGCAAATACTACTTTAAATAGAGAGCTAAGCTGTCAAGAACCTGAGGGAGGTTCTAAGAGACTCCACAAGACAAAGAAACACAATTCCAGGAAGGAAAGAAATGACAGAAACCAAATGTGTTCTAGGCATGTCTGCGGAACTCTGAGCACACAGGCAGGCTTACTCAGAGAACTGCAGTCCTGGGAGATACATCTGAGGCAAACACAAAGTGGAAAACCTGATTGGTACCTGTTTACAACTAAAACTCTAAAGAGCAATGTCTTATTGAAATGATGAACTTGGGAGGGGGTGTAAAAAAAAAAAGCTAAGAGCAAGACAAGGTTGTTTGTGTAACCCCAGCACTGGGGAGGCTGAGGCAAGAGTATTGTCCTCATTATAAGACCAATCTGAGTTACACAGCATAACCCTGCCAAAACCAAAACCAAAACAAACAGTAGACTGTGATGATACATGCTTATAATCCCAGAATTTTGGAGAATGAGGCAGAAGGATTAGAAGTTCAAGGCCTGAATGGGCTACATAGAGACCCTGTCCCCAAAAAACCAAGAATGACCAATAAAACAAACACCCTGTGGAAAGTCTCCTAAGGACTCTCTCTGCCTGTGTGGCCTTGGCTCAGGAAAATGGCCACTGCTACTTCCCAGTGCCAAACCATCCCTCTTGATGGCTGAGGCCAGCACTGATGCAGCTGAAAATATTGAACTGAAAGACAGCAGCTGAACATCTGTGAGTGACACTGCAGATGGCCATTTTTAGCCAATGCTATTACTTTGACCACCCCTGATTATTCCATGGAAGCAAACGATGAAAAAATATCATGAAAATTTGGGGGGTTGGTTTTGCTTCATTTTGATTTTTTAGTAGACAAAATTATGCTTCCATCATAACTGGGGTGTCTGTGATATCAATGATGACTGTTAATCTTCATTGCCAACTTTACTGGTTTAGAATCACCTAGGAGACACACTTCTTTGTAGGATTACACTGCTGTGGCAGCTCAGCAAGGAAGACATGGAAGCATATTCATAAGTGGAAGCCCTGCCATACCTCAGCAGAGGTAACCACTGTCTTGGCCAGCGCCATATTCAATTGACAATGGAACCCCAAGCTCTGAGCTCAGGTGTTTTTATTGATTCAGAACTCCTCAGGTATAGATTATAAGCAATCAAACATCTCCCACAAAAATCCAACATCTGCAGACAATACAAAACACCAAGGCCTAGGAAGTCCTTCCCTAACAGTGCACAATTATTTTATACATAACTAAAAATAAACCTCCACAACACTTCTTTGTGTACATGAGACTCTTTCCAGACAGGTTTAACTCAGGAGGGAAGAAACACCATGAATGTGAGCAGGACCATCCCACAGACACTGGCCCCAACCAAATAAAGGGAAAAGAGCCAACTGAACACTCGCTTCCATCTTTCTATGCCTCCTGACTGCAGATATCATGTGACCAGCTGCCTCTCAGCCCTGCCACTGTGTCTTCCTCACTGTGAGGGATGGTCTTGTCAAACTGTAAGCCAAAACAAGCCCTTCTTAGTTTGCTTTTGTTGGGGATTTTTCATAGCAATGGGAAAATAACAAACACACCAACTGCCAGGCTCTTAATTTCCAGACACATCAGACTGCAGACCCTGCAGGAGCAGTGTGAGACACTGTCCTGAAACTGATATTTAGTGAGATCTAGTCAGAAATACCACTCCTATCAGTCTGTGTCATTTATAACTGATTTAGCCAGGCTTACAAAATCTATGTATTAAATGTGATCCATAGTCTAGCTTTTATATGTAAACATACTACAATGATGAAAATGACAAGTAATTTTTCAAAACACAGGTTTTTACAAAGCTTGTCTCCATTCAATGATCTTATTATTGCCTCTGAGCCACTGGAGGACTAAAGATTTTATGTGACTATTCAATAAGGCAATCTTTAAGA
This sequence comes from Cricetomys ansorgei, assembly GCA_026225945.1. Taxonomy (NCBI): domain Eukaryota; kingdom Metazoa; phylum Chordata; class Mammalia; order Rodentia; family Nesomyidae; genus Cricetomys; species Cricetomys ansorgei. Next base: position 2,268,302 of record JAMJFZ010001043.1, read on the forward strand.
ATACACAATAAAAAAGATGCCCAGGCAACAGAAAGGGCATTTTGCCAACAGATTCATAGGAGAGGTTGCACCCTAGGAAATCAGAGGAACACAAAGAAGGACATTTAAATACAAAAAAGAGCTAGAGACAAGGCGTAGTGGGCAAAGAGCTCTCTGTGTTCAGACCTGCTGAGTGCAGGTCCTTAGCGCCCATGGGAAAAATCTGTATGTGATGGTGTGCACTTGTAATCCCAACTCTGTGAGGTGGAGACAGGAAGACCCTAAGGCTCCTAGCCACTAGCTCCATGTTCAGTGAGAGACCTCATTGCATAAATAACTAAATAAGTAAATGAGGTGGAGAGCAATCAAGGAAGGTGCTCAATATTATACTGAACTTCTTCTGTCGCTAATCCGTAGAGATTTGGTCTTTGGTGATACATAATGTTCAGCAATGGGATTTTTCTCCTTTGCTTCTGTCCACGACATGGGCAATACTTATGCGAAGCACAATCATTCAGTCAAAAGGACGAGACTCTTAAAAAATTAACTGTGGTCCTGATGGAATTTTTGCGAAGTTACTTTCCATGAAAGTATCCCACAGCACAGACCTGCAAACGTCAATGATAATCCAGAGACTTCCTTCTGTGTTTTATTCTCTTTACCATTTTGATTGAAAAAAAAAGTCTAATTACTTTATCTTGCATGTCTTGGATTACTGGAATATATCTGTGATCCATTCAGATTGTTTCTGTGTGCTTACTATGCACATGCTTACACAGTTTTACAGCAGGTAAACAGTCGATCAAAGGATGCTAAGCTATGGTAACTATTTCAGGACCCAACCAGGGTATGGGGCTGTCATGACTCTATAGCTAAGACCTTGGACAAACTCTGAGCTGTACTTTCCTGATGTTTTGCACCAATATAACAGTCTCTCTCTAGAGGCTGAGAAAGTGGATATCCAAAGGGCAAGCAAGGCCAAAGAAGCCACCAATAATATTGCCTTTAGCTTTTACTCAGTACAAGATCCATTGGTTGGATCAACACGACAGCTAATTGTTTTGACTCTGCTGTGTCTTTAGAAGGAGCTTGGCTTTTCCAGCCTCCACATCCCCTACTACAGCCTCCGAGCTCTCCTACCCTGTCCTTTCAACCTACCTGCCTGATCCTTCCTCTGGCCCATGCTAAAGAAGTCTCCAGCTCAGAAGCAGTCCAGACCAGTATTAGGAGAGGTAAATAAGCCCTCTTGGAGATAATGCTTGTCCTTGTCCTCTGGGCACAACTCTCCCTTAGGGACCAGACAGAGGAATGGATGGCAGTCCCACCCTCTTTCTCCATGGAGACAACAAGCACTCACCTGCATGAACTCCACGCTGTTATCCAAGGGAGTTTCCAGACGAAAGAACAGGAGGAAATTTTCATCCTCGGATAAGAACATACTGGCAAGCTACAGGAAACAAAGAGGAACAGTCAGGGACTTACCAGTGCCCACTTAAGAAGCAAAGCTTGGAGGAAATTCTTTGTCCTGTGCAGCTTTCCTACTGCAAGTGGTGTCCAAGTCCAAACGAGGGGCACAAAAATAAGGGTGAAAAAGGATACTGAGAAATCTGATTTCAAGTGCAGTAGAGGGAATGGCAGAGGACGAAGGGATGGATGCTTTGTTCATGAGGCCAGCAACGTATCTATAGCGGCTGTTACCGCTTGTAGTGAGTCGTTGCTACTGTGCTCTTTTCATTCTCTAGCTCAGGACAGAGAAAGGAAAGATAGAAAGGAAGAAAGAAAGAAAGAAAGAAAGAAAGAAAGAAAGAAAGAAAGAAAGAAAGAAAGAAAGAAAGAAAGAAAGAAAGAAGGAAAGAAAGATCCACTGCCCTTGTAGCAGCCTTGAAAGAGAGAAAGAGAGTTTATGCCATCTAGGTCTTGCAAGCATGCTCTCTGAAGCTATACAAATAAAATCACCTAACCACCAACTGTCTCCCAGTGTATCCTAGTGTTAAGCATAAAAGGTGTATCACTGCAGGTGGAAATTCTTTCTGAACTGTAAACTACTTTCTAACTGGAAGAGGAATAATTGGATGAAAAGAGAACTGAGGTAAGCAGGCACTGCATGGCTAAGGCAGTAGCTTGTGGTGCTTAGTAGTTGAAGGAAATAACGGTGTTTACTGATGTGTATTTGTTCCTTGCATTGCTGGGGATTAAATGCAGGGCTCTAACCTGCTAGGCAGGAGCTACATACCCAGCCCCACTGTTTAGTTCTTTGTTTGTTTGTTTGAAATTGGGTGGGTTTTGTTGTGTTTTGGAGACAGGGCTTCTCTGTATAGCCCTGGCTGTTTTGGAACTCACTTTGTAGACAAGGCTGACCCAACTTAGAGCTCTTTCTGCCTCTGCCTCCCAAGTGCTGAGATTAAAGGTGTGCACCACCACACCCAGCCTCTGTCTTGTTCGTAATGATCTTCAGGGACAGATTTTCCTAACCTTTCCTGGCAGTTACTGCTGAGGTTTAAATTCATGGTCAGTAAATGTTTCTTAATGGTCAAGATTTAATTTGCATGAGACGTGATATACAGACAAGTGTTGGATCAGCAATACTCCACGGAAAGAACAGGTGTGAATGTTGCTTGATTTACTTAAAATAATGAAAGAATCACACAGGTGTACTTGGTGACACACGGCTGTAATCCCAGCACTTGGAAGGTGGAAGAAGGAAGATTCAGAATTCAAAGTAATCCCCAACTATATAGTAAGTTCTAAGTCACCCTGGGCTACATGAGATCCAATCTCATAAGTGAGTGGGAAGTGGAAAGATTCTTTGTTATTAAGCAGACAACAAAGGAGAGATTATTTTGAAAATATTATCTAGGCCAACAGCTTTGCAAAAAATTCTAATATTTCAGTTGAATGCAAGATTTCACTGTCTTTTCTGTTGACGTTCTTTGGTTTGCTGTTTTAAGGGAAGGTGTCACTTTGTAACCCAAGCTGGCCTGGAACTCACTCTGTAACCTAGGCTGGTTTTGAACTTGCAGCAATCCACCTGCCTCAGCATCCTGAATGATGGAGTGCCAAGCGTGAGTCACCATGTCTGGCTTCCATTATCATTTAAAGGAAATGGCTGTTCATGGATATAAGGACATGGGTGTGTAATCGTGAAAATACCTCCTTCATCAGTATTCGACCTTCTTTAGAGACATTATGGATGGTCATTAGCTGTTGTTTCACTTTCTGCACATTTTCTTCCATGAGAGTGTCCTGAAACAAATCATGTATAGCTCGTTAAAGCCACAAGGTCCCAAGCATTCCATGCGCGCAGCCTCATCCCACCTCACTCTAAACACTCTAACGCTCTTGTCTTTTCCAGGAGACAGAGCAGTGACACACATTTCTTAATCAACCAACCACCTAACGGTATCCTGACTACGTAAAATCTGTAAGTAATGCTAAGAAATGAATGTGAAGAAGCTGAGAGACTACGGCAGTATTAAAAGAATGCGTTAAAACATCATCATTTATTTGCTTGAAGAAAAAGACTGGGTTATAATTAGCATATGAGAGTTATTTCCAATAACTCAGAGGTTTTACATTTTTTTTAACTAAAAACAGTCCGGCTTTGAAGGCTCCTCGACTTCTCTCTTGGGGGAAAATAATTGTAACAGAGAAGCAATTAAAAAGGAAAGCAAAGGACTAAAGTAGATGTTGAGTTACTGAAGATATCCCAGTTCTCTCCTATGTATAACATTTCCTACACTTCCATTCCTCTTCAATCATTTTCTCTAGAGGACTTCAAGGTTAGCACAAGGAATATGACACATATGATTATCAGTGAAGTAGGAATCAGCATGCAAGAGCTGAGAGGTAGAGGTGATCCCAGACATTGCCTCATTCTGAGTCCATAGGTGTTGGAATTATGCTAGTTATTTCTCTCCAAGACTACCCTCAGGCAGCTCCAAGTCCATCAGCAATGAATTACAAGGCATAAAAGAGGTGTGGCCATTGAATATCTACCATCCATGCTGGCACTGTGGTTAACTCTGTGCTTCTGAAGGGCTCCTTGGAAACCTCATTCATCTATACATGTTCAGGGCAGGTGCTTGGTGGCCTTAGACTAACTCAGATGTCTCCCTTCTCACTTGCAATTCTTAAGAATAATTGCAGATTGGGCTGGTAAATAAAAATAAAAAAGAAATTCGGAACGCCCTAGGCATTCACTATTCCTGTTTTGTCCAGGACAGGATGCCCTAAAACACATTAGTCCAATCCAGCTTTGGCCCCCAGTACAAACCCCAGGCACATTGCTTTCTATTGAACACCCCCTGTGCACTTACCACACGTAATGCCAGCCCCCAGAACATGACAACAAGACAGGCCTGGGAGGGCATCTCTGTCCTGCTTTTCCTTCCGTGGCATTTCTCTTTGAGAGGTGTTCACAGTGTGAGGAGATGGTAGGAAGGGAAGCTACTTATATGGAGTTCAGAACAGAGAGGATGGACAGGGAAGTACAAACTTGGGGAGTACCAAATAAGGGTTGGGCACAGAGCTAGGCTCTTGGTAACACTGCTAACCTCCTCCTATTTTCTTGTGTGTGTGTGTGAGTGTGTGTGTGAGTGTGTGTGTGTGTGTGTGTGTGTGTGTGTGTGTGTGTGTGTATGTTTGCGTTGTGTTGGCTGTGGTTTGGGTTTCTGTTTTTACTTGACTAGCCTATCAGCAGAGACCAGTCCCTTCCACTGAGCTGTTCATATGGTGTGTATTTCTGAGAGTGTAAAACCAGGTTGAAGAGTGACACCAACTCTCCATCTTCTCTTTTGAGACATGACAGGAGGCATAATCTAATTCATGACCATTGTCTATTATTACCCTCAATGAAGGTGTACATTTCTTCCAGATCAGTCTCAGTGATTCAGGAGGATAAAGGAGAAAAGGATCAAAGTATTTGAGGCTCTACTGTCTCAGGATTTGGAAGCCTGCTGTTTTCCTTTTGCTCACCAGGGAACAGGAAGAAAGGATGATTTGACAAGCTGGACACTGGCCAACCCAGACAGACTTTGGCACTTTCAAAAGTATGATCTTGTGCTTCCCTGAGGTAACACCTCGTTGTTGCCTCCAGTAGGACAGAGGGTGCCCAGCAGAGTTATCAAAGCCTAGAATCAGATGGCTTTGAGAAACAAGTCAAACAATCCAAGCACAATTTGGTGTTTCAGTTTAGTATTTTTTCAAGATAGGTTTTAACAACTAGTTGAACAATATGTTTTTCTCTCAGGTGTGTCCAACCTTTTGACATTGTGACAAGACATTGTCATCTACAAAGTTCACAGTGGAGAACCATGTAAAATTATACCAAGAAAAACAATCTCATGTTTTAAGTAAGTTTACAATTTTGATTGGGCCTCATTCATCGTTATCTTTGAAGTCAGGCAGCCCATGGACATCCTCGCTTAGCTCTAAACAGTGTAAGACCCTGAAGCTTAAAAGCCAATCCTTGGAAGTCTGGGTACTTTGGTCAGCAGAATCAACTTCATGCTAGAGAACACCCAGACATCACTGCAAGAATATGGTCCCTGACACTGGACTCCTGTCTCAATAATTGCAAGGAGTACAGAGCACATGTTTGATATTGAGTTGTAAACAAGGTAGAAAATGCTCTTAACTGACTGTTTGAGCTATTTGATTCTCGAAGATCATGATATTCATATCTAGAGTTAAGTATATTTGTGCAAAAATGAGAGACAATTCCCAGCCGTGGAAAGACAGGACAGGGTAACATCCTTCCAAATTAAACCTTTCCATCCTGGAAGGAAGCTCCTTAAGACGTTCTGAAAGAAGGCAAAACATTCCATTCTACAGGAAGCTCCTTAAAATTAAGATCATGGCAATTTCTCAAATCTCCAGAACAGGTGTGGGCACCAGAAATACGGGGAGATACTGACTTTTGTGTCAATTGATCAGGTCTGTTTAATCATGAGCAAACTTATCAAGTATAAAAATGGGAGTTGTGGAGCTGAAGAGATGGTTCTGGAATTAACAGCACTTGCTGTTCTTACAGAGGACTTTAGTTCAGTTCCCAGCACCTACATGGCGTCTCACAACCATCTACAGCTCCAGTTGTAGGTGATCTGACTCCTTCTTCTGACCTCTGAGGGTACATGGCATGTATACATACAGGCAAAACACATAAAAATAAATAAGATAAAAGGCATAAATAAATAAATAAGATAAAAAAATTAAATGGAGTTGTGTTTCATTGTTTCTTACTTGTTACCTCTGGAAGGAGGAGATTCAAACATAAAAACTCAACGAAGTGCATGCAGGTGAATTAATGTCTTATTTGGTCTTCACCTGCAAGTGTAGAAGAAGTCTCATTTGGAATAAACTTCACAGAGATAAGACTCTTTACCAAAAACGAAAAGTTTTGTCAGTAGGAAGTAAAGATTGAATAGAATCACAGTTATTTTAATTTTTTAAGGCAAAGCAGAACCACTAGTACTTGTATCAAGACAAACGATTAATCAAATGGATTTGTATGTTGTAGCCACACCAAAGCCATCTGCCGGGCTGATGGCTTTGGTCTTGTATTTAGAATGATTACAATAATAATTAAATGATTAAAATAAGAGGACTTGGGCAGATTGACTCTAAATACATCAACCAAATGTATTCGTTTGAAGATTATAAACGGGGAGTGGTGAAGGGCCTTGTTTAAAAAAATTGAATATGTTCCTGAGTGAGTCCACACCAAATGGAAAATGTGGAAAGGGACATGACTGACTTGAGACCAAAGCCTTGGTGACAAAACAGGAAACAATGTCTGGATCATTTGTGTCATGCTGAGCAAATAATTGCAGGCTCTTTTGTTGAGGAGTGTCTTAAGATGCTCTCCGCAGGCTGCTGGGACATGGGAAACTTACTCTCACAAGCTGAGAATCTCCACGGTTTGTCTTAAATTTTAGAAGCTTTCTGTATGGTTAAGGCATATAGCTTCAGTTACCCATTGGAGACTGTCAGCAATGGAGCTGCATAAAAAAGGCTGGGAAAGCTAAGAGCCCAAGGAGACACCACATCACTGTGAGAACGCGTACATGGTGGGTGCCTCAGCAGCTAGAATGCACTTTCCACTTGTGCTGGCTCCCCATGAAACAGAAGGAGCAAGACAAGGTTATTCACACCTTGTAGACATTAAAATCAAGAACCAGGGTGTTTCAGTGGCGAATTGGTCTCGCACCGCTATACGTCTGGAGTTTAAGATATATGTTAGACTCTATCTACACACACAGCTGTCTGTCCCCACATCACAAAGTTTCTCTGAAGTGGGTTGTCAGAGACAATGGGCATATTCTTTTTTCCCTGTGGAAGGTGAACAGAATTTCCTGGGTTTCCAAGATGTCCTGCCAACCTGGTTCCTTCATGTATCAAAACATTAAATGTGGAGATCCTGTCTGGTCACAGTTCCATAGGGCATCTGCATGTCTGGGTAGAGGGTGGTTCTGTTAGGTGCCAACCTGACTGGATTAAGGAACATATAGAAACCTGACATTACTGAGTCTGCCTGTGAGGTGTTTCCAGGGGGAGATTATGATAGAAATTTGTGTGGACCAAGAGAGTATAATAATTAATCTTAATAGTCAAGTTGATGACATTTGGAGACAACCTTGGAGCAAGTTTGTGAGGGTATTTCTGGAAAAGTTTAACTGAAGAGAAATGACACCATCCCACCTCTGAATGTGGATGGGACCATCCCATGGGCTGGATTCTGGGACTAAATCAAAATGGTGAATGTGAGCTGAACACCAACATTCATTTCTTTCTGCTTTGTGACCATGGTTACACAATGTGATTAGCTACCCCATAGTTCCACCACCACGCCTTCCCCACCATGATGATACCCTTGAACTGAGACTCAGAATAAACCCTTCCTTCCTTAAGTTGCTTTTGTTATATAATTTGTCACAGCAGTAACAAAATAAGTAACACAGACGTATGACTGGGTGCCGTCGGCATGGCTGGGATGGAAAAAGCGAACACTGATGGCAGACTGGCCTCTTCTCTATCTTTGAGAACTGCAAAGCACTCATGTCCTTGCCTTGGACATAAGAAATCAATGTTCTCTGGTCCCTGGCCTCCAGGGATTGCCTCAGCACCTTCTCTGTGAGTTCTTAGGCATCCGGCCCCTGACAGCTGTGTCATCAGCTGTCCTGGTTCTGAGGCTTTACGACTCAGACAGACCCGTGCTATCAGTGTCTTGTCGTGGGGCTTCTCGTCTACCCATAAGGTAGCTTCCTCCTAACTCACCATCGCAGACTGATGCACCTGCCTTGCCCGTTCTTTGGGAGAACACGTGTGCGTGTGTCATACAGAGACTGATCTTAACTGGGAAGGCCTCCAGCTTAAAGTTCAGTTAATTTGAAAATTAAGACCCATGCCAGGACAATGACCATTTATTCATCTCTGGAACATAGTGTCTGCTGAATGAATCAATTGTTCTTTATGCATGTCTGGGCATTCCCATAGGAAGTTAACAACATGGCTGTGTTCATGGAAAATTAGATGTCAGTGCAAATCAGCATGAAGCCATTAAAGCAGCAACCATCCTTAGCTTGAGCTTTAACTTCTGTCCTTTCGGATCTCTAACCACTGAGTTCTTGACCACATATCGCTTGTACCCAATGTCAAAGAACCTGAGTTCCCTCTGTGGGATTCCCTTCAGTGCTTATGTGAGGCTCTGCGATGTGCCTATCATCCCCAGAGCAGAGGAAGAAGGCCAGCATATAGTATAGTCTGTACATGAGGGAGGTGTGCCCATGGGTACTGACACTCAGCAACAGACCAGCTATATTTAGCTACAATGTAGAGGCCAGTCCTTAGCAGGTGAAAAGAAAAGGTGTATGGGTTAGCCACAGCTTCCTTCTCCCAGATGTTCACAGCTGGAGACTGCTCACCTACAGACACTCAGACTACTGAGACTAGCTAACTCCTCCCACTGTGCTGTTCACAGTGAAAACTCGGAGAGTCCAAGCTGGCCTGGCATAACTAGGTATGTGCTCCATCAGAATGATGCCAGCTTTTCTGTACATGTGTCTGTGTGTCTGTCCTTCCTTCATTCCCTTACCACTACCAGTCAGTCCAGGTCATCATCATCCAAGAAGATGAGATTGAGGTAACAAAGAGCAGCCACAATAGCTGATGGTCCCATTAGTCTGGTCCCATCAGAGACTTTATGGAACAGGCAACTGCAAGCAGACTGAGTGCTCAGTGAGATCGATGAGCAAATGGCTCACTGTTAAAAATCTTTCAGAATAAATGCTTTATTTGTATACTTCCATATATATATGAACATATGTGTGTGTGTGTGTGTGTGTGTGTGTGTGTGTGTGTGTGTATTATTTGAGACAGGGTCTCATATATCCCACACTGGCCTCTAACTTGACATGTAGTTAAAGATGACTTTGAGCTGTTTAATCTCACTGCCTCTGCTTCCCAAGCATTGGGATTGCAGGTGTTTGTGACCTTGCCTGACTTATGGAGCACAAGACATAAAACCCAGGGCTTTATACATACTGAGCAAGCACTATACAAACTGGGGTACCCAGCCATCACAGTCCTCCCTCTGGGATCTCTGTGATGTTTCTTTGTTTGAAATGATCATCCCGTTTTAGAGTTTAGGAGTTTTGGATGATCTTTATCTTTCTCTGTCTGCTTTCTTCAAACATCCCCCGACCCACAGCTGAGTAAATGGTGTCTGAGTCATGGGTTCTGGTGAAACCATAGCCTGAACATTTGCAGATGCAAGGCTCAAAGGCTTCAGAGTGGGCTGCTAGCACAAGAAACCAAGTGACAAACTGGTAATGAGAATCTCAGCTGTTGGACGCTTCCTCAGCTAGAACCATGGCTACAGCAAAGGTAATAATAAAGGCTGGGGAAAAGTGTACGCAAAGGTCTGAGCAGAGGAAAGAAGGAGTTCATGGCTCTCACCTGCCATTCTTTGCCTCACAGACTGCACACGGAATGAGAGAGTGACTGGACAAAAAAGAATACTCTGAGACCAAGAGAAAAGGAAACCAAGACTTGGAGAGAGAAACTCATGAATAAAAAGTAAAGTGCATACATAGAGTTGAGACAAAGGTTCGGGAAAGAGATAGGAAAACAGAAATAAAAGACCCGGGGGATAAGAGAGACAAGATAAAACTTAAAAAAGCAGAGTGGAAATGGAGAAAGCCGGGGAGAGCTGAAGACGCAGGTGAGAAACACACAAAGATCACAGAGAGACATGAGGCAGAGAGGTCAGAGAGAAAGGAATGCAGTAATAGACATTGGGAGGTGTGGAACACAGAAATAGGCAGAATAACAAGAGACAAAAAGAGATGCGAAATATCAGAGCCAAGCAGGGGGGACCAAGAGGTTTTGCTGTTGTTGTTGCTGTTGTTTTGCTTTTGTTTTCATTTCTCAGTTGGTTATTCCTTCCTCTAATACCTTTCCCTGCACTCGGCTATGGTGGAAAACACCTAGCCATGGCTCTGAAGTGGGACTGTGCATTCTTCGACGTCCCTCCAGGTAGAGGTCTGAAGCCTAGAGATAAACAATTCATGTAAACACGGCAGTCCAAGACCCTTCCCTCCTGTGATGACAGAACAAACATCAAGCACAGGCTGCCCTGGCCTTTCATGTCTCTAAGTGATTTCTCACCTCTCGTTTGGTACAGAAACCTTCTAGAATTAATCAATATCTCTCTAGGCCAGCTTTACCATCTGGGTAAACTGCTTTACATTTATATCTGACGCTGAGTATGTTGGTTTTGCTCTGGCTTGGCAGTTCGTGAGGAATCTGCAACCTCCTTTACAAACACATCATAGGGAAATGATTTTTAAATGGTTTGTTTGACCTGCGTGAACACGGAACCTTATCTTCTCTACACTTTTGTGTTTTTGGTCTAATAGCTACCCTACCTCTTGTTTAAATCCATTAGCAGAGATGTAACCAAGGAAACAGTCAAATTAAAGTTGATTGAGTCTACAAAAGTTAGGCATGCTAACTGCATGACAGACGTTTCGATGAAAATCAGCGGCCAGCATATCTAATGTGACGGTACCTTTTATAAAACCTGCCTAAAGCTCTTTGTGTTGCTAGGAGAGGGAGAGATGTTACATGCAAAGAAGAAACGAGGTCAGGTGGGATTATAGGTTCAAATCAACACAAGACTCCGAAGCTTATATTTTGCTAAGAGACACATGTGCTAGTGCTCTGCGCTATGAGAACTTACCTCAATGCCAGATTTCGCCAGCAAGTGCTCAAAGAAGGCATCCAGCTCTGTCTCTCTTATGTAACCCTTTTCTAAGGCAAGAAGATAAACATAAATAATAGTCACAATACAGAATAAATGTGACAGTGTTTGTCCAAAAGAATATTGTAGGTGTGAGGGAGGCTTTGAAACAGTGTCCCATGGAACTCAGAATGACTTTACATTTGCTATATGGCAAAGGAAGTGTTTGAACTCCTGATCCTCCTGCCTCTACCTCCCAAGTGCTGGGATCATAGGCATGTGCCACCAACCTTGCTGTTTAGATTTGAACTTGGTCTCTGTTTTCCCTTTTCTATGCATGATTTTTTGAGTTCTTTTTTTAAAGATTCTTATTTTATTTTAATTACGTGAATGTAAGTATGTCCAGAGAGTGGTGGAGATGCAAGTCGGTTGGTGTAAGTGGCCTCAGAGACTGGAGGTGAGCATCAGTTTCCCTGGAGCTGAGTCACAGGTGGTTGTGAGGCACACAACATAGGTGCTCGAACTAAACCTGAGTCTTCTGCAAAAGCTGTACCCCATCCCTCCATCGTCGTGGCTGAGCTGCCTCTCCTGCCCTTACGCTTGCTTGCTTGTTTGTTTGTTACTTCAATAACTTCCAGCTAATGTCTTAACAGGGGTAAAGACCAAACCCTAGCTTTTGTGTGTAAACATGCCTTTCGGGCATTTCCTTTGTATTCCTTTAATTACAATGAAACAAGGGCAAATGACAAGCAGGTCTGCTTTATTTTCAAGAGCATGTTTTTAGGTAGAGGAGAGTAAATCTGAATGTTGCTAAAATTCATCCTCTTTTAAAGAGAGTGTAGAGTAGGTAATTTGACAGTCGCTAATGAAAAACTGCCACATTTATGAAGCACCAGAGATGACTGAGTCTCAGCTCAATATCCAAGAAAACGTATGTAATGATATTTGTTAATATATTAACTGCATGTCACTACACACACCCACAAGTTGGGAAACGGGAAAGTCCCTCAGTCCACATAGAATTTTCAGAAGCTTTCTTGATGTGTAAAACCAATGTAACAAGACGGCTGCGCTGGGTGTACTCTATCAGGCACGCAGTAGTGAACTTTTCCTACAGGGAAAGACGCTCGGAGAAGTTCTGGTTCCCTTCAGTGTCTACCCTAGGCGCTTAAACGGCCAAAGGGACTCACCTTCCTTGTCGAAGCGCTGCCAGATCTGCCAGAACCCGGCGGCGTCCAGACGCGCCCGGGGCGGTCCGCGTGCACTGTCCATGGTTCTGACGGCGGTAAGGTCGCGCGGTAGTATTCCCCGACTGGTCTGCCCGCTACCTCCCTCTCTGGCTAGGTACCAGGAGGCTGTGTAGGTTCGAGGGTGTCTGGCTTCCTGGCGTCTGGCTGAGCAGTCCGCAGCTTGGATGGCAGGCTCTATGAGGCAGCGGGGGAGCCCGCCCCGCCGCGGGCATCCTCCTGCCCCGCCCCGCGCGCCTGGCAGATCACAGCGGGGCTCCTGCTTGCTGTGCTGGTGGGGGTTGGAGCAGGGGCGGGGGGGGGGGGGCTGTCAAGCAGGAAGGAGCTGTCTATCCTGTCCACGGATCACTGCCTTTCTGTTTAGGTTGTTTGTCAAACTCACAAAAACATTCCCCTCAGTTTGACTCACCTTTCAACTAAAGTCTCAAGAGGTTTTCTGGAAAGGGCTGTCCATGCAAAGGGTTGGAAGGAGTGTCAGTGCTGGCGCCCTTCGGATCTGATGAGACGGACACACACTGCGTTGGGTAGGAAGGAAGAAGACGGCTGAAGGTGCTCCGAAGTGCCCTCTAAGAGCAAAGTGAGTCAACAGAGGACACACACATTACTGTACTGTATTGTACTGTTGGGGACTTGCTACTACAGAACACTACACCGTGGCTTAAAGTGTAGGCTTTAAGATGCTGAAGGAAAGCCAGTGTGGCGGCACACGCCTTTAATCCCAGCACTAGGGACGCAGAGGTAGGCGGATCACTGTGAGATCGAGGCCATCTTGGTCTACAAGAGAGTTCCAGGACAGCAAGAGCTGTTACACCAAGAAATGCTGTCTCAAAAAACAAAACAAAACAAAGATGACTTAAAACATTTTGTTAGGGAATCAGTAGAAGGAGTTTCAGTGTTAGACAACAGTTGAGTAAGACGTGGTTGCACCTGCAATTCCAGCACTCAGGAGGCTGAGGAACACCAAGTTCCAGCATAGCCTGGGCTGCCATGTCCTTTCCATGGACAAGGAAATATGCTTTCTTTGTGGCCTGCTAACTCTTCTATTAGCTTTCAAATTATTCTTTAAAAGCACACAGATGTAAGCCACTTAACTACAGTAGTAAAAGGAACATGAGACTCATTCAATATTTCTAGCTCAGGATCCTGGCTGAACCAGAGTGGTAGCTCTGTGATGGACCACCATTTCTGGCTCTCTCAGCCTCAGTTTTCATATTTCAAAATGAAGAGTATGATGTGTGCCTTGGAAGGCTGCTGTGAGGGTCAGAGTTACACACGGAAATGCCCCATGAATCACAGCTGCCATCATGTTGTGCCTGATGACACAGTGTGACTGTGTTCTTTAAAAAGGATTCAGAGAAAATAAAGTTTGCAAAGTATATGTGACATGATGTCAAGTGTGATGTTCAAAATTTAAAATAAATATGAATTTCAGATAATAATATCTAAAACAGTTTAGAAGAAGATAGTCTTAGATTCAAAATGCAACTTTGCAACTTATTGGCAGTGCGATGCTGGACAAGTTACTTAGAAGTGTTTTTTTGTTTGTTTTTGTTGTTGTTTTGTTTTTAGCTTACTATAAAATGAGACCATAAAAGTATTCACCTTGTAGGTTTGTCATAATGGCTACATACATGATGCTATAAACTCTTAGCACAGTGTATAGTAAACAGTACAAATTAGATTCTAACTTGACTAATCTTCTGTAGAAACTTATTGGTGAAATTAACTGTAGGAGTTTTGAGGAGTATTGTTTAGGTAAAGAGAAAAAAGAATACTATCATTACTTGCCAAGGTCCAGCCCCAGCGAGAGTTCAGCAACCCGGGAGGGAGAGGCAGAGTCGACAAAATAATAACCAAGCCACATCTCTGACGGATCAGAAAAGGCTTCTCTCTTTATTCAGGCTTTTTTCTCTCCTTTTCTCCTTCTACTACTCCTACTCCTGTCCCTTCCATCTGTCTGTTTTCCATGTATCTTATATATATTTTTAGACAAAGCCCCTCATAGAGAAAGATCACATTACAATCACATCTTAATCATAAACCTAAACTTCCCATAATGATTACAGGTTTTACATTTCAGTGATTACAAGTTCCATATTTAAAATAAAAAAAAAAAAGTTTTCTTAAAACCCACACCTGAACACCTAGTTCCCCATATATTTTCTCCCCACAATACATCTATATCCTAGTAGCAATAGTTTTTCTACTATAAATTAACAGAGTTTAAGCAAGCCAACTAATTTCACGGCCAGCTACTATTGTAGCTGGCAGGTTGCTAGGGAAGGAGTACAGGTCATAGTATCCTAATGTACACAATTATCATTCAGTTAACACAGTGAAACAAATTTGTTATTAACTAGAACACTTTAAGTCGGGGGTCTTTCTGTTTTTCTTAGGTAAAGGAGAATCTGTCCAGTCTCCATGCCACATAGTCCTACGCCCTCAAGGCATGCACAAAAAGAACATTAGTGATTTAATAATTGTAAAAACTAGGAAAATATCAAATTAATTGTAATCAAGGAAGTTCAGACTTAGCAGTAGGTAAACTCATTTGTTTTACCTAGACCTGTTTCTCATAGATGAAACTCATGGGACCTAGCAACCAGGCTTTCTTTCGTTCTTATTTGATAACCCTGATCAAGACTTCAATGACCAAGAATGTGTTTTCCTATGTAGTTTCCCAGGTACGTGTTTCAAAGCAGCTTGGCAAAACACCCTAATCTGATCCTATTGTTTGGTTATTCTTTCTGGAGTTTCAGTAGAGTCACCAATTCAACTGAATGGCACTGTCTTGCCCAGGTGGCATTGCTAGAGGGAAAATCATCACCATTGTTATGTGTGCCAGTAACACTGCCCAGTAAGGGGTAGAGACCCCCATAGAACTTTCATACCACAAGAGAAACAGGAGACCATGGTAGCATCAAGCATGATAAAGCCCAGCAGTGGCAAAGGGCATTCAGGAGACAATTCCCTGGGAGGCCAAGGTAAAAGTCTACTGTCACCTTGCTAAACAGTAGGCTGAACTCCTGAAGCTCCGATGTTGGCTGCTATACCCTGCACTGCTCCCAGCAATCACTCTTGGAGAACGTGCTGAATACACAGATGGGAAAAGTGCAGAGTAGTAGTAGGAAAAGGGAAAGGGAAAGTGAGAAAGGGCTCAGTATCCATAGGGATCATATGTGGTCCTGAAAAATTATGGGATACAATTTCAGACATCACTAAGAAACAATAGCCTGTGTGAACTCATCAGGATGACTGGTCTTTTTTTCTCATCAGTAATAAAAGAAGGAAAAGCAAGGCAAAGGCCAAAAGCAGCAGCAGGGAGCTAAAGCAGGGCAGGTAACAACAGGGGTGCATCTCGATGACAGGATTTACTGCCTAAACAGAAAAGCTATGCCACAGAGCATTTCTCAGAAGTCAGACATACAGCACACATCTGTAATTCTAGAATTTAGGAGGTTGGGGAAGGAGAATTACAGATTCCTAAGCTAGTCAGAGAAACTATAGCTCAAAAAAAAAAAAAAAAAAAAGAAAGAAAGAAAAGAAAAGAAAGAAAAAGAAAAGAAGGAAGAAAGGACAAAAAAGAAAGAAAGAGAAAGAAAGAAGGACAAGAAAGGAGTTAAAAGAAAAAAAAGAAGAAAGAAAAAGGAAAAAGTCTCAGATCATAAGATTAATATTAAAATGCAATTTGTGGGCAGTGGTGGCACACACCTTTAATCCCAGCACTCGGGAGGCAGAGACAGGTGGATATCTGTGAGTTCAAGGCCAGCCTCGTCTACAGAGTGAGTTCCAGGACAGCCAAGCAGAGTTGCAACAGAGAAACCCTGTCTCAAAAAAACCAAAAAAAAAAAAAAGCAATTTGCAAAATGTATATAGCAATCAGATCTAATACTGTGAGATAACAGAAGCATATTTCTATACAGAGCAAAACATACAGTAATGAGAGAGCCAGAGCAATTAAGGGTATGCTTAAGACTGGAAAGCAGAGGAACGAGCAAGTTCTAAGCGGTGCCTGGAGTCTGAAGCTTCTGAGTAGCTGGTATTTCCTCCCCAAATCAGTTACTTTTAAATTTTATTACGCTATTTTCTCCTTCCCCCAGCCCCATGAATAACAAGTGCCATGGTGAGCAAAGAGATCAGAGTAGTCAGTTCTTTCCTTCCACCTTTCCAGGGACTGAACTTGGTGAACTCAGGTCACCTGGATGGCAGCAAGTGCTTTCACTCACTGGGCCATCTTGCCAGCCCTAGTGACCCAGTGAGATACTCATTTTTAATGCAAACATCTGTCAGGGCACTAGGTAGATCTGTTTGAATGTCTATTACTCCTTGTGTAGGATTTTCTTCTGAGAAAACCACCTACATTATTGGCAGTTGAGAGAACAGTTAGGGGAAGGTTGAAAGATACTGACAGCAGCGTCATGGCTGACTGTGTACCTGGAAAGTTTTCCCTAGTTTGTCATTCAGTCAGAGATCTTACAGCAAAGCAAATGCTCAAGAGCAGCGGGAATCAGCTAGAGAAGAATCATGCTGCATCTTGATTGGCTCAGCTCCTCCTATAGAGACTCCAGATTAGATTGTTTAAAGGGCAAACTCTAAATGGCATTTTAAAATCTCCCCTGGGAATTGTATTACAATCCACACTTTTACCTCTAGTTTTCTGTGGTTTACATTTTGGTCATTTTGTTATTATTATTTTGATAATGGCATTTTAGAAGGACAGTCTCAAAAGAAAACAAATGCCTAAGCAAGCAGTATCTTGTTATTAGTACCTCAACTTTGGAAAAAAGAAAAAAAAAAAAAAGAATGTATGTTTTTAGTCATTCTGGTAGGTTTTGTTTCAACAATCCGTGGTTGAAACTAAGGCCTAAAATGAAATCTTTTTCTCTTTCCCCGACTGATGTGCTTTTTTTTTCTCCTGTAATTATTTCCTGCTTTCCTCGTTAGCACAGCTAATTAATGGTTCGTTGTACAAGAAGCAGCAGTAGTCTATAATTTGAAGGATTGCTAATTAACCTTGAAGTGTGCATCTAATTCTAAGCTGAAATATCTGCACCATTTTATAAATTCAATGATATTTTGAACTGAAAATACAAACTGCGCTTTCTCTGGCATAATCTCCTGGTCGTTGTTGAACACTGACACTCAGAAGATGGTATCACGGGCTGCAAAGTCAACTTAGACTTCAAAGAGGTTGTCTTCACTGAGGGGCAGAGGGAATACATAGAAAATGGAACAATTCTTACTGTATGAAAAATTTTAAATCTGGATATAGAGCTAATGTATTTTAATACTTCCATCTTTGTTCCCTTTACAATCATACAACTAGTGCACAGTCTTTAAATAATAGAGGTCAGAAACAACAAAAAGGGAGAAAAACTTCATAATTTCAACCCCCAGAGATAGCCAATAGTAATAAAATACTATTGCTTATAGTATAGCATATAGTATACAGTATAGTACAGTACACTACAGTATAGTATTTGTTGTGGGGTATTCAAGAGAAGACTGCTTGGACATGGGTTTAAGCCAATAGAAAGTCTTTATTGGCCTGAGACTGCACTGGGTGTTTGGGATCCCAGTGTAGCCCCGAGCCTTTCTCAGGATGAGATTTTAACCACCAAGAAAAAAAAAATGTTCTGGGTTGACATACATCAGTTAACAAGAACAGGTAGCCAGAAGTGGAGCTACAGAAGCTAAAAAGCAAGGTTAGTACATTTAGAGACTTTTCTAGAACCATATGGACTTTGATGGATTAGGCCTTTGTTTTAGTTTTGGCAGGTGGTGCTGTCTGCATGCTGAGTCTAACAGCCTGAATGGCACTTCCACCATGGAGTCAGTTGTGCTAAGGTCTCAGGGCCTACTAAGGTCTGGGGCCCAGTTGTAATATGTCTTCCCAAACCTTTTTATATGCACAAAAATTGAGCTGATCTGCTGTTGTTGGCCTGTTTCACTGAATGCCATGAGCCATGTCATTAACTATTCTCTTATGGTATCATCTCAGTGATTACATAATTTATTTAAAGTCCTGTTTTGCCACCCAGTTTTCACTATCAGCTAAGTGTTTGTTCATTCATAATCATTGCCTTAGTATATAATTGCAAATAGCAAGTGCTGGACGGAACAATATATAACATTTGAAGTCATAAAGTTATCTTGACTTCATGAATCTCTACTCCCATAAAGCTGGAAGAAAGAACCTTTCCCACTACACTAACAGTGAACTCACAATCTTCGCATGACATTCATTCTAAAGTAGTTGTTTTGCAGATTATATTATGGTGATTGGGTAGGGTAGGTTTGGATTTTAAGGAGGTAGAATATTTGTCAAGTTTGTGACACACTATGTCTTCCCAAAATCTTTATGCACAGTTTTACTGCTCAGTTTCTTTATATTGTCCTAATGGGATTTGTTTTTTTCTTAATGTTTTTCTTAATGTTTTCTCCTCCTATGACTTCGTGTCTGACTGATAATGCTCACTAGCGCCCAATGCTATTTCCTAAACCTTCAGGCCTGTTAACATGAAAAGAAACTTGAAAGGCATTTCCAGCGACTTATACAGCATCTCACTACAAATTAATAATACAAAAACAGTATATGAGGCTGGAGAGAAGACTCAACGGGCAAGGGCTTGTTGCACGAGCATAAGGAACTGCGTTTGAATCCCAGAAAGCACACTAAGCTGGCTACAGTAAGATACAGAATAATCCCAGTGCTCCTACAGTGAGATTGGAGATGGATACAGGAGAATCCCTGGAAGCCCAAAGGCCAGCCATCCACAAGGAGTGGCGAACAAGAGGCTGCCTCAGAAAAGCTGAGAGGTGAGGACCAACAGCCAAGATCATCCTCTGACCTCCACGTTTGCCGCTCTATGTATGTTCCCACATTTACACACATTCACAAACTAATAACTCATCTAATGTTGCAAATATAATACGGCCCTGAAGTTTTCCTTCTTTACTTTGTCTCCTCTGGTTCTATGCTCTGCAATTACACACACGTTTGGTAACACTAGGGATCATGCCTGATGCACAGTGCTTCCTAAGTCAATGGAAGCCAAAGTTAAATCTAAGTGACCATGTGGAACAGAACTCAATCAGCCATCTCCTTCCCAAATAGACTTTCAGTGTTGTACACAAAATATTGCTGTTTCAGGAAGCATTTTTCTCTTAACCTAATTGTCTGAGCACTTGACTCACTGACTTGCAAGTTTCTTTCCTTTCAATATACTTAATAAGTATAATATATAGTATTGTTATATTACATAATAATGTATATTATATAGTAATACATATAGTAAGTATAATGCATAATAAGCTATACATAAGATTTGGGTGACACTGATTACCTAGAGGACACGAGGAGAATGAGACACAGGCCAGTGCTCTGCGTTCTCCCTTCACATCTGTGGAAGGGCGGGCAGAAGAGTATACCTCAGATGGCTTTCCTCTATTTGCCCATGAACCACATTTGGCTGCTGTGGGCGTGTGGTGAGTGAGAAGGCAACATAGAAACACTAGGGATTGCATTCTCTGCAGGAACTTTTTAAGAATCCAGCAGAACAGATTACAAGTTCCAGAAGGTCTCAAGCTGGAAGGTGAAGATCCGCAGGGTCTCTGGGTTGCGTGTTTTCTTTAAGTTCCTGCCTCCTGTAAACTGGGAGTCCCCTGAGCTCAAAGCCATTTGAGCTATCTGGCCGGTTGTGTCATGGAAATGCCTGCCGAGGCTTATAGCGCTGCACGTTTCCATTGGAGAGAAGGAAGTAGCTTGAGTACAGGATGGGGTACATGTTGAGAAAATCTCAATCCAGCTCTACTTCACAGTGGGGGCTTGAGTTTCTGCTTGGGAAGGACGAGGAGGTAACTTCTGACCAGAGGAACAGGAGTTTTCCCAAGAAGGACATATTTGGATGAGGTGGGTTAAGAGGAGCTTCTTCAGAAAAGCAAATATTTTTCTAGAAATCTACTCAGACTTAGGTAGGAAACCCCACAAACAACAATGGAGAATGCCTTCCTTACCTGGTAATCCCTGCTTTTATTTGCTGGAAGCTCTGATATGTCAATATTTACACAGAGGGATTTCAAGCTCTTATTCTGATGTCACCTGGTCTGATATTTCTTTGAGGGGGAAAAGGAAAAAAAAAGGTAAACCTGGGTGCCATGTTAGGTCTAAACAGAACAGCAGAGTGTTCCATAGGCAGCCTTTTATTTCAAGCATGAATTTATTTTGTGTCAAAACCCTAAGTTGTTGGGAATGACTAAAGGCACACAGATGGACAGAAGGAGACAAAGCACAGACTGGAAATGGTACGCATGCTAGAAGGAGAGATCATGCTTCCAGTGCCGCCCAGCTCCAGGGCGGGATTCATTAAACAACACCCTTTTCCTTCCCTGGTTGAGAAATAAATCACAGAGCCATACAGGTGAAGATCCAAACAGCAGCCTGATTGCTGATATTTGGTTCTGGGTGTGGTGGGCACTGAGGGCGCAGGGGGCAGCGAGGGGGGCAGGGCAAGTCATGGGTGATGGCTACATCACATTCCGTTACGTTTTCCAACTCTATTATAGGAATGTCCAAACCCCTGATAGAAAGGCTAAGTTTTATGTGAGGCAGGAGGAGGTGCAGGGTCATTTACAAACAATAAAGAATTCTTGAGAATCGTATCATCCCGTAAGATTATTCTAGATGTGTGATGATCAAAATTTAAAGTTTCCCCGAGGGAAGGCAGAAGAAGCATAATAAATCCAATCCCCTGCAGGAAATAGAGAGTAGAACTGTGTCAGCCAGCAGAGCATGATGGCCTGGGGTGAGAACTCCGATGACAACTTCTTCCTACGATGGCGTCTACAGTATCAGCAGGTGCCTGTGACCACACAAAATGAAGCCCGCAAGAAGGAAGAGAAAAGGATTGCCGCAGTCTCTTATCCTCTGCACACTGACCAGTCGTGGATCAGGGCAGTGCTGTGGCATGTGTGAACTCACAACAGCAGGGGCTACACACAAGCCCAAGCCAGCTCCAAATCCCAACATGGATCAGGAAGGCGTTCATAAAGTCCCACCTCTACCTAAAGAGCCACTGACAACTGATGGCTGCTGGGGAGAGAGAAGGAGTTTTCTTCAGGGATTTGGGCCCTGGCAGTGTTGGACCCCAGGGACCCAAACCGAAACTCTGCACCCCCACAGAGACTCACAGATGGGATATCGATGCAAATAGCAAGAGGATTTATTCCAGTGCACTGGGACCGCTCTAACACGCAGGATAGAAGCAACCCCCAGGGGCAGAAAGCAGGCCTTTTTATTTACAGTTGAGACGGTTGCTAGGCACAAACCGAGTTGGGACAAGGTGATTGGTCCCCAAATTGTTTTCCCATTTTGATAGGTAGGGGCCAGTTAACCTTTAAACTGATTGGTGCTGGCATATAGCAAGGTTGTGGGCTCCTAGGAAATGTAAACTTTAAGGTCTTAGTCTAGGTGGGTGGGGGGAAGACTCTTAGCCCGAGGCCATGGGCTGTCTACGTGGGGAAAACTCTTTTAGCCCAAGGCCGTCTTTCTTGTCTTAGAAATTGTTTTTCTTTAACTCTGGGAACTGTTTTGGGTCATGGTGCTCCTGGCTTGGGCCTACACAATTTTGGTGCTCTTAGAAGCCTGACTAAAGTTTGGCTGCTTCCTTTCAGCAGGCTAGCCAGCCCCAGTAGATGGTCCCACATCTGTGAATACTCAGACAGCCGTAGATGGACTCAGTGGGTATTAAAAATAAAGAGCATGCCTGGCAGTGGTGGCGCACCCTAATCCCAGCACTCGGGAGGCAGAGACAGGTGGATCTCTGTAAGTTCAAGGTCAGCCTGGTCTATAGAGTGAGTTCCAGGACAGCCAGAGTTACAACAGAGAAACCCTGTCTCAGGAATAAATAAATAAATAAATAAACAAACAAACAAATAAGCAAGCACATCAAGTTTGTAAGGAAACACTGTGGTTGGGAATGGGGGGGGATTGTAGAGGGAAATTGAGGATGGATTTGATCGAAACACATGCATGTATACATATTAAAGTTAAAAAAAAAAAAGGAGTTTCAGGTATAGTAGCAAACACCTGTACTCCTAGCACTGAGAAGGCTAAGCCAGGACTTTCAAAAATAACATGACTTTCAAAACTACAACCTATCTATAAAAAGGATGTGCACAGATTTTGACAGTGTTATTTGTTGTGTGGTATTCACCAGAGAAGACTGCTTGGACATGGGTTTAAGCCAATAAAAAATCTTCATTAGCCGGCTAGAGACAACATTGGACGTTCAGGATCCCAGACTTTCTTGGAGTGAGCTTTTAAGCACAAAGACCATGTCCTGGGTTGACATAGTAGAGTTAACAAGAACAGTTAGCCTGAAGTGGAACTATAAAAGCCAAAAAGCAAAGTTAGTACATTTATTGACTTTCCCAGAACTATGGATGTTGATGGATGGAGTCTTCCTTTTGGTTTTGGCACGTGGTACTGTAGATGTGCTGCGTTTCATAGCACGAGTGGCACTTCCATCATGGAGTCAGTTGTTCTGAGGTCTGGGGCCCTGTCACAGTATTCATGATAAGAACTGGTAAAAAAGCAAATGAACAGGAAAAATGGAAAGATAAAACACAATATATTCATATAATGGGATATAATCCAGCTATTAAAAGAGAAAGAAAGACTGATGGATATTACAGTAAGGGAGAGACTTGAAAACTTTGAGTTTTAAAGCAGCAGGAAACAAAATAGGATGTACTGTTTCATTCCACTTGTGAATGCCCAGAGAGACTCACAGAGTTGGGGAGCAGATCACTGGTTGCCTAGTACTGGGGAGATGGAGAGGGCAGCAACAAAGCCAAAAGAGAGAAGAATTCCTTTAGGGCTGATGAACACATTTAAAATTCATTTGGTAATAGATGTGCAAATCTGGGAATATAATAAAAGCCACTGGATCACATATTTTAAGTATCTAAACATGGGTATGTGAATTATGCCTTGATTAAACTGCTTTTTAAATGTAAGAATGTCATATTCTGTGTATAATATAAGACAGAATAATTCACAACAACAAAATAAAAAAGTAGCAATATGAGAAACTGCATTAGAATACAGTAAGGCACGGGGTCCATCTATAGACTCCCAGGGCATGTGACAATTATAGAACAGACAGACTATGTGTTAAAACTGGTGACTCAAATCCCATGAGCAGTGTTGCCTTTAGAGAGGCTTTGCCCTGCTCTACCCCACCCAACAGATGATCCACCTGACAAGGCTGTGTGTGTGTGTGTGTGTGTGTCTCCTGAGCCCTCCCATGTCTTGTGAGCTTCATACATTAAACTGGCTGAGACCAAGGGAGCCACCCTACTCAGTCAGTATTTCTTTCAATTTTCCCTGTGCATTGGGCACTTTTTATAAATTCATTTTCTATTTTTACAATGACCTTAAGAGATAAGAAGCCACTATTCCCAGGTTCTAGAGACAAAGAAACCCATGTGAGTCAGCCCGATTTTTGTTCCTACAGTGAAATATCAGAGGCAGACTACTCTACAAAGAAAAGAGGTCTATTTAACTCACTGTTTGGGAGGCTGGAAATCCAAATAACATGAGTTCCCCTTGAATGATCACATCATGGGGAGAGCACCTGTACATCTCCATAACAGTGCCATCTCTCTCCTCCTTATAAAACCACCAAGATTCAATTTTAGGGCTCCACCCTGTAGCAAGATGCTTTGAAGGAGTTTTGTGATCTTGGTTCCTTTAAAAAACACAGAATGGCTTTTGGATTGTGTTTTTGTCCCCATCCCAGGTGTAGTGGATGATGGTGAGTTTGATTTAGACTATTCGCTACCAGTGGCTATGATTTAGTTGCATGAAACTGTTTTGCCACGTGTAGTTTGTCCTGATGATTGCATGCTGCTTAGGCTTCTGGGAATTTTGCTTAAAGTATATATAGGTTGAAACCCGGAGAGCAGGCGTTGGTTAGTTGGTTGTTAGTTGAGAGGTTGTTGGTTGCTTATTGCTTTAACTGACTTTCGTTGGAAAAATTAGGTTTGAGGATATTGCGCTATAACGTTAGTCCAGCTCACTATCAGCTTCTGCTCTCCAAGCTTCAGGCAGCCAATGAAGACTGTGAATCAATCAACTAACTTTCTTTCTTTCTCCCTTTCTTTCTCCCTTTCTTTCTTCCTTCCTTCCTTCCTTTCTTTCTTTCTTTCTTTCTTTCTTTCTTTCTTTCTTTCTTTCTTTCTTTCTTTCTTTCCTTCTTTCCTTCTTTCCTTCTTTCCTTCTTTCTCTCTTTCCAGGCAACAGACAAGGGCGGTGAAGATTTCTTTCTTCCTATCCTTCTTTTTTCTTTCTTGAGCTAGAGTTAAAAAAGCATGGTAGCAACCATATACACCACCCCAATGACTTTATTTAATTTAATCATTTCCCAGAGGCTCTGCCTCTAAACACAGTGGTTGGATAAGTTTCTACCCTCTTGATATCATTAAGATGTTAGGCATTAAGATTCTAAGCCTTTGCATGAGTTCTGGGGGACAACTATATGCAAACCACAGCAGTGTCTGTCAGAGTAATTAGCTTAAGTCCAGCAGCCACTTGTAGTGAAAATCATACTTTTCTGCTAGCCTCATTTTTGCACATGTCCATCAGTGGCAGCCTGTGACTCTTAGCTCTGTATTACGGCCCTGCCTCTAGTCTGCAATCCATTTCTCCTAGTCTTTATGTTCCTGGCTATACACAACACACTACATCCCATCCCACCTCGGCTGCTCCATCTGCAAGAAAAAGTAATACCCAGTGGTTCAAACACACAAAGACCAGCTACTGTATTGCTGGATTCCAGAGCCAGGAGCACCTAGCATACTGTGGGCAGGTGGCAGAGCTGCTGGTCATGTGTAGTTGTCTGGATCCCTAGCTTCAGCGTACACACTAGCTTCCGGGCCTCACAAATCAGCTGGCACAATCCCTGTGCTAGCAAAAGAACAGGTACTATGGTTTCCACAGAGCTTTGCAGACATGGTACCACCTCCCCTTCTACCTGCTTCACTCTTGCCTAACCACCACCCACTCTGCATCTGGAAAGGCAGGTAGAGCTCACACAGAACTCCTCACTTTTGTCTTTTTAAGGGAAGGTTTTCTCTAGGTCTCCATAAAATGCACCTCAGAGAACAATCTGTGCTTAATAGTCGAGTCCCTAGACTTCACCACAAAAGCTGACGCCCAGCCCTGGACAGCGGGGCTCCTTGACTGAAACTTGCCTGTCTTCCATGGAAAGTTGCATCCCTAACTTCTCAAGGTTAAACATGTGAACTAATCTGTGTCCTTTCCCTGCCAGTGATGGACGAAGCTGCTATGGTCAGTCCTTTGTGGGCAGCTTGATCACCAGGGTCTCTTCTGATTGCAACCTACTTTTTCTTCTTCCTAGTGTGATCTTGCTTCAGCAACGACTGGGCTCTGCTCACTTGGGGTAGTTAGAGAGGGACACAGACAGCAGACAGAGTGCCTTTATATCCAAGTGCAGAAGCAGCATCAGAAGCCTCCCACCCAAGACTTCTGCTTTACCTGCAGCCTTCCAGGGAATACACATGAATCGTTTGGGCAGTAGACCACCTGGGCTTTGCGATCACGGGTGAGTGATCCAACTTCTCTGAGTTCTGAATTCTTTACTTTTAAATGGGGATGATAGTTCTACCTACACCACAGGCTGGCTCTGGGATAAGGTGTGCAGAGTGCTTGTCCGAGCCAAGGTCTAGCAATCATCATCATCACCATCGTTTGGGGACTCTTAGAAAGCCCCTACCACTGTTTTCTTTCTTCACACGAAAATTTTGCATAATAGTGCTTTGGGAAATCCCAAAAACATTTTTTTTCTTTAAGTTCTAAGACCATTATATTAGCATATACCATAGAGAGTAGCAACTAAACTGAAGCTAGGCCACTGGAGGACCCAGTAGGAAGCTACTGTGGCCACAAGAGGAAAACAAAAATATGGAAAAAAAAAAAAAGGAACAATATATCAAACTTAAGAAAGTGAAGTCCCTTCAATCTACTTGAAGGTGGGAATGTGATGAAGAGGTGCAAGTTCTTGTGAGTGGCTCCAGGGCTGGACAAGCCGGTGGTGGTGCTATGCCTCTGGTCTCCAAGGAGAGGGGGCGGTTCTGATGCTAATATTTAGCATGCAGATGTCACTCAGTGCTTGTCAGTTGCTAATGAAAAGATTGCAGCACAGCTCTTGTAAAGCTCTCCTTGTAGTGTTAGGGCAAGCGGGGCGGGTTTCTAAGGAACCACGAGACACGAATCGCTGCAACATGCATGAGGCATTTATTTGAAACCGGCGCGCCCGGGGTCCCGCCTATCCCACGCAGGAGATGAGCATGGCGGGCCCTGATCCCTTCCCCCCCAGCCCTTTTATCGGGTTTAGGGGAAAGAGGTCTGGGGATGGGGGCTCATGCAGCTGATTGGCTCCGAGCTCTCTATGTTAGACTAATTGGTTGGGAGTTGCGCGCGCGTGGGATCCAGGGGGGCGTGGTTAACCTGTGCCCTTGGACTAGCCCCTTGGGACAGGGTGGCGCCTGGGAAGGAAGAATCCTGCTTAAGAGCACTGTTAATGGCTGTACTTGGGAAGGCATTTCTCAGTAGGAGGTATTTCCCCCTATATGTGACTGCATTTCTAGGCTTCATATTTCTTACATCCTTTCACTCCCCACTTTTTCTTTTTGCACTGCTCCAATCATGGAGCAGCTGTTTCTAGCTCCTGATCACTAGCATTGATTAATTTATAGTCAACCCCTGTAGGATTCCTAAGAAACTGGTACTGTTGTCTGAGAACCATAATCTGTACTGTACTGATTTTATATTGTCAACTTAATGAATCTGAGTCTATCTGGCCTCAACAGGGTAATGTTCTGGTGTGCCAATAGGCACTATATATACCATATCCCCAGTCCTACAGAGTTCTCTTTTGACTAAAAGTTCCAGCCTGGGGAAATGGGGCGTTGTAATCTCTTAGACTGCTTCCTGCTGGGACTGGGCGTCGTGGGGCCCCAAAAGGCTGCTTTTAGTCAAAAGTTGGGGGGTTAGGCAGTGGGGTACATCTAGTTCGATGATCCAGGGGTGGTCACATCAGCTGGACTGGCCATCAGCTTTCAGCAAGTCCAGGGCTCACAGCTCACAGGAGTCGAAGCAACTTAATTCTTGGATGGCATCTGTTAGTGAAATGGTGATCTGTTGAGACAGATAAAACTAGAGGAAAAAGTTAAAGGTCACCGAAGCTTGCATTTGGAAGAATCACCTCAGACTCAGGCCTATCTAGGCACTCAAAAACATGTTTTTAGGGTCCTTAGGTGGGCCATGATTTATGCTACACAGAATCTGTATTTTAGTTCATTAACATCTGTGTACAGAGTACAGAATCATAAAAAGTTCTCAAGCAGCCAAAACCGAGAAGAAGAAATAAAAGCATGCTGTACACCACTAAGACAAAATCTGTCCTTTTGAATGCAGACACAATGGTTTTTGGCTCCTTTTAATAATGAACTATGATTATATATATCCAGAAGAGAAAGGGGAAGCTAAGCCAGACTCTAGACCTGGAACAATCTGGATAAAAAAAACCCAAAAAACAAAAAACAAATATACCAGCTTAACAGAACATGTATCTAGGATGTTAATGTTGTAACTCTGAACCTGTAAAGTTTACCTAAAATCAGTTATTCAGACTTTTACAATTTACCTAGGCTTTTATCTCTGCAGATTTTTAACATTTTAAATCACTTTCTTAGGCCTCTACAGTAGGAGGCTTCAGGGACACTAGTAAGGGTACCTACCCTCCCTCTGGCTGGGAGATGCCAGGAGGCTGCAGAGAAGTGAAGGGAAGATGTTCCAGTCCTGAAAGGAAGAGACTGAGAGTGTGAATGAGAAGAGACATGAAGGTTTCACTTGGGAGATCTGAGCCTCTGTGACACCTACCCAATTTGAGCCAGCTACACACTGGGGAATCAGTCCTGTTAGATAAATCGGCATGGACTCACAAAGGTGCTTCGTTAAAGTTGTCACAGGCTATATCCTCCAGAAGCCAATGCTGAGATGGAATCTGGGTTTCTACAGTGCCACTTGGGTTAATCGCTTTAAAGAATGAGTCAGGTGAGCAGAGAGAACGAGTCGGGTGCTGTCTCACCGGAAGGCCCAGTCTACCTGAAGTAGCGTTCAGAAGATAGATTGGCCTTCCACAGCCACGCTGTGGAGGAGTTGGACTGCTTTACTCAGTCATTTGAGGAACCACCAGGAAAAGGGGGGGCAACCTTGGGCAAGCCCTTTAGGGAGCTAACACTGTCTGCCGGACACTAGAAGGCGTAAGAGGCAGTGAGAGGCGGAAGCATGAGTGCCCGCTTACTTGATCTAGTCTTACTCCTTGACCCCACCACACTTAGAATTCCAAAACCAGGGTGCATTTTTCTAGGAATCTCCTTCTGCGTGGGGTTTTCAGTTCCTTTTGCACTAACGGTGGCAGCGTGAGGGAACCAGGCATCCAGACCGGGTGACATCCCACATTCACCTCAGGGCCTTCTGTGTCGATCAACTAGAGAGTAAACTTCAGGATTCAATTACTAGAAATCAGATTCAGAGAGATGGAAGTTCCTTCCTCCTGCCCTTTCCAGAAGAACCAATCAAATTAGCGTGTCTGTTCCTGGGCTCTTTCTCTCAGAGTCAGCTGAGTCATCAGTAATAGAGGGGTTTTTGTTGTTGTTGTTGCTTGCATTGTTGGAAGGCTTAAGAGAAGCCATTGTTACAGTGACATCCCAGAGAGGTGGGCATTTAGCAACATGACTGGGTGTTGGCTTCTCTGCTAGGTTAGGCTTAGTCCGTTGGACCAGTTTTATCCAGGCCAGCCAATTCTGGACCAGAAGCTTGTTTGATATCCAGACATGCTCTGATGGCTGGTCTCTAGCCCTCTGCTCCTCAGCTCAAACTACCAAGGTGCTCAGGCCCCATGAAACCAGGAAAGTGAGCTCCTTTCTCACCCACTGGCTGGGTGGGAGGACAAGAGTTTTGAGTGGGGACAGAAGAGGGCAGGATGCCGAAAGATGCCTAAAAGAGCCATTCTATCTGAACAAAAGACTGTGCACAGGGGCTTAGGTGGCTCCTAGTGGAAGATGAGTTGGCACTTCAGCTGTCAGGACAGACACGCTTACAGAACATAGCCTTAGCTGGCCTGGTATTTGGTATGCATCTCAAGCTGGCCCTAAACACAAGAAAATCCTTCTGCTTCAGCCATCTGAAAGCTGAGATACTAGTCATGGAGTGTTGGAACTCAGATCTTCTGACTGCTTTCTCTTTCAGAAATCAGGGCACATCCCCGTGGTCTCTCCCTTTCTCTAGACAGTCGATAGGCAAGCATGTAGTGCCCTGCAGCCCTCTGAGTTCTCTCCCTTCCTTACAGCTGCATCAGCTGTTCCTGCCCAATCCCAGACCCAGAACAACATAGAAAGCTTACTTGTCTTCATCAATGTCCTGTAACTTCTAGTGTGGAGGTTAGAACTAACATCCCTGGCCCCCAAGATCTCTAAAAGCAAGAAACCCCTGCTTTGCTCTCCAGAACTGAAGGGTCTGTCTCTGTCTCTTTCTCTCTAGGACCCCCATCACGCCATTCCTAACAGCTATCCTAATGAGGCACTCTGACCCTACGGCTTGTTTCTCTCCCCCTTCAGGGCCCGATTGTGACTACCTGTGGCCTAATGCTATAAATAAAGCTCCTTTGAAGGTAATCTTGTGATAGCTTTCTTCCTACGAACCTCTAACATCTTTAAGTTATAACAGATGTCATCAGCTATCTCTTAAATGGCTTTCATCTGGAATCTCACCATATTCAACAAAAGAAACTATATGACATCATTTTCTGAGGCCCTCTCTAGGAAAACAAATGCCTTCAATGTTCCTTTGGACACAGGAAAGTTATTTCTCTTGTGTCTGGTCAGAGGCAGCAGGCACACAGAGCTGACCCATCCTGACTCCCAATAGCCTTATCCCTGTTACAACTTTGAAAGCCACTTTGTCCTCTAAATAGCTGTTGACGTAATTGTGACACATCTTTGCAACCAAATGTTGCAATTTCCAGGGGAACACCTGGTACACGGAAGGCAGAAGAAGAAACAACACATCCATACAAGTCTTTTCCAATTCATTTCCAGAAACATCTGAGAGTACACCTGGCCTGTTCTGGTTGAACTGAGTTGCAGCTTTTGAACAGGATCTAACCTGTTTGCCCTTCACCCCTTTCAGTGTCATGTGAAGCTTAGGAACTGCTTAGAATTAAGATTCAACATGAATAAAATAAGAAGATACGTACAATCAGCTATGCTGAAATGTAGCTAAAATATTTTGAAGCTGGGGCTGGGAATACAGTTTATCAATAGCATGCTGTGTGTGTGTGTGGTTTTTTTTTTTTTTGTTGTTGTTGTTGGTACAGGGGTCCCAGAGGAGATGAGTGGTGCAAAGTTACTAACCCAAGAAGCTCAGACTCGGGAAATGCTTCCATGGTGCAAATCCAGTTTATTGTGTTTGTGTGGTGGTGGTGGTGGTGGGGACTTTTATGGAGGAAATAGGGTGGTGCTCAAGGAAGAGATCCAATTGTTTTGGTCTATGCTTACTAGCCACTTCAATCAGCCTATCTAAAGCTGGCTAATCAGAGAGGAATGGGTAAGGTCGGTAAAGGCTCAATCATCTATAGGCTGTATACAAAGGCTCTCAGCCTATCCATATTGCTGATGTTGGTGAACAAAGTTTCCATAAAGACAGAGGAAGTAGGCACTGTCCTGGCGGGGCTTTTCAACTGGTGTGCTAGGACCCACCATTTTAAGGGCCACTCGATTTGCTGCAGGCTGAGGTACTGGCCTAGTGCAGGCGCTGATGCCCACCTCTCTCCCCCGCCATTGGGATTCAGTTGTCACCAACATTTCTTTACTAATTCATTAAGTAACAGTATAGCAGGGTGTAGTCTAAGTACTGTAACTGTGAAGTAGTGATGCCTGTGATGCTTGTTATCCTTGTGGTGTTACAATCTTATCTGTGATTTACACGGTCCAAAACACAAATAACATAGTTTGTTGTGGGTCCCTGTTGTGGTCCAAGCCATTATGCACCAGCCTAGCCTTGAGGAGGGAGATGCAGTCAGGAACCATCTGAAGTGAGACGATCTTAGGAGGCGGCTGAGAGCTTTGAGAAACAGATGGAGGCATTCTATGGAGGCATTGTCAGTGAACAGCTTGTTCACTGAAGCAAGTGGAGTGATGTGATGTATATATTTTGAGACACTGCTGACAAAGGAAATGCCACACTGGTGACAACAGTTACAAGTAGAGGCATGGGACAAATGGAAGAACACTGTTGCTCTTCATCTTGTCCCTATTGTCTTCCCTGCTTTGCCCCATTTTGGTTTCTAGCATTTTGGCTAATAGGTTGGGTTCTAGGTTCAAGAATGAGGGAGGTGTTGGAATTCAGGCCCCACTGCTTTCATGCCCCCTCCCCCACCCTCTCAGACTTGTCTTGCTGTTGCTGTGGGGGAAATGACAAGTTCCCTAACAAGAGCCTGACTGGGAACCTGTGGTGTCTGGATTCCAGAGTGGCCCGTGCCATTTTTATTGCCCCAAGGAGATTTGCAGACTCAGACTGCCTGACTCCAGACACCAGAGAGCTAACTTTATAATGGGTCACAGCCCTATGTGCTCGTCTTCCTTACTTCTCCACATTCTGTTACGAATTCCCCAATGCAGGGCTCCGTCTCCTCTCCTCTTGCCATGCTGGAACCAGAGACAGCCTGGCTGCAAGTTTGTGCTATGGGCTATTCATCAACCACATGGCATAAAACCTCCCTTTCCTCAGACCTGTAAGGAAGCCCAACTCTGCCTAAAGTGCCTGAATGCTCATCAGAGCCCTTAGTATGCTGTTTCCTTAGACATAGGGGCCTGAACTGTCATTAGTCCTCCATATATTGCTATCTGTATATCCATGACATTAAAAACACTAAATCCCTTTCCCAAAAGGACAAACCACCTCAGTGTCCACCTTGAGCATCAACCCAAAACCTTTTAGAAAGTATGTTTCTTTTGGGATAATAGAAAGCATACATCTGTGGAGGTGACATCAGTGTGTGTGTGTGGGGGGAAGGCGGGCAGAGAGAGTGCAGAGGTGATCAGCATCACAAATCAGAAGCTTTCTAATCAGGGCTCCCCGGAGTCCTCGCAAGCTATGTAAGGCATTGCCTCCATGAACAAAGGCCACATCATTCACCGCAAAACCATTTTGGCAGTGCTTTCAATCTAGCAAGTGCAAAGGAAGCAGCCTTCCAAAGTCCTCTCAAGTTAGGATTCTGACAGGTGGAACTGAGGGCAGGTAACTTCTCTGAAACACCGCGGCCACGCTAGGGCTGAGAGTTCCCTGTTGTATTTCTTCTCTGCAAAATCTATTTTCTCTGAGGCCCCAGAGCTGGGTGGTCAATGGAGCGTTAAAACAAATCAACAAGATGAGCCATCCACAGGTCAGGGCCAGGTGTTACCATATCTTGTCTCCGAATCCTGTTCTTCCTGATGAGCCTGGCACCCAGGATCCTCTTCAGGGTTTCCAGTTGCCAATTTCTATTTGAAAATTCACTTCTAGTGTATGACCGACAATGGACCCAAACTGGCCAGCGGTAAACCAAACCAAGAAAAGAATTGGAAAACTAGTTTTCAATAAAGCCACACAATGGAAGCATCACCACATAAACAGTGACTCCTGTTTATTCTGCTCCCGTTTCACATAGCTGAGATGGGTGTGAACCGTCTACACTCGGCTCAGGCTTTGCACTTTGCACAAGCAGAACAAAGTGAAACCCATGCAGCTTGGCGTGCGCTGAGACCCCAGGCTGTTCCTGGGGCTCCTCTTGCTCCTCTCACACAGGCCTTTTGATTTGTAGAATCCCCTGCAGTCCATCCTCCCAGCCCGGGTCCTGCAGCTGAAGACTCTGTTGCTTTCCCAGCATCAGCATGGTTCTGTCTGAAGACTGCTGCTCTTCACTCCCCTGGACTTAAGAATTTCAGTAAAGAAGGAAAGTGCTATCTGGTCACTGGGCCTACAGAGCAGCCTTTCCTCCTGTGTCCTTGAGGGATTGATCGAGAGAGAAAAGGTATGGAGGAATATATCAATCTGTACTCTTCAAGGAGGAGAGATGCCAGGATCGGATGAGCCTGGATATTTACTTCTGGGGATCCTGTAAAGGATAGCAGTGGAAGGAATAAGAGGCAGGAGACACCTGTAGCCCACATTTACGGGCTGGCGATCACTGTGGAGCCGGCTTACAGATAAGAGGGGTTGATGCATGCTTTGAACCCCAGATTTCCTTCCGGTGAGAGCAGAGGGCTTTCAGCTGTTCCTCTTCCTACTCTGACAGACTCCAGCTGGCATTAACAGAGCTCCTCCAGTGCTCCCATGTCTTATGACACGTAACATCTGATAAAATCCTGCCCCTCCGAGGTATGTGACTTGGTCAGTGTTTATCTGACCACTGCAGCTGGAGGTCCCTGGGCTGGAATTCCTCTCTCCCTATATGTATGAGCTTATAAGGTCTCTTCCTCTGGCCCCTATGAGACCTCTGCTTATGCAAAGGAGGCTTCCTCAGACTCTTGGTCTGGGCCAATATCACATGACCGTCCATATCTGGTTGTGAGACTCCACATACAAAGAGCTCTCCTGGTGTCACTGCCCTAGCCAATAACTTATCACCACATAAGACATCCCTCCTTCCTCTCTACCCTATATACGTCACTATCCTTCAATAAACTGAGCTGTTCACACTGACATTGCCAAGAAGTGTTTCTTGTAGCTCTCAAGCCCTCCATTCAAGACCCTCAAACCCCAGACAGAAGCCTGCCTGTGCTTTCCTCCTTGAGGCTGAGCCAGTGTGCATTGGCTTGGTTATCCCCCAGGGATGGGGAGGGGCCAGGGAGTGTGGACCCACAGACCACCATGAGAGGAACCTGGGAAGGAGCAAGGGAGACTTGAGCAGGCAGACATTCAGGGCACATCTAGAAACATCCAGGCCAGGACAATAGAGGGCCAATGAGTAAAGGCTGCTCTTCACACATCCGTCTCAGCCAAGCTAAAGGCCAACAGCTGCAGGCCGTCAGCCTTGCAGGTCTGCATGTTACCTTAGGGAGAATCAGGAGGAACAGGCTCCTTCTGCTACACAAAGAATACAGTTGGCTTTTGCCCTTCCATTCCTCTGGGTACTTGCCTGCCTGCAGTTCCCACAATTACAGCTCCTTGCTCTAATCACGTCACTGCTTAAAATCATTGGCTTCTGCTGCAGAGGCAAGCTCCTGTGCCTTGCTCCAACACCAAGGCCACTCCCAGCCTGGCCTTCTCCTCCACTGAAACTCTTAAGCTTTTAACCGGCCACAGGCGCACCCTGTGCCGCGTAAGATTCTAAGTGAATGGGACTTTGATCACTGTTGACACCAGCACTTTGTGGACCTCCCCACTACTCCCTATGACTCAATCTGAGGCCACGTATGTTTTAAGGGAGTGAACAGAGACACTGTGAGGCTCTGTTTTGTCTGCCTTTCTGGGTCCTCACTCAGGTGTAACAACTTACCTCTTTCTTTGGGATGCTGCCCTGAGCCTATGTATGCTTTCTCTGCTACTTTGGTTTTTTTTTCTCAGTTTCTCCAAAGCTACCTTCCTTTTGCTATATAGCTGCTTGCTAAGCCTCCATACCAAACTCAAAGGCATGGCTTTCTCTCTTCTTCTCCTGTGGCAGATGTCAAGATAGTCAGCTTCCCTGCTGTGCCTTCAACCCTAATAAAATTGTCCTCAAAGCTTATCCAAGTGTGGGGCTTAGCTGGGTCACGGGTCTGCTGGCCAAACCACGGACCGGCCTGCAGGTACACACTCAGATCCGCCTTAGTCTTCTCTCGTCCTGCACCATCACTGGTGTCTGGTCATGTCTGCACTGACAACAGGGCCACACCTAAAGAGAATACTGTTATGCGTCTGTTGCCACAAGGTCATATGATGATAGCAAGTGGTTCAGTCTTCAATATAGGCTCTCGCTCCCAGGTCAGGCACTAAGAGGAAGCAAAAGGGGTGGGTTAAACAATGACACCACACGAGCCCCACTTGTGTGGTTCTTCTTCCATCTGGTGAGCATACCGCCCAACTCAAGCCACGTGACCCTAAATTCATGGCGTGGACACAGAACACACCAAGAATTCTGTGACCTTCTACTAAATTACATCTGCATTCCGGGGGAAGAGCAGACTGTGGAATTATCAAATTATATTGAAGGCAATGATTTCTAGATTACATGATTATCTGTGGACTGTGATTATTCTAAATTTCAGAAACAAGCCACAGGCTCAACTTGCAGGCCAATCCTAACTAAAAGAACTGAAGGAAGTCACAATTCCACTTGTAAAATCATTTTATTGGTATAAATATACATATGAATAAAATACTTTAGCCTGTAATGTAAGTGAATATTTGTGAGATGTTTTATAAAGAGTAGTATTCGGATTTTCTTTTTTACAGGTGCCAAAATTTTCTCTTAAAAATCACACATTAAAAGCTAATAAGCAGACAGAAATTAAAGGCCTTCAAAAACATGAATATTCATAAGACCTCATTCCAATCATCTATATACAGGAATCCAAGCTTCTCATACTCTG
The DNA here is from genome assembly GCA_026225945.1 of Cricetomys ansorgei. NCBI lineage: Eukaryota > Metazoa > Chordata > Mammalia > Rodentia > Nesomyidae > Cricetomys > Cricetomys ansorgei. The sequence continues at coordinate 2,304,464 of JAMJFZ010001043.1, forward strand.
TTCTTAGCTGTGCTTGCTGATGGTCTGCAAAGGTTACCAACCAAGCTTTAAATGTACAGTTCTGCATGGGGAGGAAGTGCTCCCACAGGAGAATGTAAGAACAATGCCCAAGATCTAATATATATAATTTATACAAATTATTTATTAGTGTGCTCTGTTAATATAATTACAATGTGCAATTGCATACATCAAGAATAAATTGCTATATGGAGTCATGTGTGGGTCACAAACACACCTGAAGTACCCCAGGATCTCCTGGATTGTTACTTGGGTGTGAGTCCAGTCACTTCATTAATTTCCAAAGAAACTCACCATGCAGGGCAATGTGTAGCTGCCTCAGAGAAGTTCAAGTAGGGCCCGTGGAATAATTGCTGGCTTTTTGTTGAAGGCATAAGAAACAATGTTTAGAAATCAAACACCGAGAATGGGGGAAGACCAAAAATATGCTTTGATAACCAAAAAGTGGATTTTCTAGATATATATATATTTTTTCCTCTCTTTTTTTTTTTTTTTTTTTAGAAAAAGAAGGAGAAAAAGAAGAAAGCACCAAGAGAAAGGAGAAGATGCATTTCCCCTGGCTCCTCTCTGAGGAATGAGGAGAGCACCCTGCACGGGAAGGCTTGGGGTGGTCACCATTACACAAAAATAAACTCTTTTTCTGCCTCTTCTCCAGAGTCACTGGACTTGCTCCCTTGGTGACCATCTTTGCTGGAGGACCGTTGCTTTTGTTCTTGATATTCCTGGGCCTGCGGGCCCCAGCTTCTCCTTGTGACTGAAATCAGAAGGCAAGGACAGTTTAGTGAGAAGGCAATAGCAGTACCTGGCAACAGGGGGGTGAGGGGTCTTGAGAAGTGGGGTTGGGAGTGGTCATGACGGACTGTTAAAGAAACAAACCCGCTATTGTGCATGGAGACTCTCCAGACAGAAGCCAAAGACAAACCAACGAAATCACAAACAAGTGGACACAAGCAAACACACACGAGCAAGACCAGTCTATGATGGAGTGAACCCAGCATAGATGCAGATGAGGATCAGAGGTGGGGATGGCAGGCAAGCAGAGGGAGAAGCCATCAGGAGTCACCGAGGCTGCTCTGAGCCAGGTGACCTCCACAGCCAAGAATGTCTCCTCGCAGTACAGAGGACAGGGCACACAGTGGCTTGCAGAGGTGCTGGCTGGACAGGGTTCCAATGCCATGCCTTCTGCAGATGACTGAAAGCTGTTTATTCCTGCAGTGGGGACAGGACTAGCAGCTGGGTAGTCTTATGTCAACTTGACACATAGACTAGAGTTACCTAAAAGGAAGGAAACTTAATTGAAAAGAGGCCTCCATGAGATCTGGCTACAAGGCATTTTCTTAATTAGTGATCGATGAGGGGGGGGGGGGGAAGGTCCCAGCCCCTTGTGGATGGTTCCATCCCTGACCTGACTTCCTGCAATGATGAACAGTGTTGTGGAAGTGTAAGCTGAATAAACCCTTTCCTCCCCAACTTGCCTTTTGGTCATGGTATTTCATCACAGCAACAGAAACCCTACGACAATGTGCCATTTGGAAAGCTGCCTAAAGAAACTGCACAGCTTCAATGTCACTCAGATCCCAGGAATCCAGCCAGGAGCACAGTCTCTGGCTCTAGCAAGACAGGAGTCACTTGATACTTCTGATCACTCTGATTTTTACACTATGCTAAAAAAATCATCATGTCAGGAGCCTGCAGTTTAAATGACTGCCTCAGGCTAGTGTTTCAGGCAGGGAGAATTTCAGAAACCTATATACAAATATATCAAGGTTCTCCTGCGAATTTAGTTGCCACAATCAGATTCTAGCTTTTAACAACAAGCATTTTGGTTTTCAGTTAATAACGTTAGGCTGAAATTACTCAAAATCCTGAAAAAGGAGGAAGGGGAGCCACAAACAACTTTTAAAATATCATTATAAAAGCAAGTAATTAAATTATTTTAAAGACGTGTGTGTGTGTGTGTGTGTGTGTGTGTGTGTGCGCGCGCATGAGTTTTACTGTGAGCCACCCGATGTGGGTGCTGGAAACCAAACTCCTGTCCTCTACAATACTGAACATGCTCAACCATTTCTCCAGTCCCTTTAAATTCAGACTTCTCTTTGCCAGTAGCTTTGGGCACGTTCTCAGAGGGGTTGGGACATGAGAGACAGATACAGTTCTTTTTAAATCTTTATTGGGAGAAAAAAAAAATCTAAATGTACTTGTGTGATTGGTTCTTTGGAACCATGTTGATAAGCCAGGTTTGGAGAAAAAAAAGATAAATAAATGTCTCTAAATATTTTGCCCTTCATCACAAAACCAATTTGATGCTCACACCCAGAGTCCTTTAAGTTTGAGCTTATGTGTGTGCTAAGATCAGGGATGCAGAAACCGACAAAATCATCTTGAGGATACTTGGCAAGAAATCCAACCTCAAAAGTAGAATGGACGTGTGCCGTGTCCTAGAACTTCTTCATTCTAATTTAACCCAAAACCTTGTTCCTCTACAACAAAATGGGAAGACATGTCTAACACCGCAGTGGGAGATGCAAGGGCAAGTGAACAGAGTAAGGGGTACTCATTTGTCTTCAGATAAAACATATTTGTTTGAGTCCCTAGACTAAGATTTTATCCTTCCCAATTCCTGAACTTCCTGGAAACTCAGGCCAAATCCATCTTAAATATGGAGACATTCGTGTAGCCAAAAAGTTTAAGTCATAGGTAAAAACAGAAGTAACTCTATGGACAAAGGCCACAACAGCAAGTGTGAATGAAATTTAGAGGGATACAATATAGGGATCTTCTTGGGAAAGGCAGACTGTCTGTTCATCTCCAGCCAGGCACTGACCTTCCAAGTTTGTACTAGGCTTTAGAGCCTCCAGGTTAGGGAACTCTGAGGGGGCCCACAAAATGGGTCAGTGGGGAGGAGGGAAGAGCAAACATCACCAAGTTAACCTGTTCCTTTCTGGTTGATAACACAGAGTCAGACTTAACCATGAAAGTAAGAACCACCATTTAACCAATGTGATGACTAAGAGGAAAAACCCCACACAATTTTGAGCAGGCTATGAATGCATTTCACCATGGCAGGAATATCAAAAACACATTCTAGAATAGGGGTGGAACACAATGTGTGTGCTTGTGTGAGGCCTTGGGTTTGATCCCCAGGACCATTGAGGAGGAAAGCTCATTCTCAGCACATTCTCTTTGATTGATTTTTAAGCTGTGAATGCATGTGACAAGAACCCTAGGAGAAGCTGGCTTGTCTTTAGAATTGGAGGCAGGCAGGAAGGACCCAGCATAATACTTGGAGAGTGGAGCACAGCTCTCTACTGGTCTTGTAACCTGTTTGGTCCTGATCCTTGATGCAAACAACTTTGCAGAAGTAATGTTCTTTGTTGAGTCAATTTCCAGCCCTTAGGGAACATCTACTTGATTGCATGCAATTAGGATGCTAATTACAATGATATGGAACTCTCTTGTCAGGCTTACGTTAAAGGAGGGTCTAAATAGAATTAAGTCTGCTTGAAACTTAGAAGTCCAGAACTAATTAAAAAAAAATAGTAAAATTTAGACTTTCACTAATTCGTCCAGACTTCTTCCTATACCTTGTGATAAGAGGTAAAATGAAAAAACACATGGTTTGATTAAACTTTTCCAATGCAGTTCAGTTAAGAATGCTAGGGTGTCCTGGTACATGAGTCTACCTATCCAAACGTGGTTTTTTTCACCACACGCACAATTGATGGATAGAAGATGTTCAGGGATATAGACTGAATGGTAACTTATTAAGTGGAAATACTGGCTTGCATATTCACATTTTGTCTGGGGTGGAAGTAAGTATTGCAGAGAACCTCAAACACAAGGTCTTCCGTTCTTGAAGATGATTCAACTTTACATATGCAAGTATGCAGATTTTAAGCCTTCTGAAATATGCATACAGATTTGGAATTAAAGATTTGGATGCCAGCTTGGAAGAGATGTCTACATCATAAAATCCAGGGAGACACACACCTTTCAGGAGAAAACAGGGCATTTCCTTAAAATAATACTCTGTAGTTGGCCCTGTTTTTTAAAAATTCTTTCTAGCAATAGTTAGAAAATCTCAAAAAACTGCTAAATTTTTCATGAAGAATTTTGTTTATTCTTTTATATTATTCTCAACTCTCTGTGTAGCTGCAGATGACCTAGAACTCTAGACCCTCCTGCCCCTACCTCCCAAGTGCTGGGATTGTAGGTGTGAACCTACGGTTAACCCGAGGTTATCTACTCTTGAAGAATTCTTACAGAGGAACATGGATCTGGATCCAGCATTAGAAAGCAGAGTCACACACTAGTTCACAGACTGTGAGACCAGGCAAGTGTCTGCGGCTGCAGTCTGGATTGTAAGCACTGGATAGTACAAATAGAAAGCTCTGCAACACAAACCAGGCCAAAAAAAAAAAAAAAGCAGCTATTTTCCTTAAGAAAATAGAATATTTGAGAACAGAAATGTCACATCTTATAATCAGAGAGGAACGGATATGAAATCAGCATCAAAACAGCCACACGATTAAACCATGTCAACCATGATATAACCTGCAGCATGCTTTGAGAACAATAGCTCCCATTTGTTTCATGAATACAAGGTTTGGGAAATTAAGAAAGCTGGTTTAGTGTCAAGAAGATTGCTTTAAAAGACTTGAGAGGGCACACCATGACTCTGTCAATTACATTAAAAATAAACCAACCAGGAAGGATTCAAACAGCAGAGGCTATGCAGTTCTCAAAAGTGAAGAAAAAAATGAGAAGAATCGGCACTAACAAAACAAAACAAACATATTAGACATGAATTACTTTAATTGAAGCACCTGTGAAATTTTGGGGGTTTCCCTATTTCAAGAAATCAAGGTAGAAAAGCTAATACAAGATGGTCCCAATTTAATCCTACCAAAATTGGACCCAACCCATAACAAGGAGAAGGGTAAGCTACTGAGGTCACAGGAAAGTCAGAGATAGATACAGGACTTCTTCTCCTTACTGCTTTTCTAGGAGTTGGCTGGTCCCTGCAACCACCACCTTTTACTCCAAGTCTTATTGGTTGATACACTGATGTAGTTCCCCTTGATAGATGAGAGTGGGCTTATTTTTCCACTAATGGTGCCTTGCTAATAAGAGATGTAAGTCAGTGGATCACATTGCTGAAAATGAAAATCTTCTGAATCTAGAAACATCCATATAACCTCAACTGTATTTAATGAAAATGTCGATAGAGATTTTGACCTAGTAAAAATAACTCTTTCTCTCTTCACAAATGTCACGGCTGTTCACTGAAGTGACCTTCCTATGATTGAAATTAAGAGATTTTTTTGGGGGTGGGGGCTGACATCAGACATTTCTTATAAAGTATTATTACAGCTCTGCTATATCTATTACACAGAGAATCAACTGAAAGTAAAGCACAGGTGTGGGATGTAGCTGAGCAGTATAGAGCCTATCCAACAGGCGCCAGGGCCTACATTCCACCCTTAGCACCAGACACACCCACCACACCCATTGAAAGCAAAGGACCAACTAAACTGATTTTCTCCAGGACACGTGCTTCTTGGCCCAGAGAGAATGAATGCTCTATCCTTACGTGACTTATGGTCCTTGCTCTGTGCTGGGGGAATGTCTAACTCTACCTTATTATCTGGCCAGTTAATGCGAGAGGAGCAGGCAAGTAAGAGCCACAGGGTCTTCTATAGCCCTGGCTCGCAAACCAGGCCCTGGATGTTTCTGCTGCTGCTGAGTTGGTAGGTACTTTGTGAGTCTTGTATCTATCCCCAAGCAAGTTCCCTAAAAATAAGCTTTCCCTATCATAAGGTTACTCTCATCAACTCAGTTTCTGGAAAGCTTGCTTAGAGAAAATGCAGGTCATGCCATCCATTATAATAGAATGCTGGGCCTCATGCCTGACCCCAGGCATCTCAATACCCTCACATGTTAACCTTTGATAAAGTTTTATGGGAAGAAAGGAGCCTGAATCCAAGGTCAGATGTCCTTTAAGGAGATCTCACGTAATAGAGTATATTCATTTTCCCCTATTATGCTAAGTTTTCCTTTAAATAAAATTTGCACTGTAGTCATGGGAAGGGATTTTCCCTAAGTCAGCATGGCTCTAAAATTACCCTCTAGAGCGTAACACCAGACTGAAGTCTCCCCTTTGTGTCTACCGGACTGTTTTCACCTTAGGAGAATTTAATATTGAGCCTAATGGGAACAGCAGCAAGATCCAGTGCTGGCAAAAACAATGAATTGCCTGTCAAGGTGGAAAAGTTAACAGGTGAAACACTGTGTATGTGATCCAAGGCCTGCATTTTGCTGGGGGCTTTTTATTGGTAATTTTCTAACACAGGGTTTGGGTGACACCTTAGATTAATGTTCTGTAGGGGACTATATTCTATGAATTTCTAGCCTAACTCCAATGGAAACTTGACAGAGAAGACAGAAAGGAAGAAAATAAGAGATATGGCCCCAAATATAAAAATTAATTTCTGTGCTCACTAAAATTTGAACAGACAAACCCCTAAGGTAACTTGAAGCTCTGCAAAATCTAGTTTTAGATTTTGATATTTTTCTCTTCATGGAGGGACCATCCTGTTGCCACGGAGAAAAAGAATTAAGCCCTATTTAGTATTTGACTCATCCCCCACCATCAGCTACTCAATTAAAGCTCGTTTGTTAGTGCCAGTTCACCAGCTTCCGGGCAGCGGGAGATGAAAACCGAAGGCTCTAACCATTTGTTGGCTGTGACTTCCTGTACCCAGGTGCATTCACTTCCTCTTCCGCAATGGTGAAGTAGAGATTTGAAGATCTTTTCCCTCTACTGGAAGGCTTGCCACTGTCATGATCTGAATGCCTTTTGAAATAATCTCCTCTTTGCACTACTAAGGAAAAGGGATCCGTTTTACCCTTTGTAGTAGCAAATCAATGTGCTGACATCCACATTAAAATTATTAATATTGAAACTCAAACATCAGCTCTTCCACCCCGAGTTAGGATTCAAAGAACTTAAGAGTGTTGGTCCTAGGCAGATCCACTGTTGTCTACAGAATTCAACAGCCAACATGATGGAAATGTGCAAAATGAGGTGAGTTCTGATTCTGCCCCAGAAAGGTAGTAACAAAAATGCACCAGAATTATCATTTTGATTTCATGATGGATTAACAACAACAACAAAAAAAAAATCATGTTCACTATGGAATAATCTGGAAGAGTACAGTCATTTACCTGTTTCAGAAATTAGTTGGGTACGCTAGTCCAGTGAGAGGCAGAGAACAAGGAAATGAAGCAGCCAGCATAAGTAACACACAACAGAAAGAGACAATAAGAATGGCTTCCTGGGAGAAAGGCAGGGCTCACGAGGGGCTGCTATGTCTTCTGTCCCCATCAAAGACCAGCAAGTCCATAAGCTGACATCAAAATCTTGAACCCCTCAAACACTTGAAAGCTGTGCTCGGACTTCAACCTGACATCAGTACAGAGCACTATGACCTGTGACTGGTTCCTTCCGGATCTAGACAGGAAAGCAACTGCGGAGCTCTGCAGTCTCTGTCAGCCCATCGTGGATGAGGTATGAAACAGTTTTCCACTGCTGGGAAGGAGGGCCTCATTCAAATACCTACCCTAACACTGGAGTTCTTGGGGGCTGGCTCCCTAACTTGGAATTTCTCACATCTTCACAGCGGCCCTGAGCTTGCTATGTAACCTGCTTTGCCACCACAGGCTCCAGCACACGTTCTTACTCCTGATAGCTTTAATCACCTATTGGTATGTCCAGCTTTTTGACACTTGGGAAAATAAAGCAAAACAAAAACCCCTAAGCCCACAAACACCTGCTGAGAAAACTCAATTGCTTAAAGTAAGCTTATGATTTTGTGTTGGGCCGAAGCTGTATCTATCCTCGGCCAAACTCAGCTGCAGGCGGCCCTTGGGCTATAGGTTGGACACTCCCAAGCCGGCATCATTTTTTGAAAAACATGCTAATCAGAAATTTACTAAACTCAGCTCTCTGACCCCCACCCACCCCATTTTGTGTAAATCCTTCAACATTTCAATCATTTTTAACAAGATGAACATTCCCATATACACCACCCCTCTCCTCCCCATTAAAAATCCTCTCAGGCATCTTCAACGCTTCCTTAAAAGCTAAGAGCTAAAGACAGAAACTGCAGAAGAGAAGGACAAGAAGGGTTACACAGGAGAGGAACTGTGTGGGCGACCTGGCTGTGAGGGACTCTCAGGGGCTGGGGTTGCTCTGAACAGTACAACTCAAGGTTCTTCTCTGTACAGTGACGCCTTCTAAAACTTTGGCTGTGAGGCCAAGCACAGCATCTAACCCCTCTTTGTAAATGAGAATTGATATCAGTCCCCTGTATAGAGTCTTTAACCAAAGCAGTTTACCAGCTTCAGTCAGCTCCCCATCTTCTTTATCTATAAACAGTAGGGGAGAGAGACTTCCACCCATCAAATAAATTTACAGAATGGAGACAGGAGAGCAAACTGTGCTACTTATTTATTTTATTAGACGCCTAAGTCACAAAGATAGTTGGCAACTGCGCCTTCTATTAACTTTAACCTAAGACTATTACCAAGAAAAGCAAACAGGAGATAGGAGAGCCAGGGAAGTCCACAGAATTCTAAAGCACTAAACAAATATAAAGTTAACAATGCAGCCCAAACCACAAAGAACCGGACATGGATGCTTACAGCTTCTTTTATAGTGCATATCTGGTACAGAGCCAGCACTGGGTGACACTTTACCCAGAAGCCAGGATAAGAGAAGGCCAGGCATGATGACTCACCCCTGTAATCCCAGCACTCGAGGGGCTAAGGCAGGAGAGTCACCATGAATTTGATTGAAGCCAGACTGAGTTACAGAGTAAGTTTGGAGCGAGACACTACATAAGGAGAACGCTGCCTCAAACAAAACAAAACTAAGCAAGAACAACAAAAAATACTAAAATAAAATAAAAAAATAAAGAAATAAAAAAGTAGAAGTGAAAGAAACATCCGAGATGCTACAGTTATCCCAGCCTGCCATACCCTGATTTAGTGACTCAGTCTGTTCCCGGGGGCAGTGTGTGAGTCATAGGACACCGGACACCGCCACAGGGGCCACACTTCTGAGAAGGCAGAACATTTGCTCATGACCCAGAGAGTACAGTGAGCTTCAAGGTCCCTCAGGGCAGGTGGCCTGAGCCACAGCGAAGTTAATGTACTACAGCTGCCCTTCAACTGTGGCAACAGGGACGTTCCAGCGAGGGGGTGCTTTCCTTAGAAATATTGGGACCTAGAAACCTATTCAAAACTGTGCCCTAACATGCTGTGAGCCAGCTTAGAAGCATCTAGCAATTACTGCTGCAGAGAAGGTGAGTCTTTGAGCTAGGTAGCTGGGCTATGCTTTTTACTCTTCATGAAGTGCTAATGTCAGACATAATGCCAAATCGAGTGCCCATCCAGGTTCCCAAATTCCATCCAAGGGATGCTGACTTGAATTCCAGGACACTGCTCAAGTCCTTCCTTTTGAATGATGCTCCACAGGGAGAATGGACCCAGAGGGAAAATGTTCTTACCTTCCTGGGAGAAGGTCCTGGGACTGGGCTGGGAGCTGTTCTGGCCATCACGCTCCTTGTCCGAGGGAACTTTTTTGAGGATGGGTGGAAGAAGAGCAACTTTAGGGGAACTATGACCAGATGGAGAGTCTGGGGTGTCTTCTACAAAAGCACAAAGACACAAAACACACTGTTCTACAACTTGTATTCCAAGCACATAAGCCATGTAAAACTTTGCATACAGGTGACTCATAAGAAAGAAAATAGAATGTTTCCAGCCAAAATTTACTTCTGTATTTCTGCTAAGTGAAGTAATTAGCAGTCACAAACAATAAGGAAAAGGTGGACAATTATGAAAAATTGAAATTCGTACAGATCTGAATCTATGTTGCAAATATTCAATGGGCTAATATTTGAAAATGAGAGAAGAAATGAACCACAGGCTCCTTCTGCCTCACACACAAAGTTGTTGATTGTCTTAAAATATACTGTATGTAACACAACGCCTTTACCAACTGTCAGAGCTAGTATGTCACAGCACACATGTATTCACACACACACACACACCTACACACGAGGAACCCAGTGCCTTAGGAGTGATTTGGAATCACAGATTTTTGGACTCATAAGGACTTTGGTTTCTGGATCTCCTGGACTAAATAGGTGTAAGGACATTCAGGATCAGAATTTTAGATTCAGGCATCGATTACTGAATTGTGCTCTTTCCTGCACCTTTAGTGCATGCTGAGGCCTATGAGCATCCCTGTGCTAAATAGAGTCTGTCTGATAAAGATCCGGATTCTTTACTTGGGGAAATATTAGTCCATCAGCTATGTTGCTCCCCTTCCTTGCTGAATTTTCATCTTTAAAGAGAATGTCTACATGGCCTGCCCGAGCGGGCCTTGGTGGCTGGGGAAGGAATGCAGCCGCTTCACTCGGAAACCTCGCAGGTCCTTTTTTTCCGTAAGCCCTGGCAAACTGCCCCTGGACAGGTGTTAATGCTCCAGGAAGAGACAGCCTTTAATATCAGCAACCAAAAAATGAATCCGCACCAGAAGAGCTGAATTCAGCCAGCAAGAGCCTCCAAGCCATTGGTGGCTCAGATGTTCCTTTCAAATGTTCTTTGTAATCACCTCAGGTTTTGCAGTTTGCAGGCCGCCAGGATGAATGACACCAGCTCCATCCTAGGCCCAACCCCATCCTAGACGCACCTGCATACCAGGAAGGCCCTGCTGAGATAACTAGCCTTTAAAGTCCTCAGCAGGCAGCAACTCTCCTTTTTGGTGAGGCTCCATTCTAGCAGTGTCCTCTCCTACCCCTTTCTCCCCTCGATATGTACACCGTTAGTTAAATTTTCTTATTAAAAACACTTCTGTGTTTTTATTTCTAAAGCGCAATTGTGTGTGTCATTTCTTAAAGCGTGTAAGCGTGCCATATCTGTCTCCCATAAAGAATGAACTACTGTGCTCATTTGCCATAAAGAACGAGCTATATCGTTCGTTTGCCATACTTTTCCTTTTCGCTCGTACTCCCCTCCTGAGTGGAGTCCCGAGAACCCATCTGCAGAAAAGCCTGGTTCCCTCTGCAAGTGCATTGGATTCTCAAGCCAGTTTGCACACCTACAGGTGTGTGGAGTATACCCACAGGCAGGCTCCCCTTGGCTTTACATTCTCACTTCTAGTCTCCTGTTTGGTCCATCACAGAAGTAAAGACACAACAGGACGGGACGACCCCATAATCTCTCAGCATTGTCATGAAGAGGAGCTGAGAAGACACTCTTGAAAATACTGCTGAAATTCTCAAGCCTTTTCAAAGTATCTATAGTTTGCAAGCGTAATTCTTGATGGGCCATGTACTATGAGAGAAACGGCACAGTTGGAAGTGTGCCTTGCAGCAGAATCTAGGGAATCGAGCTAGCATTGGCAACAAGGGAACCCAGGGTCTCCACCGACTAGGTTAGATGTTATGAGGTGTTTCCTTACTTCAAACTAGAAACACACAGAGCTCGGAAAAACATCAAGCTTTCTGTTGACAAGTTTCTGCCTTTTTCATTTACTTAGTCTGTTTGTGACAGGTCTCATCCGCAGCTCAGGCTAACTTCAAACTCAGCAATTCTCCTGCCTCAGCTTCTCAGTTGGAAGGTGAAGAGAAAGGTAACGACAGTGATGAAGATGAAGACGGCAAAGGGCTGGCTACACCTCTACCCTGTTTCCTAGTCTTTCTGGAGAATATAGAGAAGAGGCCAAGAGTTGATGGTCAGCTCATTATATTTCATCATATTACTCATTCAAATTTTGATATTTTGAAAATTTTTACAATACTCTTTTAAGAAGACCTGACATAGAACTTTATTTTTTTCGTAAGAATATTAGGCAGAACCCAACCCATTCCTGGTATTTTGAAGTTTCTCCTATGAGACTTTCTACATTAAGTTAGCAAACACTTTTGCAGCTGGCCAGAGGGTAAGTCCTTTGGACTTTGAAGCTGCTAAGGTCTTGGCCACATCTGCAATGCACCTGTAGAATACTTGCAACCATCCGAGGAAACCTTATTTTCCAAAACAGGCCCAGAGTTTGCCAAAATCTGCTCTAAATCTCTGATATGTTGTAGGATATGGTGTAAACCACACAAGCCTATTGTTGCTTACTCTTACCAACAGCCTTTGTCCATAAGCTGGCCCTTCTGCATTGTTTGAATAGCCTGGAGACTGACTTCTGTCAGCCTCTGCTGCTGGCCAGCATGCCCAGGCTGGTTTTTCCAACATCCAAGAGAGTTCCGGGCCCTACCTCTTGCATACGGTGGGCCTCAGTTTTGAATCTCTTAGCCCTCCCAAGTTCCCAGCTCCTTCCAGTTTCATTCTCCACCTACTTTCCCTGCCTCCAATGAGTATACCACATCCACCTACTCTTGAGACCACGTGTGGATGCAGCCAGACCAGGTCCAGTCTGATGCCCTTACCAGTTCGGGAGGTGGTTCTTGGCTTCTGAGGGATGGAAGGCCGGGCTGGTAGGCTGGGCTTGGGGGACTGCAGGAGGGGCTTTGGGCTGGTGGGCGTGCTGGAGGAGCTCCGAGGCCGGCAGCCTCCATCCACTCTGGGCTCTGCCTTGGCATTCTTTTCTGGTGTTCCCAAACCAAAGCGGGCCTCTGGAAGACCTGGGTGCAGTTTAGGCACTAAAATGAGAAGTGGTCCAAAACACATTTTAAAACATCAAATTCAAATAAACCAATCTCTGAACGTGGAAATCTGGTAGAAACTGTAGTTATCACTTCTCATAATAGATCTTCAGAACAAAGGCATCCATGTCAGGGCCAAACGTTAGTGAAAGACTGGTTTCTTCATAGAAACCTGATGAGTTGGTAGCTCTTCTTTTAAGAATCACTGGTCCAGAGATTGCCAGGGAGATAGATGGCAGAGGCTGGAGAGGGGCGGAGTTGGGAAAAAGGAGCTTTAGAAATAGCTTAAGTCCTTCTTCCTGTGTATGGAGCCTGCTGAGCTGCTTGCCCACTCTGGGGCAGCCCACTTCAGTTTCTCTGTCAAGCACTTGCTTTGCTTTGCTAAATAAACTGCTGGAAAAGTTAGTGCCTGACCACTGAATTCTTTCCTTCCAGTAGGCAACGACCGAGAGATCCATGTAACCAGATTATCAGGTTTCACTCTGTACCGTGCACAATTCCTATATTCATATGCGAGAGGAAGGTAATTCTTTACGAGTCTAAAGCCTTCAAGTCTTTCTGAGATCTGACAGGTGGGACAGGCACACCAACAGGAAGTGCCTCGCTTCAGGACAATGACAAGCCCATTAGGGATCTGGCTATACATTAAGAGAGGAAGGCTGTGCGAGGGCTATGATCTGATCTCACACTTAATGGTGAAAACAGTTCTGGAAATGTCATCCCATCCTTCTCTGTCCTCCCTGCTGTAGCTGTCTACAGTTAACCATACAGCAGGGGGGAAAAAAAGAAGCATTTTGACAGCAACTTACAAGTTACCCCATAGTTTCCATCCAATGTATCTTATCTCTGTTTATTACACCTAAAACCTCAAGGGAACAAGGCACAGGGACATTCCATTCGCATTTAAGTTACAGGAGAACAAAACTCAGAATAATTGCATTTTCAAAACATCATACTATGTTCCTGTCAGGCCTGAACAAACCCACCCCCACCCTGGTTCCTGGGAAAAACTGCAAATGAACCAAATGGTCCTTGAACCAAATGGCAGACTAACAGGAGCCAGGATGTACCTGCCAAATGGGGCTTAGATAACCTGAAAAAGGACCCCTACTCTGAAGGCAACCAATCTGAGAAAAGAAGCAGGGCATATCTTATCTGGCCAGATGGCCTAGGGGCCATAAACCAAATGTCTTGACTTTGATGGCTAACCCCAGATATAGTTTAAGAATGTGGACAGTTAGCCCCTTGAGCATGAGCCAATCAAAACTAAACATCTGTAAACTGCATTTCTGTCCCTCAATTAGAAACCAGGCTACCTCACCTATGTTACAACCCCTCTTATTCTCTATAAAAAGGTCAGCAAGCTTCTGTTCAGGGTCAGCCATTTCACCTGGTGCCTGACCCCAGCGTGCTGGTTTGCTCTGCAGAATAAAGGCTACTTGGATGGGGGTAGCACCCCTAGGAGGGGCTGGGACAGGAAGGGTCAAGTGTTTTAGGTAAAGGGGAGAACATTGGGGCTTGCTCTTCTATTTAAGTTTTTCTTCTTTTGATCACAGGTGACTCCGAAAATCAGAAGGTGGATGGCTCTCAGGGGATGCAATAGTTGTGCTCACCTGTCCCGCCTCCATCCAACCGCTCTGCGTTGCTTAAGACTGGGCTGGGGGAATCCTGGGAGATGACATCATTGACAAGCTTCTAAATATAAGACACCCCCCCCAAAAAAAAGCACATTTGAGATGTCAGGGAAAAGAAAAAGAAACAACAAAGCAGACAGTGAATAACAACAGCTCCAGAACTCTGTCACTGTTGACATCGTTGACACACGAGGGCTTGCTGTACCCCCAAGATCCACATCAGGGGACACACTCTAGAAAAGTAAAGGATTTCAGGTTTGCTTTCCAGGAAATCTAGTTTTTTATATGTTTGTGTTTGATTTTCGTTTGTTTTCAGATTGGATCTCACTCTGCAGCTCAGGCTACCCTAGAACTAACTATATGTGGTCCAGGCTGGCCTCAAACTCATGATCCTTCTATCTTAGTTTCCCAAATGCTGGGATTTCAGGCATAAGCCTCTATACTAAGCTTCCAGGAAATCTAGTTTTAAAAGCTACAGAGAGGTCAGACAGACGACTTAACACGTAAAGGCGCCGTCTGCCAAACCTGAAGACCATGTTTAATCCTTGGAAGCTAGGTAGTAGAAGAACAGACTCTTGTAAGTTTTCCTCTAACTTCCATACATGCACTGTGGCACATGTAAAACCGACTGAAACCTTCCCACTCTTGGTGTACCACGCAGGACTGAGGGGCTTCCAATACTCTGAAGCAGAACCATGGGACACAGACTTGTCACTAGGGGGCAAATGCAGGCAACGAATAGGGCTCTTATTAATTTTCAGTTGTTTTTGCTTCCCTGAAGTGCTGAGAATGAAGCCCAAGGCCTTACAGGTGAGAGACAAACACGCATCACTGAGCAACACCTTCAGCTCCCAATGGAAGTTTTAAAAATCTGTAGGGGAGAGGCAGGCTAGTTGGCGGTCTTAGGGTAGGAGCTGAAACTGGAGAAAAAGCAGCTTCCTCCTCACAGTGCATAAGGCCTCCTTAGAGTGAGAGTGGAAAATACAGAAAAGAGGCAAAACATAAAGCCCAGCATTGTATAAAATCCAAGAATCCTATGGACAGCGATGATCTGTACTACCTCTTATGCAACAACCCAAAATGTGGTATGGTGGTTCCTGCCTATAGTCTCAGCACTGGGAAGGCTGAAGCAGAAAGACTGTGGCCAAGTTCAAGTCTAGCCTGGGCTACAGAGTGAGGTTAGAGTCAGTCTGAGCCGCAGTATGAGATTCTGTCTCAGAAAATTTTGTAACTTAATAATTAAAATATAAAAATGAGGTAACCAGGCAGAGAAGTAGGTACTCTGACTTGCAGCCTGATTATCACTCTTCATTTAAAAAGGAAGAATCTGGCATCCACTCCTAGATTCAATATGGCTTCCGTAGTGTAGGTGATTATTCTCCATGACACACTGTTGCAGCTTCATGCCCTCACTACACTGGCTAAGAAATAGCAAAGAGGTGGAGAGGGGGTTCCTGTTCATGTGTTTATTGAGGGTCTGCATGGAAACAGGAAGAAAAACACCTGGGAGAGCAGGGCGGAGCAGGAGGAAGCAGGAGGATGAAGAGGAGAACCAAGAGGAAAGGGCGGGCTGGGGTGAGGAGGCCTCGGAGTGAGCTCTCTGCCTAAGCCGCCTGGGTATTGAATCCTGAGATTTGTTATGGTTTGTGATTAATATATCGATAATGTTTTAATAAATAGTTTTGTAAAAAAAATCACTATGGACATTATTAACAGGTCTCTCAGCAAGATCACAGCCCCAGGTTTGGAGGGTGCTGAGCGGATCCCAGCATGACTGTGACAAAGAGCACACGATCCATCATTGCTCTGAAAAAGTGATGTCAAGAGAAGAGGGTCCCAGACGGGTTCTCTGCGCAGGTGCCTGCAGGGCGCAGTGCAACAGGCCAGAGTCCTAGAAGTGGGCTCTCCCTCTCTCTGCTCTTCCAATGGCACGGCCGACTGTTAATCAACCACGGATGCTCATGTTACTACCTTTGTAAACAACTCAGTGATACATTTCAGGGAACATTCTAACGCTAATTTTTGAAAAGCTTTTATTATTCTGATAGAATAGCCATTGACTGGTCTAAGTTGTAATTGCTGAAGACTTTTTTTTTTTTAACACTAGATGGCACTATGAGAACATTAACATAAACCTGGACCAAACACAAACACCAAACCAGGAAGATTCTGTCAGCCTGAGCCAATTTTTGTACCAATCCCAAACACATGGAAAAAACACTCTAGAATTCCTATCTTTTCACGAAAATTAGCTGCTGGTCACAGGAAACAGTGATAAACAGTTCATTAGGAAAACATAACATTTGCTGTTGTAAATCTATAAAATATTCAGGCATCTGGCTCATGGTGGGCATGTAGCATTTTTTCAGTATTCTGCGTGGTGAAGGTCAATAATGTCTCCCTTACAGCACCACCAGGAGACAGTTATGTAGACTCTCCCAGCTCTGGGCTATAGTAAGGATCTGGGGAGGGGTAAAGTGGGTATCTGTAGCTGGGAATTGCTGGCTGGTAGGAGAACGATGGTAAACAGCTGCGGAATCTTATGGGGTGCAGAGTTTAAGAAAAAACAGATGTTAAGTGGCAACACAAGAGACCTCCGCCTGCTGAATAGTCCACCTTTTACTTCCTCGAAGTCGAGGTCCACTGGGGAGAACCATTTCCTTCTGATGCCTCGAGCAAAACAGATGCATTGCTTCTCTTTCTCTGGGGAATTTCTAGATAGAGCTCAGGATGATGCATACAACCTGGGCACATCGATCGTAATAAATCACCACAAGGCTACATTCCTTTAGGAAGCTTTAGAAGGAAATAGACAAAATTCCGAGAAAGAGACTCGAAGCAGTAATGCAGCTGGGAACGCAGCTTGATGGAAGCTGATTGCGCAACTTGTGCGCGACCCTCTGGGGCTTGATCTCTAGCACCGCTAAGCTTAAGGGAATGGAGGAAGGTAAACTATCTCTAAATTGGACTTTGAAGAGGCTCAGCATTTTTTTTTTTGATTTTACATAATTTTCCTTTGCTGTGCTGGAGAAGGAACTCGGGTTCTCACACATGCCAGACAAACAGTCTGCCATTACACTAGATTTCGCATCGTCTAAACCAGTGCTGCTTTCTTCAATGCAGCAGTACTCAGTAATCAATCAGTTCTAACAGGAGACCCTGACTTTCTCTTTTGCCTTCTAAATCTGGAATGTGGCAAAGGACATTGAAGCCTGGTAAAAGGCTAAGCTACGAACCACACGGGGAATGTAGCGGGCCTTTAACAATTATCTGCCTGCTCTCTGTTCTTTGTCTGTTGGTTCTGCCGCCTTTGGCTACCCACAGCACTTGCACTCAGATTCATCTGAGCCAGTCTTGGGGGGGAGGACGGATGGACGGACATGGGACCAGTTCTTGGAGGCTTCTATCAAAAGCCCAGGAAAGTCAGATGTTTGTGTGGGGGGTGGGGTGGGAGGGGGTTTTGGGGGAAGGAGGTTCGAAAAGCTTATTTCTCAAAAATGGATGACAAACCTTTAAAGTCCCATGGCTCTCAAGAGTGTAGCTCAGAGCTGGACAGTAACTCCGGAAGGGGGAGGGGACTGAGACAGGAAATTGCCAGAGGCTTGGAGCCACTCAGTGCTACCCAGTGAATCAGAGACCAACCTGGGCCAGAAGGCCAGTTTGAGGTGAGCCTGTGTTACTGTGAGACTCTGTTTCAGATCAATCAATGGATTAAACACAGCACAGCCTGGGGCAGTGAAAACAAGTGAGGAGTTTAGGGCCTGGGCTCTAAATTCCTTTTTTTTTTTTTTTTAAACAGGGTTTCTCTGTTGTAACTCTAGCTGTTCCTAATTCACAGAGATCTGCCTGCCTCTGTCTCCCCGAGTGCTGGGATTAAAGGCGTGGGCCACCACTGCCTGGCTCCGGAATAAATCTTTAGGCTTTACATTTTTTAAAATATTTTCTTTGTAAGATTTACTTACGTGTATGAGTGTTTTGCCTGCATGGGTATGAATGTGCACCTCATGTGTACCTGGTATCCACAGAATTCAGAAGAGAGTATCTGGTCCCCTGGAACTGAAGTTACTGATGCTTGTGAACCACCATGTGGGTGCTAAGAACTGAACCGGGTCCTCTACAAGATCAACAAGTGCTCTTAACCACAGAGCCAACTCTCCAGCACCCAGTATTTACATTTTTATTTAACTACTTAGCTATTTTTCTGTACCTCTTTCCCCCATAAAAACAGAGAAGAGACTGCACAAATCAGACAAAAGGCTCCTTCCTTACCTTCTGCGCAGACGCGGCTCTCTGCTCCTGCTTGGCCTTCATCTCGGCCAGCAGCCCGCTGCCCATCACCTGCACATAGCGCCGGCCACCCTGTGGGCTGCCCCTGCTGTCACTGCGCTCAACCCTGCCAGTTTCCTCTGCCAGACCCTCCTCCAGGGGTTCCGGTGTCTTCATCTCTTCTGTATATTCTGCAGCGCCGTTGTGCTCGGCTGCCTTTATGTCCTTCCTGGCAGTATCCACAGGTGGACTCCGGATTGCCCCTTTCGGGGAAGAGAGCTCTTCCGGCATCTGGACCGTGGGTGTTCGCTCAGATCTGGACCGCGATTTGATCAGGTTGAGAAAGCCGCTTCTTCGAGAATCTCGTTTTTTCTTCTCATCTCCGTCGCCCACTTCATGGGCATCTGAGCAGCGTGTGGATGATTTCCTGTACCACAACCGAGACACAGAAACTGTTGGCTTGGCCATGAAGTCCAATGAGGACTCAGTCAATGAATATGTAGGTGGCATAAACGGCCACATTCTGTGGCATTTAAAAAGTTAAGCTTGTGCTTACAGACAGAAGAACTGAGGATCTTCCTCATGTGAGGAAGAAACTGAGCACACAGGTTATGAGTGAATCTTAAGGAGTCAGACAGGACTAAGGACAGATGTGTACTTTGCAATGACTAAAGGCTTAAGTGTGACCTTCTAGGTTAGCTTGAGACACAAGTGGGCAACTGCCTTCTTTAATTTGGAGGATACTGGAAAGGGCTCCCTTGACCACTGAATTATTAGGTAATTGGTGAAATCCAACACTTAGTGCTCAATCCTGGCAAACATCTGGATCTTTGTTTACATGGAATACATAGCAGGAAGAAGCAACAAAAGAAAAGACATAAGACCAGGGTTCTGGTGCAATACCCATCTGTGACTCCGGTAGTTGTGGGATGGAGTTAAGAGGATCAGCATTTCAAAGTCAGCTTTAGCTGTGCAAAGGTCAAGGTGAGCCTGGGCTATAGGAGACCCTGTATCTAAACAAAACTAGACAGAACAAGCTTAAACTGTAGGATAGATTTTCAGGAAGAAGAAGAAGAAAAAAAAAGAAACTTGGGAAAAAGAGAAAAGGAACAAAGTTAAGTAGGGGTTCCACAGGCCATCTGCCACTCAAAGCTGGAGACTGGATTTCCACTTAGCTCCCCAGAAACCCAATCAAGACCAGAGCCAGGGGTAAACACGCAATGAACAACAACAGCAAAACCCAAACGCCACACAGGCGAGAACAGGCAGCACCACTTGGAAGCCCAAAGAGCACAAAATGGCTTCATGGAACAAAGAGACTGAAACATACACTGAAGGTCTGGGAGCGGCTGCAATCGCAGTGGCTGCAGACTACAGCGAAGGCACTTCATGAAGTGGAGGTGGCGGGGACACTTGAGAGATGGGAAGGACAAATGAAAACCCATTCACCAAGGAGTATTTCCTCTTCTAAGCCACAGGGTCAACAATGCCCAGCCCACCCCACACACATTGCCTGCAGAGTGAACAGAAAAACTGTGCAACTGAGGGTATGTGGCACAGTCACAGAACAGTAAACTGTGACGAAAGTGGAACATTTAAGGTTAAATGTACAACTAAAGAAATACCTTGGAATGTGGGGAGGGAACACTAAGACTAAGGAACTAAGAGAGAAAACTAATAGATTAACAGAGGAAGCACCAGGTTGAATAAAGGAAGTGTATAGAGATTTACACAAGAAACAATTCAGAAACTCCAGAACCAACGAACACGACTTTTGAAAGTCAAACACTTGACGTGTGTCAACAAGTCAGATAAACAAACCAGCATCTCCCTCTGGAATACACCATCATAAAACTTTGATACCCTCAGAATACAGACACATCCCAATGTTTCCAGAGAAGAGAAAAAACAAAAACATGTCACAAAGGATCGAGACTCAAGACGACACCAGGTTCTTATGTCTAGAAGACAGAAAATTAAGGAACAGTGTTTTCAGAATTCTAATGCAAAATGTACTTTAACCTCAGATTCCATAACCCAGCAACACTATCAATCAAAACGGAAGACCATAACAGCATAGCAATGTATTGCGAACAACCGCTTTCTTACAGAGAGAGAGTGTCCACAGGAGGCACTCCATCACCATGCGGGTGTAAATCTCAGACTCCGAGAAACAGACAAGACACAGGGATGTGGTGAAGGGAATCTACCTGCAGAGGATGAAGGGGACACCCCCCCATCCCCAGCATGCTGGAATCTGTTGGGCACAGGTATGCGATAAGTCCGAGAAGACCAGATGGAGAACACGAGAGCAAACTGAGAGATTTGTGCTCTTACAGGAGATTTAAGGAAGCAAATAAAGCATAGCGTTTCGGGAATGAAGTATACAAAAGAGGAGACTATCTTCCTGAGAAAACATGTTCTGTAGAAAAGGCAGTGTGACCACAGCATGCCACATAATAGGTGTGGATACTTACAGGGATAGAGTGAAGCACACTGAAGCAGCCACTGAGTAATGAGCTGATGAGATTATTGTACAATTAAATGAAGAAAGTCAGGGTGGCGGGGGTTGGGGAGAGAATGAGAATTCAGTAGTGTCAGAGAATGAGGGATTCATTGTCATCCGCTGTAGTTAGAAGTGGATAGAATTACTATTCAAGCCTAAAAAATGAAAAATAGGAAATAAAAGTATCCTATTTAAAAAGAAATAGAAGCAAAGTAAATAGTTAATGGAATAGTTAATGTTCCTTTGGGGAATAGGGAGTGGAAAAAGAAATAAAGAAATGAGGTTTGTGCTGTTGCTGTTGTTAAAACCTTGTAATTCACTTGATATTTAAAACTATGAGCACATTCACACTGAATTTCCAACTTTCTTCACACTAATTTATGTTTTAGCTAACGTTGTGCCCTATAATGCCAAACTAATAACCCACTTTCATAACAAAGCACATTTAAAAAAACCCACAGCCTTTTGTAGGTTCCATCAACAGCTGATTAAAGTTGAGCTATCTAGTCCCTGCACTCAGAAACATGACCAGAACGCTGGGCTAACAAACCTCTCGCACACTTCCCACTAACACAGGTTCTAAGCTGAAGAGCCAGGAATGGCATCTGTAAAGACACAGAGACGGGGCGATTGCCTTGATGTGCATATCAGCAATGACTGGGGGCCAATAACTACTGTGGCCTATACTAGGATTCTGAAGTTCCTGCATGTGGCAGTGTACAGTGGGAACCCCAGCATGTGGTTGAGGCAGGAGGATGACTGAGTGTAAATTTTCCCTGGGCTGCTTAGTGAGATCCAGACTGGCCGAGGATACAGTGTGAAACTCTGTCTCAAAAACAAAATAACAGAGCAAACAATAAAAAGTAACAAAATGTGAAACAATAAAAGATACGGAAGTGATGAGGGAAAAAATAAGACCCAGGTATTGATCTTGAACGTTCCTTCTGAGGTAGGCAGCAATTCTTCAAGAGGGACAGCCCCGTTCTGCTCTGTTTGTGCTGGTGTTTCTTGACTCTTTTCTGTTGAAAATGTAGTTCTCTAATATTTGTATTATAAAACAACCAAAACCCAAACAGACACTTGAAGGATTATATTGCACTCTACAGATGCATGGGGTGGGGGCACGAAGCCAAGAATTGGCAGGAATTAATTTGTGGGAATACAGCATCATAGAAAACTATCAAAGAATAAATGATGCATTCCTGAGTCTTGAGAGATAGAATTCTGCCAATCTATGCTATGCTAAGCTGCAAGACCAGTGTCAGACACCCAGTAATTAGGTGTTAAAGCTTACAAGCTTCTATAAGCTCCACATGAGACTTAACTTATTTCTACTTTGCCATCCTGCAGAGGACAGATAAGACTCATCACTCTGCAGCCCAGACAAGCCCTTCCCCAGCCCCCTCATCTGCCTGCCCTGGGCTATTGGCAAGCATTTAATACATTCTGGAACTTCATCTCTACGTGAAGCACTCTTCACAAACATAATCCAAGCTCGGAGTGTGTTCTGAGATGTGTTGGCTTTTAGTTACAGATTGAGCAACTTCGGAAAAATCATGTATAAAGACAGGAGTGTTTTAAGTTATACGAATTTTTTGAGGTGGGGTTGAGACAGGGTCACATAGCTCAGGATGGCCTGGAATTCACTACGTATCACAAGTTGAGTTCAAATTTATATTCATCTTCCTGCTGCAGTCTCCTGAGTGCTAGGACTATAAGCACGTGCCACCATGCCCAGATCAAGTTAAAGTATCATTGAATTCTCTTCTAAGGATCTCACTGTAGAGAAAAGTCTTTAGAGGGCGCAATATTACTTTTCCTGTTGCTGTGATAAAAGATCCAGAGACAAAAACTATCTAAGGAAGAAAGAGTTTGCTTTGGCTTACAGTTCAGGGGTGCAGTCCACCATGGAGAGGCAGTCATAGGTACAGTGTGAGTTGTACATCCACAAGGTTTCTCTGTTGTAGCTCTGGCTGTCCTGGAACTCACTCTGTAAACCAGGCTGGCCTTGAACTCCCAGAGATCCATCTGCCTCTGCCTCCCAAGTGCTGGGATTAAATGCGTGTGCCACCACTGCCAGGCCCGGCTTCCTCCTTTTCATGAAGTCTGGGACTAGATGCAAAACTGCTGCCAGCAATCAGGCTGCATCTTCCAACCTCAACTAACCTAATCTAGATAATCCCTCACAGGCACGCACAGAGGCCTGTTGTCTAGGCAACCTAGAGCTTCTCAAGCTGACAAGGGCAAGCACCTCTCCTGCCATTTGACTCCCCAAACTGCCGACAGATCAAATTATGAACACGGAAGTCCGAAGGATGCAATGCCAGCATCTGATGCTCACTGCCTTGAAACAGAATCTTTCAGATGAATATGAGAAAAGCCCCTGGCATAGCAGATGTAGGCCTGGATGGGATGTGGGCTGCTATGCAACAGGTCTCCCTACTTTTGTTCAGCAGGTCAGTGGCAAGAATTTGAATTTTGAACAAGTTCCCAAGCAACACCAAATGATGCTTTCTTGGAGACTATGTTTTATAAATCCAACCACACAGTAAGTCTCTTGTATGAGACTGTGATGCCTAGATAAATTATACTCATTAGCCATTTAAATATGAATGAAATACTGTTTTTAATGAGATAAATGGAAACTTACTTGCAATCCATTTTAGTTACTTTCTTGGTGAAAAATTCATCTACACCTTCATCCACTCTGCCCATGAGGCCGTTCTGTTCTCCATCATGGGGGATGATGCTGATGGTGCAGACCTGCAAAACAGACAGGACCTCACTCCACAGTCAACTCAATGTTCCTTCAGTTCTGCTGGATTCAACAATCGACAGCATGGCCATGACTCACTACAGGAGGGACCACATAGTTTACAGAAACAGAGGCCAGGTGTACAACCAAAGCCTAGTGAGGAAGAAACTGGTTTATAGACATAGTGAGCATGAGGGTGGTGATTGTGGGGGACAGGTTTTGAGGACATTAGGCACATTCAGTATGGTATAGCTGCAGATGGCGTTGGGTTTTGAGACAGTCTCTGCTAGTAGCCCTGGCTGGCCTGGAACTCATTCTGTAGATCAGGCTGGCTTTGAACTTGCAGCAGTCCTTCTGCTTCACTAGTGCTGGTATTACAGGCATGTATCACCACATTCACCCAAGAAACAGGTTTACAAAAATGTACTGGAAACAATGCCTGATGGGGGGATTTTAATGATTGGACCAAATAGACTGCGAAAAGTTCATGTTTGCAAAATGGTACAAAGTAAAAAGACAACTATCATCCCAGTACTGAGGAGGTGAGGAAGAGGATACCTAGGAGTGGCTTCCTTTAGCCGCCTCACCAATCATATCCCTTCTTGATCCCATAAATAAAAGATTCTGTTTTTCTCATTCAATCTCTCCCCTCCGTCCTTTTTGTTTTTCCTGCTTTGAAACAGAATTCATAAGTGGCCCCAGAGTTCCCTGGTAATATGGAGAGCATAGAGGCTCCAGAGATGGAGGGAGAAGCTGAACAAAGTACAGTCGCCCCTCCCCCCTCCACACACAGGAGCAGCAGCTTATAGGGCTGGGCTGCCCCTCCCAGGCCCTCCAATGCACCCCTGCCATTTTAGAGATAAAGAACAGAAGAGACAGGTTAAGAGACACCAAGCTTGGCTAGAGATATTTCAGGAGGCACTTTTAAAAGGCAGCAGTTAAAGGAAAGCTCAGGTGGAGCTGGCCTGGGAAGAGCAGCCAAAACACAGACTATGATGAATAGAATCGGGTGAAACGAGTTCAAGGCCAAAAGCACATGCTGTTAACACCCATTTCCTAGCAGAAGGAAAAGATGTGATGCGATCCAAATCTCTTCTGTCATCCAGAATCAGTATCAGATGTAAGGAACAGCAGGACTGTTGGAGAGGGAGAACAGGGATTACCCTGCACAGGCAGGAGCCCCGCTCGCCTTGGGGAGCTTTCTCAGATGAGCCACTGATGCTGCGCACCTCCAACACATACGTACTCTCTAAAGGTTAATTGTGAATGGTCAGAAGGTAGGTGGGACTGCAAGGTTAAAGGCTGTTCAGACCACTGGGCAGAACACACTAAGGGGCATAGTGGACACGTGGATTTGACATGTCTTCATAAGCCAACGGAGCCAGACAGAAGGACTGAGGGTCTCTGTGAGGGCTGCTGTGCCCAGAGAATGCACCTCAGGAATTTGAATGACCATACATCTTCCGTGCAGGCCTCTCACAGCAACAAAGAAGACTGACCTCCAGAGGAAACTAGCCAGGAGTACACCAAATGAAGGCAATACAGGAGAATGTGCAATGGACTTGGAAGGCAGAAGAGAACTGAAAGGCAATTCTTCGAAAACAGACTAAGGAGACAGCCACACAATGGATGAGAGGTATAAAGTTGATCAGGAATGGAAGGTGAGGGGTGGAGCATGACGGCTCATGCCTGTAACCCAGTACCAGGAAGGGTAAGGCTGAAGGGTTGCATGTCATACCGAGAACTGATGTTCTCTGGAGAAGCTGCTTCTGTGTTAAAGATCCTGCCATCCTCCGGTGGGAAGAACACTTGAGGGAACAGTGTATTTTATCAATTTAACCAAATCTGGAATCACGCAGGAGACACACTTCTGGGTATGTTCTCAGGGCATTTCCAGGAAGGGCTAACTGGAGAGAAGCTGCACCCTCACAGCAGGCAGCACCTTCCATTGGGTACCTTATTTAGAAAGAGTTTCCAGGAAAGGCCAGAGTTGTCTGCCTTTGCTTCCTGCTGGTGAGTGTCTCTATTGATACTTCTCCTGCTACCACAGCCACCAAACACTCTCTATTGACATCAGACTCCAGCTTCTTTGGCCTTCCACTGGAGACTGAACACCAGTGACTCTCCAGGAATCTTCCAGGCCTCCAGCACCAAGTTTGGCTTTGTGGACTGAGCTACTAGGTCCTCAGCCTCTCCAGCATTCAGAGGGCCACGGTGAGCTGCCTTACCCCTACTGTGTACGCCATTCCAGTAAGTCCGTTTTATTATGTATAGCTATTCAGTCTGTTGGTTCTGCTCCTCCAGAGAACCCCAAGTAACACAGATGGAATGCTGGCAGTCAAGAGACAAAGCTGTTTTGTCCCTTTGGATAGCCAGTAACTGTGACCTCAGTATCTACCCCAGTACCCTTGTGCCTTTCTATATGCCTCCTAACCCTGACCCACAAGCCTACACCTGTCCTAAGACTGAGAGTGCAGTAAGCCAATATCCAAATCCTGTGGCTCTTCTATCTTTTTTATTCATCTCCCTGATGAATTTACCCGTGATTTTGTGAACACAATGACTTGTAACCTTCTTTTCTGTGACTTTAAAGCTTTTCTATGGTGGCACACCAGTCTGTGTCCCTAGGAACGGCCACTCATATTTGGTTTATTTCCTTAAGGGAGAGTTAGTATTTTTACATTGACAGTGTTTCTACAAATGTGTTGTAAATGTTGGCACAAAAATCAGGAGTGATAGTGTTACTACCTTTGGCTCAGTGACAGTGGCATGTGGGTATCTGAACCAGCCTTAGCTTTCGGAATTCTGTTGTCTAGAGTGGCTCAGTGGGGCAGTAGAGGTCAAGGGGAGACTCTAGACATGCCAAAATGACTCAGGATGAGCTGACTCCACAAAGTCCTGGCAAAAACTTGATGGTCACATCAGAAACTGTTGAGACTAAACACTAGTAATGAAAGCAGCCAAACCTATTTTGTCCATTTATGTTTCCCTCCAGCTATTTGCTTCTTCCTGATGCTCACCAGGGAAATGTGGGTAACCCCTAATAGGGCTGTTGTAGGAGACAGTACTTAGGAAACAGTGAGCCTTGAGAAATCATCTGGTAATTAATGTTCCTTCACTGTATATCCAAGAATGACCATACTCTTTTGCATCTCTGTGGTTCTTGTTAATATTTTTTTTTCAACATGGGCCACATGTAGCCCAGGCTGGCTTCCATCTCTGTGGGTACTGAAGGAAGTCCTTGAAGGCTCTTACTCTCACAACTGCTAGGATTACAGGCATGAATCACTATGCCTGGTCCTTTATAGTCTTTTAAACGCAGTAAGAAAAACTAGCTTGTTCATGACTGCGGGGTTTGATCCTCACCATCATAAAAGCAAAATAAACAAGCAGAAGCACAAATACACAAAATCTTCCTCTCCCAGGGCCTAGAGGTACGGGACTCATCATTTCACACTCAAATCAAACTGCTAATCATTACAGAAGTGACCGAACCAAAGAAGGACCAATTATACGGCAACAATCTAGAGTACAGAATCTGAGCCAGCATAGGGGAAGGTCTTTTTCCTTCTCTTAAAAGCAAGCCCCTTTCCCTTATGTAAAATAAAATACCAATAAATGCTTATGCATCTAAGCTTGTATAATGTAGTAAGAATCCAAAATCAAATAAGCAGAGAAGGAAAAAAAAATTCACCATAGGTTTGTTTTCCACCTTCTGAAATCCTCAGCTCTTCAGACTCAAATGAACACATCTAAACTCCAGTCTTCTAAAGTAAATTACTGACTATGTGGACAAGTGAAGAAACCCTTGAGCCTTCCAAGCCTCAGCTAGCCCCAATTTATAAAACAAAACAAAACACCACTACTGAGCACTCCTTGGCACAAACCAGGCCTTCCTAGAATTCATAGGCAAGAAGAGAGTTGGGAATACAGATGAGAGCCATCTCAGGGTAAATTAAATACATGGGAATCCATGGTGGGTTTCACAAGCTGTGCACCAAGCATAAGACCATGAGAACCACTTTTCCCTGAAGCTGTCAGCTCTGTGGGACCAGAGAAGAAGAGGGAAGGAGGCCTTCCTGGAAGAAGTCTTGTTTCCATGGAGATCTGAAAGATCTGCCAGCCATCATCAGCTCCAGGCAAAGCAGCAAAAAAAGAGGATGGGGAGAAGACAGAGCCAGGATGGGAGTCGGCGGTGATTAGGTAGATGCAGCGGGGAGTGGGACAGCCGAAGTCAGGCTTTGCCTGTTTGCTTGTGTGTTTTATTTCATTTTGTTTGAGACAGGGTCTCTCTGTGTAGCCCTGGCTGGCCTGGAACTCTCACTATTGTAGACCAGGCTGGACTCAAATTCACAGAAATCCATCCACCTCTACCTCCCAAGTGCTGGGATTGGAGAGCTGTGCCACTATGCCTGGCTATAGCCAGGTTTCTAACATTTCAGCTAGTGGGACCCCACGGGGGTGGGGATGGAGACCGGGATGACAGGGGATAAACAAGGGAAAGCAAGATGACAGGGAAGACAGGATCTAGTTTAGAAGTCATTTGGCCTGAGGTCTTCCAGAACATTCCAGTTCCGAAAATGCAGAGCTCAGCAGAGGTTCTGGAAATTGGTCCACACTGAAGCCGCCAGCAGCAAAGAACATACACATAGGCCAGAGCAGAGACCAGAAGACTCTTTTCTTTTGTGTGTACATGCATATTCAGATGTGTGAGTGCTGGTAGCAGTTAGAGGACAATCTTAGGCGTCAGTTACTGCCTTCATCTCCTTTGAGACAAGCTCTCTTTGCTGTCTGCTACTGCATAAGCTGAAGACTTCTGCTAGAGACGTCTAGGGACTCACCTGTCTCTGTCTCTGTGATGGTTTAAATGAGAAATGTTCCTTGTAGACACCTACCCCTGCCTGTGTAGGCTGCTGCTTCTTGTTCCTCTTGGGCCGTAACTTGGTGAAGTGTTCCAGTCTCCTGCCTTCCTCTGAGGGCAGCTCGGAGATCAGCCCTGAACTTCTCTTCTCCTGCCGGATCGATGGGAAAGGCGGGTCTTCGATGTGAATTGGCACCTCTTCCAGGGCTTTATCAAGATCAAACTCCATTTCTGAAATAAAACAGACCCCAAAGCAAAGAGTTATGCAAAGAGTGTGGTAGAAACTCCTAAAGGTCAGGCCTGGTGGGAGTACAACTGCAATCCCAGCACCGGGAAAGCTAAGGCAGGAGGATTGCTTAATTCAGGCCAACTGGGGGTACACATTCAGACCTTTTCAAAAACAGAACCAAAAAAGAAAGAAAGAAAGAAGGGAGGGAGGGAGGGAGGGAAGGAAGGAAGAAAGGAGGGAAGGAAGGAAGGAAGGAAGAAAAAGGAAAGGAAAGGAAAGAAAAGAAAAAAGAAAAAGGAAGGAAAGCAAGGAGAGAAGAAAAGGAGGAAAGAAAAAGGAAGAACAGAGAAATCCAATTGCATGACCAGCAACAATAAAGCCCTGAGAAATCTATACAAGTAATCACTAGCTTTGTTCTGTCTTTTAGATAGGGTCTTACTCTGTAGCCAGGCTAACCTCCAACTTACTTCCATCCTCCTGCCTCAGTCTCCCAAGTGCAAAGATTACAGGAATGAGCAGCCATACCTGGCCTCTAAAAGAAATTTCTAAGTTGATTGCTCCCCCCGCCCCCCACCAATTATCCAAATCTTTCTCAAGTTATAGAGTGGATCCCTACGGAGAGTGTGAACTCCCTGCTGGGGTGTTTCCCAGTTACACAGAAGTGGCTAGCATTGGTACCACACTCACCAAACGCCCTGGAGACAGGCCGCAGCATTCGGCTGTGGATGCTCTTCCTCTTGGACTTGGGAGTCATCTGGCAATCAGATAGAGCAGTGCTTAGATGAGCAGGAAAACTTGTCTCTCAAACTCCAAGGCACTGGGGATTAGCTGGTTAAACCAGGTTCCTGCTTCACTACTTAACAATGGCTCCACTGTAGCAGCTGCTAGGCTGACTCAAGAGGTGCATCGATGAATCTTGAAACGTTTAGAACTTTCCCAAGTGATTTAGCCAACGGCTCTTTTATCCTACACCCCTAACCAGTTAAACTCTATTCCTACAGCTGAAAAGAACAGGGGATGATAATTTAACTCTAAGCCATACGTGAGCATGTCAAAATGGAGATAAGGAATCAGACTCAAAGGCTGTAAAAACCAGTCACAAAGCACTGAAAGAGATTATTCATGACTGTAATTGTCGGTTGTCACAGCAACATTGATGCCAGCATACTCCATGTAGTCTCTGTGTGTCACTTCAATGCTTTAGGTAGCTTAACTCTTTGATTCACAGTGTGTCATCAAAACTTTAGGATAACGTGCCACAGCTCAAAACTATCAACTGGCATTTCCCAATAAATGCCTTGGATCCTGCTAAAAAATAAATAAAATAAAAAATAAATCCCAACCGAGGTCAAACTTGAGATGATCTTCCAAGTCTTGGCACTAAGCATGGACCATGTTTGACCGTCCACACCTGTCACCCAGTGTGGACGTTCTATCAGCGCCCACACCCGTCATCCAGCACGGGCCATCCACTACCACCGGCGCTGTTCCCCAATACGCACATCCACTAGCACCACAGCCGTCTCCTTCAGAAGAGCTCTCACAGAAGATACAGGGATGGTGAGGATGGGAAGAACCTTAGGCATCAGTTATACAGGTGAACTTGAAGGTCAGCACCAAGTCATGGGATTGGTGATAAACTCTAACAAATCTGAGCTGTCAGGGGGCCTGGGCCAGGACTAGAACCAGGGATGGGGCTAGCCCAGCAACCTTCCTACTGTCATTGCTACCAACACAGATGATAGGCTGCAGTTGTGTTTGAACCAGTAAGATACTAATTTTTTTTTTAATTTCATTTTTGTTGTTTTTTGGTGTGTGTGTGGGGGAGAGGTGAGGATTTTTGTTTTGTTTTTGAGACCAGGTTTTATTATGTAGCCTAGGTTAGCCACAAACTCACAATCCTCCTGCCTCAGACTCTTAAATGCTGAGATTTCAGGCAGGTACCAGTATGCCTGGCTCAAAACATAAAATAATAAAATAAAATAAAATACCGATCCATATACAAATTCAGAGGAAATAGAGCTAAAGGAATGTTATATACTTTGATGTAATGGTTGTCAGCTCAAGCTTCCTCAAAGTCTACATTCCTTAAAGGAATAAACGTGGAAAAGTAGACAACTTTTTAGTTTTGAACCGTGACCCTGGTTTTAATAAAAAAATTACTCGTTTGCTATTACTTAATGTTAGGAGAAAGGGAGAGAAAACATAGGCGATGAGATTCACACACACACACACACACACACACACACACACACACACACACACCAGTTTTCCTGAAAGGCCAGTGCGACTTGCCGGAGGTGGCCAGGTTGTGTGGGAAGCTCACAGCCTGCGCGGGAGGTTCAGGGCCTGCAGAGCAGTGGCCCGGAAAGCAACTCACTCCTCAGACTCCGCAAAAATCCAGTGGGGTCTCTATTTATAAGGAAGCCTCTGAGAAAACACATGCTGTGCGAAGTTCTTCTGAGTTTTATACACCTTCCACACAATCTCAGTAGTGAAAAGGATCACCAGGGAAGGCAGGCATAGGCTGTCTGTTCACCTATGATCCCAGCACAGAACGATGCTGAACTCAAGGCCAGCCTGGACTTAGAGCAAGTTTGAAGCAAGCCTCAACTACACAAGACCATGTCTGAAATACACACAAAAAACAACAAAACTAAGCCTGGGATACAGTTTCACTCAGATAGTCATAACTAGGAAAGAAGTTTAAATGCACATACATAGGAGACCTGAAAGTTTGTTTCCTTCTCATGTCTCTGGATTAGGTTTTACAGGAAGCACTCAGGGACAAAAATACCCTATCTCAGGTTTCCTTGTCCGTCAACCCTTCATGATAGAAAATACAGGTAAAATGTGTCACAACTGTAACATTTTACAACCATATAGTAGCTCTAATAGATGAAAAGGGATATCTATATAATTTCATATACAGATAAAGAATAGAGAAAAACTATCTAGAGAAAAACTCATTTGCAAACTTGGTGTCTTATTAGTCATTTAACCTAATTTTGGAGACACTAAAACATAAACGTCACTGGTCATTTCAGTGGCTGACATGGATCAGAATGGAATTAGGATTTTCTTTTAAAATTGTGATTGTGTTTTCCAATGTTTCAATGTTTGGTAAGTTTCAAATATCAGGAACAACAACAACAACAAAGATGTTCTAGTATCTTCCATTGAGCTCCAGCATTTTGAATGACCTAAGTGCAGAGAACTGCTAATTACGTTTCCCATAAAGTCTTTTGTTAATCTTCCCATTTCTGTTAGTACCCATGTTTTGTGATACTTAGGAGGAGCTGATGGCGAAAGTGCAGCTCAGCTGGCTTCTACACCTGGCACCAAGAATGTGGCCAAGTCATGAGTTCTGCTCAAGCCTGTGACTCCACCATGCAGAGTCTGAAGCAAGACGGTGTGCTTCAAGTGTGAAGCCAGGGTGTTACAGACAAGACCCTGTCTCAAAACAATAAAGACTCTCCAATGCCAATGACTTTGATCTCTTCCTTTCTTAAAGTATACACGCAACACAGAGAGAAAAAGAAAAGTGGACTTCCCCTCCCCCAAGCTGGGCCTTTCCTTTGCAATGCTTCCGTTTTTAGTTTTATGGAAAATTCAGACTTGCTCACTCTCATTTACCTATTCTCATGATTCCGTTACATAGAACCTAAGCGAGGAGGCCATGTAAGGATGGACTGATGTTCTGTGAAAGGGTTTATTCAGCAGCGAATATTCCAGCTTCTCTAGAAATCCATTTGTTTGCACTGTTCTCACAGTACTTAGGTTGATAAGCTGTATCCTGGGAGGAGGGATGGCAGTGGCCCATCTTTAGGACTGTGAGTGCTCTTCTCCTCAGCGCAAGGGTTAATTCTACTGACCTTGGACTTGTGTCAATGGCTGAGCAACTTTGAGTCAAGGCAATTGCAAACAGCTCATCTGATGAAGGGTATGGGCAGCTGAAGCAGAAGGAGCAGGGACAGCTTCAGGCCCAGACAGAACTAACTTTTAAGAGTGCATTTTATGAGTAAGAAGAGGAAAAACATGTTAAATTTTAATTTTAAAATGCAATTTTAGAGGGAAATCCTAAATATAGACTTTCTCATCTTGACATCATAAAATGCCAATAAATCTGCACTGTGCTATAAGCGTGAACAGCGCACCACGGCTGTTTTAGAAGAGACCAAAAGCAGCGTGTTACTATGTTACTTGGGAATCTTAATCATTGGATCCAATTTTTATAATGAGTGTAAAACTACTCTACATTTAGCTCAACAATGACTTGTCCACTGTAAACATCATTTACAAAACAATGATAGAACTTGGTCCACAACACTTCTCCCTTCCTCAGACTCCCTTCTAACAGGTGATCCCTAACCATACTAATTTTTAAAACTGGGACTTAAATTGCTTGAATCAACATGAAGATAGGATAAGGTAGTTTCTTTATTAAAAGTATTTTTTCTAGGTTTTCACAAGAGTAGTATAATGTTCTCATTCCAAGCTCAAGAATCAAAATCATTTTTTACTTCCTTCTCTAGGGTAAAAGGAAAAAAATAAATAACACCCCCAAGTCCTCCCCCAAACACACAAACCAGTACCAGTTGAGAAGCAGATTAGGAAAATCTAATATGAAAACAAATTATAACGCCAATTTTCTATAATCCTGAGCTTGCAACAAGCAATATGACAAGAATGAGAAATACTTGGGCATTTAATTCCTTGAGTCTTAAGAACTGCCTCTCTCCTCACAAATGTGGTACCCTTTTCATCAAAGTTATCTTGCTCCCAGGCACCCAGCTGGAAGATTTTCAATTCATCCCCTGGTTTATTTAAGACTGAACCATCTGGTCAACCCAAATCCTGCCTCTACATTGGATCTGCTGATGGAATGACAACATCTCCCAGGAGACTAGCCAGGCAGTGCAGAAGCAAATGGAGCATGAGAATGCGAACCAGCAACGCCAGGGCCTGCAGTGCTAGCGGAGGATACTTACACTTGTACAGCAGAGAGTCTCCATGCAGCAAAAGGAAAGGGAAAAAAATATGAATGGAAGAGAGACAAAGCAACAGCATTACAAGAAAAGGGGAGGGAGAGAGACACTGTTCTCAAACAAAGTAGAAAAAGCTAAAATCCACAAAAGCCATCGAAGCAAAGGAGCAGGGTCAGGGTGGTACCAAATCATGTTGTAAAGCATTTGGCATAGCTTTTAATAAGCAGAAGCACAGGTACAGCTTGAGAAATTGCAATGTTCTTATACACGGATATTAACTCTTTCTCACGAATGTCTCCAAATCCACAGTGACACCATTAGCTGCAGAGTGGGCAGAGTGAGCAAAACACTGGACAGATTATGAGAGACTGTCACACACATCTTGTCCTGTCCCTGCAACAGTGTGGGGACTGGGTATCTTCGGGTAAGCGGGATGTCTCATGAAAGGCCACTTATATCCCTCTTTGTTCTCCACTGCATTTCAGGAGATCAGCATTGGAATTCTCTCTTCCCCTCAGTTATTGAAGCTTCTTACACAGAGTCTGATGCTGGGATCTTGCACAGTCAACCAGTCAGAGTGCAATTAAATAT
The DNA here is from genome assembly GCA_026225945.1 of Cricetomys ansorgei. Classification (NCBI taxonomy): domain Eukaryota; kingdom Metazoa; phylum Chordata; class Mammalia; order Rodentia; family Nesomyidae; genus Cricetomys; species Cricetomys ansorgei. The sequence continues at coordinate 2,339,037 of JAMJFZ010001043.1, forward strand.
CTCCTAGTGGGAATTAACATGTTATGTCAAAACTCCAAGTCCATTGGTCATCATCGACAGTTCTTAACGCATCTCATTATCCCTTTTTAAAAGAAGGAGAATATATTTTGAAAGTTGTACTTGAGTCATGAATGTGAGAAAATAGCACGAGGTGGCAGAGAACCCTTCCTAGACCTCCAGGAAGGCTCCTTACTCTATCGGAGGCTGTTTTTTCTTAGTTCTGTAGCTCATGTTTCAATTGTTCTCAACATAAAATGAAATTAAATACAGAGCTCTTCGGGCTGCGTGTGTAATCAGTGTGCGTCACTGCACAGGAAAGAGAGGAAGCAAGTAAAAGCCATTCCCCATGACCGTCCCTGACATCATCCGTACTCACAGAAACGCTTTCATTGGCACTGTCAGGGGAAAAGCCTCACCCTCAGAATTCTAATTTGATACTTTCTTAGCATTTTCCTTCAAACATGGCTCATTTTATGACCTATTAAGTGAGTGCAAAAACATCTTTGCTGAATGAAAACAGAAAGAGTAAAAATATATTTTCACATCTTCAACGGCCTATACTGATTAATACACATGTCCCTGGCGTGCACACAGAAGTGTGATTATGGCTCCAGGTACGAGGAGTCAGTCTCATAGATCATCTTAGATGTCCCTTCTCTTTCTGAAAGGTTAATTCATCAGGACAAGTTCTCTGTCCCAATTACACACTCAGTGAGCATTACAAGTAACACCAAAGAACCTTTCCATTGGTTCATTTCCTAAAGTGACAGCCCCATGAATACAGAAACCATGGCAACAGACAACAACATTTAGACAAGGCGAAGATCATCCACCCTCATGCCTGTATGTTTTGGGACCTCACTTAGGCTGTCCGGATGTCACCGTCTCCATACTAAAAGACAGGAAGGAATTATAAATGGAAAGAGGTGACCTTACACTCAGACATCCAAGAAATGGGCTCAAACCTTGGATCTCCCATTTGTTTGGTTATGGAATCTGGGCCAATATTTTTGTAACGCCAGGCTGCTTTTCCAGTTTAAAATAAATTACTGTGAGGATTAAATAAGATATAAACTGTGAAGTGTTTACTACACTACCCAACACACCTTGCTGCACCATCAGTGACCTTGATAAGCTTCAGTGATTGGTCCTGACTCTATGTGAATATAACCCCCCCCCCTCCACTTCTCTTTTCAAAAGCAAGAGTAGGGTTGGGAGACATTAATGAAACATAATTTTTTTCCACAGGAAAATACCTGGAATGATGTAAAAGCCCACTGTTGGGGAATGAGTAAAGAAAACAGGCAGGAAACATCCATTCATAGACACGACAGTAAATGATACATAGCTACAACAGTTAACAGCAGCTGAAATGGAAAACCATATAGAATGAAATGAAGAAGTCAACACAATGTTCAGCAAAGAGTTTCAGAAAGATCCACACTGGCATGTCAGCTATGTACATTCTAAAACTGTGAAACCACACCATCAGCTAGCAGCTCATGAACGGATGTATGTTTAAACATGGAAAACAACATGTCTAATCAAGCCCTGATGGTGCCTATGGGAAGAGGAAGGAGAGAAAGATGGCTGGTAGTGGCCAAAGGAGGCCATTATGCTATTTGTAATTAAGATCATTCAAGATTCTGCAAAGGTTACAGTATACCTACTGTGTGTTGGTTTCTCTTGTAGAAAGGACAGGACGGCAGTAAATAAAATAAGCTCTCCTACTGAGTCTATGTTCTAGTGTATACCATTAAACCAAAGATGTGGGCATGCCAACAGCTGGCTCATGGGGGAGCTGGGAATATGGGCAAACAGCACTGAGCAGTATTTTTTAATAACTGTCCTGGTTGCTCCCCGCAACAACATTGAAGGGCCCAGCCCATTGTAGGTGGCACCACCACCAGGTGGTGGTACAGGGTGTACAGCAAAGAGTAAGCCATGAACAACAAATCAGTAAGCAGCACTCCCCCATGGCTTCTGCTCGAGTCCCTGCCCCATCTTCTCTCTGTCAGTGATGGAGTGTGGCCTGAGCTGAAATAAACCCTTTCCTCCCCAAGTTGCTCTTAGTCATGGTCTTCTATCACAAGAAAAACCCTAACCGAGACAAACTTCTTAGTAACACCTCGAGGTGTTTTTTTCAGAATCACTCTGATCCAGGGGAAGGAAGCCCTCTAGACACATGTTAACTACTAATGCTCTGGACTTACTGCTACAGGAGCTCAACAGAGTGCCCCAGATGCTACCTCCAGAAACACCTCCTGATGGGTGCCAATGATGAAATGACCCAGCAGATCAAAAAGAGTTTGAGGATAAAAAATAAGGTACTATAACCAGTGGGAAGAAATTTATAAATTTCTTAAAATAAGTCAAGGCTGTTTTACATGAATAAGTATTTTGTTTAATGCTATCGTTAACCCAAATCAAAAGCTTCCTTTCAGCAGCTAGGGGACAGTGTCCTCTAGAACCCGAGATCCAAATAAAAACTGAGGGCAGTTTCACAGCCATGTTCTTCATTTTCTTTACTGAAAACTTCTCATGAGAGAAGGATTTACAAAATTAATATGAACTATAATGGTTGGTGTTTGTCCTACTTAATAAAAAGATGCATATCGTTTGTCAGGCATTTAGTACTTTCTAAATAAGCCAGCAAATTGCACTTCAAGAACTGGCCCAAACCAGGTGAGATGAAGGGAAAACTCTCAGAACAGTAGGAAATAAAGGGTTAAACTTCAAGGACAGCAGACAACGGAATATGTGAGCCACCTCAGGCTCACAGAGCCAATACAAGTAGGTGCAGGTCAGGTAGATTTCCCTTTAAAAATGAATTTTGCGTGCAAACAGGAGGTGTCTAGCTGGAGGGAAACACTTTTTTATGAGTTAATGGCCAAAACACTAAATATAGCATCTTTTACTACAAAAACCAGGAATTTTGTTACTGTTTTTTCAGACTGGGTCTATGCAGCCCTGACTGTCCTGGAACTCAGTATGTACATCAGGACGGCCTCAAACTCACAAGGATCTGCCAGGTTCTGCCTCTAGAGTGCTAGGATTAAGGGGGTGGGTCGCCACACCTGGCTGGACTGTTTAAACATATAGCAAGATGCGTTTGGAAACACCTTAGACATTGTGCTAAAAGTACATCTAGAAAAATCATCATTTTGGCTGAAAAAGGAGAATGCCTAGAGATGAACTCCAAAGCTTGCTGTGGGCACCTCCTTCTCACCCCACTTCCCAGGGATCGGTTGGAAGACTACACGAGCATCTTTAGGGGAAAAAGGTAAGCCTGGATTCTATCTTGTTCATGTCTAGCTCCCAGAGCCTGGAGGATGCTGGTGAATGAATGAAGTGAATGAGTTAATTGAATCACTGCTTGAATCCTACATGTTACACAACTAATGACTACAACCACTGGGTGTAACCAGGCACAAAGATAAGACAGTGAGGATTCAATCTACCGCAAACAATCCTAGCAGGCCTGGGTCGCTCAGTGGCTGAGTACTTGCCTAGCATCTGTAAGGCTCAGAGATCAGTGTCTAGTGCCGAAGAAGAAAATAACAGGATACAAGATCAGATACATTCTCTTGACTCCAGCATCTTTACATTTTTGTCTCACATTCGTATAACACCTTCTTCATGGACTCTCATGATTCATAAACTGGCATCCACCCCTTTGGACATTAAAAAGAGTATACATCTACTCTTTCCTTTCAACTAACACTTTTAACCTTATAAAAAGAGGGGCAATAGATACAAGCATTCTTCCCTTGTGCTCACCAGGCAGCATTTCTGTCACTCCAAATTACTTCCTTCATCTTTCTCTCTCCCTCCCATCTCCGCTTCACACACACACAGATTTTGCCAGAACCATTTATTACATTTATTTGTGGACATGTGTGTGTTTGTGCATATGAATGCACACACGCCACATGTATAGAGGTCAAAGGCCAGATTGCAGGAGTCAATTCTCTCCTTCTACCATGTGGGTCCTGGTGACAGCTCGCAGGTTGCCCGGCTTGGCAGTAAGCACCTTTACCTGCTCAGCCATCTTGCCATGCTGCAACCATTTAAAGGCTAATATTTTGATATTTCTTCCTTATGTACCTACACATAGGGATGATATCCTCCTCTATAACCACGCATGATTGGTTAATCAAAGAAAATTAATAGCCATTACATGATCTGCAATCCACATATTATAGTCTATGCTCAAATTTTCTCAGTTAGGGTCTAGGTTTCTTAGGGTTTTTGTTTTTTTAAGACAGGGTCTCATGTAGCCCAGGCTGGCCTCAAACTCCCCATGTAGCCGAGGATGATGCTGAGCTCCTGTTCTTCCTGCCTTTACATTGTACATGCTGGCATATGCCCCACACACTCAGCCTGCCTCAATTATCTTTTAAACATATAACATCCCGTCCTCTTTAGAGCCAGGATCTAATGGAGAATTGTCTAGTATGTGTAATAATGTATCTCTAACCTCTTGTATCTAATCTAGCACCTCCTCTTTCCCCTACCCCAGCACAATTTTTCTTCTTTACAATACTGACTGCTTTGAAGGCTGTTGCATATGCTAGCCTTCATCTTTCGTCCTTCCATTTCCTCATAATGAGATGCAGGTAAAGCGTTTTCAGGCAGGAGTACCACACAGCGTGTGCTGGTCCCTGCCGAGTCAGTCACAACAGGCAGCCCGTGTCAGGTGGGCCCACTATTGTTGAGGATGCCGTTTGGTCTCTTGATTAGAGTGTGGACTTCCCAGGTCCTCCACTGTCAAGTGCCATTCTGCTCTGTCATTAACAGCCACTGTGGGAAGTGCTACTTCCAGTCCATGCAGAAGAGCCTTTACTTTCAAGCAAAGACTGGCAATTCTTGCCTCAATTAATGAATACAATGGGAGCTGCAAAAATGGAAATTTCTACTGCTTTCCCCTTCCTGTATCTATTAGCTGCCCTTCTTCTGTAACCCCCCTGTAACCACTCCTTTCTTGACATATATATTTTTGAGCATTACTATGATCATGTGGATTTTTTAAAAATCAATTCAGTGTATTATAAGACTTTGCAATCACTATTCTTTCTGGCACTCAGTGGCCCACTGGGGTCCATTTAATCTACTCTGTGTGTCCTTTGAGATGGTCTCTTTGGATATAGCACCAATCTTTGTTCTTTGATTTCAGACATCCTTGGCTGACCTTGTACTTTTCTGAGCACTTTGAAAATGGATACAGGAAATCCCTGTTTAATGAACTACATGAGAAAAACCTAAGTATTTCCGACTAGATTATCTGCTGAGTCAATGCTCAAAGGGAACCTGAATCTATTCTTAATTGATTTATACCCTCAGATGCCTAGCCTAATGTTACCACATTTGTAGTTAGAAAGTCATTTTTAATGCAGCTCTATTTTTGAAAGTCTGAGGTAGCATAAATCAGCTGAGAAAAACAGATGCAACTCTTTCTTTGATGACTGCTGGGCAGCAAGGAGTGCTCCCCTTAAACCTGAGGCAGCTAAGGAGGAAAGAGCCAACGCTGAGAAAGCTGCAATAAATCAGGGAACAAAAGGAGGAAGGCAGAAGACTAGAGGACGAGCCATGCTTCTTCCCAACTCCACAAACCCAGCTCCTTGCACTGCCCCATGAGCTCTCACGCCCGTGGCTTTGTTTCACATACAACCCAAGCTGGCACTGTGATGGTCAGACACACACATTCTGAGAACAGAGACTGCCAGAAACATCATAACAGAGTGCTGTCCTGAAATCGAAATGGTTCACTTCCTTCTTTTTTTCAGGTCTACAAATATCTTTTTAACGAAAGAAAATTAAGCCATTACCTTCCTACTATACCACACTTTCTCCAGGGAACAGGAATCATTTCAGCTTTTATCCACTTTAGTCTGGTAAATAAACTCAAAGTGAAATTTCACACTTGAGTACTCTCAATGAGTACTCAATGAAATTAAATATTTTTCTTGATATCAGCCCAAAATCGAAATTATCTGATACTGATTTCAAGAAACTATCTTTTCGTTGTTGTTTTCTGAGAGGGGCTCTCATTGTAGCCCAGGCTAGTCCTAAACTTTCTATATAGTTGAGGCTGACCTTGAACTCCCAGATTCACCACCTCTGTGTGCAGAGTGCTGGAATTTCAGGCATGCACCACCACATTGCCTCCAGCAGGACACAGGGGCAAGATAATAACATGCCCCTAATAACAATAGGGCCTCTCTGCCCCCCGTGACAGTACAGCAAGAGGGAGTGGCAGAAATGTCTAAGAACTTCGCTGTGGTAAGACTGTGCTCCTCTAAGCTTCACAGAAGCTTTGCCAGCATCTATTCTCATTACCGGGAAAGAACAATGAAGAAAACCCTACTGATATCATACTCATGGGACATAGTTTGTAACTTTTAATTCAGAAAACTCCAATTACCATGGAAGGCATGAATAAGGAGGTGAGGGGAAGACTTCTATACTCGTCTCCAGCATAGAATCTATGGCTTGGTGACAACACAAAATTAGCTCTGTTAACATGGCACAAGGTAATAGCTGACAACATTGTCAATGGGATAACGGATTAACGCTTACAATAATTTACTTCCTAAAAAAATATTCGGGTGGTAATGTGGCTCAACAGGCTTGTTTAAAGACTTTGCCATCAATCCTGAGGACCTGAGATCCATCCTCAGAGTCAATGTGGAAGTAGGTGAGAACAGAGTCCTCCAAGTTATGTGCGTACACCCGCACACACACATGCATACACACTGTAAAAGAATAAAAATAAAACAGTCAAACAAACTGCAATGGTGCCCAGCAGGGGACCACAAGCTTGGTGAGTAGAGATTCTGGGTAGACACTGTAGGCACCAACTGCCACTAGCAGGTCTTACCACATGGCTCAAATCCCATGGGCCCAAGCTTTCTGTTTGTCTTCAAAGACTTTGCTAGAGATGGTTCAACCACCTAAACTTGGGAAATCTGGTCTGTTCAAGAAACCAGAATTTGCCATGTTTTGTTTGTATGTGTGTGTACATGTGTGTGTGTGGCTCATGTGTATATGTCTGTGTGTGCGGAACTCATGCATTCGGATGCATGTGTGTGGCTCATGTGTATATGTCTGTGTGTGCAGAACTCATGCATTCGGATGCATGTGTGTAGCTCATGTGTATATGTCTGTGTGTGCGGAACTCATGCATACAGATGCATGTGTGTGGCTCATGTGTATTTGTCTGTGTGTGCAGAACTCATGCATACGGATGCATGTGTGTGTGGAGGCCAGAGGTAGATGCTGGATATCTTTCTTAATTGGTTTTTATCTTTTTTTTTTTGAGACAGGATCTGTCACTGAATCTGGAGCTCACTGATCTGGCTATCCTGGTTGACCAGTAAGCCCAAGGGGTCAGCCAATCTCTGCCTCCCAGCACTGGGATTTTAAGTGCATTGCAGCTGCACGAGGACTTCTATGTGGTCCTGGGGCTCAAACTCAGGTCCTTGTGCTTACACAGCAAGCATTGCACTGCGCCACCTCCCCAGCTCCTGTCAACCTCATATTAACTCCTTTTACTTCACATTCCCTCTGATGGGGTTCTAAAGAGACTCTGAAAACTATCCATTTATTATCTTGTTTACTCATCTTTGTTTTGGGTTTAAGACAGGGTCTCACTCTGTACTGCACGTATGACTAGAATGTACATTGTAGCCTAGACTAGCCTAAAGAGAAAACTATTAAATTCAAATTCTCACCAATGTCAGCCTACAAATGCAGTGAATCTTGGTATGCATATGATACCCTGCTGTTGTCATAACCTCAGATCATTCCTTTCTTCTTTTTTTGGTGGGAAAGTTCGAGAAAGGGTCTTGTGAACCCCAGGCTGGCCTGGGAACATGCTATGTAGCCAAAGATGACTCTGAACTCCTGATACACCTACCTCCACGTCCTAGATCCTGGGACTACAGACATGCACCACCACATCTGGCTTAGAAAATATTTTTATAGAATCTAATTCACCAGTAAGAGAATATGTCAAGGATACAGTAATATAGCTATTTTCCATTGCCTTTGAGTTTGCTTAAAATAAATTCAAGATATAGCCAAGCTACAGTGAAAATTGGGTAAATCTTCTATCAAACACTCTTCCCATATATTTTCAAGGTATTGTTTTACAATAAAACGAGTGGTTTGGTGCACATGGGTGCAGTTTCTTACTGTCCCCAGAAGAGTCTTTTGTTAAGTTTCCAGCACTTAGGGTTTCAATATCAAGTAACTGCTCATAGGGCATTGATTCTTCAGTTACTTGGGAGAGAGGCCACAAAGCACAGATTGAAATGCTTTGTTATAGCCACCAAGAGTCAGAGTCTCTCTATGTAGACCAAGCTGGCCTGGAACTCACAAAGGTCCGCCTGCCTCTACCTCCCGAGTGCTGGGATTAAAGGTGTGTGCCACCTCGCCTGGCTCACACCCATCATGTTTACACCTTGTGTATATATGTGTGATGCTGGGGATTGAACTCAGGACCTTGCATATAATAGGTATGCACAATACCACTGAGCTACATCTCCGGATCTCTTTTGAGTTTTCATTTATAAATGAGAGTGGGGTTTCATTAAGTTGCCCTAGCCTTGAACTCATTCATTATCCCAGACGGGCCTTGAACTTGAGATCCTCCTGACTCAGCCATGTTCACATCTTTTTATGCTTGCTCTCAGCCCAGTCTTTTCATAAATCCTTCTCATAGACCTTACAATGGGAAGGAAGTTGTCAGAAATAAAGCTTTTCTCTGTGACCTCATGTCATTGGTACACCTCCCACCTCCCAACATCTAAGCAGATACAGGAGTTGAAGTTACATGAGTGTCAGCTCTTGGAGCTACCCAAATTAGCACTGTGACGGTGCCCATCAATGTGGCAGCCTGGAGGGAAGCTAAGAATACCTGGTACACACTAAACATTTCATAGATAAAAGAATGGGCCTAGCCTGCACTTTTGGCCCAGAGTTACATAAGACTTGACCAATAGACAGTACTTCTGTCTCCACCCTGGGCTTTTATTTCACTCTGTTAATTTTGAAACAGCCACTCATTTAGCCCAGGCTAGCCTAGAATTCCTGACTCTCCCTCTTCCACCCTCTAAATGTTGAGATTACAGGCATGTACTACCACCACAAAACCCTAGGTTCTTCTGAGGGTCAGCAGTCGTCTTCCCAGTCTTTCCTTTGTCCATCACCCAGGTAACAGGTTTCCCCTTCTACTTCCCCTTTGATAGGCTTGCCCTCTTACTATACACTGAGTTCATTTTTAATATCTATAGACAATGCTTTCCCAAATTAAATATCATTAAATTCAGAACCAAGACAAAATTCCTTGCCAAACAAAAAAACAAACAAAAAACCCCAAACAAACAACAACAATAAAACTCAACTTTTTTTCCCCCTCACTAGGTATATGGGTACAAAATGATAATCCAAGCATTAAGAAACTAAGCTGGGCAGTGGTAGTACATGTCTTTAATCCCAGCACTGGGGAGTTACAGGCAGCTGGATCTCTGTGAGTTCGAGGCCAGCCTGGTCTACAGACTGAGTTCCAGGACAGCCAGAGTTACAACAGAGAAAGCCTGTCTAGGAAAAAAAAAAAAAGAAGGAGAAGGAGGAGGAGGAGGAGGAGGGGGAGGGGGGGGAGGAGGAGGAGGAGAGGGAGGAAGAGGAGGGGAGGGGGGGAGGAGGAGGAGGAGAGGGAGGAAGAGGAGGGGAGGGGGGGAGGAGGAGGAGGAGGAGAAGGAGAAGAAGAAGAAGGAGAAGAAGAAGGAGAAGAAGAAGGAGGAAGAGGAGAAGGAGGAGAAGGAGAAGAAGGAGGAGAAGAAGGAGGAGAAGGAGAAGGAGAAGAAGAAGGAGGAGAAGAAGGAGGAGGAGGAGGAGGAGGAGGAGGAGGAGGAGAGGGAGAGGGAGAGGGAGAGGGAGAGGGAGAGGAAGAGAAGAAGAAGAAGAAGAAGAAGAAGAAGAAGAAGAAGAAGAAGAAGAAGAAGAAGAAGAAGAAGAAGAAGAAGAAGAAGAAGAAGAAGAGGAAAAGAAACTAGAGGTTGGAGGATCAGAAGTTCCAGGCCAGTCTACACTACATGATAACCTGGCTCAAAACATACGCAAAACAGTGTCTCCATTGTGAGCTAACCCTCTGACACTTTTTTTTTTTTTTTTTTTTTTTGGTCAGAGTACTTCAGTATTTCACAGAAATAAAAATGAACCTAAAACTTGGAAGGTGAGGGGGTTGAACTCGGTAGCTAAAAAGCTGTCACACCTCCACTTTCTAAAGTGCTATCCATAAGAAAAGGCCATTGCAGTAAAACTTAATCACGACGTGGCCGATCATCTGTGCAGTTAACATTAGTGTAGCTAACTGTAAAGGAGACACACTGACCACAGCCTGTGGTTAGCAGCCTTGTGAATAAACCATTTAACTAATAACTGCTGAGGTTGAAAGAGATACATGGCTCAGTCATCTTAAAAACACAGACCTGAGTTCAAGTTCCAGAATCCATTTAAAAAGCCAAGGGTAATGTAGCTGTAATCTCAGTAGAGAAGAGACAGGAACCAGCAAGGCTCAGGTCCCAGTAAGAGACATAATTTTAGTACATATGGTAGACAGTTCCTGATAAATGACACTTGAGTTTGGCCTGTGTCTTCCATAGGCACACACACCTAAATGGATGTGTTTACCCACATGCACACAAACACACACAAAAAGAAAAACAAAAAGCACTCCCAAAAAGCTGACATGGTGACTTAAGCCTGCAATATGGCACCAAAATCATGGAGACAGGAGGATCAGGAGTTTAAAGTCATCGTCACTCTCACAGAAATTGAAGGTCCAGCTGGGCTACAGGAAATGCAGTCTGAATGTCCACACACATAAAAAGCTGGTATCAGAAAACAAGGCAATTTCTTTAAATTAGTTTAAAAAACAGTATCTTGAGTAGGTCAAGTAGACTTTCACTAAATTTTAGACAGTATTCAAAAGCTTAAAATTATATATTGAATTATGCGGCTGGGAAGTTATTGAGGGAAATAATTGCTGCTTTATCGTTGGAGACAGGATTTGCAAAGCAGTGTTCTAGTTAATTCAAACCTGCTCCAATTCTCCTCCAAGCAAATAGCAGTAGGAGATGAATGACTCTTCAGCATGAATGTCTTTTTTGATTTTGAACTGGCCTGACACTCATTAAAATAACCGAGAGGATGGCAGACAGTTAGTGAGCTGACAATGCCAAGTCGGAGCCACAGACACTGGCTTCTCACCTCCACCCCAACCTCCTGGCAGTTTTTAAAGGTATTACATTAGAGGTGGTGACAAATTACGGATAATTAATCAGTAAGATGAGAACTGCACCCTTCAACCTTGAGCACCGTTAAGAAGCCCAGGTAGAAAGCTGCACTTTGGGCACCCTGGTTCCCTAAAGTCCCTGCTGTGTGAAAGGAGCAGATGGTGTGGGAGGCAAATACATTTTTTATACATTTATCTTTTTATTTATTGTGTGTATGTGTGTACATGTACATGTGTATATACACATGTACGAATTTGTGGAGAACCAAGGAGTGCAGAAAAAAGTCCCAGATTCCCTGGAGGTAGAGTCTGTGTAGTTACGAGCAGGTGCTGAATTCTGATGCTCTTGAAAGAGCAGCAAGCATTCGTAACCATGAAGCCTCCTCTCCACCCCAACCCCTTTCTAAGAAGACTCTCTTTTATTGTTGTTGCTATTGGGTTCTTTAGTTTTTGTTTTTCAAGACAGGGTTTCTCTGTGTAACAGCCCTGGCTGTCCTGAAACTCAATTTGTAGACCAGGCTGGCCACAAATTTACAGAGATCCTCTTCTGCCTCCAGATGCTGAGACTGAAGGAGTGAGCCACCACGACTGAGGAAGTCAAAGCAGGCTGTGGTGAGCACACCCATCATTCCAGGGCTTGGGCAGCTGAGTCAGGAGGATTCAAAATTCACTTATCCTCCACACATAGGAGTTGGAGGTCAGCCTGGGTTGCTTATACCCTGCCTCAAAAACAAAACAAAACACCGCCACTAACAACAACAACAACAACAAAAAGAACAAAAAGAACATTCTATGCTTGAACTTTATGATAGCTCGCATCTGTAATCCCAAGCATGAGGCACGAAGACTGCCCTGACTTCAAGCCCAGCTTGGTGATATATTATTCCTAGGTTATAAAGAAAGACCTTGTCTCAAAACAAAACAAAACAAACAGTGGTCCTAAAACCCTACCCTTGTGAACTTCAGGTTGTTTTTAAAGCTTTCATTCTCTTCTTTCAGCCAGACCTAAATTTAGTAGTTGTTGACTGAGTACTAATTTTTTTCCCCAAAAAAGACTAATGGTATATATTATGTTCTGTGATACGAGAAGTAACTCTTCAATACAAACTCGTGTAATGTCTAAGCCTAACTTAGGGCCCTGACCCTTCCCTAGTACAACTTCATATATCGTGTCTTTACAGAAATGTAGGCACTGAAACTGAAGTTAACACAAAATTAGAAATCTAAGGGCCGTCGGACCCTGAGGAAGGCCACTCCCCACCGGCTCACGCTGAGAGGCTAGATCCAGGAGCCGCAGGCCTCCTCACCACACATCAGCGCGTCCTGAGTGTTTTCACAAGCTGGAAGCTTCATGCGTGGGGTCCCGGTTGACCCTCCCTAAGTTCTGATGAATGTCTGACTTCAAAGTATGACACCTTACAATCCAACCAGGGACTCAGCATAGTGTGGGTGGGCAGGGCACCCGCAGGGGCCGTGGCTTACCATACAGGTGTCTAGGTCTTCCAGCCGCTCCACCTCGGTGAGGTCCTCTACGGTAAGCATGGCGCGTTTCACCGGCTTCTCCTCCGCCAGCTCCACATCTAGGGCCTCTCGCTGGGGAAGGTTCTTGCCTCGCCTGCTGAAGTGGTCGGCCTATGGTCAGGAAAGCCCAAGGAGAAATAGGGAAGGAAACAAATAGGAACTGATTATTGAATTCCTGAAGATACCCTCCACAAGGTTGCACCATAGAGAGCTTGCAAGCAGTCAAGGACAATTTGTTATTATAATTAAGCGATTAGCTAAGTAATTCAGCATTTTTGAGCTAGGTCTCATTATCTAATCCTGCCTCTGACCTTGAACCCCCTACTTCGGCCTCCTCTCCTGTGCGCTGGGATCTAAGGTGTGTACCCCGGGCTCAGCTTCAACGACAATTCTGAATCGATATACACTAGAGTAGCTTTCCTCTTTTATAACTTTTGGGGGACCAAGTAAGTGAGAAATCAGAACCCTCATAAGTGAGGATATCAGGACTGGCAAGATGGCTCAGCACGTAGATGGAACCTGCGGCCAAGAGCAGACCCCCTACGTGTACCCTGAGGATCACTTTCCACATGGTGGGAGGAGAGAACAGACTCCCACAAGTTGGCCTCTGACCTCCATCTGCATGCCAGCACACTGATGCACCCAATAAAAAATAACTAAATATTTGAAAAACCTTTTAAAGATTAATAAATAAATGAAAATAATACTTAACTGAGAATAAAAATAAGTAGTGTTCTTTTTATTAATCTTATTTAATAGATATTCTGTATCTGGTTGCTTAACAATATCTAATGGGGACAAAATAATTCCAACTTTCATTGTTTTTTTTAAATACTAAAAGGAAATAAATGAGAACTTATTAAGTTACCTTCCACTGTTGTCATGTATGGAATACCATATCTGACGAGTCATTATTCCCATTTTTATGTTTTAGTAAATTTAGGAAAACAAATAGCATGAAGTGGATGCACTTGGGAGGATTTAGACACCAGAAACTATTTCTGAAAGGACGAGGAGCAGCTGACGAAGTCCCCACAAAGAACCTCCCTCAACTCCAATGGGAGGAAGCTAATTGAAACCAGTTTCATTCCAAAGATAGCATTATTGTCATACAATACTTAATTTCTCTTTTTATAACCCAAACCAGCAGATTCGATGTGTACGGTGATGCTCAAAGCAACTCGAGAGTATGGTAAGGGTTCATGTGCAGTATCAGACTTTATGACTGAGCAGGGAAGACCTGCTCGGAGAATGGGTGCCTTCCTCCCACAGGCTGGGGTCCCAGGCTGAAGGGAAAAGGGAGAAAGGGCTGCAAGCTGCAGCATGCATCTCTGCTTCCTGTGTGTGGATGCCATGTAACCAGCTGCCTGGGCTCCCGCTGCAGGCCAGCCCTACCAAGAAGGACTGTACCCTCCAGCCATTAGCCAGAATAAACCCTTCCTTCCTTAAGTTGCCCTTTGCCAACTATTTGGTTACAGCATTGAGAAAGTAAATAATAAAGTACATTAACACAATACTTTTTCAACCATAAAAAAAAAAAATCAATGCTCTGAGTAAATTCTTCATAAAAGGCAAAAAAGTAAAATTTTAAAACTTCCCACAAAGGCTTCCCAGGTAGAGTCATGCAAGACATCGTCCAGCTCTGGCGGCATCCGGTCTGCACTCTGAGGCAGCTCCTGGACCCAGGGGACATCAATAAGATGTTTCTAAAACAGCGCGTTCCAGCCCAGCCAGGGCTATATAATGAGGCCGTATCTCCAGATGAACAGGTAAATGTTTAAAGAGTGCACTCCACAGAGTCTGAACTGGGGACTCTGAACAATGTCGCCACTCCTGGCTGCCGGGGAAGAGAGTGAGTTTCTTCAGCTTGGTGGGCCCAGAATCTGTTTTCTACACACAGCCAATGTGGCACAGGACCACATGTTGATAAAATACACCATAGAAGAATTTAGAAAAAAATATGTGCTTGAATATTGTGGTCCTATCAACTGCTCTAGAAACTTCTCTAGAAACTTGCTGGTTTCTTAACTGATAAATGTTCACACTGGCAACTGTATTAGTGAGCAAGCTGGGGTCCACAGGCAACATTTGTAGCCAGTGCTACAAATAAATAGTCTTTTGGATTTAAAGAATAGTCTTAACTGGACATGGCAACCCACATATTCAGGAGGTGGAGGCAGGAGAAATCAGGAGTTCAAGGTCATCCTTGGGTATGTAGAAAAATCGAGGCCAGTCCCCCTCCCCTCTATATATGTACACATATATATAAAGATAGCTCTATCAATATCTCTCTCTATAGATATATTTCTATATATCTATCTTATATATAAGATGTATATCTTATGTTTATGCTACATATAACATATATATAGTTTAATATATTATATGTATTACATATATTTCACATGTTTGTGTTATATATGTATGTTATGTAACATATATTATACATAATATATAACATAAATATAAGAAATATATGTAATATATTTTATGTTTATAATATTATAATATGCACTATACAACATAACAATATATAACATACAGCATATTTTATGTAGTATGTAATATTATATAACATGTAATATATAACATACATATTACATACATTATATGTGTACACACACACATATAAAACATAAACATAAGAATTAATCTATTCTGAGCAAGGAGTAGTAGGTTATACCTGTAACCACAGAACTTAGGAGGCCAAGGCAGGAGGATTGCCTTGATTTCAGGGTCAGCCTGAGCTAAAGTAAGACCTGTCCCCAAACCCCAAATCCATTTAAAAATAATATTATCAGAGCAATAACAGTATATGTACATTATATAACTAAAAATGTTTATTTTAGACATTAGTCGTGACATTACCTACTCAAACATTTGACCTTCATTAAAACTGCACAAGATTTCTAAAAATACTTCTCCTACCCCCCTCACCCCACCCCTGTCATTCCATTCTAATGCATTCCAGGCTGGCTAGAAGCAGTAGAAGAGGAAGGAGGAACGCCAGGCTCTCCACCCTGCATGTTGCAAAGACAGAGAAAACCACACCCTAGCCCGGAACCCACTCGGTGCCACAGCAGGGCCAAATCAGAAGGCCTTGCTCTTGACACCAGCACTCACCAGCTTCCGATGGCTGTTTGAGAGCGCCTCCAGGATCTCATCCACGATGCGGTCAGACAAGAACGAGGCCACTGTCAGCTTCACCTCACTATGGACACCAAAGGGCAGAGAAGCTTTTTTAACTTGTATGGGGGTGGGGAGCATGGACTTGTGAGACCCTACAGATTAAGGGCAACTAGGATTCCATTCCTGTCTTTGAAAATGGAATGGAGAGGATTAACGATTCCCAAGAGTAATACTTAAACACTGCCATAAATACACAGGTAACCAGCATCCATTGCCAGTGTCAATCTGTCTCTGAATTTGAAACTTAAGATTTAATGGCAGAAAAGGAGAACACCTGGATAAAGACAAACTCAATAGGAACCACATGTGCCATGTGGCACACTGAACCTACTGACACAGACATGAGCTGAGTCAGACTGCAGAAAATTTCAAACTTTATCTATTAAATCTCTGTTATCACTTCAATATGCACACACAGAAGCATGCACACACAGGCACACACACAGACATAGGCACACACAGACACACATGCACACAGACACACACAGACATAGACAAACACAGACACATGCAGAGACAGGTGCACAGGAACACATGCACACAGACATGTGAAGACACAGATACACACACACAGACACACACACACATAGACACGCACACACACAGAGATACATGCACACGCAGCACGTAAAATGTTTTCTTCAATGGAACTGTTACATTGTTTCTGCTTTGACTTGCCACTGTGCTAGATAACGTTAAAAATCTGCCTTTTGTAACAAAGGTTATTACAATTTTTAATTTGGATGCCTCCTAACCTGTCCCCGGACAATTCTCCAGCAACAGAAAGAAGCTTATAGTGTTTAAATAACAGACTCTGTCACTAGGGTTCCTACCAGATGGCTCCTGCTTTAGTTAATATTTCAGCCATTCACAAAGATTCACCACCTACAAGCTTTGGAGCTGAATCATCCCACTCCAAAGCCCACTCCAAAAGTGTGCATATGTCCAAGACTTAGGGGGAAATGTTAGGAAATCAGTCACATAACTACATTCTAGAATTGTCTTTATGAGCTTAGTCTGCCTTTGAAGTCAACAATTTTTATGCTTTCAGAAGAGACAAATGAGCTGTCAAAATAAAATTAGTTAATCCTAAAGCTGAGATTGAATGTGTATTTATGCAACAGAAAAACCTCTGTAGCCTAAGTGTGACAGACTTTCCTACTCAGGAAGATTACTGCTGGGGGTGCAGAAGGAGGGGGGATTAACTCTGACACGTGCATAAATCTATCCAGGAGGATTCTTCCATTCTTTTTCATGAAAGAAGGTCTCACTAAGAGCTGATTTGTCTAATATTTAAATATCTAATAAATTTAAGCTGGGTGTGATGGCTCACAATCAGAATCTGAGGACTCAGAAAGCCGAGGCAGGAGAATTGCCATGAGTCTAAGGCTGGCCTAAACTAGAAACAGACCTGCCCAAAAAGCAGGATGATGATGATGATGATGATGATGATGGTAACAACGATGATATTTAGTTAAACACACAGAGGTACTAGGTGAGATTCCCTCTGGTCTCATATCAAAAACACGGAACAGAGTCCTACCTGGGCTTCCAGAGGACCCTACAATCTGATGGTAACAAGTTTCTCCTGATTCTCATTAGCCACGCCTGAGATTATGTCTCTTTTGAACCCTCTCAGCTCAGTACTTCACACCTCTCTTTCTCCCTCCTTCTCTCTAAAGACGGGGAGGGGCAGTTTATGGACTCCATGGTGTAGTGCCAAAGTGAAGATTTAAAAATGCACTATTATTTGATGTCTCTGGAATGTTCTATTATTGTTGCTGGTGCTCTACTTTCTTAGCAAGGCACTGGATTTTCCTCAACCACAAGTCACTCACCCTTCACGACCACTCACACATACAAACATGCTTGCATTATCCATGTATATATTGCCAGAATGTGTTGCCAGTGTTACCAGTGCTCAGCTTAATGCATTATAAAAACCCAAGAAATAAGTCCATGAACACACACTGATTCACCAATGTAAAGGGCTCTGAACTCCTGTGAACTTTTTGAATTTTCCCATTTTCAAGGGAGGTGACTGTATCTGGCAGAATTTGCTAATAAAAGCAGAAGGCGGATGGGTTGGGAAGAGGAGCAGGATTAGCCAGAGAGTGGAGAGGAACAGTGGCGAATGACTGAAGACATTGCGTACATGTGTGGAGATGTCATAATGAAAGCCATTATTATGTATAATTAATGTGATAACGTGAAGGTATTTTTAAAAGGGAGGGGGAAAGGGTGCAGCACAGACACCAACACATGTTCTACTGGCTGAAACTATTCCCATGGAAGAATAACACGATTTTCTCAAACAGAAGTTTGTAACCACACCTGTGAGGGATGGAATTCATAAACTCACTGATCCTCGGGGCTCTAGGAACTCAAAATCCTTTTTTCTAATTTCTCAGGTTTTCTAAACAGCTTTAGGCATCATTAAACCAACAGAGCACAAAGCTAAGCCTCCGATCTGAGGCTGTCCTGTGCTGGCAGGTTTCCCGACTCTGTGGTTTACTCTGCTGAGACACTCCGGCTCTCTGGCTTGTTCTGGTTGGAGCCATCCAGCTTCATGGTTATGGGGTAGCACCTTTCCCAGCTCTCCACGACTGTTCTTTTTTTTTTTTTTTTCTCGTCTATGTATTTTTATCACTATGAAGAAATAGGTAAAGGAGGACACTTAAAACGTTTTGGACTGGGCTTTCAGACATCTTATTCCTCAAATAATAAGCATAACGAGAATGAACTGAGCACAATGCAATACTGATGAGCTCAGGGGTCTCTGTGAAAATTCATGGAAGTTTATAATTACGTCTTCTAAATACTGAAATCTGGACATGCTCCTCAACGCCTTTCCAAACAGATATCTAACGACTCCAAAGCACACCATCCTAACCTGGAATGAAAATACAGTAAAGGAAGGAAACTCACTCTGGAGGTCTGAGGCAGGAGAATTGTTATAAGTTTAAGGCTAGTCTGGGCTACAGAGTTTCAATACAGCCTGGGTTATAGATTGAGGACCCCTCATCACAACAGCAAACAAAAACAAAACACCAAATACCAAAAACAGCAACAATGGCAACAACAAAACTTGCAGGGAGTGGGGAGGGAGAAAGAGAGGGAGAGCACCATCAGACATCAAGCCAGTGACTTAAAAAAGTGGAAAATAAATGCTAGAATCACAAACTAGGAATTACAACTTTCTCCTTATATAAAAAACCTTAAGGGCTGCAGAGGCTATGCACTAGGTAATGCAGATATAACTCTTCTGTGTATAACCTATGCATCAATGCATAGTTATGTTTCCATACATTCTCCTGAGTCAGTCGGACACATCTCCTTGATGATAAAGCCAACACTATCCTGCTGGCAGCCTGGACTGTGCCTCACATACTGCAGCTCCTCAGCTTAGTAACACAATGAACATACCTAATCTTGTTAAGAATGTCAATTCCAGATTGTTCCAACAGGACATTTTTAACAAAGGTGCGTGGGATAGAAATCTTTTCGGTGCTGGCGTGGATTAGGTCCTGTCGGATGTGGGCTTTTCTCATCACATTGGGGCAGAGGTCTTCGGCAGCATCCACCATGGATTCAAGTAAACCCTGCAGTGCAGAACAGAGAGATAATGACACAGCCGCCAGAAAACACGAAGGTATATTATACCAACCCCCCCCAAAGAACAGGAACACTCTGGCGCCATCCTAGACAGTGGAGCCCTTAGCATCTCAAGGGTTTTTAGTGATACCTAAACTCCTCAGGTGTCCTATTGATAGCATGTGCAGATCATGATCTTTTACATAAAGCCAACACCTGCAGACAATACAAATGCCAAGGCCTGGGGCCCCTCACCCAGCAGTGCACAAAACCACCATTTTAAACATAACCAGAAATAAACTGCTGCAATAGGGTATTAGAAAATCTGCATAATGTCTGTAAAACAAGCTGGATTATTTTGTTAAGATAGCTCTGACTTGCAAACATAACATCTATACTGGAGTATTCAGAAACTGTTCTTTTGCTGTGGAAACACTCAATATAGGGCTGGGGAGGTAGCTCAGTGCTAGAGCATCTGTCTAGCACATGTAAGGTCCTGATGACAATCCCAGTACTGCAGAACAGCAAAACAGCAGCAGCAGGGACAACATCAAAATCCCTAAATACAGAAAAAGAACTCGAAGAACTCTTCTGACCAAATCAAGATCAGACTCCACAGAATTCCCCCTAAACCCATCAGGCTTCATATCCTAAGTGAACCTGAAATTTACCAGGGAAAATTTTCACCATTTAAGCCTGAGGGAAAGGAAGCGAGAACTTTCCAGTCCAAAATAAACATGTAAGGCCAGAAAGTTAGGGGTGGGGTGCAGGAAACCAGTCTTTACATTAAAACATCCCAAACCCATTTATTCTCTGTGATTGTCCCAGCAGTTACATCAGGGAAGGGCAGGAAGTGAGGTGTTGAGGTGCCCTTCTGACACCTGACCAGGCTAGTCTGGAGAACACATGGCCTCTCACAGAAGGAACTCAGCAGACCCTAGGCAGTGTGGTAAGGAGGCTGATTCACTTGCCCATTTTGTTTTGCTTTCTGAAATAATTGTTCTGAAAAATAACCCAAAGAACTACTTAAATTTTTCTCATCCAATAATTAAAACCCTATCATTGGGTATGATGCAGCATTATCCCGACCAAATATCAGAGTAAGAAATGATCACCATGGTTACTACAAGCCTGAGCAAGAACTGTGGTCTAGACAGCCAGGCAGCGGCCACCCCGGCCACTGTCAGGATGAATGAACCCAAGGTGCTGACCCAGGCCTGCCCCCTTTTCCATTCTCTGCAATAAGGACCTATTTTTACAAATGAATAATTGCTTTTTTTCCCACTAACACAAAAGAATCCACCTGCTTTAGCTCTAGCTGGCATAACACAGGGCTCCTTTAACAATGAAAATTGCTTTTGGTAGCGAAATAAGGAATGATTGTTACAGTTTAGTTAATTTTATAAAATACACCTTATTACCTAATTTTCAGAAAAATCAATGCATTACAAGGCTTTTGTAAGTAGGAGAACTGTGGATTCCCTTCCCCCACATAGCAAAAGGTTATTTGTCAGGTCAGTAGAAGGAAGTACAAAGGAAGTAAGCTTTCTTCAGGTCAGGGAAACATGCGAAGAAGCAAGTGTTTCAGGTAAGAGAACATTAAGACGTAACCCTGCATTACAATACACGTCTCTGAATGAGGACTTGCTGTGATACATGATAGACGTTTTCAGAAGGAGCTGGAAGCAGGGGAAACACAAATGCAGGACCCATAGGCTGCTGGGGGCGGGGGGCCTGGGAGATAGTGAAAGGAGGAGAAAGGCAGGTTCTGGAACAGTGACGTGCAGCAACGTTCAACATGGGGTCAGAAAACTTAGCAACACACTTAGGGAAAGCCTATCCACAGAAGGATGTTCTCTATATCATCTCAGGCCTTTTTAAGGCAAATGTCATCAATTTTGGATATTTGCACCCTAGTCTCTCTCAAGAAAAATCAGCCGGAATCAACGTCAACCACTCTAGGCAGGTAGGGGGAACAGATAGCAAAGGCAAGGGCAGTCTGGCTTAGACAAGATGAAAAGCCAGCAACAGTTGGAAGCTGGGTGACAGGAAAGGACTTGTTAGCACGCTTCATGCCAATTTAAATGGATGCCGTTCTTATAGTTGGAAGAAATTTTTACAGATGCTCTAAAGGGGGCTGGGAATGGGGAACAGATGGAAATAGGCAATTTTCAATAGAAAAAACACAGGGCTGGCTCTGTAGCTCATTGATCAAATGCTTACCCAGCATGCTTACCCAGCAAGCATAAAGCCCTAAAGCCAAGCTCCAGCACCATAAATAAATAAATACTCAAGCATCACTCTGTTATTAAGGAAATAAAAACACAATAAATTTTTTTTTTCTTAGCCCATTACATTAAAAAATGTTCTAAGTGTCTTACGATACATGAGCTATTCCCCCCACTAGGTGACATGTTTGCAGATCCACACAAAAACATAAAGTGCTTCACCCAGCAATGGGGCAATTACACTAATCCATCCCTAACAAAATTCATCAATAAGGAGACTAGGTCACAGCGGTCATCTGTGCGGTGGGACACATTTCTAATGCAGCCGTGAGAAATAAATGCTAACGCTTTGCCACTACCGGAACTGCACTTGTGATACTGGCTCCTTGGGTAAAAGGCTCCCAGTCACTTGCACGACAGGGTCACACAGATGTAAGACTGGGAGCCTAGGCGGAATGTGATGTGATCGCTGGCTCTTCATGATTCTTTAAAAATTCACCGTTGGTATTGCTTAAGCATTTCTCAGCAGATTTTTTTCTTTTCTTTCTTTCTTTTTACAGTCAGAGAAGAATCCAAGCACTATTGACTACCACGAGGTCTAGAAGGACCCTGAAGCAACCCGTTGTTCTTTTCTATCTGTCTGTCTTTGTTCAGTGCAAATTCAAATAGCCATGGGTAAGTAAAATTCACACTACGCAGCGTGTCTGTAGGACCTGCACAGGGAGGTGGATTAACGTTTAAGAATCCACAGCATTTTCTGCCTCATTAGCTTAATTTGAAGAGAAAATTAGCATATTGTAAAGGTGTCATCCGTTTGCACCTCAACTCCTCCACTTGCTACAGAAGCCACATTCTCAGAAGAAAGCAGATTAAATAGTTACAGAAACTCAAGTACTCCAAGGCATCCTTGAAAGGCAAAAATACTTCTGAATGTGAAATGTCTTTAGGGTAGCTAATTTTTGAAATTACCTTTAGAAAAAGCTGCTCTTAGGTTACCCACACCCCCTAAAGTCTTAAACCTTTTAACCACCACCCCTCTTCTGGCAGTCAGTGAGCCAAGAGCAGACCTCTGTTCATCTGGGTTCCCTGCAGCTCCATTCTAAGAAATTTGTTTGTTCACCTCTAACTGCGTCAAGGATGGGGGACTACGCCCTTACTGTCACTCTCCATATTAAGTGGCATGGTGGTGCTTACATAGTCCCTACCACCTTTTCCACTTTCTAAATCAAATGTAATAAAGATATTTGCCCCCAGAGCACTTTATTTTTGGGCCCTCTGTTGGAAATTATTCCCCCACCATTAACATCCAGTCATATGAAGTACGTTAGTGACTTGCCATCAAAACTGGAACTTACTACACAGGAAAGCACATAAACTAGACTAGACATAGTATTTACTTCTACCCCATGTGTCTGCCCAGTTAGTATGAGCACGCAAAGCACACACAAGTACATGCACACACATGGTCCTATAAACAGAGGCAGCTATAGAATGGAATGCTATCAAACAGAACTACAGCATTGCAAATTCAGTCCCAAAATAACAGAACCCACAGACCTTTAGTTGCTCATCGACAACTCTTGTGACTTCTCCAGCCATTGATTCCAGGGTCTCCTGAATTGGACTAGATGACAGGCCACTGGCTCCTGCCCAGGACGCACCACCCACATGGTATAAATTTGGTAACAACTGGAAGAAAGTTGAAAAGCAACCTTGTTGTAATTGACCAGATATTTTAATAAGCATTGAGACTGTAGAGTTACAGAGAGGCAAAGAAATGCATTAGACATCACTCAACCTCTGCCAAAGACATAGATGGTAAACTGAGGCCCATGCTCTTTACAGGCATCTATTCAAGCTCAGTGAAACCCAGCAATGCTAGCATATCACCGCGGCGAAACTGGGAGACAGCACGGCCGTTACCACTATTCAGCAGCTCCAAGGTCATGGAGTTGTATGCTCCTGTCTTCGTGTGGGCTGTGAGGGTTAGGCCATATTTTACCACACTTTTGTCACCAAAGATGCAGGAAATTTGTCACTTCTCTCCAGATAAGAATCGGTCATCCCATAATTCCACTCAGTTCTGACACTCTCTGCCTAGACTGCCAGATGCCATAAGAGTGACTCATGTCACTCAGCTGCCAGTCACAAGACCTAGGTCATCCAAGCATTTCCGGACAAGTGATTATCAAGTCAGGGGTTCCCACTAGCTAGACCTCAGGTTCAGGGACCTGCCGGGATGCCCCACTCATCTCGGGAAAGCACCTTCCTTACCGGAGCTGGTTTCCAAGCCAGACAATTGATAGGAACTCAGTGTAGTGCAAAGTGCAGGGGTCAGAGTGACACCTGGGCTTGAGGAAAACTGCTCTACAGGCTACAGGGGGTTGGGGAGAAGGGCTTCCATGCTATCTCCAGCTATGCCAGCTTCTAAGCCCCTTGATGGCACCAAGTGAAAGCTATCTAAACACCTGTTTAAGACTCCTTGGCTGGGTGGTGGCGGTGCACGCCTTTAATCCTAGCACTCTGGAGGCAGAGGCAGGTAGACCTCTGTGAGATTAAGACTGGCATGGTCTACAAAGTTTCAGGACAGCCAGGGCTATGCAGAGAAACCCTGTCTCAAACAAACAAACAAAGAAACAAAGAAGAACCCCTGGAAACTGTATTAGAGGCTTGGTTGATGATGTCACTGGTCAAAGGTGACTGGTCCAGTGTCTGGCCCTTCCCATTGGCAGGGGATGTGGACTGGACAGAACAGCCAATGCTCCTTGGATGGTTGGCTCGTCTACGTCCACTCATAAGGATGCTGAATGTGTGTGAGTGTGTGTGTGTGAGTGTGTGTGTGTGTGTGTGTGTGTGTGTGTGTGATGCTGTGTTGAAAAGTTCTGGTTTTCAGTAGCTAAAGATGCTACTGTTACCTCTGCTGATCCGAATGCTTTAAGGATTTAGAGGCTCTGAACCAGGATCCAAGGACAACAGCTCAGTATATATTATTGTCATTGCATCACATGACTATTTGACTAGTCTGTAAGGTTCTTCACATAACATTCAGCAACTGTGATCCTGGTTCCAGCAAGATGGCTCAGAGGGTACTCACCACCAAGCCTAACGAACTGAGTTTTATCCCTGGGACCTACATTGTGGAAGGGGAACACACTCCCACAAGTTGCATTTTGACTTACACACACACACACACACACACACTAACACTCACACACGCACTCACACACACTCACACCCATACACACAAATAAATAAATGCCAGTTAAACAATAACAACAACAATAAACGATCAAATAAAAACCACATATGTGATCTTAAAAGCAAAATAAAGAGGCAGCTTCTGATTCACAGTTAGTCTATTTTCTATTAAGTCACACTTTGGGAGAGTGAACTCTTCGCTTGTAGACAAGGTCTCACTATGCAGCCCACGCTGGCCTCAAAACTTCCAGCAATTCTTTTGCCTCAGCACCCTGAGTTCTGGGGTCACAGGCGTGAGTAACACAGGAAGCGAATCTTACCGTCTACCAGGAGGCGTCCTGTTCTAGAGGTGACAGTGGGGGTTTTGTGTTGTCAGTTACTCAGGGCCCAGTTTTATCCTCTGCAACTCTCACCATCCTCTGCTCGCTATTCTCATGATTAGAAATCAGCACAGGTACAAACAGGACAGACACAATACCAGCCTCTCACGAATTCCGAGGAGAAACTCACCGTTTTAGAGTTCTTAGCATCTCGCATGAGCCGCTCTGCTGCTTTTAAATCCTCCTGAACAGCGTCTCCCCCACAGGTCCGTAAGGAGTTAAGGTGATCCTGAACCTTCACACATATCCGGTCAATCATCTGTGCCAAACCAGAGAAGCATCCGAGTTAGTGCAGAAAAGAGGACACAGAATGGACAACGAAAATTCAAGAAAACAACGCACCAGGCTGAAAACCTCTTGTCCGAATCTTCCCGAAGGGAAGTTAACCGCTTATTAAATTAGTCTAACTAAACATTCGAGAAACTAATGGCATGTTAACTCTAGGAAAAAATGTAAGGCATTTTGCTCTCTTTTCTCCATTAGAAAGACTATTGTGTAGTGAATCATCTTAATGATTCAAATCCTGGAGCTCCCAGTGATGTTCTGCTAGACAGTGACTCCCATTAACTGTCATCGAGTGCTCTGCATGTGTCAGACATAGGAGAGGTGCTGAAGAAGCAAACAAACAAAAAAGCCTTACGCATTGCCAAGACTAGTGACATGACAACAGAATCCTGACAACTGCCAGTTGGTCTCAATTGTGTAGAAACCAAAATAGCCTCTGGAAATCGACAGTTTAAAAAGTCTATTACATGAAGTGCTTCTCTTTATAAGTTGGGAAACACCAAAGCATAGAAGCAAGTTGGTGGGGGCGGGGGTAGGGGGGACTAAAGATGTAGCTCAGTTGGGAGGATGCTTGACTGGCATCCATGACTCCCTGGGTTCAATTCCTAGTACCATATAAACTGGCTTTGGTGGCACACGTCACATATCCCAGCACATGGGTGGTTGAGACATGAGGATCTCGAGGTACAAGGTCATCTTTTGATATAAAGTGAATTGAAGAACAGATTGGGCTACATGAGACATTGTCTCAGTCAACAAAATGGAGATGTGTCTTGCTATAGTAATATGGGTAGTGATGAAGTTAATACCACCTCGTGTCTATCCCAGCAGGTTTGCCTCACATGTTATTTGTACTTGAATAGTTTTCAGTGGCTTCAGGATTAAACTATAGAACCCAGAAGCAGTGGTAGAGCATTGTACAGACAATGCCTGTAGCAGAAGATTACAACATCCTTACTTTAAATCTGCCATGGGACAGATCTGCTCTTGAGTGACCCAGATCTCTGAGCTCTCAGGAGCGGCTGGATTAGCTCCTGTGGTGGTGGGTATTATTTGGCATGGGTATCCTTTGCTCAGGGTCTTATTCCTGGGCTTCATAACCTCTGGAACCACGAACTGAACTCTCTACTATTTACAGTCAGCAGGTGTGGCATAACGACAGGAGATGAAGTAGGAGAACAGACTCATCTCAAGTAAACAGCAATCGCAGTGTGCTTCAAGACCTTTCTCTGATATTTTCATCACAGTGCAACATTGCCTATTTTGGGATCTTAAAAAATAATGCTTAGCTAGGCAGTTGGAAGACGAACAATTTAAAATAATACCCAAAGTCAGTCTGGAATATGTTAGACTTGTGTCACAAACATAAAAAAAAATAATAATTGTTGGGTTGGTGAGATGACTTAGCAGGTAAAGGCCCACGCAGCCCAGCCTGGAGTTTGATCGCTGGGACCAACACGACAAAGGAGACAATCGGCTCCTGCAGGAAGGTGTCCTCTGAGCTCTGTATACGAATGCATGGCACAGAGGCATGCTGACCCTGTGCCCCCACATATAAATAAATATGGATAAAGAAAAAAGTGTTCACTCTTCACAGACCTTATAGAAAGTGTCCTGCCCCATCTGATAAGTCAGAATTGACAGAGGTTAATTGTTCTCTCTTTTTATAAAGCTAAATCACCCTTTTCTTTTTATTTTGATAATTCTATATTGTATCAATAGGAAGCCAAAGTCTCCCCCTTCTCCTACCAATTCCAAATCAATAGAACCCTCAGCACAGAGGGGACGTGACTCAGTTTGGTAGAAACTGCATTGAACGCTTGATACACTGGGTTCAATCCTGAGCATTACAAAAATGAAATATAATTGTAAGCATTTAATCCCAGGACTCTAGAGGCAGAGACAGGAGGATCATCCCAAGTTTGAGGCTAGCCTGGGCTACAAAGCAAAAGCCAGGGCAATAATGTAAGACCCTAAAGAGTGGGTGTGGGGTATCTTTTCACAATAGCACAAAAGGCTGCAATTCTGACTTCAGAGCCAGGGTGTCTTGGCTGCAATGCTGCTGCCTCTCTCATCTTTCCCTTTATAAAATCAGGCTCATAATGCCTTTTCTGGAATTATAAAGCCAACCCGGTAAAATAGCACCACTCAAAGTGCCTACAATGTTGGCAAAGGGCTAGTAAGGGCAGTGCTGATGCATATAACAGCTCTTCTGTTGTAAAATGCCCAGACTTTTCTTGTAAGTGAACCATCTTAAGCTCCTCATAGGGAAGTCGTGTGAATGGTTTCTCATTTCCCCTCTGCTCTTCACCTCCAATCTATGTTTATAAGCAGGAATCAAATACTTTCTGCATTCCCACCATGCCCTGCAGAGAGCTGACTCTGTGTTTCTGAAAACCACAATGGACATAAATCTTTACTCTTTGAAGTGGCGTATTGATTGAGGTAAAAAATGGTCATCAATAATTCACATCTTACTAATAATGATTTCCTCATTTCAGAAGACAAACCAGATACAGATCTGGGGCCACAAAAGGCCAACCCGAGAGGCATGTGGAAACAACCCTATAAAGTCAATCCTCTCTGCTAATACTAAAGACTAAAGAGCCCTCGAAGTGTGTGTCGTAAGCGCTCACAGGGGAGGGTTTAAATGAATGTCACAAAAATGGTCTCTACATGGAACAGTTTTAAAGCCAAAGGAAAATAAAATTTTAGATTCTCATATCATAAGTGCTCTTCCAAACATGTTAGAATTTAACAAAACCAAATACAGCACATTTGGAGCCGAGGGGATGCAAAAGGCAAGCTGTTTACTTAAAATGACACAGGGTAAAGTGCAAAGCTAAAATTTTGGGGGGAAAATGGCTAGTGTTATTTTTTAACCTGACAGAATCTAGAATCATCTGGGAGACTGGCCTCTGACCTGGCTGATGGGGGGTTATTTTGGTTATGATGAGGCAGAACCTATCCACGGTGTGTGGCACAATTCCCTGGATGGAACCCGGAGTGCTATAATTGGACAAGGGAATCGAGTAGCAGCATACAGCCATCATTCTCTGCTTCCTTATGTGAATGCCATGTGCCCAGCAGCTGCAAAGCTCTGACTTGACTTCCCTTAACTTCTCTGCACCCTTGAAATGTGAGCCACAGTAAGCCCTTCTCTCTTAAGTTGTTTGTCAGAGTATTTTATCACAGCAACCAGAAAAGAGACTAAGACAACTGCCAGAGTTTAAGACTCTCTCACTTTTAGGAAAATATGCACTCGGCCATTGCTAGACACGACCTTGCCTTAGCTGGAGTTTTAGTCTTCCTAAACTCTTCCCACGCATGTTACATCTTCCCCTTGAGAACCCAAAGAGTTCCAAGAGAGCATCATGCACATATTTGAACGTAACTGTCTTTTCTTCCCTCATCTTCTCTTTGGTCTTAACATTCCCAATCGTTACAGTAATGATAATTATTTCCACAGTGAGACAGTTCAGTGGCCTCCGGCAGACTGGCCCTAGTTGAGATCCACCTTCCCTGAACTTGCTGTTCTGTCTATACCCTCAATAAAAGGAATGGTAAGACAGGGGGAAAGGGCAGAGCCAGACTACCTCCGAGTCGGCAGAAGTGAGGTTGGTTCTTCAGCAACCTCATGACACAACCCACTCACATTACACTTGTGGCGACCAGCAGGCCCCTTTAGAGCTACTGGGCCGCTGAACTCAAGCACAGGAAGCACTAGTGATAAACGCCGTCTTGAGTCACTCCCAATTTGTTACAACTGTTCCTACTTCCACCAAACAGCTTATTTGTGGAAACAATGTTCTTTCCCTCTACTGCTGTTTCTTTATTCCAGAGAAATATATGGACACCTGGTGTTAAAGTGGTGATCGGACAGAATCAGCTCAAGAAAGAGTGTGTTGAGATCACAGCTCTTTGGAGAAGAATAAAGACTGGAGTGTGAGGTCAGATCATTCTGCCCCTGATTTGGTCTGTGACATTTAACCCAGAGCCATGTTCAGGGCACACGCACTATGTCTGGTACTCCACAGTGACAGAAGGTGGTACCTACAGTAGGTACACAAACCCTGAATATTTACTATGTCAGACAAAGATTCTAACACCTAGTTAAGAGGGCTTATCGGGGGGGGGGGGGACACCTCAAAAGCAGGAAGACAATATTGATTTCTATGAAATCCAAGGCGAAGGTACCAGACAAAAACAAGTGCATGAAGAGCCATGAATTTCAGTGTTTCCTTTCCTTGTCTCCTGGAGCACGAACAATTGGTTAGGGGTTATGGGACCGTTGTCACAGAGGTTTATTCTTCATGTACTCGAATGTCTTAATACTTCAAGATACATCTTCCCTGAAGCCACTGAAATGATTCAAGTAGGAAAATAGCTGGTCATAAAAATCCCCCCCCCAAATTCCCCAAAATGAAAGGTGGTAATGTACCGGATACATAATGACTTAAATAATTTAGAACGAGCCACTGATGCAGAGTTAAGCACCCATGTCCCTCTCCTGTGTGCGGCTGCTGTCCACTGAAAAGATGGAGCCTGCTAGTTTGCTGTGAAGATCAAGCACTAAGATGATTCAGTTTTGTCCTCCATCCCCCCCCTTTTTTTTTGGTGTTGGGGAGGGGGGATGACCTCGCAATCAGAAAGAAGTTGGAAAGACAGTGGATTAAGAAAGAAGCCTGCATTTTGGTATCTCATTAAGGGAAAGGAGGCAAAGGTACAGTCTTGTTGCTTTTCAGGTTAAACAGTAAAACCAGGGCTGAAGGGAGGGCCTGGTGAACAGGAGCACTGCTGCTCTTGCAGAGTTTGGTTTCCAGAACCCACAGATCAGGCCGCTCACAGCCACCTGTAATTCCTGCTGCAGTTGATCTGATACTTCCTTCTGGCGCCTGTGGGCACTTAACACTCAACACTCACATATCTGCTCCCCACATGAAAAAATAGATCTTAAGAAAAAAGTAAAACCTGCAAATAACAGTAAGCTATAACTAGTCCCTAAGGGTAAAATTAGATTTTTAAGGCCTGGCAAAGTCTAAATAATGCTTTCTTTCTTAAAAATTCCGCTAGGTCAGAAATTTTTTTAAAAATTTTTTTTGACGTTTGACATATTATTTGACGTTTATAATTAACTGTCAGTAAACATGACAAGAATGCCAAGATTTATAGGAGAGTACATTCCTTCACCACATTCTGAGATAACAAATGACAATAAAACAAAATAAATTCCTGTCAGTTCCTCTCAATCTTCAGAGATAAGCACTCGGTTTGATTCCACTGAGGCTCCAACCTTAACTTGATTTTGGTTGCTTTCTATTTGCTCTCGTTATGTTTTAAAGACATGATCCTATGTAATCCAGATTGGCTCAAACTCTATTATCCTCTGTAGTTATCAAAGATGACTCTGAACTCCTACCCTCCTGTTTCTGAATCCCAGGGCTGGGTCTATAGGCTTGTACCACCATCTTAAGTTTTGCACCAAACGTAGTCTTAATTTTTCTATAAATTAATGACTGAAGAATAGCATTTGATTCCATGAGAAGTAAACGAAAACTCAGCTCTGTTACTGCTGAGCTTTCTCCTTCAGCCCCTCTCTTAAGCTGTTACTTCCTTCAGCTTGTAGCTTCTAGGATTCTATATCTATTGTAGTTTCTTTTTTATGCCTAAAATACATTTTCCTCTCTTTCCATCCATAGGGATTCCCTGTAGCCCGTTTCTACTTGAACTGTGCTCTTCCAGCCTTTGGCGATAGAAAGGAGACAGTGGCACCCTTACCTGCTGGGTGGTGCTGGTGACGATGCCCTGCTGGAGACGGTAGGCCTGCTCCTGAAGGTATTTTCTAGTCTCGTGATTCCGGAGCAGATAATTTTCTATCTGGAAATGGAGCACACATATCTCTCGAGAACACATTTTTGACTCCCCGGAGGATAAAGCTATCAGCAAGCTGTCAGCAAGCACGGCCCACCAGCTCTTTGACCCCACAGCCCATACGGGCTCAGGCAGAGCTCTGACACTGGAGTTTTTCACAGGTGCTTTTAGCTGGAAAATGAGCTTTCAGAAACTGAAGTCAGTGTTATGTGGCTCTGTGACTGAAGAAGATAAGCCAATATTTGGTGGTGGCTGCTGCCGGCTCCAGCCTCTCATAACCGGGAGGTGTGAGATCAGTTTTAACTACTGGGCAGGTCAGAACTGAGTCTCCTCCAGGGGGAGCAGATGGTGCCCTCTGAACCCCAGCCTCGTCCACACCCCAGAATTGATCAGCACTTGGGAAACTATTTTAAAGATGAAAGGGAAGAGAGGAAGGTGTATGGGGTGGGGGAGGGATGGAGCTAGGGAAAGAGAGAGGAAGACATTGAGAACAAGGGAAGGAGAGACGGGGAGGGATGGAGGGAGAGAGAAGGAGAGAGAAAGTGGGAAGAACAACTCCAAAATGGTAACTTTGGTATATTCTAATTTTAATAACCCACCAAATTTTCATAGTTTCTCAAACC
Organism: Cricetomys ansorgei; assembly: GCA_026225945.1. Lineage (NCBI taxonomy): Eukaryota > Metazoa > Chordata > Mammalia > Rodentia > Nesomyidae > Cricetomys > Cricetomys ansorgei. Next base: position 2,371,225 of record JAMJFZ010001043.1, read on the forward strand.
AGGCCTGATTTTAATAAAGTGACAGCAAATAAGAAAATATATTCCTACACAAAACAAGGAACCCTGAGGTAGTTTGGCAGTATGTTTACACACAAACTCTTCTGAAAACTGGAAAGGATCAAATTATAACCACAATAGGAAGGAAGTGTTTAGGAAGATCAACAGGCCATCAGCATCTCTAAACAAAGGGCGTAGGCTGGACTAGTTAGAGCGGTGAATGCCTGTAAAGAGGGTTTTAGCTAGTATGGTGTTGAATGCCTACAATTTCAGTACTCTGGAGGCAGAAGCAAGAGGATCACTGTGAGTTTAGAGTCGGCCTTGGCTACATACAGAGAGCTGTTTCAAAAAATAAATATAAATTTCAAAGAATATTTGAGGCACTGGAGATGTAACTCAGTTAATGAAGTGCTCACCTAGCACACAGGAGTCTGAGTTTGAGACCCAGCACTATGTAGACAAGGTACCGTGGTGCATGCTTATGGGCCCAGCACCAGGGGCGGTGGCAGCAGAAGGCTTAGATGTTCCAATCTACAGTCACCTGGGAGACAGGCTTCTGGGCATCTCTGTGGAGGATTATTTTGGTGACTGTTAATGGATATGGGATGATCCATCTCAAATGTGGGCAGAACCATTCTCTGCACAGGCATCTGGGACTTTATCCAGTCCCGGATGGAGACTGTGAAGCAAACACAAGCATATTTTTCTCTTCTTCTTGCCCTTGGATATACAGTGAGTAGCTCTCTGTTGTTCCTACACCTGTGATGTCCCCACCATGGATTATAGCTTGGAACTATGAGCATCATTAACTCTTCCTCCCTTGAGTTGCTTTCTTTAGAGCAGTGGTTCTCAACCTGTAGGTCATGACTCCTTCGTGGGTTGAACGACCCTTTCACAGGGGTCACCTAAAATCATCTGCATATCGATATTTATGTTACAATTCATAACAGTAGCAAAATTACAGTTACGAAGTAGCAACAAAAGTAACTTTGTGGTATGTGTGTGTTGGGGGAGGGGTCCACCACAACATGAAGAACTGTACTGAAGGGTCACAGTGTTGGGAAGCTTGGGAACCACTGGGTTACAGTATTTTATCATAGCAACAGGGAACAGGATAAGATACTTGGCTATAAAGCGGTGTGGGTGTGACTGCCCAGTAAGCACATAAGTGTACTCTCACACACACACACACACACACACACCTTCTATAAACACAGGCAGCTACAGCATAAGGAGCTGTATTGTACACAGAGAAATCAGAAGTGACAAGCCAAGAGAAAAAGGAGCGCAAGGCACCCTGAGCTACGTGACACGCTGTCTCGAGAAGAGAAAAGAAGGACTTCGGATGGTAAACTGTGCCATCCTGGATTATTTTCCCCCTCTTTATTGTTTCAATAATGCGTCTTAACCATTTGGCTTTTAATTTGTCGCTGCGGTTCCCTGGTTAAAAACGTCTAATAACTGTGAAGCCCTCACTGTTATTACATTTTCATTTTTAATTTTCCATATGCTAAAATAACTGCTACTCAATAGCAATTAGGAACAATTAAAACCCAGACAGTAATTACCTGCATCCCAGGAAACTAGAAAGCAGAGCAGAGAGAGTGCCAGAGGAGAAAAGAAGGCTCCCCTCCCCCATTGGAAGTACCATAGCACAGCACAGAACCTGTGGAGCTGGATCACAGGGGCTTCCCAATGCCTCCCAGCAGCCATGTCTCACCAAGGTGACACATCAAATGGGAAATGTTTTGCTGCAGAGGTTCGGAACAGTGACAGACGCTTGAGGCTAGCAGCTTTGGGTCCTTTGGCGCCTTCTCCCAAGTCCTACCATCCTGCTTCACAATAAGCCAGGAAGGAGCTTTGATGGTTTTGTTGTTTGTTTGTTTTTTTTAAGACAAATAATATGTGAAGTCCGTTTCTTTTTGTGTGTGTATGTGTACACGTTCATGCGTGCAGATCCCTGTGTCCATACATGCCAAAGGTCAATCTCGATGGTCATATCTCAGTCACTCTCCACTTTGGTTTTCCAGACAGTCTTTCTTGCTGGCCTGAAACTCAACAGTTGCTGGCTAGGTGGAGAGCACCAGGGACTCTCCTGCCTCTGCCTCTCCAGTGCACATGCTACCACCAGCTTTTTATCCAGGGTCCAAGAGGGAACCCAAGTCTTCATGTTCGTGCAATACGCATTTTACTGACTGAGCCACATCTCCAGCCCCACAAAGCTTGTTTCTGAAAACAAGCTTAAAGGAAAGCTCTATGTATCTTTATTGTCAGTCATGCACCTGTTACTATTGAACCCAACAGGGTAAGATTTCCTTCCACACAACATTCCAGACAGGAGACATTCTTTCTTTTGCCACCCTAGATCTTTCTCTGCCACTTCCTACTATTCATTTTTATTCAAATGGTTAAGGAGTATCTAAGCACACATGATGAGCATTACACTATCTGCAGAGAATACCTGGAGACCGCTTGGGCTTTTCCTCCCAGAAGCTCACAGTGTGCGTGGTGGTTTGAAGGAGAAATGTCCCCTGTGGGCTTGTGTATTTGAACACTTGGTCCTCAGCTTGTGGCGCAACTAGGGGAGGTTATGGAACCTTGAGAATGTGCAGCCTTGCTAGGGAATCATGGCATTGAGGATGGGCAGGTTTTGAGGGTTTATAGCCTTGCCTTACTTCCTGTTCTGCTTCTCTGCTTCCTGTGTGTGGATAGAAATGTGATCAGCTTCGTGCTCCTGCCTGCATACTTCCTTTGTCTGCTATCATGACGTCCTCTCTATAATGAACTCTACCCCTCTGGAATAAGCTAACTAAATAAGTCAAACTAAATCCTGTTCTTCCCAAATTGGCTTTGGCCATGGCTTTTTATCACAGCAACAGAAAGTAACCAATAGGGCCTGTTAGGAGAGAAAATGAAGAGGCCACTAACTTTAATTCAATGTCCAGGTCAGGAAATTCCAGGAAGTTCACTCAGTCAGGGGAGTAAAACTGCCCCAAGGAATCTCTGTGGGTGCTCTAGACACTAGATTTCAAACCCAACAGCCAAGCACAGTAGTGTAGAAGAGCTGAGTCCTTCCCATAGAAATACAATTGGTCTCAAACATCAATGACCAGAAAAGCTCATACAAAGAGACTATTAAATCTTGTCTCAGGTTCACTACTGCAGTCCCTTGAGATGAGACAGAATGAAACCTTCGAGCTGTAATAGATGGAGCAGAGTCAGACAGAAGGCAGATTCCAGATAGAACAGCATTCCACATTAGGAAGACCAAGCTTTATTTATCCAAAAAAGCTTCCAGTGAGGGAAGGCATGAAGGTTTGGCCTGTTTGGATTTACCATAAAAGATGGTGGCTGATTTTTCTAACATGGAAAAGAGACAGGGGTTGCTAAATGCAGAAAGATCGTGATGGGAGATGAAGTCTTCAAGAAAGGTATGTATCTTATTAGCAAAGGGGCAGGAGAACGAGCAGAGAGGTTTAGGCTACGGAACCTGGCAACTGGATGGTCCATTAGCTAACAGAGATGTGAGAAAGGAGACGTGGGAGTCTGGAGATGACGGGAGCCACACAGAATGAAGGGGGAGAAATGATTTCACAAACTCTAGAAAAAAAAGAGAATTATAAAATAGAACATATGAGCATATCTAAACTGAGAAGAAATGTAGCCATAAAAAGCAGAGGATGCTTGTAATCCTACTCCTTGAGAGATGGAAGCAGAAGGACCAGAGCTTTGGCTATCCTTTGATACATAGTTTAGCATGAGGCTACCTGGGCTACAGGAGACTCTGTCTCAAAAGACAAGACAAACAAACAAACAAAAACCCTGAAAGATAGGTGGAGATAAAGGAAAGCCATAGAGCAAGAGATGTCTTAGCTCCCCACATTCTCCAAAGAAGGGGAGGTGTCTACACCTTGATATTCTAAGACTGTTATTCTATTCCACTTGAAAGTTCAGACTAGGTTTACAGTCTTCATTATTTTTTTTCCACGCCCAGTCAAGAATTATTCCAGTCATGGCCGTAAGGCTACATAGTTTAAAAAGCTTTATGAAATAAAGTCATGGTCATATGTTCAGAATAAGTATTAACACAATTCAACTGTGAACTTAATGTATTCAGTGCTACCAGTTCTCAATACCTTCTGCAGAGCCTCTTCTGTTTTCTCAGGGTTTGTTTTAAGAGCTTGGGAAGCATCATACATAGGAATTGGCATAAATCTCAGCGTGTAGTTCCTGGAGAAAAAAAGCAAAGAACATACATTTTAAAATAACTTTCTGTTACCTTAACAGAGCACTTTTTTAGATCTTAAAAGATAGTTGCAAAAATATCCTAAAACGTTGGATATAGTGGTACATGCCTTTAGTCCCAGTACTCAGGAGACAGAGACCGGCAGAACTCTGTGAGTTCGAGGCCAGACTGGTCTACACCAGGGCTACTTAGAGACATGCTGTCTCAAACAAACAGACAACAGAATATCATATATATATGTTTATATATATATATATATATATATATATATATATACACACACACACACATACACACACACACGTATATATACATATATACACTTAAATATATACGTATATGATATATATATATATATATATATATATGAATATCTAGTACTGAAAAGGTTGAGGCAGGAGGATTGCTTTAAGTTTGAGGCCAGCCTAGGCTAACCGAAAGTAACAGGCTAGCCAAAGCTATTAAAAAAAAAAAAAAAAAGCCCAGATCTTACAAAACAAAACAAAACACCTCTCTAAGCAACCCAGCCATCACTGGGTCCCAGATTGCAGAGTGGCTTTTAAATACATATGCACGGAGGTTAGATGATGCATTAATTTGTACTGTCCTACAAAACAGACAAGAAGTTGACCAAAGTTTTGCTTTCCATTCTGAATTAACATGAAAGACAAAAATCTTTATATTGAGAATAAAGATGGAGAAAAAGTCTAGAAAGAATGTCTACAATCAACTGGTTTCATGGTTTCAGCTACCCACTGATCTGAACGTGCCTGGCAGTCACATGTGACAGCCAGACCAAAATGGGTACAAGAAGGAAACATAGAAACAAAAAGATGCCAAGCCATTAGCATCTACAAAATAGTCTGTTCTATTCTTGCACCCTTTGGGTAATTATATCCGCAACAGGTGAGCGTCTCTAGAATAAGCCACAGGGAAAAAGAGTGTCCTGCCTGGCTAGGCACTATGATCCATATGAGCATGTACAGCTTGCCTACAAAATCAGGTCAAAGTCCATCAAGTGCATAAACCAACTGTGGGTACTATGCCCAAGTTATGTCAATGTCATTGGCAGGCTGATCAGACTGAAGAGTGCAGGGAACAGCCACCTGGGGGTAAAAAAACAACACAGAACTCGGAGCCTGGCCTGCTTCAGAGCCTGCTGTGCTCAGTGCTGCTATGTGCCTGACAAGCCCACCTCCAACTACCACCACTTGCTCCAAAACACACACTTCAGTATAGCAGAGGCCTGCTCACCCCACCCACTAGGTGACTGTCCACCTTTGCAGCCTGCTGTTCAGAAAGACAAAAACGACCTTTTGGGCCATTTGTTGGTGACTTGGGCATTCTTCACATACAATGGTGTAACACTAGGTTCATGCCTTAGCTCTCTGAGCAGTGAGGGACCGCGAGTCTCGTAGACATAGATGGCCATTGCTGGAATAGTAATGTAGCAACTGAACACTTTACAATCAATCAGGCATTAGCAATGGGAAAAAAATATCAAGAAAAAACCAATCATTTTATTAGGAGACAATACTTCAGACAGCTGCTTCATCATGGAGAAAACATCCATCCAGTGCACTCGATAGAGTACTTCAACATAGAATTCAACAAAGGAAAGCCACCATTCTCTTCGACTTTAATTTCAATCTTAGCCTGTTTTGGCAAAGTTGTATGTTTATAAAAGGAACTAGCCAAATGGAATTGAAAAGCAATAAATCTTTTTTATAATCTTTTCTGCATCCGATTTTTTATCACATTACAGGAGTAGCATGGTTTCTTTAAGCCAACAGTGATACAGAAGAGCCGGTGTCTCCGAGTACAGCATATGTAACTGACCAATCCAGAGACATGCAGCCCACTTGGAAATGTTGAGGACTGAGGGGGTGTGTTCCTGGCGTCTCTTAAATGCCAGCCCGGGCTGTGTTCCATAAGACTGGAATCGCTGTGACACGAACACAGTGAAGACCACTGTCCCTACTCTAGGGACAGAGCAGCAGCAGCCCGGGTGGCTCTGTAGTCACAGACAGCTCTTGGAGGAGGTGGTGTACTAAGTCAGCGGCCTCATCCACACTCTGTAATGGCCTGAGGTCACTACAGAGGGACAAGGAAGCCAGGCATGGTATTTGCCTATAATTCCAGAACTCTAAGGCAGAGGCAAGAGGACCATTGGAAGTCTGAGGTCAGCCTGGTCTACATAACAAGACAAGGTCCCATAAGGAGGCTGGGGAGACTAGGAACTGAATCCTTCTGATTTTGTACTTATTTCCTGGCTCCGGAAGAAGCATGTGACATAGGTCCAGGAGGTATTTGGAGCTGGTCATGGTGGCACACACCTTGAATCCCAGCATTTAGGAGGTGGATTTCTGTGAGTTCGAGGCCAGCCAGGGCTGCATAGTGAAATCCTGCCTCATTAAAAAAAAAAAAGAAAAGAAAAGAAAAAGAAAAACAAAAGAGAAAGTGTTTGAAGAACATTAATTCTGATCCTCTCACTTGAAAAACAGAATAAATGAAGTGAGATACACCATATGCTTGCTGGTGGGGCTGAATACAGCACACTGAGCCTGAAGCTCCTCGCAAAGGGGCCTTTAGACAGGAGATTAGCGGTGGGGCAGTAATCCAGGAGAGTGAGAACTTCCTCCCTTTCCTGGGGAAAGGCTTTCCTCTTGGCAATTTGCCATGCTCATGTCACAGCCGTCCACACGAGAGCCAGGGATTAATGAGGGCAGGTGGAGCGTTCCTGCCTGCAAGTCTGAGATAAACAGTGACACCGCTCCTATTGATTCTAGAAGGACCATGGTCCATGTGTACAGGTTCCAGTGAGGAAATGTCATCTTTAATATGTTTTAAGGCTGCAAGAATTCAGACAAGAGGCGCTGGATAGAACACTTGCCTGGCAACAGCACCTCCATCAATGAGCTGATATCAAGTTCTGCCTCGGGTCCCCAAGACCAAAAACTTTTGTGTCCAGTAAGCTCAGTGAATTTTTCCCTGTTTGCCTTGCCTCAACCTCTATGAACGTGCACAAGGTTTAAAAGGGCACATGGATTTTCCCTGCAATGTTTCGCTCTTCTGGGTGAGTACCATAAATACCTCTCTTCTTTGGAGATTCTGATTGATTTCTTAGTCTGACATTAGCCAAAAATCGAAATGACAAGATTCTAGTATTAATTTGATCCATGTCAAGTATTGGTTTTGTTTTTGCTTTTTCATTTCATTGACCAGAAAAATACATTTAGCAGCAAAATTTGGTAGCTGTTAGTTATAATTTTTTTTATAAAACCTTTCATAGCAATGAAACAAATAAGCCTAGGACTCACCATTAATCAATTTTACTTTTATTTTCTGGACTATAGACAACACCCACAAGGCACCCCACCATGTTGTCCAGATAAACAGAAGAGTAAACCCAGTGCAGACAGACTGTGGGACCACAAAAGCAGGAGGAACAATAACTCTGATGACCATTTCCCTTTGGCAGATCAGCACCTCTGCCCTCGTTCTATGTAGGAGAAAACTCCCATTAGGACAAAGCCACTGCCTCCTCCCGCCAACTCCAGGCTAGTTTGCAGTGGAATATGATCTCTACCTACCGGTTCTTCTACCATTCCACAGGTGGCGCTAGTGCCATTGGCTCTTTGGTCCTTATGAAAACTTACTTTTCCATAGCAACAGCTATATCTTGAAAGCCTTGAGCAGTGATGTTGTTTTTGTCCCAGATGACCGTTCTGTTTGGAAATGAAGCATGTCAATGATCAGACACTGAAGTGTGGTAGGATAAATCTCTGCGAATCAACACCGTTTGGGCACATCCAACCTTTTGACACAACATTCATGACCCAAAACCACACAATGCAGTTAGTTAGTTCTTTAAAAAAATATCATAATGCTTTAAGTAAGTTTAAGAGTGCACTGGACTAAATTCATAGCTCTCTCTGGCTGCACACAGAGGTATACTATGGACAGGCTATAGGTTGGACACATCTGTTAAGCATTTTAATCGCATTATGTAAGCAAGGAATAATGTTCATTTGTTTCATCAAAACAAAAATGCCCACCTCACCAAATACTACTATCTGTCTGTCTGTCTGTTTATCTTTATGCTGGGGTTGAACACAGGGCTTCATGCATGCTAAGCATGGACTCACCACTGAGCTTTACATTCAGTCCCTACATCATATCTTAACACAGCCACCACACAAGTATTTTGGAAAATCTATCCCTAAAACCACAGCAAATATGTTGGCTCATTTCAATACTTCAGAATGTTCTAGCCAGTAAACTAGATGACCTGGTCCCTTTATTCTCCAGACAGCATCCTCAAATACACATAGAAACTGAAACTCCTCGCAAAGATGATACCCAGCCCTGTGTCCAACACAAACATCTTCAAGTACATTGACCCTCCCTATCCTCAAAACCTAGAGAGAACCCTGTTCTAACTGATGCTTCTCATTCACTGTCCTGCTGTGATCTTAAGAATTTTGCTCAATTTGCTGGCAAAGACTAGGCTACTATAAAATAGACTGTTTACTTATTAATGTATTTTAGGAAAAACACAACCTTACCTTTTGAACGTGTAGACTTCTGAAGTATTTTAAGATCTACCTGGATACAAAAACTATCTTTCATTTGTCTGCAGGCCCCTCACCTGCAGCTGTTACTGCTTTCCCACCGTATCTCAAGGACCTCATTTATCCACCCTGACTTTCAAAGACTCGGCTACTGTCCTTGGCTTGTGGCTTCAGTCTAGTCAGAAGGTTCTGATTCTGTCTCACACTAGAGAAAGGGAAGCATCCAAAAAGAGTCCTGGGGGAACAACAGGCGTTTGCTCTTCATTTAACCAGACTGACAGACCAGTGGCAAGTCACAATCATTCTGAAGAAACACACAATACGGCAAACCACAACTGGTCCCCAAGAAGAGCTGTGTGTGTAAAGTGCTACAGGGTAAGTCTGGGAAACAGGAGTAGCTCCTGTGGGGAGCAGCCTTTGAACAGTCCACCTCTAGCACTCTTGTGTTTAGAGTCTTTGTACAGAGGTGAGGAAAAGCCTGCGACTCACCACCATATGGTCATGTACCAAATAAGGACACGTGGCCAATGATGAACCGCTGACTACACTGCTCAGGGATCTCTTCAGTTCTCTTACACAATCACGCTCTGTGATGCATGCAGAGCTATATCTCCTAAGGATGCATTTCTTTAGAACATGGCCTGTCAGTAAAAGACACAGACCGCCCGAGTATGCTCCCTCAGAGTGGCCTACCAAGGCTTCCTTGCCTCTCACTGCCATTATTTCCCTGGTTAGCTGTCAAGACCACACTGAAAAAGAAGCCGCAAAACTCTGTCAGGGCCTTACATTACTGAGGATCTGTGAAATACTCAAGAAAATACCGTTCATACATTTAGGACTGCCCCAACCCAACCAAGTACTCTGCCGTCTCATGAGGCCCAGGATCCCTCGGAGCAGCCAGCCCTCAGGGCCAGGACAGCCTTGCCTACCTGAGCTTGGTGTTGATCTGCAGAGCCTTGGCCAGCATCTTCGCTCCCATGTCCCCCATGCCATTCCCACTGATATCCACTTTGGTCAGGGACGTGTTGCTGCCCAGAGCATTGATGATAATGGTGACCTCGGCCTTGAGTTTTGAGTCAGCCAGGGACAAGGACTGCAGAGGCTGCAGGGCAGACAGCACAAAGAATAACTGTCAAAAGACTCATCAAAGCAATGACCACTCTCCAAACTCTCCACTGAGAAGTGGGGATCGGGCCCAAGGAAATATCCGCTTTTGGAATTGCTGTCTAAAGCCATGAGTGGGAGTGAGGCTGGAACCTGAAGGTGTTGGCATCAAATGGACCTCTTGGGAGAAACTTGGAGAACTGGGGCTTTCTTGCTGAATATCTGATGCTTCCACGGCAAGCTACAGATCACCAAAATTTCCCAGCTAAGGCATTATTCTTTTCTATCTATTTTAACTTATATACTAAGTCAAACAAGAGCCCTAAAACACAGAGGCTGAATACAAAATAAAAACCAGCCAAGGTAAATAATGTTCAGTCAATGAATATTTACTAATCACTTGCTGTATCTAACCACTGCCCACGCTTTCCATGTGTTCATTCACTTAACCCTCTCAGCTACCCATTACATATGCATTATTGCCATATTCATTTACCAGAGAAGAAACAAAAGGGTTAAGCTATGAAACTCACACAGTTAGAAGACAGGCACAGGAAGGGGTACAAGTCTTGGGAAGTGGGGGCAGAAGGATCAGAAGTTCAAGGCCACCCTCAGCTACAAAACCTGTTCAAAACCACCCTAGGGTACATCGTATTTGTAGCGATTTGAATGAAAATGACCGCCATCAGCTCAAAGGGAGTTGCACTATTCGGAGGTGTGGCCTTCCTTGAGGAGATGTGTCTCTAGGGGAGGGCTTTGTGGTCTCAGATGCTCAAGCCAGGCCCAGTCTCACTGTCTGCCTTCAGATCCTGGAGTAGAACTCTCAGCGACCTCTCCAGCACCATGCCTGCCTGCATGCCACCATGCTGACCATGGACTAAACCAATGAACTGTAAGCCTGCCCCAGTTAAATGTTTTCCTTCATAAGAGGTACTGCGGTCATGGTACCTCTTCACAGCAATAAAACCCTAACTAAGACAGAATTGTATCTTGCCAAAATCAAAACAGCAAAACAAAAGCAAAGTCACAGAGTGAGAGAGGAGCTGAACTGGAGTCAACTTGAATGATCTAGTTTCAGACTGTGTGCTCTCAACAACTACATCATACGACCTCAAGGAGATTATTTAAGGACATCTTTGGTCATTATCCTTTAACTCCATCTTAAGTTTCCATCAGTAGATATCCCTGCAGTTCAAGAAACAAAAGTCAAACCTGGGTGGCCTGTTTAGTTTACCCCATACTGTGTGTGACTCCGAACTAGCACCCTCTGTGTCCCTTTAAGCTAGAGACTGAAAGCTACTCAGGCTGGGTGCAGGTTTGGTCTGGCCTTCAGGGTACCTCATGCAACACTTAACAGCTTGTGCCCAGCTCACTTCACCCACTCTACTGTCTCCCTAGTCCTGTGGGCATCTGCATTTGCAAAACCTGGTGCAAGGCATGGCTTAATGAAATGGGACGAATTCCAAGGCACGAACCAACAAGGCACTAAAAGTCCCAATTCAGACTTGGGAAATGAAGACACCTTCTGGGTCACGTGGAATGGTCTTCTCTGGCCTTATCCCTCAAGCAACTTGGCATTCTGTGCAAGTGAATGGCTAGAAGATTCTAAGTTTTCTCTAATTGGCCTATGAAATTAGGGCACAGCATAAACCTGAGTGATCTCCATGACAACAAGCAAACGCAATGTAAGATCTACCTGTGCCTGCTTGACCAGGCCTCACTGATCATGCACCTATGCGTATGAAAGAAAGAGGTCTCTATCAATGAAGTACAAGGGACAGGATGAGGGGAATGAAGTTAAAATTTAGACATCAGTTAGGCATGGCAGCTACACCTGTGATCTCACCACCTGGGAGATAAAGTCAAGAGGATAAACTGAGGCCAGACTACACTATATGAGGCCCTTTCAAGAACAAGGGGGAGGGGGGGAGAAGAAGGAAGAGGAAGAGGAGGAGGAGGAGGAGGAGGAGGAGGAGGAGGAGAAATAAAATACTCAAATATCCACAGAGCACTAACATGCATCTGGTTAGACCAAGTGAATATACCACCATCCTTGACATCCAAATGAGATGCTGCTGCTCAGACTGAGCCCAGGAAAAATCAGAAGGCAACAGCCTCTCCATTAGAATCAAAACTATACAAGTCAAGGGGACTGGTAGTGGCTAAGGCAATGACGCCTCCGCCAAAAGCTTGCCTGTGCTTAGCCTCCTCCGTGTTGAAGCAGCTAGAATGTTCTTAACATCTCACATTCGATGAAAAATGCTCAGGCTCACACAAAAACACGTGCAGCACTGCTATGTGGAAAGCTGTTGCCATGTCTCATCGTTTCTGCACTCTCTATCCCACCACAATGATCATTGTGGCTTCTTTCCTACACTGGGAAACTGCCAGATCTCTTAGCTACCAAGTTACTATTCCAGTACCACATTCAAATTCTAATACTCCCCCAATTAACACTTAAGAATAATGGGTAGAGTCACAATGGGAACAGGAGGGCCCGAATTGCATACATATTTATAAGGCCAGTTCTTCCTAACTCATTGCACTTCTGTCAAGCCTTACTACCTGAATGCTTAATGCTTAATCTGGACTCAGTCTCCAAGTTGCAGGCTCCACTGGGGGGAAACTCATTTATTCTGCGGATTACAATATGGGTGGATTACAATATGTGGATTATAATATGGATACAATGCTTCAGAACAAAACTCTGCCATGTTGGCTGCTCACTGTCACTACCTCACGAATCTGGATGCAGTCACCTTTATTTACAGATGAAGATGACACCGGAGCCCTCAGGCATCTGGGTTTTCCCACTGAATATCATGTGCAGTTCTGGGTAACTAAGATAGTCCACAGGCCGCCAAGGAACGTGTTCCACAGAGGGTAAAGTGTCCAGATTCCTTTCTGAATGGCCAACTCTTACTTAAGTAAAATCAAAAATGGGTCCAAAGGAATCAATTTTCTGTGGAATTTTCTAATGTATGAGGCTCAACTCCCAGTCACTGCAAATTGGTTTGCATATTACAGATTCGTAAGTAGAGAAAAAAAATAGATGGTAATTGCCTTTTGAAAATCCCACCTCATTTTCAGTGATACAAGAATTTTTAAGAAAGCTATTCACTGCAGAGTTATTAGCAACATACTAATCAAACTTGTAACTTGACAGAATTCACATTTACATAGCAAATCTGTCACCTGCCAATGTGTTTTCAGGTGCATTTTAAATACCAAAATTATCTTTAAGTAAGAAACTCTAAAACTACGAAAACAGTCTGCAGACCCTTAAGCAGTAAGCAGAACTTGAAATAAATACACTCTTCATGAACTTGAAAACTTAAGTTATTTACTAAGACACATATTTGGGTATGAATACTCAGTATTTGGGATCATTAAGTTCCCAAATCTTTTTAAATTGGGCCAATCTCAGGAAGGCTGGGATGTGAGCAAGGCAGAGTGGTTCAAAGCCAAATGAAATGTGATTCTGAAAAGTGTAAATGGTACTCTACCTCCACCCTCAACTTTAATAATCTAGTATAAGAGGGACAAAACACTGGGATTCTTAGCAGATGGGGACACAGCAAAACAGCAGAATCCAGTAAGTGCTGAAATGAATTGTTTAGGCCAGGTTAGAAATCATAGCCACATATTAGAACATCAGGAGAACAGAATTTTTACCTCAGTAAAATTCCGTTCCCCTTATATTCACAAGTGGAGAAGTGAGTTCACCTTCTTAGGTGAAGAACGGGCTAAAGTCAGCTTATGGAGATCATAGATCTTTTTTTTTTTCATTTCTTGGTAGAAATGCGGAAGTGCTATTTTTCAGAATGTGACATACTTCACCTGATTCATGTAAGAAATTATCCTACAACCCACAGTGTGACTCTTCATAATGTCAAAAAGAATCTGAATTTTAGAAACTGTGTTTCCTGACTAAATGTGACTTCGGGGTGGGGGGGTGGAGGGGCAAAGTCTCACAGAGCATCAGTAAGATGTAACGTGAGTCACACTACTCCCAAGTGAATGACTTCATGTCAGTGTTTCCGCTTTGTCAGCAAACAGCTTCCGTTTCTCACGTACAATAAGATCCTATTTGAAATGAAAGGTCTTCACTCTAATGTAAGTCTTGCTCAGAAGCAACTAAAAGGCATAAAAATATAAGGAAGATGGGCAGATCAAGCAGTCATTTACGATGAGACAGAATTTCCTTATTACCTGAAATTCTGTATAATTACTAGAGGAAGCACAAACTGAAAACATGCTCCTTGGCAGAACAAGTGGTAAAACAATCAGCTAGATAATATACAGATTTCCGTTATCTAGTTAGGATGGAGATAGGCTTAATAATTAATTTGTAGCTTTGACAGTCACTTAGTTTGAACCAGTGAGATTTCCGAGAACTGACCCCCGTGTGTCTTCCTCTGGCCTCCCACACACATGCCATGGTACTTGTGAGTTAGGTACACACACACACACACACACACACACACACACTAAAAACTTAACAATAATAGATGTCTTTTAAAGAGTTCTTAATTTTAATCTTCCTAATGAATTGTAGAATAGAATTTCAAATATATTCAAAACCCTACTAAGGCATAAGCTATCTTTTAAAAACTGATACAAATATACATGCAAATTATTTGGAAGTACTTCAGCACCCACCCAGCAGAAATAGCCACAAAGAGGCAACAAGTGAGGTGTGTCACGTGATACTCACAGATTCTTCATCTTGGATCATCTGCACTAAGTTGTCCAACACAGGCGTCAGATTTCTAAAGAGATTTTAAAGATGTGAACGGGGAATCAAATCAAAAGCTGTCAGGAGGCTGGTTATTTTCATCATTGTTATATACAAAAATTCAAAACTCTTACTTGGATTTCATATTATTAAAGTTTTTGCCTAAGGCCAGGTGCTGTATCGATCTGTTTTTACTGAGCCACACTATTAGGGTAGATAGGTCGGATTCTAGACCTGGAAAGAAGAGTAAAAGCAGAATCAAAACACAAGTGGAAAAGTGGGGTGACTGCTTGTGCTGAGCTCAGTGCCCCAGGACCCCCAGTCTTTATCTGCAGAGGAGTTCTTTGCTCTTTTTCCGTGTCCTAATAGTTCATAGGGATGAACTCATTTTCTGCAGAATTACCTAAGCCTCCTCTACAGTCAGTGTCTATGCAAAGTCAGCAGCATCCGGGAATCATATTGGTGGACAATTTTCCCTCGCCCACCACACTGCTCACTGTTAGGTAACTTTTATATAAGTGTTATATGCAGATTTAACAGGCTCAGGACATTCACTAAACCAGCACAAATGAAGCTAATCAAATACAAATTTTGACATGATTTTATGACTACCAAGAACATACAAATGCTGGGCTCAGATCTTTACCACAGGACAGAAGGTATTTTATGATGTTTTAGAATTGGCGTATTGGGCTGTGGAGAGCAGGCAACTCTCCCTTTCCCGGCTTGTTCCAAGTAGCATTTTAGTGTCTTCTGTGTCTTACCGTTATCGGAGATATCTAAGCTGGTGATGTTGTGGATTTCAGCGATACAGCCTTCTAACACTTGAGCTCCTGCTGACCTCAGCTAGAGAAACAGACCAAACACAAGGTAAAGCCCTCTTCCTGCTGCAGGGGAGACTGAAAAATGACTAAGAGTGCCTTCAGATAAGCTATCAAAATGTAAAGGTTTATCAACTCCAAAATAGCTAATACAGTAGAGGGGAGGCTGCTAGCATCAATGGTAAAAGAATGATACTGTCTCCAAGGCCACATGATCCCATTTAAAGCCTAAAAGTCTTAGGAAAAGAAGAGAGAAAAAGTGAAGATAGGCAAGTCAATCTTAACTACTCAGTAGAGGGCAGTGGTCAGCCCCAGGTCCCAGGCTTAATCTCCAGCACCAAAACAAAACAACCAAAAGATAATGTATGTTTATACATAAGAACTGTATTCTAATTCTGGAAATTGAGTGAATCCCTTCAGATGCTAGAACACTTAAGAGTTCAAGCGGGAGCAACAAGGCAGCCATGGGAGACAACCCCAACCCCTTCCGATAAAACTCGGCTACCATAAGGCCTTCCACAGGGTGCAAAGTGCCCATCTTGTCCTTCCTGCTCAAGAAACTTACTGTCTAACTAGAGAAGACCAGTTACATTTTTTAGGAACCTACCATGTACCTAGGAACGTGAAACATTTTTATAGCATTGATATCGATTTCTACACTAAACTTAGGACATGCCATTTTCTACTTTCTCAAATTTTGATACAGGAATTTAAGGAATCCTCATTTCATTTCACATGCAATGGTTTTATGATGCCGTGCAATCAAACTTCCAACTCTGCTGGGCACTCATATATTAAACACAGATCTTTGGGGTCACTCTGTACAGGAGTACTTCAGTAAATTCCATTACTCTTACTTTTTAAGGTGATAGCAAACTACTGCTGTCAGGTGCCTTGGGTGAGATTCACCCAGAGGGAGATGTCTCAAGGAGTGTGATCTGCCTACTCCCAGGGAACGGAGTCCCAGCCCCAGAGCAGAGAGTCAGTCGGATTCCTCTCCCTCTCTGCTGGCCATGGCCACAGGGATGGGCTCCCAGGACTCCAGTAGACACTGCAATCCAGCATAGACGATGTGGGAGCTGTATGTAATGTACACATGCTCTCCCCTGACATTAATTCACCTCCAGGTTCCCTCTAATGCTCAACCTTGCACAGTGCCATGTGAAGGGCTTCTGTGCTGTACTGTTTGAGGACTGATAACAAGGAGAACGGCCTGCTCAGGAGAGGCACCATTCACCGTAAATGAAGCTATAGTAGATGCTCTCTCGGGTGCAGGTTCCTAAGCGGCTGAAGGGACTGCTGTACTTCAGTGGTTGGTTTTACCCAAATGCTGTCAAGCCTGCCTTACCATAGAAACTCTACATAGAACTTTTTTTCCTCCAACAGAGTTTTAAAGATATGTACGTATGTATGTATGTATTGTGTGTGTGTGTGTGTGTGTGTGTGTACATGCTTGGGTACCCTCAGAGACCAGAAGAGGGCCTCCAATCCTCTACTCTTAGGCATTTGAATATTTAGTTCCTGGTTGGAGACATTGCTTGGGTAGGTTCTTAACCTATAGGTCTCAACCCCTTTGGGGTTGAATGACCCTTTCACAGGGGTCACCTAAGACCACCTGCATAGCAGATATTTACATTAAGATCCATAAACAGCAGCAAAATTACAGTTATGAAGTACCAATGAAAATAATTTTATGGTTTGGAGTCCCACATCATGAGGAACTGTATTAAGAGGTCACAGTTTTAGGAAGGATGAGAATCATTGCTTTAGAGCTAGGGGTAGTGAGCAGCAAGTATTCTGAACCACTGAGCCATCTCTTCAGTCCTCTCTGGCACCTCAAGAGGGCCCCAGCACTGTGCTATCCCAAGAGCCACCTGCAGGCTCATATACATCTACAGTGTGTTTTTGGCCTAGGGTAAGGCCAGAACTTAAATATTAAATTCCTCAGAGACCTCAATAGCAATTGTAGGCCTAGTGCACATAATAATAAAAATGGAGGGCTTGTATATTTTGTCTCTGTAGACATTTCTAGCAATTAATTCTAAATACATTTGATAAAAGTGTCACTTTGAAACTGCCAATTGCAAAAGTAAATAGAAAAAATACAGAAAGCCAGGCTCTTCAGCGTAAATAGCTCCAGCCATGGTTTTGTTACCACTTGAAGCAGGCCTGCCTAACTCAATGCCAAAGTGAAACAGACGCTACTGGAGCCAACAGCTCGAGAAACATGATATTCAGAGCATGTAAAGAGGGTAAATTTAAGAAGATAAGCCCAAGGTCATTTGGCCTTTCTGATGTGCTTGTGCTGACAATGATTCCTGTGGTAAAACAAAATTGTACAAGAAAATCCCTACACCTTATCACTGTAAAGTGCAGTAAAATATTCTACCTAAAGAAATGGAAAACACAAATGGCAAAAAGTATTCAATTCTCTTATAACTACTTTAGTGACATATTTGTAGCATAGACATGCAAAACTAGTGTGTTTCAACATGCTTCAGTATGCTTAAAAATAATGAAATGGTTGAACACATCCTAAGTTATTGATACATGAAGTACTTACACAGTGGCCAAGCTAAGGGAAGCCCAGGGAGGAAAAAGACACAAAGCATTATCAGCAGCAGGCAGAACAGAACAAAGGCAGAGTTGAAGACTTTATCGACACACAGCCTAAAGAGTCAGGTCCAAGAGATAATATGGACTAAAATGTGCTTCCAAACACAATCCAAAAATTTAAATAATTCATTTTCAGTTACCAAGAATATTTAATTGCATTTATAGGTTATTAGGTGCCCAAAATTCCCTTAAAGCGAAGGCTTCCCCAAAATAGTAAAAGCAGTTCCATTACTATAAATGAAAATCCTTTTAAATAAATTTGCATAATTAGAGTCATGTGTGCATATGTGAATATAAAACTGGTTTTTAAATCATGCTCATTTGCATCCCACACACCAGCATTATTTAAGAGTGCAAGATTGAGCTGGGTATGGTAGTGGCTGGCAGTACATGTATAATCCCAGCACTCAGAAACTTACTCCAGGAAGATGGTGAGCTTGAAGCCAGATTGTGTTACATGATGAGTTCCAATCCAGCTTAGACAAGACAGAGAGACCTTGACTCAAACATTAACTAATGAACAATGAAAAATAAGCAAAATGGAGCTAGTGTTGTGGAACACACTTGTAATTCCAACACTTGGGGCCTCCCCGCATGGTCTACAGAGAGTCCCTGGTTATCCAGAGACATGCAAGATCCTGTTCCCACCCACCTACTCCCTCCAAAAAAAGGAAAATCAGAGAGCAGTTAAGTGTGACTGCATCACTGAACAATTTAGTTGCATTTCCTTCATGAGAGCGTTCTCTGACTCAGGAAGTCAAGAGTTGTGGATGATACAGTTCTAGGTGAAAAGCCAAATCTAACACTCCGTATGCATATAATAGGGACATGGGTGTGATCACACATGCCTGCAGTCCCAGTCCTGAGATTAGAGCTCAAGGTCACCCTTGACTGCAAAGTAAATTTGAGGACAGGCTGGTCTTCAAGAGACGCTGTCTCCCAAAAATTTAATATGCCTTTCAAAAAATTTTTCAAAATAATAGGTTTATTAATTCTTGAGAGTTTCATATAATGTATCTCAATCACAGCCTCTTCCCATTCCTCCCAGGTTTTTAAATTGTATTTATCTGATATGGGGAGAAAGTTTAGTGTGGAATTCATCCATGACTTTGTCCAGCATGCTAAGATTGGAGAATACTACATTTAAGATGGAGAAAACAGAGAATTAATAGCAAAAGAATATTTCTGGACTAAGGAAAGTTTCTTTCTGAGAGCAATGCATAATTTTTAAAGCACCCACAACAGGAGACTGTTGGTTAAACCCATGAAACAGCAAGTGTCCCAACACAGATTATCCTGTAACTCCAAATACTCTTTGGAAATGTTGACTGTGTTGTGAAGAAGAAACCAAAATCCAATTACATGTGGACATCTAGCCCTAAGAAGCAAGCATGGAACCAAACACTACAACCCCTTAGAAAAATGATTTTGTGCTTCACCAATTTTAATGGGAAGCAATGTAACACATAACCAGGAAGCATGGTCACTGGTCCTGTAATTTCAGCTGTAAAACTATGGAAAAACATAGGGCTATGATACTTGTAAAGCTTGCTTCCTTAGCATTGCAAATTTTCCTATAACCCATAAAAGAAAGATCCAAATTAAGGTGAATTATCATAACAATAATGGTCAATCCCACTATCAAAATTAATCATTTGATCTGCAGTCCTAACTTCATAAAATACACACACACACACACACACACACACACACACACACACACACACACACACGCACAATCGTCTATCAGTAGTTAGGCTGACTTTTTGTTTTGTTTTGTTTTTTTGATTTTTCCAGACAGAGGTTTCTCTGTTGTGAATCTGGCTGTCCTGGAACTCAGTCAGTAGATCAGGCTATCTTTGAACTCACAAAGATCTGCCTGCCTCTGCCTCCCAAGTGCTAGGAGTGTGCGCCACCACTGCCCAGACACTTTTATGAGAATGTCTAAGAACCAGCTGTGATTCCCCTTACCCTCAGACCTGCTCTTCTAATGCTTGGATTTCAGGAGTGCCCCGCCACACTTGGCCTGTCTGACATTTTAACCTACCCAAATATTTTATATGGTTCACCTAATATTACTGTCCAAAGATTTTTAAGAAATAAGAAGACATTTAAGGACAAGTTTTAAACCAGGTCCACCCGGTAGTCTTTGAGCAAGGTCCTGTCTCAAATATCCAATCATATTTAGTGTTCTAATGACTGTCGATATTAGTATTACAAAGTACCGTCAGGTGCCGTCAGAGCCAGACTGCTTCAACTTCTTTAGACTCCACCATTTCCTATCTGTACACGAGGCCAACAGATCACTCATGCCTGCCACAGCTCGATCATGGTGACAGGGTGTCTCATCAGGCTGAAAACGCCACAGCTGAGTCACAGCTAATGCTGTAGTTCGGCCTGTGCTGGTCATGGCAGTCTCACCAACTTCCTGTTCCTGAGAGAATGACCCTTAGCCGTCCCCATCACCTCACTCCCATGATAAATGGTTTTGATTACTGGCACGTCCTTAGCAAAGTGTAATAGCAAAATGTTCATATTGCTGGAGTTGGTTTCTGTTTACAAACAGAGAGCCAACAACTACATGTACAGTTCCATTATTCAAAATTAATATTCTACGGTTTTTTTTTTTGATTTTAGATTTTTGTGCATTTTCTTGTTTCTAAAACCATAAGACTAATAGGTCACAAAACTGACCTTCACACCAAAATTAATAATAAAAAAACCCAACACTAATATTTTATATAGAATAATTCCAGTCTTTTCAATTTCTAGACTCTTCATACATGTATGTAAATTGTATTCAATATCTAATGCTGACTTGGTGCCTGGCGCTTTGTGAAGCAGTAAGGGAGACTATATAAGTATTATATAAACATTGCCCTCAGAAAGCCACAACCTGACTAAGGAAGCAAACAAGAGCCAATTTCATCATTGCTCGAGTACTGCATATCAAGGAAGTGTCAAGAGAGGAATGTGGCAGGCGGAGAGACAGGCAGGAACCCAGCCAGAGAGGGTGACTAAGTGTACTTTTCCAAACAGAGATCCTTCCGATTCTGTGACTTCTTCTGGGGAATACTAATACTACTTGTATCTTGCAAGAGCACACACTGAGATTCAGTGACATCATCGGTGATGGTGCATCTACACAATCAACCCAGACTGGATCTGGAATCACCTAGAGGCACACCTCTGAGCTTGACTGTGGGGGCATTCCCAGAGAGTTTAACTGAGAGAACAGCCCCACACAATGTAGACAGCATTATCCTATGAAATGGGAGGTATGGGGGTTTCCTGGATTCAATAAAGAAGAGAAACTGAACCCTGGCACTCATTGCTCTCTGCTTCCTGGCTATGGATACAATGGCAGCTGCCTGGTCCTCTGCACCATGGCTTCCTGAGATGATGGACTGCAGGCTTAAATAGTGCCAATAGAATACACCCTCCTTCCTCAGGTTACCTTTGTCAAGTTACCACTGTCACAGCAATGAGCAGAGTAACTAATACATCAGCCCATCTAGGATGGCCTAGCCTATGAACCTGAGGGACTCATAAGGGAGATTGGCCTTGACTTAGACCCTCAAAGTGGGTGGCTTTGGGGAAGAAGATGGTTAGCAGGGACCACAGCACAGTAAACCTAAAGCCCAAACAGGAACAGAAACTCCCTTCCAGTCTAGGAAAAAGAGATGGGAAGGACATATTGGACAAAGCCAGCCTCAGAATAGGCCAAGTGTCGACACCTGGGATGCTCTTCCTAATCTCAAAATGACAGTATGAAGATGAGGCAAGTCTAGGTATCCTCTAAAACACACAGTGATTTTAGCCTGGATTCTTCTCTGAGGGCTCCTCAATTGGAAGTGTTCACAGTTGCTATATAGTTTAAAGAGATGTTTTAATGTTCCTATTTTAAACCAAGATATTAAAAAGCATTAATAAGAACATAGCTATCCTGTTTTACACTCTATAAATCCAAGTTCAGCTCTATGCATTTGTCCCCTGAAACCAATGTGGTGCACTGCACTTCGTGATGGTGAAGCTAGTTTATGGCTTTGTATTGTGGGATTCATCATAAAACACTCAGGCAACAGGCACTAAGAATGAGGAGAAAAATCATTAAAAGTGTACTTGAATGTAATTGGGAAGGTGCTCTGCGGTGACTAGTAGATAAAATTGCAAAACACAGAACAACACGTGAAACTTGTATAATGTGTTTTTCTGCTTCGTTTCTCCCCATGGAATCATAGCATCACACTTTCCCAGGAAGAATCCAAAACAATTTTGAGGCTGTTATCTATTCCAGTGTGCTGTCAGGGTGGCTGTACCTCACAGTTGCTGAGATCCAGAGAGACCCCCTTCAAGCTGTGATTGCAGGCCAGGCCTAAGAGCAGTGCCCTAAGGAAAGGAAACACGTTTGTTAGATACAATGTCTCACGAAGAACAGTAATGTGCATGTGATGGCACACTCTCACACATACACAATGCAATCACACACACACACACACATACACACATAGCAAGCATGCTGAAGAAAGCCTGGAAAATTACCACCTTTTCTGAAGCACAGGTCAGGCACCAAGCACTCTCTCACTTTCTGGAAATGGCAACTGCTTTCTTCCTCTGACAACAGTGGGCACGTGACACTTCCACATTCTTCTGTCTGACGGGAGGTGACTCCATTATAAATGGGAGCCTTGGAGATACTGCTATTCCTATGCAAATAAACCCATAGCCCACCTAATTGCACATTGAAATCAAATTGTGTTCATCGTAGATAAATTCCCACCTGCACCTGCCTTGAGAACAGCTTTAATGATTGTTAGAATATTATTAGGTGATTGTTATTAGCGTAGCACAGTGAGGCTGGCTTTCCCTGAGGAATAGACAGCCAGGGAACCTGGCTCCACAATATTTCAGAGGGTAAAATGAGAACTAGATGAGTTTATCAAGTCACCTAACAAAGTGTGCAGGTGAAGATATAACCCCCCTGGAGATAAGAAGGCACATGTCTTATAGCTGGGTCTGTTTAGGATCCTGACCATCCAGCCACCTGCAGGAACAGGGCAGATGCCATTTCTTCCACAAATTGAGGAGATTGGATTCATTGCCCAGATACCCACACTCTTAAGAAAACGGATTGATTCCACTGCCACAAGTCAGTCTTGCGAAGTCCAATGCAGTAGCACATACTTGGATGCACATATGCAGTGCACATGCAGCTTCAATCCCACAAAACAGAGGGCCAGTGGGGTGGCTCAGTGGGTAAAGGCACCAGCTACCAGGCCTGATGACCTGAGTTTAATCCATGTAACTCAAGTGACTGACAGAACCGATTCCTGCAAGTTGTCCTCTGATCACTACGCATACACCATGGAACACTCATGCACGCACACATACATACACTAAATAGGTAAATGTAAAAACAAGAGAAAGAAAAATAAAAAAACAAATGGAAAAAAAGTCCTCAATCATATCTCATGATGAACTTGAAGTTGGGCAGCAGGAAGGGAACAGACCCGCATGAAAGCGACCAGGACACAAGGCAGACACCACTCACACTGAACATCCCCTACCAGGCTTTCCTACCTGGAGTGTCACCTGTTCCCGACATGCCTAGAGGAAGGACCTTCACCCAGGGAAAGGACCTCTACCCCAAAGGATGTGAGGGCAAAGAGAATGTGGGGAAAGAAGGAATTCTTTCATGCCAGGCCCTTGTGAGTTTGTCCTTCCAGCCATTCTCTGGCCTTGTGCACACAGTGAGAACTCCACAGGAGCCACCAGGAGCTTTCTACATGTACGAGGGTCAACAATACTTAAGAATTCCAGCACTGCGTACTTATCACCAAAACCATCTGGATGTGCCAGTCTCTTAATCTACTCTGTGAGCACATGATGGGATTGAGATAAATATTAACTGAATGAGTATGATTAAAGTGTAAAAGAATCTCTGTAGAACACCAATCCTGACAGCTGTTTCAACAAGCTACAGCAACTAAATCATAACGGGGAGGGTGTGTGTGTGTGTGCGCGCGCATGCACGCGCGTGCAGGCACGAGTATATCACAGCACTTATACAGAGGTCAAAGGACAACTTTTGGGAGTCAGTTTGCTCCCTCTACCTCTACATGGGTTCTGGCGGTCAAGCTCAGGTTGTCAGGATTTTATGGCAAGCGCTCTCACCTGCTTAGCCATCTCATTGGACAAACATACCTATTCTTACCTTCATAACTAGCTTGCTACAAATTGATTTCCTTTTATAGATACAATATATAGAAAATCTGATGATTGATAGTAGCAGAAATAGTTGAAGATTGGTTAAAACGTACACAAAAGAATATGTCCATAATGGGCTGGACAGAGGTTTTAAAAGGAGTGGTATCAGGAAGAATATCTCAGACTTTCTTCAGTTTTGCACATTAACTACAAATAAACGGGTTTCAGTGTGCTAATTCCACACATGCCTGGAATACAACCTTTATGTGACGTCTTTTACACAAGGCCAAAGCCACAGGAAGGACGACAGTAGGAGACACAGCGACATCCGTCCTGCACTGTTTACTGTCAACTGCAAGTCACTCTCCTGCCTCAGAAGGCTTTCTCACAGGCCTGTTCTACTTCCCTTCCCTCCAGCTCATTCATAATCACAAATGTATCTTTAAAAGCTCTGGAGACAAAAAAAATGAAGCACTCACTTCAAAGGCTCAGGAGACAGTTTCGTGCCAGAAAGATTGATTTGCATCAAAGCCAAAGAACTGCTGAAAAACTGCTTGAAAGATGGAGGAACTTCCTTTCCTTTCCTGAAGAAAAAAAAAAAAAAGACATAAGCATCAAAGGAACAGCTACATTCCATCCATCCTGCTTAACAGGTATGCAGACATGAGAGATACACAGATCAGTCATATTTCCAGTAGACCTGTAAAGAAAAAACAAGTGTCGAAATGCTAACTTAAAAGGGTAAGACCATTAAACCACAGAAAAAATTTATTCCTATTATTGGTATCTAATAATCTCATTGTATTTTAGCCCACTGATCTTCAAGAAACATTTAAAAGAAAAAAAAGGTCAGAATTGCACACCATTCTTGAAGGTTGAGACCTTCGCCACTGGATGGTATCTGTGGTGCAGACTGAAGCTAAGCATGCGGCAGCACGCTTAGTGGCAGTTTGTTTGCTTGTTTGTCTATTTATTTTTGACAATATTGGAGACTGAACCTATGACACCATACACTAGAGACAAGTGCTCTACCACTAAGCCACAGAACCAACCCTGTTTTTGAGACAGTCTACTGAAACCCAGGCTGCTCTTAAATTCACTATACAGCCAAAGATAACCCAAACTCCTCAGCTTCCTGTCTCTACTTCCCAAGTGCCAGGATGACGGGCAGGTACCATCACAGCCAGTTTTGTTTGGAAGCAGTGTCACTATGTCCTCAAGGCTGGCCCCACACCGGCCAGCTTCCTGCTTCAGCCTTCCAATTGCAGGGATGACAGATGTGCCCCGCCACAACCAGCTAGAGGGTGTGATTAGACTAACAGCTGGAATCGATGAAATGGTCACCTAATGTGGAACTGAGGAACAGCGCAGAAGGTGCCTGGCATCAAGCCTGCATGACCAATAAATAACTCATTTGTCTACTACAGTCACACTGTAAACTAATCAGTTCAAGCCAAACATTAGAAAAAAAGACAAATGGCTGGACGACGCTTCCTTTTGTTATGTTAGTCAGAAGTGGACTAAGCCATGCTGCTGAGCCAACTCGGCACTCTGAGTTTGCAGTGGAATGCCTCTGTACAGTAGAGTGTGCAGGCTTAGCTTGTTCCAGTCTCTCAGAATTGGGAACAGCTCAGCAGCAAGGAGCACACGGCTGATGCCTATGATGCCCTGAATGATAGCAAACTCTACAGGGGACAGCAGGTCCCTCAGGAGTCTAGCTCCACCACATAATATGCAACAGCATTGTGCATGTGCAGAAGTCTTAAAAAGTTGAAAAAAAAATACTGTGATACTTAAGAGCTTTAAAAGCAGTGTCTTAAAACGTGACAATATCCAGCCATTTGGGAAGGAAAATGTAAGCCATAAGAATCTTTACTGGAGAATAGAAAAAGTGAAACTAGGAATAAGCAGGATTCTGGTAGCATATGTGACGTTAGACATTTAAGAGATCTGTTTCCAGATGGCAGAGGCATATCAGCTTGTATATTCCTGTATATTTTTTTGATAATCAAATGTGGTTTATATTGCTGCTTGGATATACTTTCTATTCCTGCTCTTCTGTTTTGGGGCTGTCTTAACATTACTAATATTCACTGTCCTTTTATATATTCACTGTCCCTTATTACAAAGGGACAGTGAATATGCTTTACCACCCCAGTGACAGGTGGTTTGGCCCTGGGAACCTCTGGACCAATGGAATGTGAAAACCTGATGTGACTCTCAGAGAGCAGCTTTCTGAACCAGGACACACACTTGCAAGATCATCTTGCCCTCTGCTATATGTTCCAGATAAAGGATGCTTCCTCCCAGACTGAAGGGGACACCGTCAGCCCACATGGGTCACCCAGCCTCTCCTGATGGGTACAACTACAAATTTATTTGTGAACAAAACCCTACTAGGCTGGCTAACAATCTATACCTCAATACAAACTCACTAGTTTTAACAGAATTACCAAGGGCTTTCCAGGAGTCTATGTAAGCAAGGTGCTGGTTATTAGCAGTTTAATCATAATCTTTCATCTGGACGACAAGGCAATGTGTTAGCACCGTTCTGCTATACACAAAGAACAGCGCCACTGAGGACCAGTCACGGCAGGATTCACAGTGACTGAACTCAAAAGAGCTGATTATACAAAAACCTTTATAAGCTGAGCTGTCACCCTGTAATTCAGTTCCTCAGTCAATTACAGCTCTGTCAAAGTGAGGCTTCGTGACCTGCCTCTAAACATCTATGACAGGACAGCCTGGATGAACACTCTCTCACCACGCTGTCTGCCAGAGTTGATATTCTCTAACCACTGTCTATTGAGGAATTTGAAGCATGTATGTGAAGGCTCATCTCTTCCCCTCTCTCTATTTTGTTTTGGTTGCTTGTGTCAGAGTCCTATGTAGTGTAGGCTGTTCTTAAACTCACTATGTAACTGAAGATCACCTTGAACTCCCAACTCCCCTGCCTCCACCACCCGGCATGTGCCACCACATGGGAAATGTTCATATCACTCTTGAAGTAATGGACCCAAAGTATTCAGAAGTATATGCTGACATATTTGGAAGGCATACTTTCGAATAAAGCTTGCCACCAGACTTCATCTTCCAAATAAGTCAAGCTATTCTCTTGAATGTCGAAGGCTTTTAAAAGATTAACTAGTAAATATGGACAAGGCACTACTCTTAGGCAGTACCCAGACCATTAGAGAGTATAATGTGGAAAGGACAACTGATGCCACGTGCTCATGGTCCTGCTGGAGGGCTGAACCGGAGCCCTGCAGGGAGCGGCCATGGATGCTGCACCTGCGAGGCACCAGTGCTTTTCATCATTCACTCCATGCAAAGTGCTCAGTGTGCATGAATCCTCCCGCTTCTAAGGCATTGTGCCAGCGGTGTAAGTCTGGTGGTAGAACCAAGAAGCTGTAATGTGCCCTCCCCGCCTACAAATCATAAACACCTGCTCCAGGGTAGCCATTTTTCTTTGTTCCCAGAGGTTGCTCATTTTTACTCCTAACCTCACCATTGAGAAGACGCTGTAGAAGGGGGTTTCACTATGTTAAGAGAGAATACCTGTCCATATACATGACACCATGCAGTAATCACGCAGTTAATACAAGCAGGCTAGCTTTAGAGACAAGATCCTTAATCTGTGTTTTTAAAGGAAGCAATAAAAAGGCTGGAGAGATGGCTCAGTGGTTAAGCGCACTGCAGCTCTCCAGAGGACCCAGAAGATTCCCAACACCCACATGGCAGCTCACAACTGTCTCTAACTCCAAGGGATCTGACAGCCTCGCACAGACATGCATGCAAGCGAAACACCAATGTGTACAAAATAAAAAATAAATAATTTTTAAAAAGATGAAATTACGTTTTCAAGGTCCTGAATTTAAAGCTATGATTTAAGACCATCTTCCGTGGACAACATCTGCTTCCCAAGCCAGGTATGGTGGTCTACAAACACAGCTGTAATCCCAGCTCTTGGGAGGCCACGGTGGGAAAATTGGTATGAGTTTGAAGTCGGGCTATAATAGTGTGAGATTTTGTCTCCTACAACAACAAATCCTTCTGCCACGCACTCTATGATCATTCTCTTTACAACTCTTCTCAGAAGGAGAGACTCCAAGACAGCAATGGTAGCAGGGAGACAGCCATACCTGTGAGAGAAGACAGTCCTGGAGAGATTGAGCACAGCTAGACACTGAAGGCACCCCCGGAGAAGAGCACTACACACCTGCGGAAGGAAGGGACATTATCACTTTTACATCATTCTAGGCCCATGAGAATATCTTACTAACGAGACAGACCTCCATCCCATCGAAAGAAGCATTTCAAGAGCCCAAGGGGTGGAAAGAGGCATTACCATGTCCAGAGAACATTCTGTATTAGATAAATCCAGATGAATGATGGTGTTGGGCTGGGCCAAAAAATTATACATGTGCTAGAGAGAAACAGAAGAGTAGATGTTAGTCTCTGAAAGACACACCGCCATGCAAGTCAATGCTTCAAAACACTGTTGCCCACATGCCCACATGCCCGGGAACTTCTTAACTGTTGTCAGGATGTTTGTAGACTTTTCTGTTATTCCATCTCCCTCCCTAACAGTAAAAACCCAAAGGGCCCTTAAAATAAAATTACACAGGCAAAAAAAAAAAAAAAAAAAAATACATGGCCAAGGGGAATCTAAACACCCCTCTTTCACATGTGACTTTGTTTTCTTGCTTAGTTCAACTTTTTTTTTGTATAATTTGAGCACTTATAACTTTAATTCTTGAGTCTGAAAAGCCACCTGAACTGCAATCATCCCATCAAAATGCAAATCACTGCTCAAAGTGTTGAGAAGAGTACAGTTTGAATTTGAGCCGTAGATGGTCTCAGACTGTGTTCTCTTCTCCCCAGTATAATAAGTTTTCCATCTTCAGTGACTTCTAAAATCAAAGATTGTCCTGAGGAAACTATTAGGAAAACAAAATCAAAAGAACTCAAGATTCAAATAATGCTAAACTTTGGGGGGGCACACCACAATGCTTACAATTTCCTGCTCCCCACAACCCCGAAAGGGCATTAAAACAATGAAATAAATCCCTCTGATGTCTGTTAATTTCCCCAGTGTAAATAGGAGCCAGAGCTCCCCGGGACACAGTCCAGGTGTCCTGCCCACGTGACAACCTTCACGTCTCTGCTTCACTGGGTGCCACCAGTCACTTGCAAGCACACAGAAGTCTATGCCAACGGAGCCTCATTCCTCGTCAGATGCTGCAGTGTGACTCTACGATACTGCAGAAAATTCCTGTCCAGCAAGGAGTTCAAAAGAACACAAAACTAACCTGTAGATGCTTTGGAGTAACCAGAGATCTGGGTAGCAGGGTCTGCCTTCATTTACATGGAGTCCCTATGGCTCTCGCTCTGGCTCCAGTGACCTTCCTTGAGTCATTTTATTTTGGTGTGGTGTTGCTTCCTTCTACCAGCTGGGGGAGCTCTTCCCCTCTGAAGTAGTGATGAGGCTTTCCCAGAAACACAAGGCCTGTTGAGCCTGGGCACCTGCTGAGGACTCTAGAACCTTGCTGTGTCCCTGGCTGGGAGCCCCTGTCACTCAGCCTCTTCACCGCACTCCACTGTACCCAGAGGCAAACTGGAATAAGCTGGCCCCTAGACCAGGAAGTGTAGACCTACTTTGAAATCTGAGAGCATAATTCATGTTCCTATTATAGATGAGTCTTAATCCTGGCCTCTTTTTGTTTGCCTTTGCTTTTGTTTCATTTATTTTATTTTAAAATATTTACTTATTTATTTTATGGGTGTGTGCATGAGTATGTGTATTTGCACCACATCCATGCACCCAGGAACCGGAAGAGATCAGAAGAGGGCATCAGATCCCCTGCAACTAGTGTTATACTTGGTTGTGAGCTGCCATGTGGGTGTTGGGATCCAAACTCAGGTCCACTCTTAACCACTGAGCCATCTCTCCAGTCCCTATTTTATTTTTGAGACCGAGACTTCCTCTGTAACCCAGGCTGGCCTGGAACTCACTTTGTAGCCTAGACTGACCTCAATCTCATGGCAATTCTCCTGACCCAGTCTCCTGACTAGGAATGGACTGCCACACCCAGCATCCCGCCTCATCTACACTTCCCTCTGGCCCTCCACTGTGCCCCGCTGAAGGCAGTGGTCTTTTTCAGGGAGCTCCTTGCTTTTATCTGGGGGAGGAAGTGGGTCTAAGGAGCATCAGTGGGGTGGACACCAAAAATGAAAAAAAAAAAAAAAAAAAGGAAAGTCAAATGACTTTTCAAATGTGAAGAAATTCAAACTAACACACACACGCACAAGCACACACACAGCTTTCATTTTGTGCTACCTTATAGGTAGAGTAAAAAAAGAGAACTGAGAATAAGTTCCAGTGTTTCTCATCTCTGTGTATATTGCCTTCACTATCAAACTGTAATGGGTAGCTCCCGGTTACTTTTATCTTATTTATGGAATGGTATGTGACTGTGGTTATCCTAATGTCCCTTCTAATAGCAACATAAACAAACAGAAGTTTGGGCATCCTGGCTCACACCCTCAATCTCAGCCCTGGAGAGACTGAGTTGGGACAGTCGCTGCGAGTCAGGGGTCAGGCTGGCTGACCACACGGTGAGTCGTAGGTCAGCCGGGACGACAGTGACACCTTCTCTCAAAACAAACAGCGCCAGCATCCCAACAACACTATTTAATATGAAACCTTATTTCCAAAAAGGATCTGGACCTCAGCACCATCAAGTTTAATTATGATGAGAGGCTACATTCAATTAAGGTGGCTCGGAGTTCCCATGACACTTCGCAAGCTATTAACGTGGTTTTAAACTGTGGTGATTAAGAGTGTGGTAAAGAGACAAGCTGGACAGCAGGTTAGAAATGACTGCAGGCTTTCTGAAGACCGCGCCTTTGGAGGGGAATGGAAAACTCACCGAGAGGTCATCTCCACGGAGGGCGTTCCCTGAGAGGTCCAGGTGGGTGAGGGTAGAGGCAGTCAGGGGGTTGGCACTGAGGGACTGACAAAGGCTGTTCACCCCTGCAACAAGAGAAAACAATCCAAGCTCAGTGTCCACTCTAAGAAAGAAGAGGCGTGTGAGTTTCCACAAACAGGCCTGTAGTCAAATCAAACCGCCAGACCTGCAGGGCCGGACAGAGCACGGTCCTTGGCGTGGACCACTGGCTGTGGGTTCCCTGACAACTCCTCTACGCAGCCAGACGGCTCTGACAGCATGCACTCTGGTCTTCCGACTGAGCCATGAACAGAAATGTTTTACCTTTAAGTCCTAGAGTGATGAAAGCCATCCAGCCAATGATTTTGAGCCTACGTTTGATCCTACCAGGTGATTCTTGACCGAGTGAATAGCACTTAAATGATACACATGCAAGTTCTGGTCATTTGGGTTGCTTAAGTATTGGAAACTTGATACAGGAATATATCGCTCTATTTAAGTACATTTATACTCAAAGTAAAATCTGGATTGAAATGGATTTTTAGCAGTGAGATGATATGCTCACAATGTGAAGGAATAAAAAAGAATAACTATTTTCCTCTTGTTAAAAACAGGGTTTCCACTAGGTATCTCAGGGTAAACCCAGACTGGTAGAAACCCTCCGGCCTCAGCCTCTTTAGTGTTAGGATGATAGGGGTGGACCACCATACCTGTAATGTAAAACTTTCATTTAACACACTATACATTTCATAACAGAAATGGCTTGCGCTGAACGGAACTAAGCTAATCGGTGACCATCCTGATGGAAACCTGATAAACACCCTTGAGTTCAAGGGAGATTGAGGTGTGGAAAAAGAGGAGATAGGAGCTTTGAGAAATGTTTCAAATAGGTATAAGGAAGAATTCCCTGGCCACCATTTCAACATTTATTGGCTATAAAATGTAGTGTTATACAAAGACGCATTCTCTTTCCTGGAAGAATCTAGAGACCATCATGAAAAATGTTAAATTTCAGGATTAACAGTGTTACATATACTTATATGTTTTATGTGTGTGTGTATGTGTGTTGTGTTTGTATGTATGTATGTATGTATGTATGCATGCATGTATGTGTGTATTTTTTTTCCCAAAATTCTTTCTTGAAAACCCAACGCACACTAGACAGAGGCATCTGAGACACAAAGACATCACCTGACAATCTATAGGCTAGCTCACCGGCAGACACAGACAGATCAACACAGGGGGCTTTCGCCCCTGTGGGCTCTGCATCTGTGGATTCAGCCAACCATCATAGAAACATTCCAATTTTTTAAAGCTACAGTTCAGCTCTGAAATCCAGCAATTGGGAGGCTGAGGTAAAAGAGGATTACCAAGAGTTTAAAAGTCATCCTGAAGCACACTGAGGCAAGACCAGGTTACATGAGACTGGAGAAAAAAATCCACTGCAAACTTGAGGTTAGTCTGAGACCATCTCAAAAACCCAAAATCAGCAGAGGCGTATATACTGAGCATGTGCAGACTTTTTTCTTGGTGAGTATCTACTAAGTGATACAATATGTATGTCCCTGTTAGTTGTTTTGTCAACTTGCCACAAACTGGAGCATTCTGGGAAGAAGCAATCTCAGTTGAGAAAATGCCCCCATCAGAGTTCCTGTAGTTAAATCTGTGAGGCATTTTCTGGATTAGTGATTGATGTGGAAGGAACCAGCCCACTAGGGGTGGTGCCACCCATCAGCAGGTGGTCCTGGGAAGTGTAAGAAAGCAGGCTGAGCAAGGCAAGGGGAGCAAGCCAATAAGCTGCACTCTTTCTCCATGGTCTCTGCTTCAGTTCCTGCCTCCAGGTTCCCGTCTTGAGTTCTAGCCCTGGCTATCTCTGATTATGGACTGTAACCTATAAGCTAAACAAACACTTTCCTAAGTTGGTTTTGATTAGTGTTTTATCAGCAATAGAAAGCAAACAAAGACAATAGCTATTTATATAGATTTGTATTCTATCAGGTACCATAAGTGATCTAACGATGACATAATACACGCAGCAAGACGTGCATGGGTTGTTTGCAAAGGCTATTGCTTTTTATATAAGGGACTTGAGGGAAGCTGGAACCAATTTCTAATGTCCTCTAGACCCAAGGGACAACCATCTTCAGGATCCAGTGAGGCAACTGCCACCTGCCACACAACAATCAAGAGCATCCAACGCAAGGGAGTGGGATGAACTGTTTCACAAACAGAGCCCGCAGTGCCTAAGAGGCAAGGTTAACATCCTGAACAACCCTCTATATGACTGTCTCAATGACTGACATCCGTCCTTCCTCCACCTTGTTTGTTGAAACAGGATATCTCACTGACCTGAGGCTCACCAAATAGAATTCTCCTACCTCCTCTTTTCAGTGTTGGATGACAAGTTCTGCCACCAGGCCTATTTTTGTTTGTCTGTCTGTTTTGGTTTTTGTTTGTTTGTTTGTTTTTTTCCGTGTGTTTTGAAGATCAAACTCAGGACTTCACACTTACAAGGCAAGTGATTCGATGACTGAGTCACCTCCCCAGCCCCTAGTGTTCACCATTCTCTTTTTATGGAATGATTGAGCATAAAATATATGGAGAATACCAGACTATCATTAAGAAAATCATGTCTGAAGCCATGTCTTTAAGTGAAGTATTACAAACCCAATAAATAAATCCCAAAATGAGAAAGCCAAATTAGTCCTGACAGCAAAGAGCTCCTTGGCAAGGGTGGGCACTTGGCAGGTAGCCAGCCTCTGACTAGACTCCAGAGAGACCCTGTTACCAGCCTGGCTTCATGCTCCTGAAGCAGAAGCTCCCCAACTCCACCCCAGCCCATGTTCACACCAGGCCTGTTTTAATAAGTTCATGAATGGCAGGAAGTTACAAAATTATAGCACTGGAGAAACTCAGGGCTCTCTCGACCCAAACACAGCACAGATTGGCATGGCATCCTCAGCTCTGGTTGTTGTGGGATTCTGACCATGCTTGGTATTCAGATTGGAGGGCTTACAGCTGGGAGAGGTGGCACCAGATGGTCCTGCCTTGACATAATCTGCCAGCCAGCGGGAGGCTTGTGTGAGTCCAGAAAGCCACAAGCAGCGCGAGTGTCCGAGGTGAGTAACAGTGCATGTGGTGACGGCCACAGGGAGATTTTAAAAAAATCTGTCTTCTATTATGGATCCATGAATATACATGTTTTCTAGGAACTGAAATATGTTACATTTAGTAGAAACTTAAAGCTACAATTCTGAAACTCTAAACCTTTCAGAACCTACATATGTGCCTTTAAGAAACCAGTATTTCTTAAGTTGACCAATTCAAGGACAAGTTAAAATTCTACGGATCCTTTTTTTATAAGAGAATACCAATTCTCAAAGCACACATTTTCATATGGAATCTTGCACTATATGAAAGAGATGAGTGGGAGAACTGTATTTGTGACAGGTTCAGGCAGGATAGGGCTGTCCTCACCTGTAACCCCACTCCTGCCACATTGGCAAGGCAGGACGTGAGTGAGGACAGGCTACCTCAGAACCAAAGTCTGTCCTGAAAAGGACAGGTGATCGCTGTCCGTAATTAACAAACAAAGGAATACCATTGCAAGTCACTATGTAGAGAACTTACAGACATTAAGAAAAAGTTAACACTGTAAATAGAAAACTGACCAAGAGCGTCCAAGCAGCAGTGTCCCAAGAAAATACACAAAGGACTAAGGAAAAGTGGGGGAGGCCCTAAGCAATAATCGGAGAAAAGGAGAAATCAGACTTTAACAGGCTTGAGAGAGAACGAAAAGGGCATCGGCCACAGTGGCTCATGACTACAACTCAGGACGCTGATGCAGGAGGATTTCTGTGAATTAGAAACCAGCCTGAGCTACAAAAGAAAAGAAGGGAGGGGTCAGGAGTTCAAAGCCAAACTGAGACACAAGAAAAAAGGGGAGGGAGGGAGAAAAAAAAGAATGAAAGGGGGAAATACTATTCAGTGGTGGTGAGAATATAAACTTACACAGGAGAAGGTGGCAATCAGTATGAGAGCTCTGAAATACGCATATACCCTTGAGCTGATAATTCTACTTAAGGGGATTTGTCAAAAAAGGAAATCTAGGAAATAAGTGAAATCAGTGGCCAAGTTCACGTGAGTGACACTGGCATTGCTGAAAAACGTGAAGCTATTACATATGTGGGTGGGGGTTATGTAAATAACTCACAGAGTATCGCTCCCATGGCTGGATCGTCTTACGGCTCCTGAGAGTGAGTGTGTTCAAGGACATCAACAATCACGACGCACCGAGTGGCAACAGTCGTGACACACCAGACACAGCGCAACTGTCCTCGCACACGTGGGTCTGCACACAGGTAAGGACCGGCAGGAAATAGCAGGAAGGTTGGGCCCGAATAGAGGTGAATTAAAAATAATTTTTGCTTGTTCATTTAACCTACGAGTACCTTTGAATTCGTCATCAGAAATATGTCAGTGAATTGATGATTGTCAGAAAAGGGGCTGTTCTGGGAATAAATTCCTGAGTATAACGAGTACAATGAGAAGAAATAAAGCTTAGATTGGGGTTCTGCACATGGTTTCTGGCACCAGATGAGCAAACATTGACCTGGGGAGACTCCCCACGAGTTGTTGACTTGTATGTCTTAGTGATAAACGTGGGTGCAGGAGTATGTGCTCAGAAAATGGGGAGACTTGTAAATCAATTTCAAACTGCTCCTAGTGTAATTCTATGATCAGAAAAATGATCAGAATAACGTGTGACTGGATGGATCAGCATCCACCAGCCAGTGGTGACAGCCTGAGGCAGGGCTGGTGTCAAGCAGAGCATTGAATGAGCAATGATGATTCTACCAGCCAGAGACTTCAAGCCCAAAACGCACAGTGTGTTAAAACAGGAAGGAGCAGGCGGGGAAGGAGAGTTGAGGGGTGAGCGCTTCAAAGAGGAGCTGAATCCCAGTAAGTAAGCAGTGGCCATAATTTGAAGTAGGCACATGCAGGTTGTCCTGGGTTTAACTAAAAGTACACAGAAGCCCAGGACAGCACGCCGTAGTGATGGTAACAGTCACGATGCAGACGATGACAGTGTGGCTGATGGCAATGTGTCCATGACAGTGACGGTCACACTGATAGTGAGGATATCGACGGTGACGGCAATGTGTATGGTGATGGTTATGGTAAGAGTGTGGTGGTGAAGGGACAGGCACAGCCACGGAGGCAGTGGCAGTGAGGGTGACAGCGGCCGTGACAGCAGCGGTTTGGTGGCAGCGATCGTGCGGGTGATGTAACAAATGTAACGGTGATGATGGCGGTAATGAAGGCGACTGTGACGGGGACAGAGATCGTGACGGTGATGCGGAGTGCGGTGGTTGAGTGTGACAGCGACATCATGGTGATCATGGCCATGATGGCAGAGGCAGCAGCTGCTGCAAGTATTTATTAAAGTGCCGGAAGCTGTACCAAGTTTAGTGACTCATGGAATTCCACTGCTGTGACAAAGTGGCCATTCATTTCTAGCTCACGAACAAGTCAGTAGGGGAACAGCCATTGAGGACGGCGGTCCCCAGGAAGTGGCAAAGCCAGGCTTCAACCACAGGTAATCCGAGGCAACTGACAGACAGCACATAATGGCACTTAAGAAATGGCATGCTTTTTTTAAGTTCAAGAATCTTCCTTCAGTGCCACAATGGTGCAGGTATGTTGCCAGGAACTGAGGATTCAGACACAAGAACAGCACGGGGCCAACGGGAGCCATTCTCATAGGAAGGACACAGTACCGAGACAGTATGGCACTGGGTGTGATCCAGAAACATACAAGGAAGGAGAGGTGACTCTGGTGATCTCAGGAGTGGGAAGCCTGTCTAAGCGGAGGCCACCACAGATGAAGATTTTGTCGGGTCCGCTGAAGCTCTGTGACTATTTAAAGATGAAAGGATGTCCAGGCACCAAGCAGAGCTTGGGGACAAATGAAGAGATGGCAAGTGTGGGCTTTTTAATACTGTTACAGAGCTGCTGCTGGGCAGAGCAGCAGGAAGCACAGGGCTTGATGAGCGGCTGGATAAACGACAGGAGCGAGGGAGGAAGTCAGGAACACACCTGAGAGGAAAAGGAACGATTCCTGGGAACAGAGACTAGCGTTCAGGGACTATGGTGGTGACTCAGCAGCAAGCCCCAGGGCCTCTGTGAGAAGTAGACATTCGCTCTGACAGTTGGCAGAGCCAACATCTTTTGCCAAGAATGAGCCAAGAAAAACATGAACAGGTGCCTCCAGGAAACTAAGTTACAAGGCCACAGCTTAAAAAAATTAGGACTGCACATATATCTAAAATCATTTTCTACAAAGAAGTCAGCTAATTTTAGATTATCAAATTTGAATTGCACAATATCTTTACCTTAAAACCGCTATCACGATATAATCCGTATATTTTTATCAACCACCAGTAATAGCTGTTCAACAACCAGAGAGGCAATATGAAGTAATCGCATATACTGTACCTTTAGGTGACAATGAGGTTTTGGATAGGTTTAAATGCTTCAATCCCTTTGGGAGTTTGGCAAATTGAATACTTAAGGAGGACACGCCTGAGAAGGAAAAGCACATTATTAGAATTTTAAAGTGCTCGGAAGTACAACTGTTTTACAATGTGTAAAAATTAAACACGATTTCAGGGAAGTGGTTGTACTCTTCTGTCTGAAGTTAGAGGTTAGAGCTTCCTTTGTAGTCATTTTCAGCCACGCCCCCTTCCTTCTGTGCTGTCCACCGGG
Organism: Cricetomys ansorgei; assembly: GCA_026225945.1. Classification (NCBI taxonomy): domain Eukaryota; kingdom Metazoa; phylum Chordata; class Mammalia; order Rodentia; family Nesomyidae; genus Cricetomys; species Cricetomys ansorgei. The sequence continues at coordinate 2,409,246 of JAMJFZ010001043.1, forward strand.
CAGGACAGGGGGCAGACTCTAATACACACAGAGTCTACACCTCTATCCTCACACGCGCCCTGGGACCATGCTGTTCACAGCAAGTCCATGACTAGAACTGACTCAATAGCTAAATAAAATACAAAACCTTTTGGGAAGGAGACGCAGAGCCCCCCCCCCTTGTCTCTGTAACCTCTGTCTTAATGAGTTGAGCGCTCTTTGGGACGAACAGATGCTATTTCATTACTGTCAAGAACAGAATAATTTTAACTACTCAAGTCATGCTTTCGTTATTACCAGATGAATTCCTGTACTTAATTAGCTTATGGTTAACAACCTCAAACGGAGCATCAGAGAAGCTTTAAACTCCACAAAGTTGGGTTTTGTAGCTGGGACAACTCACAAAGAAATTATCGTATGTAAAATGAGGTGTATTCTAAAATTCGTGGTAGGTGTAGGAGGCTGGAGATCCACTCAGTTCACTCAGTTGGGACTTCCAGGAATAAGTGTTCTTCTAAACAGAAATAAGGAACAGATAACCACATGCTCTTTCTAATGTCCTTCAAGCAGCCTCAGGCTGCAGGTGAACTATGCTCCCCAAGAACTATAGACTAAGAAAACCCCCAGTAGCAGACATAAGGAACCTCTACTTGCATTGTTGATCAGCGTAGTCCAAGTGCCAGGCCACTGCTGTTGCCCTCAGTTACCTCTGAGGGGTTGAAGATGAGCACAGACACACTGTGCTCTCCCGGCACAGAACTAGACGATCTGAACTA